>CM042238.1:7694471-8414471 GCA_023566465.1 Cottus gobio | reverse complement strand
TCCTGCCTGTATCCCCAGTAGCCGTACAAAAGTGTGTCATCTTTGGCAGCGTTTCTAAATATTTATCGGCGTCTTTTCTTTTTTTTCTTTTAATTGAGCCGCTTGGATAACTTTGTTTCATTTTTGCTTTTATTCTTGTCTTGCTTCTGAATCGTCTCTGTGTAATTTCCAGTCCTCCTGTCACTGTGTTTATCTTTCGTGCCGCGCACCGTTCATTTCATTGTGAAAGTACGGGGTGTAGGGACACGACAGATAACCATGAACTGGACATTTTAACTACTACTTCAACGTATTTCTTAAAAATATTAATACAATTGACCATGCTTTTGAAGCGTTCATGATGATAAGGGGCTTTATTTTTATATTTTTATTTTTGAGGTTGGTTGGGGGCCCCCCTACTACGACCACTGGTAGGGGGCCCCAAGCAGCCGCCTACCTATGCCTCTATGTTAAGACCGCCTCTGAGCGGAGCTCAAACTAGGTTTTCCTGCAACCCTAAAACGATCCTGGATGACAGTTAACTGCGTCACACTGGTGTACGGCGCGAAGATGCTCTGGGAAGACTGGGAAGCAGCAGATGTCCTTTAAAAAAAAAAAATCTACCCAATTAACAAGGTCTCCAGGGAGACAAAAACAAACAAAACAACTGGAGCATACGTCCTGGTCATGCATGGCTACCGACGTGTGTTCAAGCTAGAAGGCTTCACTCGGGAGTCCTGGGCTTTGACCGGATGAGGTAACCACGGCAACACCCAACATCACTCCAGGGAGTCCATAGCAGGACCGACACACACACACACACACACACACACTCTCAAAAAGGTGGGTGTGGTTTCCTGTCCTAAGACCAACGGCGCCACAACAGCATCATCATCATCATCATTCCAACATTAGCCACGAGGCGTTGTTGCGTCTCGCTTTATCATCTCGATACTTGTTACCTTGGCAACCGCCCTGTACCTGGGCATCGCTGCTCAGCCACATCTTGTCTACCAAACACAGACAGACGGCAGGCGTTACGAAAAATAACAAAGCTTCTCTGGTTGTCAGTAGTTTTCCTCACCAACTGTCGGACAAATTCACAAAAAGCAGCTGGAAGAGAACAGAGTGTGTGTGTGTTGATTTGCCTACATACAGCATGCATCTTAACTATAAGTACTTGCTTACATGAGATTCTCACTTTTCTGTGTTTCAAACCATTTATGCATGAATCTGTGTTTTTACAGTGTGTGTGTGTGTGTGTGTGTGTGTGTGTGTGTGTGTGTGTGTGTGTGTGTGTGTGTGTGTGTGAGAGAGAGAGAGAGGGAGATACAGGAGGAAGCCTGGCCTCTCGGTGAAGCCAATTACTGGCTGAGCGGCTCCCTGAATTTCTCCAATTAGCTGGTGAAGGGAAATAATGAAGGCGGCTGTCAAATGACTTTGTGTGAATGTTTTGAATGTGAAGATTTAACTCTCACATTTGATAGGCTTTATTGATATAAACCTGTGCTTCTGGTTTGGGGTCTTGAATATACAATCACACACAATCATTGACTCTTTTATTTGTGTCTTAAGTGCAAAAGCAGATTTTGTTTTGTTTACATTGGAAGTGAGTCATTGAACCCTGACAGCTGAGATTGGATTTTCAGCTATTATGAATTTAAAAGACTTAGAATAACCCCCCCCCTCCCCCCACACACACACACACCCTACACACACACCATTCAGTCAGCCGGCTCTGAAAAGGACTCACATGTATTCACGGTGTGCTGAGTGGACGGCTGCGGCGTTGCTGTACCGCCACAGCACGATGGCCGAGGACAACACGTCCAGCATGGCGTCGAACTGCAGGTGAAGAGGGAGGGAGGGGACACACACACACACACACAGTTACAGTGTTACACTCACTCCGGTAGCACTTGGGGAAGAAGTGGAGGACTTTTTACGGCCCACTTACGGCAAATCCAAACGCCGACGCACTGTGGCGCATGATGGAAACAGCTGGAGGGAAAAACAGAAAGAGGTATTAAAGTAAAATTACATTTCGAGTGGAAATCACACACTTCCATCCCTCTTTAATCCCCAATCTTCTGATATACAGGCATGGGTTCTGCATCTGATGTGATAAATTAGTTTCTCCGTCGTCTCTTTTCAACATGCTGTGTTCCATCGCCTCGTGCAGACACGAGGCAGGAAAGTCGGTTATTTTGCAGCAGCACTAAGCAAGATGGTTTCCTGTCACTGTCTGCGCACATGAACAAAACAAAAAAGGGGGTGGGGCTGTTTTGGCCCGCTGATAACGAGCTGTATGTGTGTTGAAAACATGCAATCATCCGCACACCTGCAATGGCGGGGGAATTGGGAGGAGACGGGAGGAGAGACAAGCGAGATGAAGATGCAGATAGATGGAGGGGAGGGATCCTCTCCTCCCAGGTTTATTTTTAGCGACGCTCACTGGGGGCCAGACACTCAGCCCTGCATGCAGAAACACAGCATCCCTTTCCCTCCACTCATCTTCGCTCTGCTGCAAGGATAGTGGAATCAGGATTCCTTCATCTCTCACCCCTCCCCCTGTTTTTCTCTCCTGCGGTCTCCAAATCTCCTCTTTTCTTCATCCATCCTTCAAACCGTTATTGTTTCATCTCTCTCTGGGCTGAAGGAGCAATCAAAACCAAAATGAAAACAGAAATGAAGTCGGCCTTCGCACAACACTTAAACACAACAACCCTTGAATGCAAATGGATAGGTGGGATGTTTTTTTTTTCATACCAGAGATCTGCAGGGAAGCACAACTACCGACTTTTAGCCACACAAACAAGCAAATAAGATCACAACAACCTGTTGTGTCTCAGGACCCCCTCATTATTTCTGAGTGATTAAGATGCCACAATAATGGGGAAAAAAGATTAGAAGTAGAATTTTGAAAGGGCAACAGATGGTACCATCTTGAAGCTGAATGCTGATGTTAAAAAAGCAGCAAAAGCCAAATAACTGTGTATACAGGTTTGTCTCTGAATGTTGAATTTAATGTTTCCATCTCCATGAAGACCTTGTGTTCTGGTAAATACAGTCAGGGACATAAGTATTTGGACTCTGACACAATTGTTATAATTTTGCCTATTCACACAACGGCGATGGATTTTAAATAAAGCACTCAATATGTGGTTGAAGTGGAGACTTTCAGCTTTATTTCAATGGATATAACAAAAATATGGTATTAACTGTTTAGGAATTACCACCATTTGTACACAGTCCCCCACATTTTCAGAGGCTCAGAAGTAATTGGACAAACTAATATAGTAGTGAAAATAATGATCATTTTTAATACTCGGAGGAAAATCCTTTGCAGTCAATGATTGCCTGAAACCTCATCACCAAACAGTCTCCTCCCTTGAGATGCTGCCAGGCCTTCTCTGCAGCCTCCTTCTGTTTGTGGCTCTTTCTGGCTTCACTTTTATCTGAAGTAAATGAAAAGCTCACTTGGGTTGAGATCCGGTGACTGACTTGACCATTGAAGAATATTCCATTTATTTGTCTTGAGAAGCTGTTGGGCTTTTTTCACAGTATGTTTTGGGTCATTATCCATCTGAACTGAGAAGCACCGTCCAATCGGTTTTGCAGCATTTGGCTGAATCTGAAACCTCCTCCTGCTTCTATCAGCTGTGACATCATCAATGAACACCAGTGGCAGCCATACCAGCCCACTGCCTCCACCATGGGAACCAGGTGATGTGATGAGCCGTTCCTTTCCTTCTCTACACGTTTCTCTGATAGGGCTCATTCAGATGTTTTCTGGCAAAGACCTTTAAATCTGCTTAATGTGTCATGAAATAACGAGGGAACAGACCATCAAACCATTTGCAAAACAGTTGTCCAATTACTTCTCTGAAAAGGTGTGTAGGACTGTGTAAAAATGGGTGTAATTCCTAAAAGGTGAATACGATGGTTTTGTTATATCCATTGAAATAAAGCTGAAAGTCTACACTTCCACCAGATATTGACCGTCATTTCAAATCCATGTAAAGTCTTGTAAAGAGGAAAATAAGAAAGATTGTGTTGCAGTCCAATTACTTGTGGCCCTGACTGTACATGCTGATAGCACAGTGAAACTATGGAAACCAGTCTAACGTCTATATTTAAACTGGCGGCACATAGTGTGTACCGTATGTAGCATGTGCAATGAAAAACAGATCACACAACCTCATCTTTAAACATCCTGGCTGGAGATGTTCTTCAGAGCCTGTGTGATCGGCTCAGTGTGGTTACAGGCAGCACACAGAACTTGACAGCAGGCAAACAGAGGGAGGGGCGGTGTGGCGTCACGCATGTCTGCCAGAGTTGGCATAACAAGGAGGCACGCCAACGCTCTTATTCTACAAGTTAAATTCCTGCTTTCATGCTATTTTATACCATATTTTAGTTGGTAGAGGTCTCATTTGGGATGGAACCCCCTCCCCAAAGACCAATCATGACTTGGTGGCCAAAAATCTAGAAACACATCCTCCTCCTCCTCCCCTCTTTGATTCCCCGTCTTTTTTCCTCTCCTCCTAGCTCCTTCATTAGGCGCCAGAGAATAAACTGTGTGTAAATGAGTCTGCAGTTGTCAAAGCCGAGCCCCGGCGACGGCTAATTGGCTCCAGAAAACACCGGCTGGGTGTCAGCGGGGACGGAGCTGCTACAGCGCGCACACACACACACACACACACACACACACACACACACACACACACACACACACACACACACACACACACACACACACACACACACACACACACACACACACACACACACACACACACACACACACACACACACACACACACACACACACACACACACACACACACACACACACACACACACACACACACACACACACACACACACACACACACACACACACACACACACACACTGTTTTGTCTCGCTGGGCTGCGCCTTGTTACTAAAAGCTGCGGTGAAGGGCTCCAATACCTTTCGTCTTCTTTCACTCCGTTCGACTCGGTTCTTTTAAGTTTCTCAGACACCAGATGGTCAGCTGGACATGACATGCTGGGTCACATGACGCCAAACCCCTGAAGATGAGAGTGGGATACCCATCTGCTCATCTTTGTGCCAAAAAGTCAAACGTTTGCTTTAAGTAAAGTAGAGCCAGTAGAGTTGGGAGTGTCTAAAGCCATTTTCCCCTCCAGTCGTTCTCTAACGATGGCACCAGCCATCGCTCTCATTGGTAAGGCCGACCGGGCCAAAAACTAAAATGCAACGTCTGTACGATAAACTTCAAGCTGCAGCCACGAATAACATTCCCACACACTCTCACAGATATGCCAAATGTTTGAATACTGCTAATGTTTGACAGTGCCTGATACCCAGCGTCCATCATTCTGTCCCGTGTAGCGCCGGACCGGCACCCTGCACAGCGGACCGAGGTGGAAAGACACTGCCAGGCTTTTGGGGGGTTTGAATCCAAATGGGGGTCCTTGCTGGATCTCTCCAGAGATCAAAAAACCACCGACCAGTGAATAAGTGCATTTCTCAAAATGCAGAATGAATCCTTTATTTAACATCTAAATGACGCTGTAAAGGTAATGCGTTTGCTTCATATTCTCTTCACCCCATACAAAGACAATAATAAGGCACCAATACTCATTATCTCTCCAGAATTCAGGTTGCTAATGATGGGCAGTTATACAAGCGCCATGGTGTTCTTCCTACGCCCAGAATCCATTAGTTTCATCCTTTGAAAGATGTTTTATTGATGACGTTACCTCATGCGTGGAGCGTGTTATAGAAGCAGATGTATCAAGGGAGGACTGTGATGCCAACAGCTGGTTTAGAAACAGGATTCTCACACGGTTAAAATGCTCCTGTTTACAATGGCACTCCCATGTCAAAGAGACATGTCTCGCGTCTGTATGACAAACATACAGACGCGAGTGAACGAGTGTTTGCTCATTTATATATATAAAATATAATATATAGATACAGCAGTATCGAACAGGAAGTTGCTGGCAGAACTAAGAGGAGATGTTGCACAGCAATGGTAAGATGACCATCAACAAGGAATATAAAATGTTTAATGCTGATTCAACGTTTTGAAATCACATTCAAATCACAAAAAAAGAAGAAATAAATGACTATGTGGGGCTGGACCCCTATTAGCAATGAGGAAACCTCTTCCAGATTGGAAAGTATTTAGTGCCGCACACACACGCACGCACGCACGCACGCACGCACACACGCACACACGCACACACGCACACACGCACACACGCGCACACGCGCACACGCGCACACACGCGCACACACGCGCACACACGCACACACGCACACACGCACACACGCCTTCCGTGTGTGTTATCGAAACAGGAAGTGGGCAAAATGTTTGAAACAACACAGACCAAACTCAGGAAGAGGGTCCGATTTCCAAAACAAAACGGCTCGGCACTAGAGCCACCTCACTCCTTCACGACCTGCTGGGTCGCCTCAATAAATCTGACCCGACTAATTGGATGTTCTTCGCTCCTTCGGCCTGCATTTCTCTGGAGAGTGTCAGAAATCGAAATAAACCAATTATGTGTGCGTAATGACGGACGTGCAAAGTCAGATCACCGTTTACCGGAATGCCCGGTCTCATAAAACCACGTACAGTTAGCATACATTGCATATATTCTGAAAACAATGAGGTATTATTTCTCACGCTCATCAGTCTCCTGCATTACAGGAAATTCCCATCTCTGCACATCTGCAAAGCGATGTTTGAGGTGATTCAGCGCCGCAGCAGCAGAGCTCGTCCTCTTCTTGTGTGCGTCCGGCAAGCACACTAATCTGCATTTTGCTGCAGAGCAGGAAGAGGTTGATGTGGTGGTGGCGACAGGCAAGAGGCGAACAGAGTCTGTGATGTTTTTAAAGATATCTGACACACGTTCGTGCCAACCTGCCTCCGAGTCTCAAATGTCTAAATCATCTGCAGGATCGTTAAACTGGATATAACTGGAATTAGATATACAAAGTGAATCACTTGCATCCCGAATTAGAACTCAAAGCGAGGGAGCCTTTGACATGCAGCGACATTTATAAAAATGCAACATCTGAGAGACTCAGAAAGTCAAAACCCAGAACGAGTCAGCAGAAAAAATAAGAGAACTCAAACTTGACGGCCCAAATGTTTGTATCATTTTAGGGTGAACGTGGTGGGAGACTAAAGGTCTTTGGTTTTTGTTGTTTGATCAAGGTGTCGGGTGTCACACTGGTCTGAGACCTTACTCACTGAAAGCGGCGATGGCCAGGATGATCGTGATCACTATGGAAACCCAGGACACCCACAGAGCTTTCTTGCGGTAACTCTGCGCTTCGTGGGGCTTCAGGCGCATGCTGCTTTCCAGGAGACCTGCAGACAACAACACGGGGCACAATGAAACACGACGTACAGACGCCCACTGCTCTAAAGTTCAATTTCCATGTTTAGAAAATGTGCATATGTGTTATTGTAATAATAAACTGATGAGCAAGTGACTTAAATCCTGGATGGGGCTACATGAGTTACTGTATATTTCTATACATGTAGCTCCTAGATCACGAAGGTCCGTAGGGGTTCATCCTCTGGGGACTATGAATGTCTGTATGAGGTTGATGAGACATTCCAGTCCGAACCAAAGTGGTGGATTGAAATGAAACCACATGAGAAGTTTGGTCCCCCCACCCCCAACTAAACACTGCATTTTGTAAGAGGTCATATGCCAAATAGGTCCCGTTTGACCTTTTAAGAGTAACTTGTATCCTTTTTTTTTGTGTGTGTGTGTGTGTGTGTGTGTGTGGGGGGGGGGGCACTTTATTACTCCATCAGTTGATCCTGGTCCCGCTTCATATAGTGTTCTTTCACTTATTTGGGTTATTTTCCCTTTCCAGGAGAAAAGCCACCACTTCTGTTGTCCAAACACAGTTAAGTACCAGTTGGGTACACGACTATGGACTTGCATGAGGCTTGAAACGTGTTTAGAGTCGTCCATTCAAATGAGCATTAAGTCAGCTTTTGTTTTAGTCACAGTTACAGGATTGTTATGTGATATTTAACACATTCTATTGGCACCCTTATAATAATAACAAGAGAAGAGTTTGATAAATGCATCCATTCCAGTACAAAGTGCACAAGATCAAGAAAGGCACATACATACACATAAACACACTTTTGTTTCACTAATGTATTCACACACATAACAAAACCTCTAATAACAGAGTCCTTTATGTCTAAGCAGAATACACTGTGTTCCACATCTTGCCAGCTCTGTAAATAATATCATGTTCACCATAACGTTAAGATTGCAGTCAGTTCTATCAAGTGTGAATGGGTGTGAATAACTTTCAACATATCTCCCACCGCCTACCTCCGTCCTCCACGCTGTCCGTTATCTTCATATCCTGGTCCATCTTGAAACCCTCTCCCTGACTTTCTGTGTTGGGCTGCTGCTCCTGCTGCTCCTGCTGCTGGGAGTCCGTCTTCTCGCACTGCCCGTTCACCGCCGCGGGGTCCACTACAACCGGGTCCGGGACGGCGGTGGTGTCTGGCGGTGTGGCGTCCGTCATCTTCTCGGCGGCTCCGGTTGAGTGAGGCACTCGAAAAATGTCACACCTGGGCGAGAGGTGCGGGCTTCTCTACTGGGGACACTCCCGGAGACGGAGGAGGGGGGAGGGGAGACTCCTTTGCAGGGCTGCGGGTCCAGTTGCGCCAAATTGCACAAGCGTGAGGCGAAACCAAACCGGAAATTAAGAGATGGGGAACTTCAAAACAAACGTCTATGTGTGGCCGGAAACAAAGAGAATGCAAAAATGTATGTTTTGTTCAAATATAAAATAGATCGGACCCTTTTGTTTTTTGTTTGTATTCGGCAGATGTTTTAAATACAATGCAATTGTTTTAGAGTCAGTAGTGTTGGGTATTGTACTCCAATGCACATGTACTTGACATGATATTTGACATAGTTTTTTAAACATTAGTCGGTCAAATTCTGAAACCAGAACTTTCCCTTCTAATTCAATCGTTTTATATTTCAGCATTAGTCGACTTATTACGCTCATTGAAACGTTTGCAATCTTCTTTCATCACTTGCTAGAACGTTGTAAGGGTAACATGTAGCGGTCTCCCTTAAAAGAAACCGGATTGGTATTTATTTTGAAGGCGGTAACCGGTAGTGGTCTCGGCTTTGCTGCTGTCGAAACGGTACACTGACTAACGCGCTCAGTCTGGACGAGCAGCAGCAAAACCAAAAAAATCACAACAGGCTGCAATTTGGCGACGTCGCGAAAATTGCCACACCTGGACTCTAATTACTACGAGTTAACGACACCTGCGCTCGCGCGCGTACAAAAATACTGACGCCGCGCTGGCTGCGCGTGCTCTCCAGCGCGGTGAAAACAACCGTCCCAAGTGGACAGAGCGAGCCGGCGGACGTGCAGACCGGACTGCTTTAGTGGTCATTCAAAACAAGTTAGTCACAACGGGTTTGTCCTCGTGAGCGGACACCCACTAGCCTAAACATCGCTATTTCCTCCTCCGTGGAATGTTTTTCTTTTAAATAATTTTGCTTGGTCCTAGAAGGCAACGACAGGTCCAATCTGAGGGTGAGGAAACACTGATAAGCCGACACATTAAACCTTTTGACATTTCCTGTACAGACTCCGGCTGTATGTATAATACAGTATATGCCTACTATAAACATACCACTTCACATTTTCTTTGTTTTGATAGGTCACCTGGGGTCTAGTTTTCGCTTGACGCGCATGACTTTTGTTCTCGGTCTCTGCTGCCGTTTAGTGGTAGAAAGAGGGTAATGCAGGCCAGAGGGCGCTATGGGTCTCATGATAATTAAGACATTTTAAAAAAATGTCATGAAGAAGCCATGTCTAAAGCAACAATTCAACAATAACAATCTCAGATGTGCTCTGGTTCTCTTATCGTGTTGATTAAAATACACTCTTGAGTTCTTGCTCTACATGTACCCAATAATTCAGCCATAAAACAGGCCAGAGGTTTGTTGGCAAATATTTGGAATAGTTACATTGTTACAATCGGCATGCACCAACTTCCAAAGCAATAGTGGTAAAAGGGAAATAGCTTTCAAATGTTTCTAAGGACTCACAATAATGCAAAGCACAGTTGTGACCCCAGTGGCTAATCCGGATATTCCAAACTTAATTACTATGTTTTCTTTGCTAAATCAACCAGGAAAACACCAGACGGACCGTCAAAAGAGCAAAGCACAACTACCTAATACACCTGAATGATCCCGTTTTGTTGAGGACATATGCGTAACCCGATACAGCATCAATAACACATGACAATGAGGTGTGGTGTGTGCACCACCGACCACTGGGGGGCGCTGTTCACAAACTGGCTAACCGGTTTAAAGCAGCTTCGGCTGCTCATTTCGTCCTTCCGGTGCCCCCATCGCCCCGCTCCCTCCCGATGCTAGCACCGTCGGGCTTGGCTGTGGGAGCGTAATGGCGGTGCACCGGGGACCCTCTACGAAATGGCTCTTCACCCGGGAGCAGCTCGAGAACACGCCGTCTCGACGCGGCGGACTAGAGGCCGACAGGGAGCTCTCTTACCGGCAGCAGGCCGCCAACTTAATCCAAGACATAGGCCAGAGACTCAACGTGTATCCTTTCTGAGACGCAGAGGCTAGCTGGCCGACGGACGGGTTAGCTCGAGCGAGCATTAGCGTACAGGAGGGCTGGGGTGGCAGGGCTTCGTACAATTAATAGTTTAACTCTGGAAACACACACGACGCCTCTCACTGCCACGTACATAGCGTTCTCCGACCAGATAGCCCGGTTAACGGAGCGCACTGGGCATCTGGGGTTAGCTAGCCGGAAGTATAAAGGCCTGTCTGCTAGCTTAGCTATTGTTTTGTCTCTTTAGACTCAGATTCCATTGTTAGCTTCGTGTCTAATGATTTCAGCGGAAAATTGTCCAGGGGCTGGTTGTACGTATAAACTATACATATACAACATGTTATAAATGGGTTATTACATATTTAGGCGAGTTGAAGCTCATGAATTGGTTCTGCGGTTTTAACCTGCATGATGCACGTTTTGCTAGCTCTCTACTCAATGCTAGCTCGATGCTAACGTGTCGAGGGTTCCTCACTAAGACTGTTGGTCATTGTATATTTTGCTGTGTATCCTCCGTGTGTTAAGCCTTAACCTGATACCCAGTTCTCAACTGATTATCAACACTGCTATAGTATATATGCACAGGTTTTATATGATCCACTCCTTCAGCAAATTCCATAGAAACGTAAGTACCACTGCAGTGTTGGCTGATGCCATAATTACTGGTGGCACCGGCTGTGAAAACTGAACTGAGTTGTTTTCCCCTCTAGGTCATTTCTCAGACTACGTTGTTCCTGGCAGCTAAAGTTGAGGAGCAGCCCAGAAAGCTGGAGCATGTCATTAAAATAGCCCATGCCTGCATTAACCCACAAGAGCCAGCCATTGACACTAAGAGCAACGTAAGTAAACCACGACCGGGGGGCCGTCTTTGGATTTCATGATTTTACACTCAGTTGTGAGGCTTTGGAGAGAAAAGACACCTTTTAACTGCAGCAACAGCAGAACTATTTTGACAATGGGTTCATTGTTGAGTAATTTGGTCAAGCAGGAATGCCAGCTTCTCAGCAGCAAGGGCATTGCTACGTTAAAAGACCTCAACTTTTGGCTCCACTAAATAGTTTTACTTTGTCTATAATTGTTTAATAGACCAATTGAATAATACATGGTTAAAATAATGGTTAGTTAAGACAATTTGTTTGAAGACGCATCTGCTTTAATCTGATGGATGTAAAGTTGACTTGATAGTAAAAAAAAAAAGAAAAGACCATTGTCCAAAATTTAATGTATGGTTTTCAACCCTGTGCTTTGTCTGCCTTACTGGCCACGTTGACACAATTTGTTGTAGGTAGAAAGGACAAAGATAACTTAATTTACATTGAAATGTTTTTTTAGCTTTCAATGCCCATTGGTTGGCGGAGTATCCCACATGCTCAGTGGGCTGCAAATTATACTAGTATTTATACAGTTGGTGGCCTCTGCTGGTGATTTAAAGGCTGTTCCCTTCTTGCACGTTCATAATGTGATGGCCTTACGACAAGGCATAGAAACAATGCACAAATCTAAACGTGTCTTCTTTTCAACCTGGCTTAAATCAACGTGACGCTGTATGAGGGCAGATACACTTATATATTCACCACACACAAAAGCATGTAGGAATTTTCAGAATTTTTAGTCATCAAACTGAAAGGTGAAAAGCACAGGAGTACCGTACCCTTTAAAGTTTTCGGCTGCCAATGCTTTTATTTTGTCAGAATGCTGATGACAAGTTGAACCGAGCAGATTTTAAATTCCTTCATTGGTATTTTCCAGGCATTCCAGCAGCAGACACAAGAGCTCGTAGCACTGGAAACTATAGTGCTGCAGACGCTGGGTAAGTGCTACGACGGCTATTTGTCTGTTTTGAATTGCATTCCAGCCAGCCACTGTAGCAGCAGTCGTGTTTAGTTGCTTATTTTAACGAACGTAAACCACAACGTCACACTAGACTTGTTGTTGTGCTGGCGCCCGTGGCTGATCACCTTCCTTCAACCACTTTTATTGCAGGTTTTGAAATAACAATCGATCATCCACACACAGATGTTGTGAGGTGTTCCCAGCTAGTGCGAGGTACAACCTGCTTTCTCAGCTTTTCTCACTTTACATTGCTCGCAACGGCTCAGTCCTAAAATGAACTTTCTCCTTCTCTTACAGCAAGCAAGGACTTGGCACAGACTTCCTATTTCATGGCTACCAACAGGTTATTATCCTGTTCCCATTATTGCACTGTAATGGCACACTATAGCTTCCTGTCCTGCAGGGCCCCCCTTCCTGTGTCCAACGCCCTGTTTGCGCCTGGGTCCCCGGGAACCCCCTGTGTGGGGAAGTACCGGCCAGGCTGCTGTGTGCGGTGTATTGTACAAGGGCTCTGTGTTGGCACATAGGGGTTGAATGCACAATGTGGAGTGTAGTGCTGCTGTTTACCTCTCATGGTTGTTTGGTACGGAGTGCATATGTCTAAAGAAAGAACTCAAATGGTAGCCTGAATATAGATTGCCACTAAAGATTCTTAAACTTATAGAGTGCTTTGGTAAGTATAGTTTAATTTGTTTCAATTTTGTTTGCACATTTTCACCCTAAAAGAGCTAACAATGAAAACGCCAAACTACACTGCAAACTGAATGCTTGTTCTGTGTGGTCATGCAGTTTTTATAACAAATCTAAAGTGGTTTTAATGTATTTGTATCGTAGTAGAGATACGCTACATAATCATTCTGACCTTACATACACAGAGCTCCTAATTTTGATATTCGTGTGCTGTTATTTCACTTTTTTGTTTTTACAGAGGCTGATAGTTTGATATGCAAGTCTGAGAGATTGATGTTCCCAGCAAATGATGGTAGATAGGATCTCTTAATTTTGGGTTATGCACAGAGAATGGAGTCCAGGTGGAAGTGTAGGGAATAATAATATCTGAGCGGTGTATCTCTGAGACTGGCAACATTACAGAAGGGGCCATAATGTCTCTCTGTTTGGGGCTATGTAGCACATAGGACTGTAAATACTATATTTACCTGAATGCCCCCTACTGTCTCTGCATTTGGAATTTTTTATACTGTATCTTTGAAATGCAACTCACATGAACACTAAAACACAACATCGCAATTTCTGCTTCGAGTCTTACGGGTGTTGCAAAACAGCCGCGTTGCACTTTTGCTCAGCAGGAGACATGAGACATGCGGTGTGATTCTGAAGACGCTTGATAAATACAAGCTTTAATCCACAGGAGCCAGTTTGCGGTGTAGTTTGGGATCCAGGGTGCAGGGAAAGTTAACCGTAGAAAACGTCTTGGCGACCAGCGTCGGTGTTTCTCAGTCTTTAAGTTCCCACGTTTGATGTTGTGAAGTTTCAGAGTTTTAAAAATGCTCCGTCGCTACTCATATTACACTAATTTGTTTCTTAGTAGTAATTTCCCACTCCATTGAGAAACTTTGTTTTTAATGTTTTATAATTTCCCCCTTTTAAATTTAAATCCAAATGATAAGTGGACAAATCCAGGTTCAATATTACATGAAAGAATGTGTGTGTGCACTGGCGCGTGTGTGTGTGTCATTCATACGCTTAGAAGATATCCTAACAAATAGGTTTTCTTAGCCGTCCCTGTGCTATGAGGTAAGGCTGTGTATGTGATGTGAAAATATTAGTCTGATTGTTGGTGAACTTCCCCTCGTTAAATGGTCTAAATGTTTAGTGTGTGTGTGTGTTGTGTAAAAGGCCTCCAGCTGACGGTCATGTCTTTCTCCTCTGCTTCTTGTCTCCTCCTCCCCCTCCCCTTTACAGTTTGCACCTCACCACCTTCTGCCTGCAGTACAGGCCCACGGTCGTCGCGTGCGTCTGCATCCACTTGGCCTGCAAGTGGTCCAACTGGGAGATCCCCGTGTCTACGGACAGTAAACACTGGTGGGAGTACGTGGACCGCACCGTGACGTTGCAGCTGCTGGATGGTGAGAGCTCCACGGTGCTTGTGTATCCGTCTCTTGGACATGTTTTGTGTTTACTCGTAGAAAGAGTTGAGACTCTTTTAGGGAGGGCAGGCTATGGGTGTTTTCACTTTCACAATAACGCAAGCTGTTTTCCCCCAAATAAGTCCTGAAGTTTTTAATTTGTCTCCCTGCTATTGAAGTTGCTCCCGGGCATCGTAAGTAGCCAGTGTATAGCCGTCTCAACCCCGATCCTTCGCTGTCAGCAGAAAGAGTCAGAGTGACGCGTTGGCACTGAGCCTGCAGTATCACTGACGGCTGTCTTCACCGTTTTCAGAGCTCACACACGAGTTTCTTCAGATCCTGGAGAAGACGCCCAGCAAACTGAAGAGGATACGAAACTGGAGGGTAGGTCATTAATACTTGTACGAGGGCAGGTGATGCAGTGTGGCAGGTTGGGACCAGTTCAGTGCCAGAATCTCATGTTGAGTTCGGTGTTTCTTTTTTTAGGCTATTCAAGCAGCTAAGAAGCCAAAGACGGAGGGCCCAACAGTGGATAGTGCCTTCCAGGGGACGTCCTTAGACGGCCTCTCCGGTGTCACCAACTCCTTCTTCCCTTCAACCTCATCGGACTCCTCGGATATGTCCTCTCTCAACAACATCGCAGCCTCCTACGCATCCTACCAGCCGCTGAGCGACCACTTCACTGAGCCGCACCTCTCGGATTTCGCCCTGCTGAAACACGAACCCAAAGCCGCCGGCGGCAAACACCAGCAGCTCGCCGCAAACGCAGCCGCCGCTTTTTTGCGGCCGCAGAAAGTCTTGACTCTGGAAAAGTACAGGGAGAAACACGCGGCGGCGGGGGACCAGGCCTCGCAGAATGGCCTGAAGGACGAGCTGGGCGCGGACATGTACGCGGCCCCTCCGCCCGTCTCCTCGCACCACCATAAGAAACGCTCCCAGGCGCAGCAGCACGCGGGCGACGGCCGGAGAGACAAAAGCAGCTCCAAAAAAGCACGGCAGCCCGCGTCTTTCGCCGAGAATGGCTCCGCCACTGGCGAGGAGCTCAAGATGAGAATTAAAGTTTCGTCAGAGCGTCACGGGGGCTCAGAGCAGGGCGGGACTCTGCCCGGCAAAGACAAGCACAAAGAGCACCGCCATTCCAAACATGGCCACTCGCACCAGTACGCCCTCAGCGGGAACAGCAAAGCGGCGTTAGAGAACGCCTCCTTATCTATGAAAGCGTCCGACGCGGGCTCGTCCAGCTCGTCTCGCAAGAGGCCCCACTCGGACGCCGGCAGCCACAATCACAACAACCACCACCACTCCAAGAGCAGCCGGAGCAAAGGGGGCGTCGGCTCTTCCCACTACTCGGCCGAGAGCGGCCAGAGGGGGGTGGAGCACCACGGCCACGACGGGAGCAACGGCGTGCTGCCTCCCAACGGCCAACACACCGACTACAAAGACACTTTCGACATGCTGGACTCTTTACTAAGTGCCCAAGGAATGAACTTGTAACCCCCGGAGAGTCTCTGGTGTTAGAATAAGGTATTACCATGTTTAAAAGAATTTTAAAAGAAAGGAATTTATTTGTCTTAAGTTATCGCAATTCTGCATCGCCCTCAGTCGTGGCCACACACTGAGGAGTGAAGCTGTCAAAACATTTCAAATGATATGCATAGAGCTGCGTGCTACTAGCTTACAACGAAAAGAAGTTTTAAGGACGCGGCTGGAATAATGAGATTTTAAACCTTCTTTTAGCTGACATGATTTTAATGTGCATGTTTGAAGTCACACAAAAGGGAAGGCAAAGCTAGTGTTCGCAGCCGTCGTGACAGTTTACAGACAGTTGTGTTTTTTTTTTTTGGTATGTTTGTTCCACTGAAAATCTCAGGTCTTGAACTTTTTTGATATAAGAACGAATCTTCCTTTGTTTGGGTTTCATTACCTGTATCCGTGGAGATGCATCACCTCGTCAGTTTGCTGGCGATGGCGGCAGAACTCCGGCATCCGTCTTAGGAAACGCGGTCTGCTTACCTTTCAAAGAGGGCATCACTAGTTAAACAATACACGTGAGGCAGACCATTTGCTGTCTGTCAGGACGTCCAAGGCCGCGCCTGAACTTAATGTGCAGACTCTTTCTGGAGCTACAAATGAAGTTTACGTTACATCTGCTGTGAAAGTGCATTTAAGATATATCGGCTACAATTGCGAAACGGCCCTGTGATTGTACCTCGCCGATCGCTATACAGTATGATACATGTTATTAACTATCAGAAAATACAGATCTCTAAAATAAGAGTGTGTGTATATAGGACTGTAGTTGAGATTTCAACCTGTTATGTTGCATCAGTCCGGACCTTCCTCCATTCAGTGTATCTTGAGGTCTAAAGCAGACTGTATTGATGAACGTGTCCTCGATTTGTGTATTGGGAGCCCAAATAAAGGTGTAAAAGTCCTTTTTTACACAGCACAGCGATTTTTCTCTTAAGTGTCTGTGAAACCAGAAATGTGGATTTAGCTTATGTAGTTTGATTGGTTTGGTTGGGAAGGGTGAACAGGTCTGTAAGGTGATGTTGAACATAACGCAAAAGCAGAAGTGTTTATTCCTCCGTTTATTCCTTAAAATGTTGGCAAATAGTTGAAGATCACAAGTTCACAGACCCCATGGTGACGAGTTCAAATGTCTTCGCTATACAGATTTCCCTCATCAAAGACAAGCCAAGGAGCAAATGTTTCCATTTTACAACCAGTAAACTCCTCACACAGAAATGATTCCTCAATCCAACGGTTGCTGACTACTTGTCTGACGTTCGTCTTATCAAAAGACTAAATCTGAACTCGGGTCAACAAGACTTTCCAAGGCTGTCAACCGCAACTTGCTTATCTTCCTGTTTTTAAATTTTTTTTTTTTTTAATATTTGTTATTTTAAACTATCTGCTGAGGAAGAGTGGTTGAAAGCTCTGGCAAAAGCTACAAAGTTAAAATATTTATTTTGGTCAAACTTATTTCTGTTAAACCCAGAATATTGGCAGTGTATTGTACAACAACCCTCAGTGAAGCTGTCTAATGTATGTAATGATTTGTCAAATGCTAAGTACAAGAAAAGGAACTAGCCCTCGGACAGTTTTGCTCATCAGTACACATGAAATACTTGGACTGCCTTTAACTGAAGTTATAAAAAAAACGCAATACTGCAATAAATAAATAAAACATAAAATCTTAAACCCATAATTTTGGCCCACATAGCATGCAAAAAAGAAAACTGCCAAATAATGCAGATGGTTTAATGTCAGCTGCATAACATTGGATTTATCCCCATTGAATAGAAGCCCCTCTGCATGGGGAGATAAAAGTCATGTTGTCAAACGCCGCCAAAGAAAATTCATCATAAAAACCGGGACGCACAATGGTCACTTCCTGTCCCTGAATCCGTCATGTTAATGTCAGTAATGATGCATGATGGGAAACCAGTAGAACCACCGCACAATCTTTAAATTAGTTTGTTTTTACATCTGAGGATGCTTTTGCGTCTTTCTTGTAGCTGAACTACCTCGAGGGCCGTTTTTATTTATTTATTTATTTTCCTTTTGTTCTTTCCTCAGTGAAACCTGGTGTTCGGGCCCTTCCAACAAAACCCTCATGGGGGCTCTCAAGGTTCAGCTTTTGGACTTCGCACCGCTCGCGCGAGGAGAGGCGGCGCGCGGGTGGAACATTAAAAACCAAGTTCCCGATAATTAAGCAGCACCCTCGGAGCAGACGCAGCGCTTTCACCGAGTATTACCTTCTAATTTTAGCGCGGGAAGACAATGGGGAAATTCAGCGGGTAGCGCGTCAGTGCAAACTCAACCATCTGGACATTCTCCGCGCGCTGGTGGGAGGGTGATGATTTATTTTCAGCAACCTCTCGGGCTGAATAAGAGACGCCTACTGCTCGATAAATCCGCAGAAGGGAAGAGATATGAGCGAGAGAGGCTTCTTTTCTTTTTTTTTGTGAGCAACGAATCCCAGAATTAAGAGCCATCTGAAAGGAAAACACCGTCCAAGCTCTAATTACAACTGAAGAGAGAGAGAGAGAGAGGTGCAGCCGTGCAAGCTTCCCAACACAAAGACCATCATTACCATTATGATTGTTCTTACATGAGAAGTAAAATGGGAGCTTAAAAGATGAATCACAGAGCGTGTTTTTGGGGTGGATGTAAAAAACAAAATTGAAAATGACAGCATTTCAATTTATTTAGTTTTGGCCAAGAATAAAAATGAGCAATTTGTCAGAATTGCAGGTTCTGGTATCGAGCAATACATCCATCTTTATACACAGTTAAACCGCCTCACGTCCACTAGATGGCAGTATTACATTTGTCCTTTTACCTGCAGCAGCACAAACATCCAGCATCTTATTCTCTGCTTTTGGGAGGATTCTTTTTTTTTTTAGAGCAAACAAGACGCAGTGTTGAATAACCTTGAAAAAATAAAATAAATACAGGACGCCGCTTTTCATGCAACGAATCCAAGGTGCTTCTCAGCGCACTCTGATCCCCAGTCACAAGAAATCGCACCGGGCGTGCGTACGCGCGCGTGTAAGTGTGTGTGTCGGCTCGCTGAACTTGATCAGTCTAATTGACAGACTCATAACTGTCGGACGCGCGGGGAGACGCGCATTCCAGGAAATGTCATGCGGCACTCGAGCAATTTCGATCAGAAAAAAAGGCCTTCGCGGAGCAGCATACGGTGCCACTCGTGCCCATATGAGTCTTAATGCAAATGATGCCCAGGAAATTGTGCAGGAAAGTGGCATAATTATAAGCCATTGAAAGTCCATTGTCATTCCCGGCTGAGAGGTCCCTCTTGAAAAATCAGGAGCTGATGGAAACCCCTCTAAGTACCTGAGATAGAGCCGGAGGGGCGAAATGACTGGCCCGAGCTGCCATTATGCCATGGTAACGCAATTATATCCAATGATTGGCAGCAGCATAAATTAGCCTCCGTCTTGGATGGTGTGGTTCACTTTTTGTTTCCAACCAGTGCTGAGGTATCCCAGTTTCACATGGTGGGGGAAAGGGCTGTGTTCTCGGAGAAAAACAAGACATTATTTCACAGTTTTCCTCTGTAATTATTCCCTTTACTGCCCCAGTTTATTCTCTCCGCCCCGATGCATATGCATCCTCTCGCGGCCCGAACACCAGAGATTCATGTTTGTGGTGGGAACCGCACAGCACCAGCTGTCCCTTAAAAAGAGACAGCTACCCCCCTCAAAAAAAACTGTTGATGTGAAATGTCTTCCTCCCTGATCATCAATAATTCACCGGCTTTGACATTTGAACTAATTATGGTGCACCAATGGCCTATTTGAGCAGGGTCCTGTCAGATGAAAGCTGCTGGGTCCTCCCTGTCAGCGGTGCAGGCAGCAAGAATGAAGCGACAGGGGTGGCGGCTGACGCCATTAAAATGAATGGAAAGCACCTCTAACAATCGTACACCTCTGACACACACACACACACACACACACACACTAACACACACACACAGAAAATGCTGCCTCAAATACACTCAAACACACACACACACTATAACATTGTCCTTTGCTGCCTTTCACACACACACAGATGTACCACGCTGACACAAACACACACAAACGCACAAATAAAAAGGAAAAAATAAACATGAATTGCTGCCTCACACACACCCACACTTGTGCAGACATGCATACACATGATGTGCTACAGTAGCGCACGCACACACACACACACCTGTGTGGGTTGTTTGGCCTCCTCATCCAGACCTCTCTGGTTTTAATTAGCCTGCTGCTGAAGTGTTTTCCTTTTTATATTCTCTGAAGGGCGATGATAAAGGCTACAGCCGAGATGGAGGCTCTCTGCTGGTTTGTTTCATTAGGGAGAGCATAATGACCCTGCAATCACAACACCAAGAAAATACCTGCCCTAATAATTATTTTCCACCTAATGGTTTATACTCCGCTGTGGCGGCTGTCATCACCCTCAGACCTAAGACCAATAATAATAAGAATCATCATTATTATGTTGCAATTGAGTTTTCCTTTTTTTTTAATGACACGCATGTGGATGAAAACTAAAACATAGCATGACTTTGAAGGTAGTAGATCCAGTACTGAGTGTAAAAGTGTACTTGCTATCTTGCCGAAAGTTAGATGAGAAGATCGTGTATGTGCGCTAAATATGAAGCTCGAGCCAGGAAACAGTCAGCTTAGCTTAGCTTAGTTTAGCACAAAGACTTGAAACAGAACCAGCTAACCTGGCTCCCTTTAAAATGTAAAAAATTAACATGTTAACAAAGGATCTATAACAAACCCACGTAAAACAACAATTGCCAGCTGGATCTCCTTGTTTTTCCAAACTTTATGCAAAGCTAAGCTAAATACCTGCTGGCGAACAGACTGGTATGGATCTCCTCTTTAACCTCATTTATAGCAGCAGCAGGATGATGCTCTCCTTATGCTAGCGGCTCAGTAACAAAGTGCAGAAAGACAAATTAGCAGTGAACTAGCATTTAGGAGGTGATGAGCCTTACTTTTCCGTTAAGAGTCAGTGGAAAACGAAACAAAGCTAAAAGGAGAATGAGTATCGGACTTACATTTGACACAAACACGACTCAAGATGAACGCTGATATTGTTAAAGCCTGATAGGTTATCATCCGTAACCTTGTCGAAAAGCTCGGCTCCATCACTGACAAGGAAAGAAGGCATTGACAAAGTTATGAAGTCACCAAAGAAAACCCAACAAATGCAGATGTCGACTATGTGCTTTGATGTTATTTAAAGTCTCGTTAGCACGAAGGTCAGAACTTTCAGATATTTAAAAGAATTATCAGTTAAATTAAACAAATTCCAGAGAAGTCTGGCTTTGATGTTTGCGCACTGGCGACTAAACAAAGGGATATGAAAACATGATTAATCTATTCCGCTCAAGACAAACAACATCATGCTCTTCCTTCTCAATCTCACTTCCTTGACCTCCGTGACCCTAATTGCCCAAAATGAACTGGCTAGATTGCGTGCAATGGTTGTATGGAGGGCCCGCCAGTTAAAATGACTTGCGACCACCGAGCTGCTGGGAGCTCTGGGACGTCCTGCACTAACGCGACCGAAGCGGCTGCTCGGATCATCAGGTTTCCGTGGGATGTACAGCGGGGTGTCATCGGCGTAGAGGCGAAACAAAACGTTATGGATTATGCAGCAGAGTGGGCGGGTGAGGAGGAGGATGAGTCGGTTATATAGAAAGCCGAATTGGAAAGGTAGGAGTCGAGGCTTTCCAAAGCTGGATTTGGGTCGACGGAGCATAGAAATGTTTCTTCTCTGTGCTCGTAGCGGCGGGGTGAAGCAGTGGGGGGGCTGCCAAGGGTTTATTGATATCTTAAGGTGAAGCAGCACAGATGAAAATAGTGACTCTGGTTACAGTTTTGAAATATGATAATGGTATCTGGCTTCCATAACTACTGCAGTTTCGTGCAATATATCACGCAATTATTAAACGCACTAAAAAAGTACATATTTTTATTGCTGCTGTGGCAGACAAGCACAGCGGGTTTAAAAAGCAGTCACAAGGGTTTATATTCGTGTTGCTTTTTTTTCACCTAATGCGATGTCAGGCATTACAGCACTGACATTGAGATAATGACGCCAAAAGATTGTTTTTGCCGCCGTAACATCTGTAATCTTGTATCGACATGTCCTCAACAGCAGAGGTGTGTGTGTGTGTGTGTGTGTGTGCGCGCCAGGCAGCGATTCATGCTTTTGTGTGCGTTTGTGGGTGTAACAAAGCTAATCCTCTGTGTGAGAGGGAAACATCCCAGAGACGCACCCGCTGCTGCTGCTGGGTAATTCCTGCAGCGTGTGTTCATGTCCTCCTATTATCTTCGTTTTCCTTCTTTGAATCAGCTTCTCATTAATTTGACAAAGACTCGATCACTCATTCCAGCAGACGTTACAGCACATCTGACACTGTGGAGGCTTATGAAGCACATTTGCCTGCTTATGAAACCTGTATATAAAAAGATGCCATATTTCCTCATTTGTTTGCCTCATTTCTCTGAATGCGTTTGGATTTCCTGGTTGTATCATCTTCATTACTCCCCATCTGCCTCTTTTTCTCTGAAGCTGAAGCGAGCAAAGTTCCTCACAGACATTAAAATGTGCTCTGAATTTAGCTAATCTATTAAGGATGTACTACAGTCTGATGCGGACGGATGAAATGACGGACTGCTTTTTAGGCGTCGACAGAGAACAATGAGCGGCTCTCAGGAACAAGACTAATTAAATAAGAAAATCTCTCTCTTTCACGAACAAAAACATAACAGGTGTGATAAATGCTTTAATATGTTTCCATATATTTAAGAAAGAGGAAGTGACAGCTGGTGTAGTTTGTGTCATCAGTAGTTGTGTGTCAGTACAGAGAGTGTAGCTTCGCGTTATATTAAATGATTTTTAACGTCATGGATGAATATTACGTGGATTTTGACATTGTGAGATTTCAGAACGAGACTTCGGAACGAGACTTCAGAACAGGAATTGGTGAGCTTAGATAACAAACAGACGGGACTGATTCAAAATAAAATCTGAGCCCATCAGCGGTTCAGTGGTTGTACATTGACGGTGTTGCCCGAGCGATTACATTGCAGTTGCTTTGTCAATACTGGAGCAATATAAAAAATTGGTGTGTTCATTAGTCACTTGCGACGTTCGAAAATAGGGTCCAGGTTGAAAAATACCCACGTTACTCCTTCAGACGATTGAAGTATTGTAGTTGAGGCAAATAAATGATGGTTAAAGGAATAAGTCAACATTTTGTTATGAGACAATTGCTATCACTCTCACATCTGGACATGTGAGGCTACAGCCTGGGAACGGTTAGCTTAGCTTAGCATGTCTGGAAGCAGGTGGACACAGCTAGCCAGGCTGTAAACCAATCCATCTACCAACAACCCTAAAGCTCACAAATCCAGCCCTTTATATCTTTATTAATATTTTCATATAAAAAAACACAATTTACAGATTGATCTCCCGGAGAGAGACGGGGGGAGGGGGGATGTGGGATGTGGGGGGGATTTGTCAGACAGAATGGATCACAACATCCAGCTGCTTGTAGACACTGAATATCTTTGAATATCACGAATACACCTGATATGAATCTAGGGCACCATGTGTTTAAAACTACCGAACAAAATAAATAATTAAAAAGCAGAATTATATAAACACTGGCACGGCGATAACTCCGTCTTCACACTCTCAGGATTACCGCCGCGTGTTAAAGCCCGTCCAAGTCTCTTCTCCAGGTGTATCGGAACACCTTGGCCCTTTCATCACGCCTGGCAAACCCGCCCGCTATCGCATAATTAAACACGATATATATCATCACATGGAATAATTCTGTGTGGGCTGATGGTGAATGCTGCTAAAACCAACTTTCCCCCAAATCTTTTTTCATTTTCTTTTGCACCAGCCCACTCGCACAGTAATTGAGAAACTGGCATAACTGAATATACAAACAAACAAAAAGTGGTGTGGGTGTGAAGATGTCCACGGTTGAGTGGCCAAATGCAACCCACTCAAAGAGCCAATTGTCAAAGTACTTATCAATAATGACCAATGGACAAAAGTGACACAGGTATAATTGGTTTTGCACGGAGTAACATATATGATGAAAGATTGACGACAGATTCTATTTACTTGTAGCAACACCTAGACTCAGACTTATTTAAGGACGACATTGTATTGTGGGCTCTTTGCTAATGATGCTTTATGAGGGGGGGGGGGGGGGCGCAATAACTTACATCACAGCTTTAAACTGCCTCGAGTTTAACTGCCAACATAACTTTACAGATAATTGTGTTTGCTTCTAAGAAAAGGTGTCCCCCTTCCTTCCTGATTTAATTGGGATAATTCTCTATAAAGGCACTCGAGAACAAGCGCCAACGCCGAACAACTTGCACCCAAAAACAAATCTCTCCTCACACTTCAGACTCAAGTTAAATCTGGCATCTGCAAACTTATCCCGAACCTTTGGAACCAATTCTCTTCTCTTCTTTTGCTGGTTTTATAACAACGGCTACAAGGTGATAATCATCTAGTGGCAGAAATCCCAGATCTGGATCGCCACCAAAGGCGAATCAATTGTTGCCGAGTCCAAAGTCGATCTGTCCCGCGTTTCCCACTGAAGGGCCGTTCACACGGGGCCCCAAGAGGCCCCAAGAGGCCCAAAGAGGCCCCAAGAGGAACCTGTGGAGGTGGACGTGAGAGCTCATTGCCGCTCAAACATACAATAAAACCTGTAGCTCCTTTGTAGAGGATGGAAAGAGGATTTGTAACATGTTCAAGACAGGTGAGCTGAAAGCACACACACACACACACACACACACACACACACACACACACACACACACACACACACACACACACACACACACACACACACACACACACACACACACACACACACACACACACACACACACACACACACACACACACACACACACACACACACACACACACACACACTTTAATGAGAAACGCATAGAGGCTGAGCAGGAAAGTTATTTTTCAAGAGTTCTCATCGTGCCAGGACTTCACTAAATGTTTGAGCAGGAACTAAAAACAGAACGCTTTAGTAGAAGTAGTCCAAACATGTTTTGCCAGCTGGAAACGAGGGACCACACAGCAAATGCAGTGAGGAAGTTATTTCTGGCAGCCAGGAGTCCAGACATGCTGTCACATGATCGCATCGACTGTGTGGCTGAATATGAAGTCGGCCTAAGGGGCGGCTCGCCGCTAGCCGCCGCGTTCAGCTCGGGGTCCCGTGATGAGGACATCACGGGCGGGTTCCACTCGGAGGCCCCGCACTGACGTGTGACAGGCCGTCTGCCGCCCGCTCGGTTGCTCACGCCGCGTGTTCGAGGCATTATGGGATGCTGTAGCGACGGCGCAGAGGGCTGATGGAAGACACTCGCAATCGGCCTCTTCTCATTAGACGCAGGGCTGTCGGTGCTCATTAGGCCGGCGGCGGCGCCGCAGTGGGGCTCTATTCTCCTGAGGTGACCAAAGGTGCTGACGCAGACCTTCCAAGCCTCAGTAATGATGCCCCGGACCTGTCACTCTTGTCACAAAACTGACATGACCTTTTTCTGGCTCAAAAATGAAATAAATAAGAAATCCCAGGGATGAGGCAAAGATATGTCCTATTTTGCTCCTTCGGAATTTTGAAAATCTGCCAAGATTTGCATCAACGTGCAAACTTTCCAAGCTGTTGGTGTCTCTCTTCACAAGAAAAGTCAAAGGGCTACTTCCTGTGAATTTATCTGCGATTCAATGTTTTAATCTATGCACACACACACACACACACACTCACAAAAAGCCCAGACCTTGCCATTAAGACCTATGAAATAAAGGCACGCTGAGCGGCGAGCGAGCGGCTGAATAGATGTCTGGAAGCAATCTGTGAGAGAGGGCTGATCAATGGCCGCCAAATAAAATGGGAGATGAAAAGAGTCTTTTAAGGCTCATGAAAAGGGGGGTTGGTGGGGTGGGTGGGGGCTCGTTGGAGGGCATTTTGCTCAGCTTTCCGTTTTTAACCTCAATCACATGAACACGGCGCACATGAAAGGGGGAACGCGGTGACACGTCGCCCACTGTGGCTTTCTTCCTCCGATGTAAAGTGCCGCTGTGACTCGATGTGACATTTCAATGTATGTGCAGCTCATGCTGGAGACATCCTTTAAGCACTCAGAGGGGGGGGGGGGGGGACTTTGAGTCATCGGAATACTTGTCTTTTTTTCTTGGTTTACACTCGTATGGATATGCTGACGCAGCCTGCCGGCAAAGCGGGGATCTTTAATGATAATAAAATACAGATGAGATTACATCAGCGCTGAATCGCATCAGGTGCAGACGCCGTGTTCGGAGCCGGGCCTCGCGGGGGCCTCTCCAAACAAAGCCCGATTGTAATGGGCCACATGACGCGCCAATTTAGCGCCACGCGAGCCCCGACATACAAATGAGAGCGAGCCGCGGCGGCGACGTGCATTAATCCTGGCCAGATTGGGGACTGTATGAATTATGCTAAGAACCTTATCTGTTATTTCCCCTGGTCTCCTGCTGGGTGAATTGATTGCGTTTTTGGTCTTAATCCGCAGCATGCCATGCGTGTTGGGAGGCGACCGGGGGGAGCCATCTTGAATAAATAGAATTTGGACTTGACAAAAGCCACCTCCAGCTGAGCAATGAGAAAGCGTCCTCTCACCGCCGCACATCCCCGACCACGCTGAATGACATTGGGAAATGGCCGGCCGCTGTTTACACGGAGGCGGCGTATTGATTTTCTGTGAACCCGCCTCAGCCGCAGTTTCTCTCCCGGAATATCATTTGCCTCCGTGACACTCATCAGGATGGATAAGCCCATTTTGGGAACATCTCAACGGAGAGGGTGTTTTAAAAAACATTATTTTAATGAGATTAATTAGATCACTGATGAGTGATGGTCCTCCACCAATTACCTGGGCCATAATACCCCCTCCCCCTCCTCCACTGAGGGCGTCGTGCTCCGCCAGCCTTCTCGCGAGCCGTTTTTTTTTCTTCTGCGGCAGGAAATGATTAATCATCTCGACGCCGTCCCGGGAGACGGGATGACAATAAAGACAAAAAGCCTCTCGTCGGCTGCGGCTGTTTAAAGCCAAGGATCAATTCCTAAACGCCGACTCCAGAGTTCAATTAGACGATACGGGTGCAGCTGGATGGAGTACGAGCTCTCACCTCACAGGTCTGACTGGAGGTACCCTCCTTTTCTATAATGAGGTTCTGCGGCTCACATTCCACCAGAACGACGATCAGAGGAGCTTTGGCAAGACGGAGACGCTGCCGGTCCTGTTTTCCACACCTGAAGGGGAGCAGCGGGGGGCGACCTCCCCGTGTCCATTTCCTTTCCCTCGCTGAAGGGCAGGGAGGTCACACACACACACACACACACACACACACACACACACAGATCACAGCGGAGAATATGGCAGCCAGGAATCAAACCGCAGCAGGACTCGGCCACGGATTGGAGAGCCAGCGGCTGCACGCGGCGCCGCACGCCGCCTTTTTATTGGCCCTTCTCCATCACACCTGTCACACGAGATTGGGTTTGTGGAAGCGCTTCCTTCGGCTGAAAAAGGCCAAAGTAGATTAGGGGGGCAGGCGAGGCTGAAATAGAATAACCAATGGAATGACGCCAAATCTAACGCCTTGCTGTCTGAATGCAAATCATGATTGAATTATGAATGATTTGTAAAGTTTTCTGTCGAGTTTGGAACAGCTTCTCAGACATTTCCGTGTCAAAGACCCCTAAACACACACATCCTATGAGGGGGGGTTAATGAAGATGAAACCTACAATTACAGCGATCATTATTAGACATAATGTAATGTCAGTTATTAGAGAAGGTCCTATGCAACTGAGTTAGAGCAATATTAATCTATTTCTCAATTTGCTGTAGACCTCCAGGAGCCCAGCACGGGGCCCCTGGAGGTCCTCTGACCCACATTGAGAAACCCCGTTGCAACCTTGATGTTAGCATTCTTTTTTTTTTTGCAGAAATGTGAAAAAAATGCTCTTCTTTTATGTGATAAGACAATCTGTACGTCCCTAAACTGTCTCACACCTTTATCTTTTTGAAAGGCTCAGCAAGTTCCTCAAACAGCTGGGAGCTGTAGTTTTTAGCAAACACTCAAACAGGAGGAACTTGTGTTTGTTGGGGACTATTTTAAGCTGCGGATTCATCAAACATTTGGTGCTCTAGTGGCGGTTCACAGCAGCAGGGTGGTGTGTGTGGGATTAACTCAGTATAAATGTGTGTGTCTCAGTTGCTCATTCTCCAGTTCTTATGCATGTGTAAAAAAAGCTAAGATAACTTGAGAGTATTTATTCATAGAAATCCCTCTCTGTTCTTCCTGACTCATCCTGAGTGGACACACTGATGGGACTTGCTTGCTTGTGATTGGCTACCGTGGTTTTAAATCGTTTTTGACCATTAGCCGGTGGATCACAGAAGCTAGCAGAGCTCGGTTGTCAAGAACAATTTGTAACTTATTGATACTAGTACTAATACTTGGTGGAATCAATTTATTGTTGCTTTTGGTTTTTGGTGGAGTTTCTTTCTTTTTAATCCCCCCCTCCCCCCTTCCTCCACTGTGACACTGTGTCATTACTTCCGCCAGATATTTGCCCAGCTAATTCGGGCCATGTGACGCTCAAGAGCATGGCGCGTTGCTATGTGACCAGCTGAAACGTCTGCGGCGGCTTGATGGGGGGAGAAAAAAAAAGAAAAGTGAGTCGGGTCTCGCTCCGGTGCCGCCTTTTAAAGAAAGAAGGGAGGGAGGGGTGTGTGTGTTAGTGGGGAGAGCAAACATGCAAACCTCCACGGTCGCCCGCTCGGTGTTTGAGTCCATCTTTATTACTGTCATCACCTGCCGAGGTAATGTTGTTCCTCTGGGCGGACGGGTTGTCCAAACGCAAACAGTGTCACGCGGCTGCAGCGCCGCTCTTTACCCAGCAGCCCCTCTGGGAGGAACATGAGACGTCTTTATCTGTGCGCTGCCTCATTACGGCACGCACACACACACACACACACACACTTCTTCTGCCACAATTCGATTTGTGTAACGCACAGGGAAAAAAAACACTAACACACACACACACACACACACACACACACACACACACACACACACACACACACACACACACACACACACACACACACACACACACACACACACACACACACACACACACACACACACACACACACCTCTTTTGGGTGTAATAAAACAGCAGATCAGAGTCATTGGCTGCTGACAGGGACTGACACTGGAGCCGGCTGTTGTTGGAAGGCTGCCTGGGAGATGTTCATTACTCACAAAGCTTGTCGGTTTGGACAGGAGAGGAACAACGGCCTTATTAAGTGGAGACCTGGAGCAGCCGTAGGGGAAATACACACACGCCCACGCGCACGCCCACATGGGCTCCCGAGAAAGTTTGAAGCCGTTGCCTCGACCGAGCGCTCCGATAGGCTGAGGGAAGTTGGGGGCTGCCAAGATTTTTTTTTTCTTTCTTCGAACTTTTACAACAAATTTGCTGAGCTCGGAGTCGGCTGACGGACGGACAAATCGTGACGTTGACGACATCCGCCCGCGGAGGGGGGGGTGGGGCATCGACATTTCTGCCGTGACGGCCTGGTTTTTTCCAGGAGCCTGCTGGTATTGATTGGAGTTTCTGATGTCTGTCTGGCTCATTGTATAACTCTCACAAGACGAGAATTCAATATTCCCGAGATTGCTGAACCTGAAGCCCTGTTTCCATAGTAACTCTGCTCTCCGTCTCTCTAAACATAGCCCTCCTGACTGACTTTAGCTCTCCTCAGATCATCAAGCACAGCTGAAGAGGAGGAAGATGCGTGGACATGGACAATGATGTTCTTGACGCTGTTCGCGGTGTATTTACAGTCCGAGGCCGTGGTTTGAAGGAGACAACAGGAGGCGGGATGAGAGCAGGCTTTTTATTTCACCGGGGAGCGTTCATCCATCTTCCCAAAAGAATTAGAGGAAGATTTACATCTTCCTCATTGAGGACACCTATTGAGGTGGCGCCAATGAGGACACTTTCTGCCGTAAAGTTTTAATCACAAAGCCCCCCCCCCCCCCCCCACCCCACCCCCCCAGTTCAGTTCATCTCTCACCTGCTACTTTTCAACCAAGTTTGCAAAAATCTGAAAATAGCAGCATCTCTCTCTGAACAACCTGCTCCATTTCAGCCTCGAGCACAAAAAAAGGGGGCCGTCGTAAATCAAAACTACCGCTGCCCGTGACGGTTCGGGGACGATGCTGGCTGAATTAGCACTTAATGCAGTCGTCTCTTGTTTTTTCTGTAGTTGTTTTTTTTAGGGTAAATCTCCACAGGTGCTGATCCCGTTGCAAACGGATGTAGAGGAAAAGTAGAGATGCGAAGGAAGTCTGGCCTCTTTATCCTAATCTGTCGGAGAGAGAGAGCGGCCTTTCTAAGACCTAAACGTGATTGAGGGCTCATCTCCAGCCACGCCGCCAGAAAGTGTGGCAGCGAGGACTCAACGATGGGATTTAGAGACATTTCACACCTCCAACAATCCTTTACTAAACCTCTGGTTTTCATTTCCTGACGAAGAACCTGCTGATATCTGACGCAACCTTGGAGGCTGCCGCGCTCTTCTTCATCTGGCTGCGCTCCTTGGCTTGCTGAGCCGTCCTCTGTGGAGAGAGACGGAGAGAACGAAACGTGACGTAAGAAGATGAAAAATAAATAAAGTGAGATCGATACATCGAGCGTCTCTAGATTAAAGCGTCTCGAGTGGCGGCATAAACGGCGAGAGGATCCCCTTATCGGAACGAGCAGCTCTCCGCATGGGTTCATACGCGTCCGACGTGTTCCAAACTGACACCCGCTCTGACAAAAAAACAAAATAATAAAAAATAAATCTGGCGTGAAAGCAAAGCACATTTCAGGCGACAATGAAAAGCTCTGTTTTATTTCCGAAAAAAACCCCTCTGCTCTGGAATCAGTGCTGTTTTTTTTCCCTGTTTTCTTTTGTGTCCGCGATTATGAAATATTGACGGCAAGAGCTGAAGAAGGGGAGATGTTCCCGAGGCAACAGACGCTATACATCAACGTGTCACACCGGCACATCATGTGATGATATTACGGGCAATATATAGCTTTGTGAGGGATGGTGTGACGTTTGATCAATGTGTTTGACCATGTACCACATTACCGCCACCATGTATGATCCTCAACATGAGGGATGGGGCCGGGGATAAAGCACAGGTCCATCCACTGTGCCATCTTAAATGTTAGCTACAAATTGCTTTGGCCCCTTAAGCCCCTTTGGCTCTGAAAGCTGGTTGTTATGGGTGCAGCGATGCAGTGTGTGTGTGTGTGTGTGTGTGTGTGTGTGTGCACGTACGGCTTTGTGGCACACGGTGCAGAGCGTCTGCAGGTTGTCCAGAGAGCATTGTCCTCCTCCGCTGTAGACCGGCCGGATGTGGTCGACCTGCCAGAAGTCGCCTTCGACCGGAGCGCGGATCATCTCGTTCAGCTGTGGGAGGAAACAGTGAGCGACTGGATGTTTTCTCGCACCGCTCTAAATAGCCAAACATAAAAGAAATCAAGCTGTGATTGTGCCGCTCTCCCACACCATCCATCTACGCCGGAGTTTAGTTTTTTGTAAACCGATGTGATGTCTTTAGCGAAGCTCAGTCTTTCTCTGAGTGCTAAAGTGACCTAAATTGTTATTTTGCTGCACACACACACACAACTAACACACACACACACACACACACACACACACACACACACACACACACACACGCACGTGTGTGCGGAGGTGTTCGCGCTAAACAAATCTCTGCACCGCAGGGGCAATTCTGCAATGCGCTCCACAATAAAAGAGGAAAGAAACAAATACGTCTGGAGGAGCACATGACACACGAGTGGTTCAAAACACCGAGGTTAATGGAAGCCCGTCTGATATCAAGGCTAAGACAATATAGTGGAAGCAATAATTGCTCCACATCGATGACGGTAAACTTTGACCCGCTTTTTTCCGCCATAACTCCGTGCGGCACGGTCGTGTAGACCAGCACAATGTGGAGCGAGTCCATGTGCATGCAAGTGTGATAAAAGACGCAGGAATGAGGTGAAATAAACCACGGGGAATAACACGCTACGACTGCCTTCAGCTAGTACTGGCTTTGTAGTAACTGGTAATACCTGTGAATACCACAGTGTCACTGGTCTGTGAAAACTGAACACAAGAAGGCGCAGCAGAGGATGTTCTTCCTGAGGCAGCTGAGGAAATTCAACCTGCCAAAGACAATGATGGTGCACTTCTACACTGCCATCATCGAGTCCATCCTCTGTTCCTCCATCACCGTCTGGTACGCTGCAGCCACTGCCAAGGACAAGGCCAGGCTGCAGCGCATCATTCGCTCTGCCGAAAGGGTGATTGGCTGCAATCTGCCATCCCTCCAGGACTTGTTTGCTTCAAGGACCCTGAAGCGGGCGAGGAAGCTGATCCCTCTCACCCTGGACACAAACTGTTGGTGTCCCTCCCCTCTGGCAGGAGGCTGCGGTCCATCAGGACCAAGACCTCACGCCACAAAAACAGTTTCTTCCCGTCTGCAGTCGGGCTCATCAACAGAGCCCGGGTCCCCCACTGACTGACTCTGTCACCCCCAGACAATTCCCACCGGACACTTCCCTGCACATAGCCTTATGCTTAAATACACTTGACACTTTCACACAACACTTACACTCATGCACATTCCATGCACTTTATCTTATTTTTGATATTTTTATATTCTACTGTTCAATTGTAAATATTCATTCATCCATTCTCATTTATTGCACTGCGTTTACTGTTAAATGTGTATTGTTAAATGTTAAATGTATGCACCTTCCGCCAGGACAAATTCCTTGAATGTGAAAACAAACATGGCAATAAATGGTTCTGATTCTGACAAGAAACCGGAGTCATTAGCCATATTGGGCGACGGTCAGCATGCTAACACACCGAACTAAGATGATGAGCACGGTTAGCATTGCCTGCTCACGCGCGCTAGTAACAGATGTTAGCAAAGATTTATTTTTTATATATAATATATATAATTATTTTCATATTCTATTGTATTTCTAATGATAACTTGTCATGGTGAGCATGTTATCATGCTGATGTTTGGATTGACCTAATACAGCCAAACGGAGCTGCTAGCATGGTCATGAGGTCAGTTGTGTTTTTTATTTTAATATTTTTTAGACTTGTATTAATTGATATATAAAATGGAAGGAAATGTGGAAAAAATAGTCCAGATAGAAAATGCCTGAATCTGAATCTCTGGGAAGGAACTTTAAAATCTTAAAGATATGAAACAGAGAAAAGTAGCAAATTGTCATATTTGAGACGGGGGAAGGAAGCAATTCTTATTGTGTGTTTTTGATTGTTTGATATGTGACTTTCCGTTGATATTAATGAGCGAAGTGTTTCAGCACAAATGTCATGTTGACTTAAATAGATTACTGAGGACGTATGAAATCTAAAAAAAGCTACGATATCCGATCCTCTCATTAAATCTTTACTAATCATACACAGGCAGAGCAGCGTATATGCCGAGCTAACGAGTTACTGGTTGGACTTTACAGGACCTGGACTCCAGTGGAGCAGTGAGTAAATGGTGCTCGCTGGTTTATTTTATTCGGGGAAGAAGTGGACTAAAAAGAGAGAACCACAGGAAATGTATTTGAGAATAATAATAAAGAAAAGAGTACGAGAGTAAGCAAGCGGAGAAGCAAAAGATGACTTTTTAGAATTAGAAAGAGAGAGAAGCCTGATGGGAAGAGTTCAGGGCAAAAAATCAATTTTCCCGCTTTGAGTGCTACTCTGCCGACATTAAGGCAGCGAGCTGGAATTGATCCCAACAGATTTAAAGAACAGGCACACACACACACACACACACACACACACACACACACACACACACACACACACACACACACACACACACACACACACACACACACACACACACACACGTGCCAAAACCATGCGCCTTGCAACACCAGACCACACTACTACACACTCACAACTAAATACTGCTGACAGGCACCTAAAGGCATCACACACACACAAATACCAAAACATATGCGCGCACACAGACAGACCCCATGGTGCACATAAAGACCCACACACACACACACACACACCAGAACCCCCATGAACCAAAAGAATGAGCCAATAATCTGGAGGCTCCTCCACCGCTGCGTCTTATCATGTGGCTGAGTTTGTTTCCTCTAAAGCTCGGTGCATCGATCGGCACTCATGCTGCTGCCGGCGGCACAAGGAAGGAGGGGGAGTGTGTGTGTGTGTGTGTGTGTGTGTAAGGGGGGGGAGGGGGGGCTGGCTTTGCAGGATAACAGCCGACCAAATCAAACAGGCTTACTGGTCTGGCCTGGCACTGGGAAAAAATAAAATAAAATCAATGGTCCCAGCAATCCATTTACTGGGAGCTGGCCCTTCGGAGTGCAGATCAACCTGTGTTTAGGGGTGGGTGTGTGGGTGTGTGTGTGTGTTTGGATGGGCAACAGGGGCGCTTTTATTTTTGCACCTACACAAACACACAGAGAAGAAGTGGCTGATGTACGGTATGTAGCTCCCATCAAGCGTTTGTGAGACTGAAGGTTGGAGCTTCTTCAGAATGCACACACCAATGGACTCCATTGCCAGAGATCTGTCCCCTATTAAGATATCTGTAAGACACACAGAAAAAAACAACAACAACGTCTGACCTGTTTGAGTGACAGCTGCGCGAGCCAGGTGTTCTCCAGCATGTCCTTGCGCTGGGAAGGCGGGGCGTCGCGGACCTTCAGGAACAGGTCGTGGGCCTGGAGGCCGCAGCGCTGACAGACGCCCTGCTCCACCTCCAGCACCCTCGCACGCATGTACGTCTGGCTGGAGCGCAACTGGAACTCCTCCTGGCACCTACGGGTGGAGAAACATAAATAGATACTAGAATCTTGACATTTCCAACCGTAAACAGCTGAGATTTGTGTTTTTTCTCTTTCAGACGAATCCAGAATAATGCCGTTATAGTGGTTTTTACTACTGTGGTGTGATTCAGCTGAGGGGCGCACATCATCGTGTGGAAGTTTGATCAAAGTCGGGTATAGAGGAGCGAAGAATCTCACCTTGACTCGACGACCTGAATCCGGCTCTTGAAAGCCACTTACGGAAATTGGATTTCTACCTTAAATGGGCGATAAGTCTAAAAGGGGACGCTGAGGCATGTTTTTAGTTATAGGAATTTCGGTGGCGGCCTCATTCAGGGACGGCAAGACATTCAAAATATCGTTTGTATTTCTTTTAAAATGCAGTGAACTGATCTTGAGAGAAATAAAACAGGAAACTGTTCAGAAAAGGATCAATTTGCACAAAAACCTAAAGAATATAACAGAATTTTTAAAAGGGTGCCAGATGGCTTTGGCACGGAGGGCAATCGGTACTCGGGAGTTCAAGCAGTCAGACACTAACTATTTGAAAGGTAATTAAATATTTCATTTCGCTCACACCTGTGGCTGCAGAACCGAGTGTCCCAGGCCCCACCGGAGGCAGAGCAGGCCCGCTGGCAGGACAGACACAGGGGGACGCCCGCGCTGTCCACCGCCTGCAGGTAGCCGGACTCCTGCTGCTCCTCCTCCTCCTCCTCTTCCTCCTCTTCCTCCTCAGTCGTCTTAGAGGAGTCTGCGCCCCGGCTGCAGAGACACAGATCGGGAAAGAACATCCGTCACACTTACTCGGCCGGCGGCTGCTTGATGAAGACAAACTCAGAGAATCAGGAGTTATTATGCATCAGGTTAACGCGGGGACACCGAGGAGCAGATAACAATCCCTGAGAAATCAACGAGTCAAATATTTTCAAGATATGCTTGTGCAACAGAAATATGGACATAGAAGCCTGTTTCTAATCAAATTAAATAAATAGATAATACTGTGAGCAATGCATAGATAACTAACACTACAGTAAATGTGATAAAAGGCATATTGACAAGAAATGACAAAATGTGAAACTACTTTCAATGTCAGACACTAAATGAATGGATTCCTTCTATTTATGCTGTCTATGCCGCGTCTGGTTTTGATGCACGGCTGCAGCAGATTTTCAGCCCTTTGTGTCAAGGAAACTTCAGAAAGACACTACCTTGACCCGCGTGACAGGCATCAGTCAGTAAGCCAACGGTGTGTTCAATGTCAGCTCAGTTCTTTCAACACCAGCAACACAGCAAATACAATTAAATATATATATATATATATATATATATATATATATATATATATATATATATATATATATAAATAAAATAAAATAAATATATATACACCGTATATATATGCTTTCTTTGTGTGCTGCAGATGCAGAGATGATGGACATATGGCTGCCGTGTGTGTGTGTGTGTGTATCTGTAGAACATTTCAAGTGTGTGTATGTGTATGCCCGTCCTTTTGGCAGAGGACAGCAAGTTTGGGCATTTGCCATGTTGTCCCAGCAGGGTGCTAGAACCACGTTGGTGGGGACAGATGGACTAAATTCTCTTTCCCCGTGGTTTACAATTCAGACAGAGAGAGAGAGAGAGAGAGAGAGAGAGAGAGAGAGAGAGAGAGAGAGAGAGACCAAGAAAGAGAGACAGAGAGAGAGATGAACAAAGACACAGAGCACTACAGAGTCAGATTGAAATGGAGAAGAAAAAGAAATCTAAAAAAAGGAACCTCGCTGCTTCAAAGTTGAGAAGATACCAAAAACTGTAAGTACCAAGAGACAAATACTGTGCCAGCAACATCTAGTGGATGAAAGAGAGACAGAAATAGAGTTAATTTTTTTTTTTTTTTTAATGGTGTGCCCAAACTGAGAATGGTGACAATATGGTACTTTAAAAAAAAAGAAAAAAGTAACCCAGTAAATCAGTTTTTTTTAGTGACTGGAAATGGTGAATGGATTAGCCAGAAAAAAAAAGTTTAAACTAATAGTATAATAATGTAATACAAACTAATTATTATGTGCACTTCACATGTATCTTCAAAGTCATTTAAATTAATTTATGCACAAAGCGAGCGAGCGTGTTGGCAGCTCTGGGTCGCAGTGTGAGGTAACTCGTGCTTCAAAAACCCCAGAAAAAAAAAAATCACGCAACATGCCTTCAGCAAACGGCACACAGCCTGCCGCTGTTTACCGCCGAGCTGATCCCCGATGCTGGCGGACAAAGAAACCAAAGGAAACCAAAAGGCACGGCAGAGGCACGGAGAAACAGATGAGCGGAGAAGCTGATCAAAATAACTTTAGCAATAAATATATTAAAACCTAATGTACCACTGGACTAAAAATAAAATGAGACACAGAAATAAAACAGTTTTTCAGTGTTAAAGAGACAGTACATTATCAAATAATAGTTTTCTCATTATCACATTACCATCTATTAGCATATTAGCTGGACATCGATGACAGCTTTTGCTAAACATTTTAGCTTTTTTAAGAGAAAACTATATTATTTTGCAAACAACATGCTAGTTTATTGCTCAGCACAGTCTTGCTATATTATCTTTCTATGTCGTTACCATGCTAGGTTTTAGCGGGTTAGCTGGACAGAGAAGATTTGTCTCTCACTAAACGCTAGCTTTAAAGTATTTGTTCTTGTTGTTAGCATGAACGCTATTTTGCGATGTTAGCTTTCCCTCAAGATTTCACCTTTGACAAAATGAAGTTGTAGTCAACAACATACTAGCTTTTGAACTGTCTTTAGCATGTCAGCTAGACAGCAATGTTGGCTCTAACCTTTGTATTTTCAGAGATACTCCCTTTAAATGTGTGTGTGGAACAACAGCTGCTGTGTCCACATGAGAGAGACCGTCTGTGTGTGTTTGCTGGAGGTTTCCATAGTGATATTCCATCCTGGGGCTGAGCAGGTTGCATCTCACACAGTAGATCGTATTAGGGTCTTTATTTACTGTACTAACACGCTCAGCGGGCCTTTGTGCCTCTCCCACAAGGCACACACGGATCTCCATGGAGACAGCTATATGAAAAAACACCGAACCACCAAAGACCAAGACGCATGTCGGCACAAACCACCTTCATGTAGAGACCGTGAAACCTCCTCGTTAGAAAAACCACAAACAAGGCTGGACGTGGTCAGTTATATCTAAATACTGCACACACAAAAACAGCCGTGTATAGCAGCTACTGTGGAGCTTTATTTAGGGCCTTTCAAGCTTGGCCTCTCCTCGCCGTGAACACCCGCCCACGCGGCCGCCACCCACCTCTCTGAAGCAGGTGGCGTCAGCGGAGCGGCGGACCTCCTCTTTGCGAAGAAGTTCTCCTTGGTGACCAGCCGGACGCTGCCTCCCTCCTGCTGGGCCTTGCTCAGGGAGGCCTGGGCCACATCGTCCCTGCCGAGGTACCTGAGAAAAAGAAATGAGATAAAGCGGGGCCGTGAAGGTTCGGAGGATTTATGTAACCAAAGAGCCTCAAAGGGAGAGCGGTGGAGTGAGCACGGGGGTGTAGAAGGAGATAGATTCACAAACTCTCTCTGGACAGCGTTAGCAGCAGGTAAAAGAAGGGAAATCGGATGCTGCCCGAGCTCAAAACTCGATATATTTTTCCAAAACTGTGCTTGAAACTCCTACTTCCATTTATTCCATACCATTTCTTTGCTAATATTCCGTTTGTCCTCTTCCCCCGTGCTGAATCCTATCACTTTTTGCTGCTGCGGCAATCTAATTTCCCCACAGGCATCGTCAATCATCTAATCTAATCCATCCGCCACGCCACTGGTTTTTATGGCCCTTGTAATACAGACGCTAGGTGCGCGGGTCGAGGATCGCATGAAACACCGCATGTCAATCTGGACAGGATTAAAATGACCCCGATAAAGAGCTGGCACAAAATGGGGGAGGAGGAGGAGGAGGAGGAGGGGAAGAGAGAAAATCTCTTGTTTGTTCTGGGTGGAAGAAAATAGCTGTGGTCTTGAGAGAAAAGTGACCAATCACCAAACGTCCCCAGGTAACATTAAGGCTTTCCACCGGAGGATGATACAACACTCTAATGGTCCCCTCGGAGCAATTATCCTTCCTCTGTCCGCCTCTGCAGGCGGGTCAGAGATCAGGCCGAGCCGCTGCACACCGGCCCTGCAGCTGGTGGGGACAAGTGAGCCGGCTACTATTTTAACAATCCTACCGTAAGGTGGCATTTCGTGGCCCGTGTGGGAATTCTTTTTGTCATGCACTTTTTGAAGTTTCTCTGTTTGAGGCGTCTCGTTCTCATTGGACGACGGACAAAGATTCTCCCCATGTGGATTGAATACCAGACGGATGGGGGAGACGGGAGGTGGCTGTTTCGCGGTCAATCAACTCGGGGCGATGAAGCCGCCCACTAACGTTATGGAGATCGATAATTAGTGTTGTGCTTAGTAAACACTTGTTCTTTGGCAATTCTTGAACTGGGTTTGACAAAACATGAGCAGTTGCACTGGCACCTGTGACACAATCAATAACTGGAGCAACTCCCAGACCCATAAGACTATTAAAAATACTATTTAACTGACATGGGACAAAAAGTGCCCGTGGTTATATGTTGAATTAACACTACTTTTGCATTCTTTAATAGAGCTGTATCGAACATTCAGAGTATTAATATGGCAGCAAAAAAAATGATGTATATGAATAAAGATATAGTGGAGCAATGTATTTAATGCTACCTGAATGCTTTCATGATGCGTTTCTATTCTGACTGCCCCGTTTCCCTGATCACTAATGAAACACTAGCCTTCATGAAGCCCGGCTATTTAATCAGGTAGGTGTTGCCACTGTTAAACTAAGCTTTTAATGCCTCCACTGGGGCCCCACACTAACATTTCTATGCATTTCACTCCACCTCCATCTGGACAGAATACCTGCTTTGGGAGTCGGATGGAAAGAAGGCAAAAAAAAAAGAAGTATAAGGAAGAGATGGATGACAGGAGGCAGAAAGTGGAGGAGGGAGACACATCAAAGAGGAGAAGTTTCTCTGGAAGCTGAGGGGAGATGAGGAAGAAGGCGATTCTCCATCAAACACATGAGCTCCCTCTGCTGCAAACAGTCCCAGCACAGAGGCCGGATGAAACGAGATACCTTGCACTAAACTGGAGTCCAACTGCGCCTCTGGGACAGAGTGTGGATGTGTGTTTGCATGTTTTTAATGCAGCTGGCTGCTTGGACAGTAAGTCTGTACACTAAGATTTCTTTATTTCGCATTTCAAGTGTCTGACCACTAGAAGTGCTGTGGGGCAATGTTTACGCCCCGCAGGACGCCTCCACAGGGCCCCCTTTAATAAAGGAGCACACATAGTGCTCATTTTCAGTTTCATACTTGTATTTGGGGTTTCTACTAGAACGTGTTTAGATACTTTATCGTAAAAAAAAACAACTATTTTTCCCATACTGTCTGCCTGAATACACCGGTGTTCACCCCGTTTGAAACGGCCCGTTTCAGTGCCTGTCTCTTTAAGAACCCCTCAAGAAAATAATCTAATTGGCCCTCGAGGCAAATATGACACGCCTTTGAAAATGTTGTTCTTAATGCATAGGTGGAGATACTTAGAGGGCGGTATATAGGGTGCATCCCAAGTCTCTTAATTGCATCCCTGTTGAGCCTGCATGTGAAATAGGAAGTGGGATCAAACCTGATTGGCTTGTTGAATCACATGTTCTCTGATCTAGGCAACCCACAAAAAGCTGACCGAGTCGTCTTATTTCAGTTGACGATATGTCCGCTTTTAAAGAGGAACAGTGTGACATTTTTTCCAGAAATACACTTACTCACCTTCTTGCTAGAGCTGGACGAGAGGACTGATACCACTTCCATGTCCGTTTGCTAATTTGCGCTTTTAAAGGACCGAGTCTCAGCAGCAGAAACTTCCTAAAGTCTCCACTGGTTGCTGGGTAACTGCTGGGCTGCTGCTGATAGCTCCGTATTGACTGTATAGACACGACAGTGGTGTCAATCTTCTCATCTCGCTCCCAGCAAGAGAAGGAAACAAGTGTGTTTCCCAAGAACAGACACACTATGCCTTAAAGATAGCTCCCAGTGGATCATCCGGACACCGGACGTCATGGGGCCTTCAGGTTCACACAATGATGTCAATGAAAACTTGTTTTATGAGGACTATAAAGCATGCTGTATTTAAAGCTATAATCCTTAAGATTTCAGTCCTGGTTGATGAGGGGACACCTGTGGCCACTCGACTCCTGCACAGGAAAGGCGGACTCCGCCAGTAACAAATAAAACTACTTTATAGAGAGGCAATTACAGGAGGCAAATGAATGGGATCTGCTACAAAGCTAGTGCTTTTTTTGTTAGTTTTTTAAGTGGGGATTTTATACATGAAGTTTAGAGAAGTTGTCGTCAGGTCTGAGAAAATGAACCCTGCCTTTTGCCAGTTTCGGGTCAAGTCAAATGTATTTATAAGGCCTGTTTTACAAACTGGAGGTGTGGAGTCAGGAAGATGTGGGTGTTTGAGGCAAGGAGAGTCTAATGAAAGACCCTATAAAGTTACATAATGGGGAGGGTGGGATCGAGTGTTTTATTCTTTTTTTTGCCGTGTGAATTATTCAAGTCCCTGATTTTTTGGGGAAGTGCAGCGCTGAATCGGTGCAGTAACCTCTAATATAAGTTGCCATCGTGACCTGATGTAAACAAAAAAAACATATTCTCATTCAACTGTTCTGGGTACTTATCCATTTCCCATCTCGTCAGACCTCGTGCTGCAGTATAAGATTTCTGAATTAATATTATTTCACGGATTTTAAGAAATGTAATTGTATCCAAACATTACAATGTAGAGTTGTACTATACAATGTTTTGTGTTTTTTGCTTCTGCAGTTATCTTTCTACAAACAATAAAGTAGTAATATTTTGGATATTTATGAATAATCTTACAAACCACTGCTGTTCCGTTGCAACCAAATTGCTACCACTATGAAGATAATTAGTATGCATGTAAACAGGAAGGAACATTTGTGTGGATTCTTATTCTATTATAGAGGCGTATTATAGAAGCAATAATCCGTTTCTAGCCAATGTGTGCAGTAATCCAAGCGACGAAGCGCACTTGTGCGGGATGCAAACCCGATTAAAACCCCTCTAACTCCTCTGAAAATCACTGTGAATCACCACGAGTGGCTCGCGACGACAACATCCGCTGTGCTGGAAGAGCCCGAGCAGAGTGCATTAAGTTCGGAGCCGCAGAAAGCCGAGCGTCTCGATTTTGCCGAAGGGAAGGCGCGCGGCGATGGCCCCGCTGAGCCGAAAGCTGGAGTTTGATTGGTTCTGATTAGTGAATAAATCAAACAGGTATCAAATCAAGCCGGGGCCAATTGCCTCCTACTCACACCTTGATTAGGTTCATGCACCCAAACACGTTCCCCCGGTTGAGACACACTCTTTTTCTCACTCTCACTCTCTCTCTCACACACACACACACAACCCTGTAATTGGCAAACTCTCCCTGCCTCGATCCACGCCAGCTGTAATTAGTGTGCCAGCAACAATGCTTGTTTGTCAAGAAAAGAAAAAAAAGAAGAACACACATGTACACATACACAGAGCTCATCCCATCCTCTCTTCTGCCTCAGCTGACACCTTTTGACACACACACACACACACACACACACACACACACACACACACACACACACACACACACACACACACACACACACACACACACACACACACACACACACACACACACACACACACACACACACACACACACACACACACACACACACACACACACACAAACACACACACAAACACACACACACAAACACACACACACACACACACACACACACACACACACACACACACACGCTATTGAGCCTTCCACAACGCTTGGGGCAGTTAGTATTTACAAATCCGGTTTCCCTGTGAAATCTCACACGTTGCTTTCTTCCGGTTTCTGACATTAACGTCAGGAACCAATTCCTCTCGCCGTTTCCAGCGCGTTCAAATTATCACTTAACTGGCACAACGGGGGCGCTGGGTCAAATTAGCTCTCGCTGATCCTCTCAGAGACGGGGGGCGGGATGGGGGGGTGTATTTGTCCCCTTGTTAAGATTTACTTAGATTTTCAATCATTTTAGAAGAAAAAAGGAAAATAAGGGGGGGGGGGGGGTCCTTAATCAGCCAGGGTGGTCACAATATCAGATTTTCACTACACGATTATTGTGGCCTAAAGAATTCACAATATTACTGCGGTTTATAGAACATTTGGAAAGAAAACAAATAATCCCGTCAGTAAAATTCATTAATAGTGTTGTATATTGTGCGGTTTGGCCTTTTTTTTTGTGGGAGGGGGGGGGGAGAAATTACACACAATGAAGCAGTGGAGAGAGTCTGTAACCATAACTGAATACATACAATATTATCATGTATGTATTATCAACACATCAGCATTTATTTTCACATATCATGCCGATGTTATCATCCGCTCTCGCTGGCTGGCTAAGCCAACGCCAGCTCCATGAACCGGTTGAAAACACTATTCCTCCTATATATGACTCCACACCCGCCTCTGATTGGCTAGAACTCTTGGCCTTCATTGGATTGGTTTAGGCTTTTTCGCTACAGCACCTCTTCAACCTGACCTGCCCATGCACCGTTCTCAGGAGGGGTTTATCGACCGGTCACCACTCCGAGTTAGTGAAGTCAAAGGGAGCTCCATTTTTCTTTAGGAGCACATTTCCCCGCTAGCATCTGACCTCTTGGTGCTGGAGTGAGGGCGCTGGGCGTTGGCCAGCTGCTGCAGGCCCAGAGTCGGGCTGTGGAAGAGGAGGCCGCCGCGTCGAAGCAGCTTCTGCTTCATGGCGGCCAGGCCGCTCCACTCCTGCACCAACCTCAGCACCTGCAGGGGGGGTAAGGGGGAAAGGGGGAGGAGAGGACATGGCACCCCACTTCAAATTCAATTTCAAGCTAAAACCGAAAAGAAAAGACAATCTTCAACACAAATTCATAGTTTGGATACTGGAGAAAAACATTTTTGTTTTGTTTTTTGTTTTTCAATTTTGAAACAATCCAAACCTGAACAGCACACACGTACACACACATGCCCGCACGCACACAGTTTTTCAGACCGCTGAATAAAAACTCATTAAAGCAAGAGAGAGCTGTATATGCTTTCAGCCAAGTCAAGGATTCAAAGAAAATCCACTGGCAAAAAAACAAATAGCACACCAAGCACCAAGGCCTAATGGGCAATTTACGTACGTATATTACGCTAGAGAGGCTTTTTCTTTTTTCCCTCCCCATGGATGATAGCTACTCTCACAAAAAATGATTATTTGAGTGAAAACTATTCAAAGCCAGGTTCGCTTTGTTGGCGATTCTGCAGTGGAATTGTGGATATTCTTTATATAAATATCACTCATTAAAAGCAGCAGATAAAACCAGGTAAAATACATCAATAAAATCAAACTGTAGTTTGAGATCAGGGTAACCAGAGGTTGATATGTGAAGACACATGGAAGGGAGCCGAGGGAAAGATCAGAGGTCAAAGCGCTGCAGTCGGGATGGATGTAATGCACCGACTGATCCAACCGGGCCGGCGTGGTGCGGATCAAGACTCCGGACAAGCTTGAGAAATATCCAGAGACGGCAACAGCTCTGCGAGGTCATCAGGTCGGCGGAGAGTCGAGGCGCACGGATCAGGTGTCAGGAGTCGTGACCGAGGAGGAGAGTGGGATGCCGCTTTCAGCTTCCCGCTACTCCGAAAGGTCGGCCGGGGTTAATAGGTGAGTCTCAGACATCGTGTGGGTGGGAACTGGGAGGCCTTAGATTTATCACTGTGAGGCCAGATGAGGTTGTTTGTTCATCATACTTTTATATCTTAAAAGGATAAGGCTATATTCTGTATCAGTCTCATTGTCAAATTAATAATTAAGCATTGTTTGTGTATCAAAGCCTGATACATCTTCCTCTGCGCCATAAAAACTAGTTCAGAGCCACACTGTTTACCGGCTGACATGACATCCCTTCATAACCATGAACACACACACACGTAGTTTATCTTGACTCAATCCTGTATACACCGTCCTGCTGCTGGAAATACCCGCTGGAGCACCGAACGTGGATTAATCCGCCGCTAAAAATAGTCCCCAGGAAATGCACTCTTAACTCCTGTTTGAGTCCCGTTGGATAAAAACTACAGTGCCCAGCTGTTCTATCCTGATTATACTGTATATACACAGCATGATTCATTCCCTTAAAAGATTATTCTGATCTCTTTTATAATAGCTTCCCATAAATATTTGCCTCTCAGAGGGCAGGTGAGCTCCCTAACCCGCCGCGGCGCGACCCGCATGAAACCGCCGGCCCACTATTGATTTTGATGGTCAATTGCAGTGTAACAGGGCGTGAATGATGGGTCAGAGCACGGATGCAACTCACGCCCTCGTTTTACAAAAGCAACATAAACAACGTGACAGGCCGGGGCGTCTGTCAGCGGCTCCGTTACCGCCGCGGCAGATTGCAGGATTTAATATTAGCCGGGTGGCGTGCGGGGTCGTTTGAGGCGATGATCCGTCTCGTTTAACGACCGCCATAAAGCGCCACTTTCTCTCTCTTGCCGGTCTCCCCCCCCGCCCACTCCCTATTCTCCCCTGCTCCATCACCCTCCCCCTTTCCCAACGCCTCCTCCCTCTCCCACCTGGCCCCACGGTGGTGGAGGTGGTACCACCAATCAGTCAGGCTCTCAATGCCTACGCTTCCTCTTCCTCCACCTCATCATCATCATCATCATCATGGGTGTCATTAGATTCACATGGCTGTATCGCACACATCTATTTAATAACCCCATGCAGCCTTCACTGGGTCAGTGGAATTGGCGAGATAGCCCTGCTGACTGTGATATCAAACTAAATTATCTCCTCTGAAATGAAAGCCGCCTCTGGGCCGAATTCGCTGAAAAAAAAAAAAAAAGAAGAAAACTCTACACTCTTGAGCATATGTAGAATTTTCTGTCATCTTGGAAATTATGTGAAGTCATATACTTTGATATCTTTCTAATCAATCAAAAGAAGGAAATATTGGCACATTTTACAACCCTAAAAAGTCGGCTCATGTTGAACCCCCCCCCCCCCCCGACTCCGAGGCGCTTCAGCAGTAATGACACATTAACGAGCAACACGGCCCTCACGCAAACACCCCAAACCCACATGCACGCCCACGCACACGTTCGTGACTATCAAAGCGCCTCATGCTCGAGACGCGGCGATGCCTGGCGGGAAGAGCAGACCTGCGTTCGATTTTCCTGGTGCCGGCGGAAGGCCTCGGGCAGGTCGTCCCAGCTGGTGAGCTTGATGTCCAGCGGGATGAAGCTCAGGTTCAACGGAGTCCCGTCCTATGAGGAGACAGAGAGGAAGAGGACCGCCTTCAGCTACGGGGTTTGTTACCCCGTATTGTTTTACCCCCCATCACTCCTACTCTTACTACAACGGATATATATATATATACACATATATATATATACATATATATACACATATATGTATATATATATATATACACACACACACATATATATATACACACATACATATATATATATATATATATATATATACATACATACACACACACACACACACACACACACATATGTATATATATAGAGAGAGAGAGAGATCTTTTCCTTTTTTTTCTTCTTTAATAAACCTGAGTGCAATAAATTGTAAAGGGAAATACTGAATATCTCTTCAAATATTCTCAGAATATCGTTCATATTGATATATAACATATGATTTATGTTTTTTTAATTATTATTATTTGCATCATTGATTGGATTTTCTCTTCTCTCTGTAAACCTAAAATGAACCATTAACAAAAATGCAATGAAATATTTAATATTGCATCAATAAAACTATTAGTATGGCTGGATACCAAAATGGGTGAACTGGCCCTTTAATTGGAACCATTACAGTTTTCTTTGTCGAGATTTAATCATCTTTACAATCATTTAATCACTCAACAACTGCACACACAACTTTAGCACATGAATGATATAAATGTATAATTGTGCTTGGGGTTTACATAAATTACAGTTTATCCCACTGGGACTATAAATGGCACTACGTAATGAAAGTATTTAATCTTATGAAGCTTAAACGATGAGTTTTTTTATTTGTCTTTTTTTGCGTAAATGCCAAAAAACGACAGTATCTTTGGCTGAAATCTCCACCCACTCGCTCTCAGGGCAGAGAGAGATCAACACACTTAGTGTAAGCGGTGCACAGTGGCACCACTACACTGCACACAGGCCCTTCATGGCTCTTTTGAGGTTCCTGATTGGCTCCCAGAGTTTTCCCAAACAGCTGGAAAGACATGGTACTCGCTGCCGAGTCACCGTCGTAACCAATGTGCGTACCTCCGAGTGAACGGCGGCGCAGCGGAGTTACCGTTGCACTCGCCGGGTGAGAATAAATGTCAGGGTGGTTATGTAGTTATAGAAGAGGGATCGACTGCAAACAAAAGTCTCATATGCTGTCAAATACATGTCTTATGTGTCGGAGAGAAAGTGGGTGTCTTTCGGTTTTCTCATCGATCCTACCGTGTTGACATGAGTGCAAGTCACTTATAGTATGACAGTTATTCGACTTCAATTATTGCCTATTTTCATGTTTGAACTGTAATAATCAATAAGTTTTAGGAGTTTAACCTGGAATTAGCATTCCTTATTAGCGATGCTAGTAACCTCTATTTTAAATTCACATAATGTGAAAGATAAAACCTTTCATGGGTGGGTTTGCCATGGAAATGTGGTACAGACGCCCTAATGATGAAGTGAAAGTACTCTCACTTTTCATCGAACATCATCAAACGGTTAAATTTAACTTATTCCAATACTTCAATTTATGACCAACAACTAGGCGGCGAGCTCCGGTGTCGTAAAACGTGCACCCTCTCTATTGACCACCAGGGGGCGACTCCTCTGGTTGTATAGAAGTCTATATAAGTGACTCTACTTCTCTCTTGATGTATTCCCTCAGTAAACATTGTAAACTTGAGTTTATGTCTCAATCTCTAGTTTCAAGTCTTCTTCAATGCAGCATGATGATTCATTTAGTAAATTATGCTCATTTAGTCAGACCATACGGCCAAATTGACGATATTGAGGCCTCAAAATGTCAGTCCACAAACCAGTGGGTGACGTCACGATGACTAAGTCCACTTCTTATATAAAGTCTATGCCAACAACCTGCAAAACGTATATGACCTCCCCATCGGCCTCAGCAGTACTCGTGTTCAGTATCATTTGGAATATGTCAGCATGCTAACACTTAAAACTAAGATGGCCAACGTGGTGAACTTCAGTCAGCATGTTAGCATTTAGCATTGAGCGCATGTTAGCACACTGACGTTAGCATGTAGCTCAAAGCACCGCTGTAGCCTCGCAGAGACACTAGCATGGCTTTTCATTCTCGGGGTCACAAAAGGATTATGCTTTTCTGTTGCGGCAGCTTAAATAATGTATTTGTTTAAAAAACATATATAAAAAAAATCATCATTTAACGAATAAACAAATTTCTTCCCTCTCTCGCAGTTAAGAAATTGTCAAAACTGAACAATTGTATTGTAGTGTTTGCACTTTAACATCCTTAACGCAACATCTTTTGTAAATTGGACCTCCAGCCGGGGCAGATAGCGGTTGAACATGGTGCACAATTCATATCTCTACAGCGGCCGCTATCCATTCTTTGTGAATTTGTGTCACATTGTTGAAAAGTCTTTCAGACAACTGAGAACAGAAAGAAAAAGAAAAAGAAACGTACAAAGCAAGTAGTCATTGTGAAAATAAATCATGGGAAAGCCATTGGCTGGATGGAACATGCATGACAAACACCGTCACTATAATTAGGAGCCGAGGAAGCAGGTATATAGCGTTTAATTAGGTACATTGTGTTCTGCACATCAATTTGTATTGCACTTCAGGTATTTTCAGCCGAGCAATCACATTCATAATGACTAACTTGCAGGATTGGTATCCAATTACATCCAAGTTCTGTAATCTGGCCGCATATTCTATTTTTTTGGTTGAAATGGTAATTCTTGTGGTAACCAAGGAGCTCGTTAGTGATCTCACTTGTTGTTTTATTCTAATATATGTACACTTTGAAGATAATGCTTCTCCTGTGACAGTATGCATGCATTAGTACCAAAAAATTATGAGGATTTTGTGAAGAGTATAAAGAAAACGGGCATATACCCACAAGAATGCACCTTGCCGTGATTATCACACAGCAGCAGCTTGGAGGTATCTGCATAATCATCGTAAAAATAAATAAATAACGACAATAAAGAATATTTTCCCGCTTATTACTGCTTCATTAGCACTAACTACCGTCTTACGCTCCTTGTTAACTTTTACGAGTAGAGAGAATTCAGGTAAAAGCTGCAACCTGGATTCCAGCTCGGCCTGAGCCTCTTCAGCCATGGACACGGCGAGGAGAGGACAGGCGGCAGGAAAGATTAAGTTTAAAGGTTAATACCTGCCGGCAGCTGACACAGGGATTTGGAGATACAAATCAACATTAGGAAGTTTTTTTTCCCTTCTTTTTCTGTGCACAGAGGCCCGCGTGTTTATTTGGATTAGGGCAAAATAAATATCATGGAGACTCAGGGGACCGGCGGAGCGGGTGGTGCTGTTACAGCATGAAGCAGGAATTAAGATGAGATTGAAAAGAGGTGCACGCTCCTCCCCAATGACAAATAATGTTTCACAACGATAGTATTTAATATTTCAGTGGGTTACAATGAATCAAACTTAGATTGCGTCTAATGTTTGAGACAAACAGAAAAAAGGTTAATTACTTTTCAGACTTCAGGCATACATGAATTTCATTAACTTTTTCATTATACAATGTATGTGTTTATTGTATATATAGACAGGGTTACCTTTGCTGGAAACCAGATTAATTACTTTTTAGTAGTGAAGGTGCATTCATTTTATTTCTATTTTTCTCTTCACACTTCAAATTTAAAGAAATCTGCAAGCTCAAAATAGCTAACGGGAACTCAAGCGAGAAAGGGACGCTGCTAACATAAGTCATGCTAACGAGGCCACATACATATAGCTCTTACAGGTAGTGAGACGTGAACAGAGAGTTTGTGATCATTTTCATTGAGTCTTTCAGTGTTATTGCAACATAATGAGTACCCGAAAATATGGAAACATATGTGGAGTCAGAGGAATTCATTTCAAATAACGCTAAGCACAGAATAATGCCTGAATCGCCCGGGCGTCATGAACCACACCCGTCAGCTGGAGCCTGGCGTTGACGAGACACAAACCACCCGCCCACCTACAAGCAGGAACAGTGAAGCCTTGAATAAAACAACAGTTTGAAATGGACATAAAATTCCTAACGCTCTCCATATTTCTCATTCGAAACCCCCGGTGTCCCCTGATTGTGCTCCGAGCAACCCCCTGTGAGAATTCTACGCCGGGTCCAGGATTATCCCGATGTGACAGCTTTCCAGCCAGCATTCCTACAGTTTATCATTTAAACGACAGCGGGGGACATTTATCTCCGCGGCTTATCGCCTCAGCCACGCGTACCACCACTTCTATTGCCGGTCTATTGCCGCCAGGGCAATATTCCATTGGTGATTCAGTTCAGCTCTCCGGTCCTCTCTATGTAAAACCCTCTCGTCTCTTATCTGCGTTAGCGGGGAAGGAATCTGATCCCTCATGAATGAAACAAAAAGGGGGTAAGTATCACAATCCGATCAATACAGAGGTCTGTTGGCGAGTGGCACTCAAGACGAGTGCTAAGAATGCGCCGCAGCGTAATCAGAGTCAGACTGGGGTTAAACTATAGTTTGTCTTATTCGAGGGTGCAGGGGGCACCACAGACGTCAACGGGGGAAAAAAGACCCTTATAAGGACATTTTACTTGATTATCTGAATGAAATACCAGGAGTCTTCACACAAAAGCCCCTCATGAGAGGCCGCCTGCAGTTGATTTAAAACCCAACGTGATTGGTCGCTGGAGGTAAACCGTCTCCGCTTCCTTTCCTGGCTCGGTGCCATCGATGCTATCTCCCGGTCAGCTCTTTCAAGATGGGCCGACCGGAGCTTGTTAGGGGTTCATCTACAAATTTATGAGCGGTCCGCAGTGCTCCGTGTCTGCTGCCGGTGTTGCTGCTGCTGCTGTTCATTACTATTTGAACAGAGCAGCAAGATGTTCAATGGTTCTGTATTTTGAGCAATGTTTGCATCCATTTGCACTGTTTGGTACGTCAAGAACAGAGAAAACAATAATATCAAAGGGGCACTCTAGTGATTTAGAACAAGAGTACACCTCCATAAAGTTGGGGGATGTGCGAGAGGCAGATCAAAAAAATCAATGCTGCAGAGGCCAAGATATATATATATATATATATATATATGTATATATATATATATATATATGTATATATATATATATATATATATATATATATATTACTCTTAGTCTCCAGTATTGAGCTTATGCTGCACAGTATGCATTTGTTTTCTTTTTTAGCTTAACAGTGATAATGCACTCTATTAAGTTACATTAATGCAATTTGCATTCTTAATAGTAAAATCACCTGTTAAATTGTGTCAATGGCACATGTCCTTGTGGCTGGGAAACCAAAAGGTGGATGGGTCAAGCGCCAAAAAAACATATCCTACATATCCCATAATGCAACTCAAAGACTCTCTCTCCACTTGGTAAACGCCCATGTCTGTCATCCTCACGTTGTAATGCAGCTTCTTTGTTGAAAATGTCTTCAAGGCCAAGCCAAGGCCACCCTGATGACATCACTATGACATCATCGGGGTCGTGACAAAAGCTCCTCCAGACTCACAAAATGTATTATGGAGCTATTATCACATCCTTGTGTTGGTAATTCCGAAACCTTTTGTATTCGGAGAGCTTCTCTTTCCCCTTCTGTGACTTAAACAGGCTCTTGTTCCTCTGGTATCCGGCAGGAGGCAGTCAGGGTTAATATCAAGCATCCAGGTTATATGCAGTAATTTCATAAACATGTAATGACACAACGGTGTGCCGCTTGTAACTGACTAATTTGAGCACTTTCAATCACCATTACGTTCATTCTTAACCTCTGACCTCCTTAATGTTGCCTGTCTCTACTTCCTCACATCTGTCCCGTTTGCTAATTGGCGACGTGCAACGGAACGGCACGTCCTCTGTTTTCAATCACCGCGGTGTTGTTCGCAGCTCTATCTCGATCAAGAGATCTTCATCTCAAGTAAGACTTCCCACGCCAAAAAAATAAAAATAAAATAAGAGAGAAGAATTAATTGCGCTTTGTTCACTGTTCAGTTGACTATGACAGGAACAAGCTGGTGAGGAACAAAACATTGAGTGGGTACATGCCCTTTCAGTTTTACTTCCTGCCTTGAGATCTGACATCGACACTATTACATCAGAGGCTTTTATTTAAAAAGTAAAAAGAGCTCCTGCCTCCTGACAGCCTGATATGTTTGCACTTTAGGGTCTTCAAATAGGTGCAGAAATAACAGTTTGAAATGTAATACCAAGTGCCAAACACGGGGCATGATATCCGGCATTGTTTCACACTGAAGGGAAGGAGGAGCATCATTTCATAAATTAAAATGAGACTTGAGTTAGTAGAATCTGTGAGGATGAATTTGGTTAATGTGGCCTCACTTGACCTGAGAAACAGACAATGTTTCACAAAAATGATATCACGTAGAGTGGCTTTCCGGATGAAATCCAATATATTTTCGGTTGTGTAAGTGTGCGGGGCTTTCAGTAATGCTCAGTTAACACATTTCTTTTCTTCGTTTTAAAGCCTCATGGCAATAAAATGTGTGTAGATATTTGTTTTCTACGTGTGGTATTTTCTGTTCTGTTTTTTGGCCCGGATTCAAATATTGCACACTATTTTCTTTTGTGTTTTCTTTACACCGGTTCTCCCCTCAGGCATGAATGTGGTTTACTAAAGGAAAAGTGAGGGATGCTGGTACTGTACAGTAAAGAAAACCCATTGATGTGAGTTATTGAAGGTAAATTAAAAGGAGCAGTGTGTAGGATTTAGTGGCCAGTGTTTGGTTTGTCTGTTCAGGGCTACCGTAGAAACATGACGGTGCAACTCTCTGAGAAGAGGACCGACTCCATCGGTAGACTTGAAGGGTTTATTGTAACATAAACACAACGATTCATAGTTTCAGGTGCATATTAATGGACATTATATTCCATTTCTGCCAGAAATGCTACACACTGGACCTTTAAACTAGATAACTAACCCGAACTGCAAGTCAAAGCAACAAGGGGCATGATCCGTTTCCACACGACACGTATAAGAAACACGAACTGAAGAGAAGTTACCCGTGTGTCAGTGGACTGCTGTTTTGAAGCCTCGAGTTCGGCATTCTCAATTCTCACAACTCTTGACATTTATTTTAATGCAACCAAAAAGTTACAGTTAACTTCCATGAAGTGGAGGCACACTGTGAAAGGGTTAAAGTTGTAAGAGGGAAACCACAGAAAACCAGACCGGTCTACGCCGTGGTAGCGACCAATCCCAAGGTAGCCCCGCCCTAAAGAATTATGGTCCATTTGACTCTGAATGGACTAGACTTTACTAAATGAACATCATGCTGTATTGAAGATGACTTGACACTAGAGACGGAGACATAAACTCATGTTTACAATGTTTACTGAGAAAATACATCAAGAGTGTCATAGACTTCTATACAACAAGAGGAGTCGCCACCTGGTGGCCATTAGAGAGAATGCAGCTTTAAGGCAAACACTAGAGAGGGGAGACTGGACTAAACCCAAGCACAGAGTGGCACTTTGAGGTGAAGGCATTAAACACTCCCTGTTACTGTAACTGTACCATCTATTTACAACCTTGAGAGGAAGAAAATAAAGATAGAAAAAAAGAAGCCAGGCAAAATCATTAGTAAAACATCTCTGGTCCCATTATGAGTCGAGTCTAAAGATATCTAATATGCGCAATCAAACGCTCACATGCGGTACCTTTGAGTACAGATACATCCGGTCTGTGTACTGGCTGGCACAGAACTGCAGGCCCGGGTAGACGGGATGAGCGGCACCGTCGCCTCCATCGCGGCCACCGTCATGGCCATCATCATCTGCAGCAGAGGGCGGAGACGCCGCAGCTCTCGGGTCTGCGGGGCAGAGAGGAAGAGGCCGGCTAATATCTCACAGTATATATTATTGGCTCATTATTGGCTTTCACAGCTTTATTGGTAGCTCTCTGTTTGCTCCTCTGGTGATGCAATGACTCGCAGGCACATTAAACTCCAGCAGGCTTTTCAGATTTATTACACGGAGCACAATATTGAGAAGATATGACATTTGTAGCGCATCATTAAAATGTGTATGTGTACCACCTAATATTTAGCTTTATTGCTTTCAAACACTTGATTATAGAATCGGAAATGAAAACAGTTTAGTCATTATCTTTGACATTTTCATATAAATAGCAGTGGAAGTTGATCTTGCTTCTTGCCATCACCAGTTGATATAACAACCAACCTACACGAGGAGGTCGAAACATTCCCCGTTTTATGTCTGAAAGTAGCTTATGTCTTGAAGAATATTAGAGCAAAATATCAGAATATAAGACTGATCTCTTCAATTACGCTTGTTTGTTGTTGTTGTGAAGCTCGTGAGGTTCAATCGTTTTGAATGTGCCTCGTCAATAGTCAACTGGCATGAGCTCAGAGTAAAGACACTGGTTACTGGTCTTAACGTAAGTTTCATCTGAATAAATATCAGGTGACAGAATGCGCCGTGCATTTGTAGAACCATGCTTTATTTGTGCCCGACACCTCCCTCTATTTTGACGATTGGTCCAACACACAGGTTACATTTGTCAGACTTTAAGCAAATAAGGCTATTTTCCCCGGCATGCTGAGCTTCGCCTTTTAATGTTATGCGAGAAGAAAAAAACTTCTTCTTTGACAGAAACACCCCAATTTGCTTCTCCCGTTTTTCCTCTGAGGAATTTGCCGCGCAGCAGGGTGGGAACACATCGAGGGAGGAGAGAGTGATGAAGTGACGGTCACAGAGAAGGGGGGAAGTGGGTCATTAATGTCAGCCATGTAGCTCGCTCATCCTGCCAGCATCGAGCAAGAAAAGGTCAGCCGGTGGAAATGAGAGCGCCGCTGCTCAACCACGCTTCATTTAGACAATGACCTATAACACTCTGGTAATACTTGCCTTAAATCACTTCGCATGGCCAGTTGTCTGCCCTGCCCGTGAGAATGTGGCCGTGTGTCCATTTGGCTTGCTAATGGGGGGAAAACAGTGAAGCAGGCTGATGTCTGCGACACAAGTGTTTCCATTGAACGGGCGCCGCCATGTACCTGGCGGTCACGGGGCAGAATCAGCTTCAGGTGGGTTGGCTGACAGAAGAACAAATGGTACAAAGACAGGCCCTTAAATGTCAAGATATTAAAAAGGGCCAGCAAATATATTTTCTAATTATTATTTTTTTCAAATGACAGATCTTTTCTTTTCTCACTTGTTTGAAGTGGGCGGGTTTAGTTGGTAAAAAGGCCACATCAAGTACTGCAGGATTTGGCAACATTTGAATCAAAATGTATTTTGTGGGTTGGTACCAACATTCCAATATGTACCTGCTTCAGAAAATAAGACTAGCGGTGATTGCCATTTCAAAGATGACTTCTACCTTTATTTTTAAGCTTAATTCACAATTTTTTCATTTCATTGTCTTCCAGAAGTAGAACACGTTCAGGTCAGACAAAGTCCAGAAGTATCAAAAGTGCAAGTACTCATTCAGACGGGAAATGTCCCAAAAGTTCTCAAATAGTAGCGGAGGCCTTTCGACTGCAGAGAGAATCGTATGGAAGCCCGAAGCGGATAAGATTCACTCATTCTTTGGATATTGCCATTTCGAGGTCGCAACTGATTTATGCCGTTATCCTTCGAAAAGAGATTTCTAATATTAAACCTAAGCTGACAATTTATTTAAAAAAAAGGGCTTCCGTAGAGTCAGGCCTAGTAGAGACCGTCTTTTATTTCTGTTGTACCTGCAGTGTGGATAAGTTCAGCATCAACTACATTTCCACATCCCAGCACTACTATCATGTTACACTCATCACTACTACTTGTATGCTTTTATGATAATAAAGCTACGGCCATTGAAACGCAGTACTTCCTGCACAGATGGCTATTATGTGGAGACGTCAGCTTTAAAATTGAGAATTTACCGTTGTTACATTCCACACATTTGTGATGCAGATAGATGCTAAAACTTTTTTGTTTAAAAGGGTGATATCATCCGGTTAACTCATCTCCTCTCCTTGACCTATCCTGTACAATGTCCATATCTTTCATTTTTATGTTAGCCGCCCTCACAGGTGCAATTTCCCTGGGTCTGGTACACGCCATTCTGATCTCATCCCGGATTCAGCTGGAATGGGCCACGCAAAAGCATTTTGCTGGACACTAGCGTTTCACAAAATCCCATCTATCTGTCCTTCCACATCTGTAATGAAACCTAGCAGCTCTGCAATGTGCACCCTATATTTGTTGTAAGCAGTTTTATTTCCCCCCTTTTCCTTGTTTGCAGTGGGGGGAACGCGCCAGCTGCATTAAGTGGGCCATTTAAACGATGGGGGCAATTCATCTTACAAAGCCGTCTTATTAGACTGTCACTTACACAGTATGAACAGTGCCTTCAAAACACCCCAAGGGATTTATCTGTTATTTTACTGCGAGAAAAAGAAAACAACGCCTAATTGGACTGAGTCATCTCATCTTCTGCAGGATCGGGGAAAAAAAGAAGAAAAAAAAAGATATGAAAAAAAAAAAAATACATTTCCAACTGCACACTGGCAGCATCACCGATGCTGTTGCAACGATTGAACTAACATAAAAGGTAAAAACTTGTATCCATGTTGGAATGTTTTGGTCATGCAGGTAGATGAAGAGACAGACGGTAAGGAGAGAGGAGAGAGAGAGAGAGAGGTGGAGGAGTGATTGCCTGTTTGTGCTGTGAGGAAAGTAATCTCAGAGCAATCAAGAGGTGGGGGCGGCTGACAGCGCTGCGGTTTGCCTTCTAAAACCACGGGCAGGTAGAGGAAAATCATTAGGCACCGCTCCTGACCCCATAGGTCACTTTTATTAGACAACCACTGTGTTTCACACTAAACCCACGCTGCCAGAGACACACTGGCATCGGTATGTAACGAACAAACTGACTAACCATCAATGGGATGGATGAATAGACGGAGACGGATATGCAGGAAGGCAGTCAGGAAACAGAAAGACGGACAGATATAGTAGTATCTACTGAGAAATTGAAGCAATCTGGCTAGACAACAGAAATTAAACAGAAAGCTAGTTTAGTTAACTATATAGACTATATTAACTATCTATCCAGCTAGTTAGCTATAGCCAGAAAGACAGATAGGGAAAGAGACATATAACATTAGCTAAGGTAGCTACATACAGAAAAATAGGAGACAGCTAGCTAGCTAGCTAGATATATACACAGAACAATAGACGAGAGCATGAAAGACAGATAGCTAAGGCAGCTACATACAGAAAAATAGACGATAGCTAGCTAGCTAACTAGCTAGATAGATTGCTATATATACACTGAACAATAGACGAGAACATGAAAGACAGATAGCTAAGGCAGCTACATACAGAAAAATAGACGATAGCTAGCTAGCTAGATAGATTGTTATATACACAGAACAATAGACGAGAACTTGAAAGACACATAGCTAAGTCAGCTACATAGACAGAAAAATAGATGATAGCTAGCTAGCTACAACAGAATTATAGAGACGTCTAGCAAGCTAGCTATATAAACAGAAAATGACAGCCAGACAGAGAGAGAGATACAGATATTAGTGGTCTCCAGGGAAAAGTACATGTCTAAAGGGAAGGTGGGGGGCCAACTTGGTATCCAGCAGTGTCTCTTTAGTGCTGCCATTTCTGATCGACAGTGAAGCTTTTATCTCTCCCCTAGAGTCGGTCTAAATAGAGGCGTTCTTCAAAAGAGAAAGCGTAGCCTTTCGCTCACATTTAGTATTTCTTTGCCTCTGAGTAGGGTAGGTGGCGGGGGGAGAATGGGGCACAGTGCAGGGGAAGCTGCGGTGGGATTCAATCTTGAGACCGCTGGGGAGTCACAGGTAGCCACGGAGACGGGAAATTAACCACTCGACAACCTCTGGCCACTAATAGATGTCAGAGTGTGTGTGTGAGTGTGTGTGTGTGAGAGAGACTCTGAAAGGAAAGGAATCTGCCAAGTTGTTGCACACAGATCTTAGGATGTTAAAGGCTAATAGGGGTTGATAGCTTGCCTGTTAAATGGCTAGTGCAATATTCCCTCCTATGTTAAGTATTCTACAAAGAGGCTTTTTTAAAAAAAGCTGCCCTTAACTGCCATTAGCTCAGTTTCATCCTTCAGTAACTCTGACCCAAAATGTCTGCACGCTTTCAGAAGCAAGAGCCAGGTCACAGGCTTTTCTTAGACTCTGCTAGTCTGGCAATTTTGGGATTTTTTTTTTTTTAAGAGCTCTTCATATTGCACACGGTGTAATTAGTTCTTTGTAATTAGCGCAATTTATTGCTTTGCGTATTCCTTTGAGACACAACTCCTTGAACACAGAGGTCTTAATTTGCAATATTACACACTATGTAATTGGGAATTTGTTTCTTCACATCCCTCAGAGACTTGCAGACATGTACATGTATAACCAGAGTGGACGGGGAGAGCAGGTTGTGTTTCAAGGATAAGCTGGTGTCGGGGGGGAACTTGTGCCTTTTATGTAATTAGACCTCAATCCACTTTATTACAAAAAAACAGCCCATCAGAAGCGCATCAGTTGCCCTACTGGATGGCAATTGAACCTGAAAACCTTATTTTGGTGCAGCAAGCAGGTCTCCTCAACAAGCTGCACTCCGGAGATAAGTGAAGTTTTACTCAATATATCTCCTGTAGCTTCCTGAGTGCAGAAATAGGCAATATCCCCTACTAGATACTAATAATAGTAAGAATAATAATGGCTAGCCCCATATGGAATGAGATATAGTCCCTTATTGGTCTGAAGTGATGATATTAAACAGCATTATATGGGCAGGTGACAATGTGGCACTAGCCAATTTCCCTAGATATGAAAAGGAGAAGATTGCAGGTGGGATTACTTTTGTGCTGTCGTCGCCTCACTCTCCCCCGCTGATTGTTTACCTTTGAGTTGCCGCTTGTCCTCCTCATCTGCTTCTCCCAGTTTCTGTTTGCCCTCCTCCTCCTCCTCCTCCTCCTTCTCCTTCTCCTTCTCGCTCTGTTTGTCTTTGCACGGTTCTGGACTCCGGCCTTTTCCCCGGCTGAGCTCCGGCTCGCTGTCAGAGCCGGAGCCGACGTCGCACGCCTGGCCCCGTTGGGTCGCGTGGGGTTGCTGGGGCCCGGGTGGCTCTGAGCCAGAGCAAAGAGAGAAAGGGAGCGAGGGAGAGAGATGAAGACGATTTTATTGGCAGAGTCGCACAGAGTTGTCAGACTTTGAGGAGTTTCATTCCCTGGCGAGATATCCATCATCTGAAGAGTGTGACAAAATGACTGCTGACATGAAAGTAAAACTCAATATGGCTCATTAGTGGTGTTATTAGCTATCATAAGTCCTTTACTGGCGATGTTAGAAGATGTGATCGGGAAAAAACAGATAGACATGGGCAGGGTGTCGTGGGATGTCTAAACACATACAACTATGCATTGCTCAACAGCACGTTGGCAGTGCAACAGAGAGAGCTGCAGATGAAACACCTGCCACACACACCCCTCCCCTCCCCCCGTTTCACCAGCTCTTCAGATCAACAGTCAATGTAATTTGCCGGGGGAATATATTACGTTTGTGTCACATTGTTTTGTTAATTGCCCGCCTGCATCATGTGCAATTAAACCTAAACAAAATAATTGGCGATCGCTGCATCTGCGGTGGCGCTCCAGCTGGGCGCAGTGAGCGGCGTTCAAACAGCTGATAGTGGCGGAATGCCAGTCGCAGATCTGGCTTTGAAGAGGAATCCGCCCACCGGCACCTCGTGGACCGGCTCGTTCTGCTCTCAAACCAATCGGGTGGTTTTCATTCACACCGGTTGTTGTCATTCTGTGAAGGTCAGGCAGAAATCTAAGCCACAAAAATATTAATGGGTGCAAGGATTATGCCGTTGCCATTCATGGAATGCACATTATTTCAACTAGGTGGTCTTCTGAGGCACAAACTGAGAGCTTGCTCGTACAGATGTAAAGCATCAAAGTAAAACTAACGGCAACTAAAGGCATGAAGACAATTATTTATAACCAAATGTAAATGTGACTTTTGGTCTTAACAGAACTTCTTACAGAGAACTGTCACCCTTTTTTTTCCCTTCTCCCACCTAACTTTCCTCGTTAAATATAAATCATATCCTCTTACAGTATTTGTTGAACTTGAGGTGTGAAATCTAACAAGACAGTAAGTTGTGAGACTCTGGGACGCAGAGGGCTAATTAGTGATCCTGCCTCTCCGTGGCTTGTTTCTTCAAAAGGCCATCCTCTAGTCTGCTCCCTCAAATGTCATCCGAGTCTCCGGGCTCCTGGCCTCGCCGCTTCCCCCCCCCTCCCATTCCCCCGCTACCTACCTTCGCTAACAAGCCGAGCGAGACCGCGGAGAGACGGCTCAATTTGTGTTAAGCTGTCCCCGCCGAGGAAGACGTTAGCGGGGGGAAATCCTACATGGCCGTGCCACGACTTTACCAGTCCGCCCCCTTGTTCCTCCCCCCCTCCAATCAGGGCTCCATTTATGTCTATAGTGGGTTGATTAGGTTCCAGAATTGAGTCTCGAGTCCCAGGCGCACAAACATACTACTACATGAGAAGGCAACGTGTGAGCCGACCGTGAGCTTATGAGGAAAAGAATATCACACTTAAGTTGTTCAATATAACAGGAAAAGCTTGTATTGGAGTCTGCAGCTGCAGAATGTGGCAACAAAGTACATACATACATACATACATACATACATACATACATACATACATACATACATACATACATACATACATACATACATACATACATACATACATACATACATACATACATACATACATACATACATACATACATACATACATACATACATACATACATACATACATACATACATACATACATCAAAGAAGAGGAAAGTACTTTAACAATTTCATGCTAGGACAAAGACTTAACTGGACTTTGTTGTTAAATGCTAAAAATCAGTCATGAAAAAAGGGATCCGGACAACGACAGAGTGCTAGCTGAGAGGTGTGGAGAGCCAGGAGATAACCAAATTGCCCACTTCCTGTATACTCTCTCCCAGCAGGTGCTTACGAGACAAATTGCTGGTCTGCCGGTGAAAACGAGCTGAAGGATTGAACCGTGCCCACGCTCTGCCGCCATGGAAAAGCTGCAAAAACACAGGAACTCAAACCTGAGAGGTGTGCGGTTGAGGACGGAGCCGTCTCGTTGTTTGCCGGTGCTAAATCCACTTCGGGAAGACCGTTCCGACGAACCCACCATGAGCTTGTAATGCGCGACAGTTTGATTAAAAAAACGGTTCTTGATTACTTGGGGATATGGCACAACAGTGATTCAATTTGTGTCCAATTAATGAAGCCTGAGTTCTCCCTCCATGCCGCACAGGAAATAAGAGTGCCAACATCTTCAGATAGACTGGACACAGAACACAGCTTCCAACCACGGATGCCTCCAAAATTAAAACATAATTTAGCATTTTTATTACCATTTGCTAAAACCCCTCCACGGAACAGCAATTGTTTAATCCTAGCTAAGCAGCCGTGGGCACTGCGGGGTCTGTCGAGGATTTCTCAACCTGCCAAAGTGCTGTTCATGTGGCTGAAGAGAGCTATACTCTATATGTGAGGGGGTTTGGAGGACGGGGTCCTTTTTAGGCTTTTTAAAAACGGCAAAATCACCGGAGCAAAAGGTATAAAGAACATATTAAACCCTGTGTTCACCTGCTCAGACGAATGCTATGTTAGACGTTAGCATGCACGGCTAACAACGTTAGCAACCCAGCAGGGCGAAGGCTAACCACATTAGAAAAAGTCTTTGTGGCTACAAAGATACTTTTGTTTATTGAAATGTTATTATAAATTGGAGACCCACTGATCCAAAAATGAGTATAATTTCAAGTGGCAAATCTATTATCCGCCATTATCACCGCAAACGGCAGTCGTGCAGTTCCTGGATGGCAAAGCAAGACACACGTGGAAAAAGGGGGCTTAACGAAGGGTGTTTGTCACTTTGACATTTGGCCGGCAGCTTCTAACCTGCCATCAGGCTTCAGCACTTTCCATCATAGAAATGTTTCATGCAACTCCTGGTCCATTTCACTCTGCTGTAATACAACAGGCCAATATCCTTCTGCGTGCCGACTTCCTCTACAGCTGCTGTTTTCTTGTATTTCTTTGCCACGCTGCTTAAATCCACATGATGCTTCCTCTGTTCCTCTAACTTTGAACGCGGCATCAGCCCTTGCATCATGTTGCTGTGATTCTCGGCAACACGTCTCAATGCCGCTGACACAACTTCCCTGACTGGCATTGTGAGAACCCGTTGCTCTGGAAGGGATAACGTCTCTCCCACGTCGTGCCGTCGGCCCCGGCGCTGATTATTTTTCTTACATTGCCACGCGCGGCGGACTGCAGTGCCAAGTTGAGAGATATCTCCATAAATACCGTTGTTACTTCTCGCCACAGTCTGTCATTTACAAATTTAGCAGGTTGTTAAATTCCCCCGTCTCGCGAGCTGACACAGCCCCGCCGCTGTGAATGCAGAGTGCCGCTTGTGACTAAGAAGAGAGCGTGATTGCTGAATAGTTATCGAGCATCTGCTGCAGCTGAGAATGAAATGTATGTGTGTATGTATGTGTGTGTGTGTGTGTGTGGGCGAGCGTGTGGGAGTGTGTTTTTTTTTTTTTCATCCCGGTGGCGCTCAAAGGCCGGGGTGCTGCTTGTTTGAACTGTGCGCGTTTCGAGTGCAGCGCTCCTCACTTCCACTGGACTGAGCTGCAAACAAACCGCCAGCGTGGCCAATATTGACTCTGCACTCACACGCAATATAGATCCTGCATTTGCATAATGAGAGCCGAGTTATTAAAGCAGACTGGTGAGAAATTGAACGTCACACCGGATCACGCGCATGTACTGTATTCGTGTTTATGGCACACACAAATACAATTTTAATTATGCCCATCAAGCGCTTCAATGCTTCCTTCCTCCTCTCCTTCAGCACAGAGTACACCTTTATGAGAGGAAAGGAGACGACGCCTTCCCACAGTTCCTTGCGGCTGCAGACCCACGTCAATAACATTCGCTGCTGCATAATTATGTGGCCGGGTGTAGTTTTTTATGAGTTCTCATGACGTTTTCCATCAATGTCAAGGAAAAGTGGTCTGGCGAGGTGGATAAAACTCAAATCGACAAATCAATCAGTACAATGGTTATTTACAGTGTTTCATGAATCCTTCTTCGCCAACTGTTGGTGCAGCTATTTTTTTTTTTTTACCTTCCACCAATTATAGGTTTTGTCTTGGCTTTAAAAAATCAACAGCCTGCTTTAAAAAGACACTCAAAAACTTAACGCCGCGTGAATATCACTGCTGCTGAAACGCCATTGCATTTTAGGATTTTTTTCTTTCTCGGAGTTGATGTGATGCACCTCAGACATGCCAGGTCATAACGAACCTCCCCCCCATACACACACACCTTTTGCAGGATACAATCATAGGCTGTCAGAGATATCAGCTAGAGCCAGCTCAACTTTTCCAACTTTGTGCGAGACGTTTGCAGCAATAGTAGGCGCCTGTTCTCTCTTTCTGTCTGCCTCTCTCTCAGCTTGACAGGTGAGAATTATACTGTGTCCTTGTCATTAGAGAGTAGAGAGTAGAGAGAGAGAGAGAGAGAGTAGAGAGTAGAGAGAGAGAGAGAGTAGAGAGAGAGAGAGAGTAGAGAGAGAGTAGAGAGAGAGAGAGAGTAGAGAGAGAGAGAGAGGGAGAGAGAGAGAGAGAGAGAGAGAGAGAGAGAGAGAGGGAGAGTAGAGAGAGAGAGGGAGAGTAGAGAGAGAGAGAGAGAGAGAGAGAGAGAGAGAGAGAGAGAGTAGAGAGAGAGAGAGAGTAGAGAGAGAGAGAGAGAGAGAGAGAGAGTAGAGAGAGAGAGAGAGTAGAGAGAGAGTAGAGAGAGAGTAGAGAGAGAGAGAGAGAGAGAGAGAAAATATTCTCCAGGCAGAGCTATTTCAGACTCTGGCAAGCCTCCCTCCATCTTTCGCTATCACGCGTCTCCATCTGGTGAAATCTGTAATGCTGTTCAGAAGTATTATGTCAACAGACTGCTGCGATTGATATTGACAGGGAGGGAAATAAAGAGATGACTGGATATCAGCGTCAGGTGCAGAGATGATGGAGACGTCGTTGTTGTTTTGTTCTTCGTTTGAATCCAGTTTGATAATTGATGAAGTTTGTTGGTAGTTGGGTGGTAACCCTACCTGAGTGGACCGCAGAGGGGGAGCGCGGGAACTCGCACATCTCGCAGTACGGCAGCAGGCTGCTGTTGGAGTAGGTGCAGGCCCCGCAGCCCCACTTCTCAGCGGGGGGGCGGGGCTCCGACAGCCTCCGAGGGGCCATGGAGGGGGCCGGGGCGGCGACGCCCACGGCCGCCGACCTCCGCCTCCCGCCGCGGCCCCGGCCGGACTGCGGCGTGCGGAGCCTCTTCAGCTGAGGGGAGAAGTCCTGGTCGGGTGAGAGGGAGGTCTGGGAGACGGGCCTCTCTCCCTTCTCGTCTCTCGTTTCAGCGTTTGTCCCACCGCCACTCTCCGAGGAGATGGAGGGAGAGGTTTCCTCGTCTTCCCTTCTCTTCCTCTTCTTCTCCTTACCGCCACCCGGGGAGAAGAAGGAACGAATGTCGTGCTGCTTCTCTTTCTCAAACTGAGAGGAAAAAAGAAAAAAAAGGAAGAAGCATCTCAGGTTTTTGACACGACAGCACACCTGTAAAGTAACAATGAAACACATCTCACTGTGGTTAGCAAGTCAGTCTTTCAATCAGAGGGTCGGTGGTTCAAACCCCACCTCAGCCAGTCCATGTCGTTGTGTCCTTGAGCAAGACACTTAACCCTAATTGCTCACCGTTGCTGTGTCTACGGTCTAATGTATACTCTATATATCATGTAAGTTGCTTTGGATAAAAGCGTCAGCTAAATGTAATGTAATAATGTAATGTATCACGATTAACTTCCCCTTTTCATAAAAACATTTAATGAGAAATACGCAATGATTAATATGGATGTTCTATAAATAAATCCCATCCATTTAATATCGTGAAAAAAAAGAAAAACACAGATTTCTGTCACACTGACACAGTCATTTCGACTCGAGGCTGCTCCGACTGGCAGCGACGAACTTGTTGCTCGAGCTAAATATAAAACGTGTTGATTGTTGTGGAGTGGTTTAGAGAAAGTGTTTGAGGTTGCGTGCTTGAAATCTCACAAACGACGTGTTCATTATTATTTAAATGTAAAGCTCTAATGTTCTTTCACGATTAACGCGTGCTGCTCCGTCTATTTAAAAAAAATATCCAACCCACTTGGACAGCGAATCACAAACTCCACTCCACAACTGGAACTGGAATATTTTTTGTCGTGCAATTATTCATAATCTGGCTTCTTCCCCTCTTTGAAGGACTTTATTAAGCTCCACTCAAACGACAGCAGTGGAGTGATGGCATGGCTCGTTATGAGTGACAGCGCTCCTCTTTCCCCAAGGTCTCCAGAAAAAGACACTTTCTGCCTTCTCATGAGAAAGCATCCAATAAAAGAAATAACACCGTATTCACCTGAAGGTCGGGAACACTTTTCCTTTCACTCGTTTTGAAACAAAGCGGACTCACGTGAGTGAAGAACACGTCGTCTTTGGCATCTCCCGCGCTCCCCTCCAGGGGCAGCACCATCTCGCTGGGCTTCCACGCGTCGGCGAAGTTGAGGAACTCCCACTTGTCCTTGTCGCCCTCGTCGGCCTTCAGGTACCCCTTCCTGCCGTTCAGCGTGGTGCCGGTCACCGTTTCCTGCGGGACAACGCGTGGGACGCTCAGCGCTCTCTTCTCCCATCTTTCGGTCCATATTTTCACTGCAATACTTTGCCATTCGCCGTTATCTGTGCTCTCTTCAAAAACCACAACGCTCCTTTGACAATAACTGTAATGTAACCTCGCAGAACACGAGAGTCACTGCCTCCATCGGTTAGTGTGTGTGTGCAATTGTGTGACTTTGGTGTTAGTCCGGATTCCCCAAAGTCACACACACACACATACTAACCGATGGAGGCAGCAGCAGGTCAGCGAGCATGGTTAAATTACAGGTTTTGTCAATGGAGTCTGGTAGCTTTGAAGAGCGCATAGATAACGGCTTCAGTTTCCCGTCGGAAAGGTGAAAATATGCCAAAAATAGTGAACATTTCAATTGACTTCTTTTTTAATAAACTGATTAGGGACTAATACCTGATATAAAGCAATTTAAAAAAAAATCTGTGCTATCCTTTTAAATTGATATTGCCGTAGTTATATGTCTTAAATGTTTAGTGAGACAGTGATCTATCATTCACATCAATGATTGCTTCATTAGTAGAATGTGTGGTGACGAGACTTAGCCCAAATATCCCCCCCCCCCCACCCCCCACTCCCCACTCCCCGTGGCCCCACAGCACCTTCCTGTTGAGCATGGACCACATGACGGTGTCGAAGGTGCCCTTGGCGATGAGGTAGTGCACGTTGACCGAGGCCGTCTGCCCGATGCGGTGGGCTCGATCCTCCGCCTGCTTGATGTGGCCGGGGTTCCAGTAGAGCTCAGCAAAGACCACGTGGCTCGCTGCGGTCAAGGTCAAGCCCTGAGGACACACGCATGCGCGCACACACACACACACACACACACACACACACACACACCTTAGACCATTCATCACAAATGGAGCGCTCCAGTTTACATCCAATGAAATGTAATTTGGTGAAATCCTTTTTTTAATAACTAGAATATTAGCAGCTAATTGCCGTATGAGAGCTTCGAGCACCTACTTCCTTTGATTGGAATGCGTAACGTTTGTGCACACATTCGCTCATCCAGAATAATTAATGTCAAGTTTATAATCAAGAGCAAAAACACATTTTCGGCATTTATTTCTCCCTGCACAAACCTCGATTAGGATTCACTACAACCGAGAGCTGCCATCAATATTACTAACATGCACCTCGAAGCCTTTTTATTGTACAAAGTAAAGCACTAGTTGATCCGAGTGCTCATAAGTGTTTCTGGTGATGAAATTCAATCTTTTTAAGGACTATTCCAGAGTCATTTGTGACTACTTGATGAGCAGATTCTTGGCAAACGAAATAATAAAGAAGGATGTTGAGTCTTAGAGTGTCAGTGTGTGTGTGTGCGTGTGCGTGTGCGTAAGTACCTGGCCGGCTGCCTGGATGCTGAGGATGGCCACCCGTGTCTCCGGGTCACTCTGGAACTTGTGGACCAGCTGGATTCGCTCGGAGGACGGGACACTGCCGTCGATGCGGATGTAACCGGCCTGCAGCGACACAACGTTTACTTCTTTGGAGGAAAGAAAACTTGGTTCTCAGTGGGTGATAGATAAGACATGTGTGCAGCTGATGGAACGTGCCCTTTAAAACTCTTTTCAAAAGTTATACAGTCTCATTTACAATTTCAGCATAGTTCAGACTTTTAAGGCCAGACTAACCAATTAAATTATGTTCTTCATCACTAGCCTAGAACAGGCGGCAACCACCGGTTCTGACGAGTGAAGCCGATGCAGAAGTGTCTTAAAATTGCATTCACTCTACTGACCACCAGGGGGCGACTCCTCTGGTTGTATAGAAAATGACTCTACTTCTCTCTTGATTTATTCCATCAGTAAACATTGTAAACATGAGTTTGTCTCAATCTCTAGCGCCGTTTGTCAGGAAAGTGCACCTGCAAACCTGCAGAGGATGAAAGAGCGCTTGTTTGCACACTTCTTTGAATTTGACTAAAGGTTCACACAGCGTGCGAAGGGACAGCATTGTCGGCCTCTCACAAAGCCGGTGCAGATTTGCTTTTTTCATTAACCTGCATCCTATACTGGAGACATTTCAATGGCGGATGTGTGAATGAACGAGCCGCGGAGAAAGAAAACGTGAACAGAGGAGCCGCAGTGAATGGGGAAAAAATTGCCGCTTTGAAAGAAAAGTAAAGCGACGGTGATAACGGAATATTTTGTAATATTTTCAGGCAAACAAAGAGAGAGCGTTCGTTAAACCTGAACTTGACATTCGGCAGAGCCGCTAATGCACTCTTTTGATTCGGGTCCGTCGCCCGCAGTGGGCGAGTGTGCTCGCTCTGTGCAGCCCCGATGCGTCAACGCATCTGTGGCTGGATGAATATGAAGATGAGAGAGACAACACAGAGGTCTCGTTCCAGTTTTGTCCCGGAAATTAAAAAAAAACAAAAAGGTTGAAAATAAATCCCAGCAGGTTAGAACAAGGCCATGGAGAGAAAGAAAAATGATAAATAACACCATAAATTAAACCCGCTGTTTCCATCACACCGAAACATTCACAACTTCATTAAAAAAAAAAAAAAAAGACCAGTTGGCAACGGGCGAGAATCACGGAGAGAATCATCTCCGTTAATTGGCGAGCGCGAACGCACCGGAGAGGGAGCGTCTCACGGAGGAATGTGCGATCACACGTTGCACCGCTGCATTACAGTTTGACGACGCCTCCCCAACCCGTGTCACACACACACACACACACACACCTCGTGAAACGTGTTTTGGTAGATTAGCTGTTTCAAGTTTACTTTCTGAAAGAGCGAGGAAAAGAATCTAAATAAAAAAAGAAGACTTTTCTTCACGAATAAGGAAAAAGAATGAACGATCGTAGATGATGATTGATGGGTCGCTCAAGAGGTGCTTGATACTAAACGTATATTGTGCTTCTTAATTATCCACATATTGGACCGGCACTGCGCCGGGCACCTGAATGTAGCGCCTAAGTGGACTGCCGATACCAGCAGCACGTCCCGCCTGATGGAAATTAACGTCTGTGCCAAAATGAAATAACCAGAAAGGAGCAGTGCTCCCTCTTGTTTCAAAGGGATCGATAGGGCAACAATAACCACCTTTTTTTGTGGGTTTTCATTGGAAAGCTGGTTCTGACTGATCACGTTTGAGAAAAGCTCTGAAATTATGGATGGATTAAAGAAGGATTTTACAATTTTAATAAATACGAACTGGAGTCATGTTTTTTGAGTTTAGGCATCATGTTTTTTTGAGTTTACATATTTATATAAACCACTTTTTAAAATGCGTCAAACACATTTTTTATTTTTACTAACATTTCCTATTGCTTACTTCATCCGTCAGTCATTTAAGTTTTTGTCACAGGTTTTTTTTTTTTTTGCATTCGTCAAAATCAAGAAATTTGACCAAGAGCCACCGTACATGCAAAAGCCAAAACAGCATCCGACAAGTTGATGCAGGATTTAGAGATAGATTGTGGAATCAAAACAAAGGACATGAGAGAGATCAGTCTCAGCTCAGCAACAGATTTTTGCTGACATTCGCCCCTAAGCCTAAATTGAAACTAGCGCTGTCCGTACTATTGCGAACTGTCACATAGACTCATTGTGCAAGATTTATTGTGCGTAACGATATGACGGATATAAAAAATAAAAAAGCTGACAAAAAAAAAGGGACTTGGTGTGCCATGGCCTTTATGTCGCCAAGCTTTTGCTTTGCCGTCAACAACGGGACCATGTCAAGTGTTATGGCAAGTGTGTGTGTGTGTGTGAGCTCTTGTGTGTGTGTGTGTGTGTGTTGCTGCGTGTAGTTGTTTCCGACCCCCTCCAGTTGCCTGCGGAGAGGTCCGGAGGTTACCTTGGCCTCGATGGCGGCCTCGGTGCAGGCCTGCAGCATGGTGAGGTGGTGGGCGAACACCAGGAACTTCAGCTGCTCTGCCTCCAGCATCATCTTAATGTAGTCCTTCACAGCTCCTGCCTGACCCCACACACACACACACACACACACACACACACACACACACACACACACACACACACACACACACACACACACACACACACACACACACACACACACACACACACACACACACACACACACACACACACACACACACACACACACACACACACACACACACACACACACACACACACACACACACACACACACACACACACACACACACACACACACACACACACAGACACACACACACACAGACACGCACACACAGATACTGAAATAGACACAGATGAAAGAGAGCTGCTGCATCCATCACCTCACACTGGTCGACCGCACACACACGGAACAATCGGCTGGATCAGTGAAGAAGTCAATTAATCACCGCGGCATTCCTCTCCGTGTGATCGATTCTCTATTGAATGCCGGGGATCCGGACTTTAAAAGCAGCGAGCGAAGGCAACTAGGGGGGGGGGCTGCATTTGTCAGCTCAGATAGGGGGAGCAAATCAATAACTCGCAACTTGGATAGATATGATTGGTGCGTTCGCTGTTCTCCAGGCACAATAACAAGTCACCTTTTGTTCCGCAGACAACAGGATGAATCTCAGAATGTACCAACTTAATAAAGATGAAAGGTTCTTTTTCACAAATTTGATTTATTATCAGTTTTTCAGAACACTTTTTGATTTTTTCTTTTAGGCCCAGCGAACCCACTATAACAATATATTTTCAGCTGGTTGTGTGACAAAGTTCACTAACTTCCCTCTGGAGTTGCTTGGTGTATTTTCATGTGACCCGTTTTTAAAATTTTTTATTAATGCCTGGTGTTTTTCTACCTGTTAGTCTTGATTTATTTATGAAGTCAAACGGCAACAATGCTTAAAAAAAAGGAAATCATCAGTGCGAATTCAACAGGAGCTTGTGACCCTGATTGACAGCGTGAAGCTAACGATCTGGAAAAAGAAAAAGAAGGAAGCAGCAGAAGTGCCAGCGAGTTAACTGTGCCCCGCAGGTATCCGTATCTATCATTTCACCGCTTGCCGCTGCCCGGCGATGACACTGTGACGGCTGCGGCCTGTCCCCACTACTTTCTGCAAGGCCGCCGTGGATGTGCTGAGCGAGCGTGTCATTGAGCATCCGGGGCTCGTCTCGGAGCCTCGGGGGCCAAAAAAGAAGAAAAAAAGCATCCGAGAATAGCACCGAGTTCTGATTCCATTCAAACCGGCTCGTCGCTGGACGGGTTTCTGTTTTTTTTGTTGGAGGGGGGGGGGGGGGGGCTGTCTCCATGGTGTGAATCTCTGCACCTCCTGCTACCTGACAACCTCCGCCGCCATCACACCTGCTCTGGTGGGAGAACCTCTGTTTTGCCTCGCCGATAATTAGCCGACGCGCCCGATAATGAATCTCCTTGCCGGGCCTGCCGACCCTGTTCTGATCTGGGGGGTCCTCATTACCGACGGCTCGGGCTTCGCCGGGCTTCCTTCCGCTGAGTTTAATTAGTGCACAAACTTCTCGGCTGTCTGAAGCGGCCCTGTTAGCTCGCTTTAAAGTCCGGCATCAGAGCTGTCCTCTCTCTGGGTAATTGGGAGCAGATGCTTGGCGGGTTAAGCAATAAAAATACCCCAAAGGCGTTTTGGCAGCTCCGTCGCCAAGCGGACTGGCAGGCAGGCAGGCGGGTGATCAGGGGCCATGATGCCATTCAGAGTGACGGAGATGTGTGAACACATCACACCATTCCACGATGCACCAGAAAAAAAAAGAAAGAAAGAATGCGTTTTTTGTTTGTTTTCTGAAGTAGAAAGTGTATCCGGCTCTAAAAAAAAACAAGAGCAGAGGAAATGAGACTTGGTCGGGCGTATCGGCTTTGAGGCGGGCGTGTGGTGTGTGGGCTTTGTAATGAAAGGAGGTCCAGTGTTAGGCTAAACTGAGCAGAAATCCAATCAGCAAACAACGCCAAGCGCAGAAAAAGACCCGAGCTCGGAGGCAGGCTAAGCGAGTGGCGCGTCGATGATTGCGATCGGAGGTCATCTCCGGTCTTCCTTGACCTCCGGTGGGGAGAGGGGGGCGCCGGGCTAATTGAGAGGAACGTCAGCCTACTGAATGCAGCAGATGATTGGCGCGGGATGTGCTTGTGGCGGGAATGTTTACCCGGCCCAGAACGCCCGTTGCAGCAGAGAGGCGAGCGCGGCGCTGATCACCGCACCGCCGCCTCACAGATGTTCCCACCGAGGAGCAGGAAATGTAAATGCTTGTTAAGATCATCGCCAGCGGTTGCTCTGACCCCCCTCATACTGTGTACATCAAGCCACCTTTCCCCACATCGCTTATTTCTCCCTCATTAAAAAAGAGCCGTCACTTCAAACCGAGAGGCCGGCCGAGTTCCCATGGCAACAGCATCACAGAGATGCCATTTCCAGTGCGGTGTGTAACTTTGAGATAAGGTGTAATCATGCCAGGCTGGACGCAGCTAAATAATACCTCGGCTATAACTCCCTACTTTGTCTAAGTGCTTTCACCGGCGACCATTAGGCTCTGTTACCATGGCGACGCTTCCCCCATGAGATCTCGCTGAGTGGTCGGCCAGGCGCTCCGAACATGATGCCGCGCCGTCGAGTCAACACTTCCTGAAACCTCAAAACCAACGGGGAAAAAAGAAGCCATCCTTTCGCCAATTCTGAGGCTATTTAAACAGCTGCGGGGGACGCATGTCGTCGGATGTTTGAGCCGCAGAGGTTCAGCACCTTTGAGTGCTCAGCCGCCTGACACGTGGCGCTAATGATGCCATGGCGTCCGTTTCCTCACAACGTGTGTCTTCATGTAAAACTGTGGAAGGGGAGGGGGGTGTTAGCTTTCCTTGAAACACACAAACTATGAAAGGAGATCGTTATATTTGAGGTCCTATTTTCTAATCAGTCAGATGCCGCTCACCTAATGTCACAAGGAGATATTTTCAGTGCAGCTTTAATGAAAACATGGTCCCTTTGAATGTATTATTATATTATTAATATTATTTATTACCTTTTTTGTATTATTATTATTATTATTAATTTAATAAATAATTAATCATTTTCCTAAAACAACATTAGCTAGAACATGACGTGCATTTTTGCATTGACTTGCTGCTATGTGAATACATTAAAAAAAAAATGCACATTAAGGAATCATTTAATAAATTCTTGGAGTGAATGAGATTAAAAGAGCGGTACGGCCCTCGGGGCCTCAGACGAGCTGGTAGGTGGATTCTGTTCGGACAGACCAGGCTAGCCGATTCCGCTGCACTTTCGGTGTTTATGCTAAGCTAAGCTAGCCAGCTGCAGCTTCATATTCGGCCTACAGACATGAGAGTTGCATCCATCTTCTCACCTAACTCTCTGCAAAAAAGCAAATGAGTTGCCCCAAAATGTCGAGCTATTTATTCAGTTAAATAAAATGAGTTGTTTGTTTCTTCTTGTTTAAACAACAGTGACACAGAGAGCCGCATCGAGGTTTTCAACTACTCTGATGTTTGAAGGAGAAGTGCTGAAAGTGTACGTCGACGCTTCACTGGAACAAACGGAACTGTAGCTTTGTTTGTTGGGGACACACACACACACACACACACACACACACACACACACACACACACACACACACACACACACACACACACACACACACACACACACACACACACACACACACACACACACACACACACACACACACACACACACACACACACACACACACACACACACACACACACACACACACACACACACACACACACACACACACACACACACACACACACACAGAGAAATACTGTACAATGACAAAGGCCGGGGGTTCAAACAAGATATACTCGAGCAACACCTGGTCCCCCATTACCTTGGCGATAGCCGTTTGCTTGTACATCTGTGTGACCAGGCCCATGACCTGACCGAAGGGGTTGTCCGTGGCACCGCCGCCCGACCCCAGTCCTTTCATCAGTCTCTCCCACTCGGCGAAGCTGGCTGAGGCCTCCTGCGGGCATAGAGAGAGAGAAAGAGAGCGAGAGAGAGAGAGAAAGAGAGAGAAAGAGAATGGACACGGTGAGGCCGCGTCCTTCATGTCTCCAACCACCATTTTTCTCTCTCTCTTTTTGTGATATAAAAGGGCAAAACAATTAATGGTGCTGCTGGGTGTCCTACTTTCCCTGGAAAAGAAAGAAAGAAAGAAGGAAAGAGGGAGGGAGGGAGGGAAAATAGAGGGAGATGGAGAATTCCCAAGGATGCCACCCCCCCTCGCCCCCTCCCTCCCCCTGACTGGGCTGCTGAGCTAGGTGGGTCATGAGCATCTCCCAATTATAGCCGCCGTGTGACAAGTTGGGGTCGAAGATGGAGAAGCAGCCGGGCCGGTACAATAAATCAAAAGACGCCTCGCACGCTCCCACTCTCTCTCCCTCTCTCCCCCTTCCTCTCCCTCTCTCTATCTCCCTCAAGGTGATGGGCGAGAAGTATTTAAGGGTGGGAGTTGGGAAGCGCAGTTGGGAGAGGCTGCCGACGGAGAGCAGCATAGAGAGGCCGCGCATTTGTGGTCGGCATTGGGGGTTAGCCCCGTTTCCCATAGGAACCCATGAAAACACACTCTTTCCCATACTTCCCACAACAATGCAACATAATAGTTTGGAGTGTGAGGAGAAAAGCAGTATTGAGAGATTGGGTTTGAATAACTGCTGCGCGGCCGTAATCTAAAGCGCTTCAGAAAATTTATTTTTAATTGTCTAACTTCAGACCACTTTGCCATGACAGGTTATTTTGTGCCTTTTGTTCACAACTCATCTGTCTGAATTCAGGCTGGAAATGTGTTATTTCTTTATTTTTTTTATTTGCACATTTTCATTTTCAGCAAACGGCGCCGAACACTTCCTCGAAGCGCTGCATATCAAACGACGCAAAACTGTGAAGCCATATGGCGGGCTGAGGGAAGAGGTGGCCCGCGCGTGATTAAGCACATCCATACAGGGAGGGTGATGAGTGAGTGATGTGGGATGGAGGGGGGAGTGAGAAGCCTTGTTAGTGCGAGCACACGTGCGAGTGTAATGCAGTTGTGAAGTTTCACAACTGCATTTTTTTTTAATCTTTCCAATGAGATGCGTTTGGTGGAACATGAAAGCTTTGCACCATTTAGTGAAATAATTAGCATTTCATTGGATTCGAAACCTCGTCAGTCAAGGACGGCCGGGTGAGCGGATGGCGCAAAGCCGTGCTTCCTTCATGTCGTCCCCCCCTCAGATGTTTCACTTGGCAGCACCGGCTTGGACCGTCTCTCAATGTTTATTTATAATAAACAAAAAAATGTACATTCATATGTTGCTTTAGAATCTGCTCGGGGGAGGGGAGGGTAATAAAACAAATGAAAAAAACTGAGTGGCTAAACACTCCACCCTTGATGATATTCACTAGACTAACAGGGACAAAAGGCCAGGGCTGAAACGTAAAGGGCAGGAGGGGCATAAAAAGTGTCTGCTGTGGAAGATAAAAGCCGTCATTAGAGAGTAAAATGAGAAGGGGGGGGGGCTGTACTGGCGAGTGGTGCTGGTGTACATTAGATATCGTCAGTTGGCTAAACTGTGCTTCAAAAGGCAGTTTGTTTGGAGGAAAATAATGCCCGCACAGCCTTTTTATGTTGTATATTGTTCATGTTTTTCGTTTCTCGTGGGGCGGCACAATGGGACTTTGGGTGACTGGCCACTTCACATCTCTAGTTCTCATCTCTTTAAAAACCAGTCCATTTAGCTGGGAGTGTAAAATGCCCCCTCTATTCTCCTCAGAGGACAAATACCGGTTTAAAAAACGCTCCCGCATTCGTCTCACAAGCCGGACTAGAAGTACCGCCTCCGAGAGCACACTATGAAATCATTTAATCATTTAACGCTATTAATTAGCATATGCATTGTTGAGTTATGACCAAAGTCCTATTGGCTCATCCCCGAGTTCAAGAGGATGTTTGTGCCAAAGTTAATTCCCTTGTTGCGTTCCTGAGATATGGCGCTCACGAGGATGGGCCGGTCGTTCGTTTTTTTTTGTTCCCGCTGAAGACAAATGATCTCCGGGATGTTTTAGCGTGAGATAAGAGAGCCGGGCGAGAACAACCGTGCGACACGACGTGAACTTTTCCCCCAAAGCGTTGCCACGCGTACGCTCGCCGGCCTAATTGGCACCACAATGTAGGAACACTGACCATATTTAGACCCCTAATTACAGCGACCCATCACATTTGAGGAGACTGGAGGAAAAAGAAAATCCTGCATCATCACTTTCCGTGAGCAACTTCCTCATTGTTGTGTCATTCCTGGGACGGAGGCGTAATTAGGAGCTGGACGAGCCCCTCCAGGGTATTTTGTGTTTTTCCCCCACTCCTACTGCTTCTAAATGTGTATTGTTCTTTGTGCCGGTTGCTTCCGTCGGGAAGCCGACCCCCTCATAGCGTTGACAGCGGTGAAAGCCGGAGGCGCACAACCCGGGTCACAACCACATTAGCCATCACGAGTGCTAATGCATCCAGCGTGGCGTGGGAGGCGGAGACCGCAACCACAACTTTGGGGAGGCGAAAGAAGAGATGCTAAACACCTACACACCAAACATGACATCCACTCTACAAATGCCCTAGTATGGATCACACACTCATATACACACACACACACACACACACACACACACACACCTCAGTGGAGTTGTGCAGACAGAGGGGAGTTATTTAGCCTTTAAGCAGCAATAGGCAGAAAATAGTCCAACTAATTGCCGTAACTTCCCACAACCTAAGGTGACACCTTCAAAACCACTTGCTTTGTCCAACCAATAATCAAAAAGCTAAATGTATTGAGTTCACAAGCAAAATCCTCACATTTCAGAAGCTGGAAAAAGAGAGCGGGCCTCTTATTCTTATCCTGAATCTCACAAAACAAACGTCCGTGTTGGATTTAGTGGCGATGGTGCAGATTGCATCACTGCTCCACTAGAAAAATGTCCGCTCTTGAGCCAGTATTTGGTTTGTCCGTTCTGGGCTACCGTAGGAAATGGCAAACTCTGTGATGAGGAACGATTCTTAGTTTAATAGTTTATTATACACCAATAAAAACATAGTTATGGTTATTATTTAATTTCTGCCATTAAATCCCCCTAAATATTATGTATACATTATTACTATAACATATATATTTTATTTTCTCTACGCTGAAAATACAACAAATCAAAAAAATATATATAAACTCAGCTGCCAGCGAGGTGTCATCAGGGCTGCCCTACACTGCAACAGAAAAAAAGAGGGAACGCTTTGACAAGTCAGATGCTAAAAGATGTCTCTCAAAGCGGTTTATGCCGAGGAGAGGCGACAGGCCTGGAAATGGACGAGAGAAAATTATACAGTATTTTACATCGTCAGCTTTTATGAGAGAGTGTTATGCGCCCCTGACAGAAACAGGAGTGTTGGAGAGAATCTTCCCAGCAACAGAACTGCCGGAGATGCCCATAAAGTCAGAAAAGTGCGTAAATTGTGCAACTCATGATGAAAGTGTTGCTGCTAGAACAGATATCTGCACACTTTCATCCATGCAGGGAACACTTTATTTTTAGCTTTCGGCCTAAAAGGACCTTGCTGAAAGTGATGAAAAGTGACAAAAGCAACAGTTACAAAATTCTAGAAAATTGGAGAAGTGACGAGTTTGGTAAATCCCTTGAGACAAATGTTAAAGAAAAAAAAAAACGGGACTATTGTCTATGTATGATCTTTAATCACTCTACGTGTGCTGAGAAATACACAAACCTGAAGATAACAGAATTTAATTTTACCGAACAGCGTGAATCAGGCGCATCTCCATTAATCAAGACTGGGTGTTTAGACACGAGGCTTTTTGGAATGTACGCCGTTCATGTGTGTGTGTGTGTGTGTGTGTGTGTGTGTGTGTGTGTGTGTGTGTGTGTGTGTGTGTGTGTGTGTGTGTAAACGTTGGACCTTGAAACAATTAATCATGAATTCCATCAACAGAATATTTTCATTTTTATTTGGGAACTATTTTGATGGTTAACAGTTTGAGTCGTTTGTCAAGCTGGACATTTGATAATGTCACCTTGGGCTCTGGGAAATTACGAGCGGCACCTAATTATTATCTGACATTCACACAGAAACTATCAACTCGTGATTAGTCCGTAATGAAAACAATTGTCGGTTAGAGCCCGGGAAAATAAGCACATTAGCAAAGCGATCGGATGGCTGACTAAAGGCCATGTGTGTCGCCTGACGGTACCTTTGCGGCCTCCTTCGGCAGGTCGAAGGGGATGCGCTGGCGGACTTTGGGGGGCAGCTGCTTGAGCACCTCGGACTTGAGACGGCGGATCATGATCTCGCTCAGCCGCTGGTGCAGCTCCTCCAGATTGGACGCGCCGCGACAGTCCCACTGCCTGCGAGACCCGAAGTGTCTGAGAGAGAAACAAATGAGAGGCGAAGCTGTGGCTGCTGATGCATTCGGGTTTTTATATATATTTCGAAAAGCGAGAGAAACTTCCTAAGAAAACATACTTATTTACGGCAATGCCCTGAAGGAGTAGTTAAACACATTTAAAACATTCCCACCTGGGAGCTGCCCGGCACTGCAGCAGCCTTCCATCGTGTACCGCTGAGCAGCTCTGCTGGAGCAGTCGCGGGGGGGGGAAAATCACTTTTTTGCTTCAGGGCAACTTTGCAGAGCAGGAAACTATTTTGTCTAATGGCCACGGCAGCAGGTTTATCCCCAAACTCGCCCGGCAACTTTCACAATTCATCTGCCAAGCGGATTTTTAGAATAGAACTGGCCCTCCACACAAAGGATGGTCCGCTGCCATATTGGCTGCAAGTGAGGACAAACTTAACAAGCCGCTGCCAGAATGCGCCATTTCACACGTCGGTATCTGAACGCGTAGTCGCTAAGGGGAAGTGAAATAATGTTTCAGCTTCTGGTTGGCTGAGGGGGGATTTGAACCAGCAACTCCACAGCTACTCTACTCCCTCCCACAATAACATCACTATGACAAAACGAATAGGAAGACTGCTCATGTGACACTGTGTGTGTGTGTGTGTGTGTGTGTGTGTGTGTGTGTGTGTGTGTGTGTGTGTGTGTGTGTGTGTGTACGATCTTCTGAATGGTGTTGATGCAGCTCAGAACGGAGTGACATACAAAGTGCCGGTGGGCCTGTCCAAAGCCGAGGCTGCCCGACTTTGATGGACATCCAAAACAATGCATTTGATGTGCGTGTTCACACGTGTAACTGATCGTCACTGGCAACTGGCAGCCAGCTGGCATTTAGCGCCTGGCTTCGGTCGGGGGTCTGACAACAAAACCACCTCGACTCCAGACTTCAGGTACAGCCCACCTTATCCCAGCCGACACTTGAAAAGAGTGATGGTAGGCGAGATCCATTGGAAAGTCTGCTTGTATCATTGAGCGAGGAATTAGGAGCGTACAAGTAAGAACAGAGTTATTAAGAGTGAGAGTTAATACGTTTTTTAAAGATACTCCTGAATATGAAGCTGGAGCCAGTTAGCTTAGCTTAGCGTAAACACCTGAGGCTGCTAGCCTAGATTTGTCAAATTCACCCCGTTGTTTTGACACATTGGGATTTGAATAAGCTTTAGCAATGCTGGCAGGTGTTTGTGGGGGGTTTACAAGCGAGCTGTTCACCACCTTTCAGTCTCTATGCTACGTTACGCTGAGCTAACACAAGTAGAGTTATCTTCTCAGCTAACTGCGTTTCCACAGTAGTATGGGACATGTATAGTTCGAGGTGCACGTTAGCGCGTGTGTGTGTGTGTGTGTGTGTGTGTGTGTGTGTGTGTGTGTGTGTGTGTGTGTGTGCGTGTTGAAGACTCACCTGTAATGGGCGTTGCAGTATTTCTTGGCGTAGTCAGTCCAGGTTCCGAGCCGCTTGGGATAGAGGGCATCAATCTGCATGAAAAGCTGTGAAATACAGAGACGGGAATGAAGGCTTTTAAAAGGTGCTCTGTGCTAAACCATTAAAGGCTGTGTGTGTGTGTGTGTGTGTGTGTGTGTGTGTGTGTGTGTGTGTGTGTGTGTGTGTGAGAGAGAGACACAGAGACTCGGGACAAGGCAGAGAGAATGTGTGATAATATTGCTGTGTTCCAATTTTTTAAATGAACCTCCTTTTAATTGCAATATCCTTCTCAATCCCTCATATATTTTCCACCCAATATTATTGACTTCCTTTTTTCGATGCAGCATGATTTGTCCCATTTGTCATCTTTCCCATTAATTAAATGATTAAATTTAGATGACGTAACTTCAGAAAGAACACACAGTCAGCAACAGAACATTTGCAGTAGCTTATCGTGCCTCATTTTGGCTAAAGTTGGCAACCGTTCAGCAAGTCTTTTAAATTAGGTGAGACAAAGATATAACGTGTTCTTCACCTGACATATGAGGAGTTGTGTAACGGACATTATTAATGTTATCACTCGTCTCCACTGAAGCTAACGTTACACTAGCTTGCTTTAGCTAATGTTAGCAAACTTTAGCTAAATGCTGACAACTGACATCATTAATGCTGACTCATTTAGAGTCACTGTTTAGCAAAAGCTAAAATGCCAACACATTGATATACACTTTAAAAAATTAAAAAATACTATGAAAGACATGCAACTGACATTTTGTTTTCTTAGTATTTGTGCAAATCTAATCTAAGATAAGCTAGCAAGTGGCATCAATCGTTTCATCCAACTCTCGGTAAGAAAGTGAATAAGCTCACTTTATGTCTAAGTTCTAACTATGATAACTTTTAATAAAAAAAAATAAAAAAAAAGTTATTTTAGTATTACACCTTGTGTAAATTTCACATTCTCCTCCAGGAACTGTCAGCGTTGCTGTAGGGTTAGCGGCGTGACATTGAGATGGCACACTATTATAGCAGCCACAACTCCCTCACCTTTTACTTTCCGAAAGCTGCACGCAATAACTCAAAGTACCCAGAGCTTGTTTTTGGCGGATCGGGGGCTTTAATCGCAGACCTTACCTGCACTCACGATTAGTCGACTTTGATGAAGTGCTTCTTGTGTGCAATTTATTCAAGGTCACGTTGTCCTTCGCCTAGTTTACCAGCCCTGCGTTGTGCAACGGCTATTTGTGTCAGCGGCCAACTAACCAGGTCAAACCGCTAGTGCAGTAAAAAAATAACTGATTTGAAAGTCATCAAAAAGATATATGCATCATAAAAATAAAAAAAAAGACAAGCTGTTCTATCTTCAGCGTAATTTATGGAATATCTCTGTCAATTTTCAGTATTTGCAGCGGTTTCTGAAGCGGTGACAGGCAATCATCGGCAAGGCGGCCAGAATGAGCAGCCACACAGTGAGAGCGCTATTCAAAAATCAGCGCTTGTTCAACAGGAACTTTGCATCCCTCCCGCCCTCACACTGTTGATATAATAGGTGGGTGGAATGAGGGCACATCGTGAACGGTGCAGCATGCCCTGAGCTGTGTGCTAACTCGATGTCAGCGCCACAGTGAGTAATGATGGCAGCGGGGAGACTGGCACAGAGGCAGGGACAGGGCTTATCAGGTTTATGCTGCGGATGATAAAATGTTATATTTGGTTTCAGATTCTAGTGGCAGAGTGGGAGAGGGAGAGAGATGATATCTTAAAAAAGAAGAAAAAAAAGTAACCTCAAGACTGCGGGGCAAGGCAATGGCAAAGACAGGATGGCATATATCTCACACACACACACACACACACACACACACATGCACACAACTGTCTCCGTGAGACACAATCTCCAGATTTCTTACGAGCACTAACTTTGCCCCATTTTGGAATTAATTAGCTGGCTGGATCTCAGTTAATTATCATGATCGAGTCGAGGCAATAATTAAGTTTTCCTCGCTGGGACGCGAGGAAGAGGACAGAGGGATCCGAGTCACTTCTCGCATTAGATACTTAAAAGTAGTCAACACAAAACCTATGATGTCAGACTAGCAATGTGGTTGGTTATCAGCTCCATCAGGTCTTTTTCCTTTACACGACAGGGTCCAAACGTTTAACGTGTGACCCAGATTTAGCTTTACATTGGCTCTGTTTTAGAATTGATTTTATACGTATTTATTTTATTCACATAATTTAAAAAGAATTCAAATGTAATATTCTTGATGGTCTCATAAAAGACTATACTGCTCACGTTACGAACCAGAGTGAGACGTAAGATTAAATTACTTTAGACGCCACAGAATGCGCGTTAATCCACAGCTGAAAATAGTCCCCACTGTTGTCTCCGGTTCGAGTACGAAAGTGAAGTTTCCGCCAGCGCTGTTTGTTATTTGTCTAAACGATGCAATTGGGATTCAGCTACACAGTCCTGATGAAGCAGATTATTTTTTGACTCATAATAAATAAAGAATACCTGTGGATGTTTTTCCCCCCCAAACTTTGACATGAACTAATGCCATTTGATATTATGTATATTTTGTTTACATTATGTAAACGTTGTAATATGTTCAACGTACAACACAGATATTCAGATTATGCAGGCTATGAATAATTCATTATGTGCCAAGAATTTGTATAATTTTGCAAATCAACCATCTAATTAGTAAAGACAGTAAATAGATTGACTACTTACGCTACATCCTGAACTACAATGATCGTGCAAGCGAGATTGTAAAAGCCAAAATAAATGCTGCTCCCGGGATCGGAGAGGGTGAATAATTATTTATTCATATTCATGGTATGTGCTGTAACTCTGTTACGTTGATTCTGTACACATGACATCTATTGCTTCTGTCCATCCGGGGAGAGGGATCCTCCTCTGTTGCTCTCCTGAAGGTTTCTTCCCTTTTTTCCCTGTGAAAAGCTCTTTTCCTTTCACATACGACAGGGATGTCGTATGTGTACAGATTGTAAAGCCCTCCGAGGATAATTAGTAATTTGTGATTTTGGGCTATACAAAATAAACTGAATTGAAGTCGAGGTCGGCGTGAAAAAGTCGAAGCACAGGGCCGTATCAGTGCCCCATCATTATGGCACACGGTGGACAGAAAGCATGTCTTATTGATACCGTATTGTCTCTTCCCGTTCAGGCCGTGAAAGGATTTTCCATTCACTTCGTCCTGCGCGGCTGCAGTGATGGAATACGGCTGCAATCCGCTGCTTCGATGTATCATATACAAAAATGATATAATAAATCATTATGGAGATGGGGAACGGCTCCAGCGCTCTCCAAACACCGTTGTCCTGTGAACAGACCTTCTTATTGTCTCTAAATTCAATAGGCCCCCCCACCACCACCCCCCACCCCATGCGCCTCTTTTTATTACTTGTCTCATTTATTGCAGCGCGGTGTCTGTTCATATCGGCCTTTGCAAATGAAGTTTTTGCAACAAAGGTTATTGAAATAAGACCACGGGATCCTCGAGGATAAGTGATGCCGGAGAGAGTTAATTGGCTTTTTGAGTGTTGGATTGGAGCGCAACCTGCTCCGGAGCAAGTTGCCATGGCGATCTACCTGCACTGGTGTTGAGAAGCATCTGTGTGAGGAGCCAGAGATGAGCCCCGAGTCAGCTCAGTGGCCTACTAATGTTTCTTCATGAGTGTGTGTAAAGAATCAGGACTTTTGAAACCGCAAGGAAAAAGAGAAAAGAAAAAAAGCGTTAATTTAATCAGATTCTATTACCTCTTCAGGCCGACCCAGCGCCGGGGTGCCGGTGAGCAGAATGGCCCGCTTGGCGCCCTGAATGAGGGGCGCCAGAATCTTAGTCCGCGCCGCGTTCCTGGATTTGAGGTAGTGCGACTCGTCCACCACGACCACGGCGAACCGCTGCCTGCTCAGAGCCTCCACCAGGGGGCGTGCGTCTGTGGTGAGCAGGCCGTAACCCAGGACCGTCACCTTACTGCTGCCTATACCCCTGGGAGGGACACATATTCATATTTGAGAAGCTGGAATCATGTACGAATATGTAAAATGTGTTGTCTTTCAGAGCACGGAACCGTTCTGATTATCTACACAATGCCACGTATAATATGAAAAACAAAATGGAAGCAGCGCATCAATTGGGGACTATTTTCAGCAGCGGATTGGAGAGCATTTCGAAGGCAGATCGGTTGAGATGGAGTCGAAATGAACTGCGGTGCCCACGAGCATTGTAGCCAAGAAACACGTCGGCCCGGCCTCTCCGGCGTGTTGTTAATAGTTTAGACAGACAACTAAAAAGGAGCTGTGTGGCTCACAATGCGCGTTAGAGAGCACCAGCCAGCCCCATCCTTTAATCTGCCACTGTAGTCATCTTTAACATTGAAAAATGTGTGTTAACAGGCGGAGCTAAATACAAACTCAACATCTGTTCCAGTGCTTATTGACTGAGCCCTCAAGGTAAAGCAAACCAGACTATTTAAAAAGTGTGTGTGTGGACTTGATAAATGTGAGGGCACACAAAGGAACACACACACACACGGACACTGCCAGGCACAAACTGGCGCTTAAGAAAATCCATTCCTGGGCTGTATTGCAATTCCTATATTTCTCCCAGTTTATACGCAGATAAACAAACAAACACAGCAGTGGCATTCGGCTGCACGGATCTCAACGAGCGTCGCAGAGAATATTCAGAAACACTCCCAGCATCTGTCAGCTTCTAATTCTTTGTCTTCACCGCCACACACACACACACACACACGTTTCCGATGCTGAAATAAACCTGGAGGTGCCATTCATGTTCTACAGAAGAACAAGTGAGTCAAAATACTGAGACGAGGTGCTGCATAATTTTTCTCTTGCCTCGCCGTTCAGTCATTAACACATCCCGGTTCAAGGACACGTTTTTTTCCCCCCCAGAAGGCTTTCACAACTTCTCTTTGCGCCTCGTCTGTGATGCGAGGTGGGGAGTTTTTTTTCTCCCTCCCGAGTCACAGATACAGAAAGTTAAGGGGAAGTAGGGGAAAGTTGAGATGATGATAAAAGTCTTAGTCCACGGCAAACCCCGAATCAATAAGAACAGCTGGGAAAATAATACACATTTCTCCAACGCAGCATTTTTTTCTCTCTCGCCTTCTCGCCTTAGGAAAAAAAAAAAATCCTGCTCTTGTTCAATATTGCAGACGCTGGCGTTGACATGATTTGTCTGTCAGCGCTGTCAAACACCGGGCCCCTGCCGAGTCCCGACACTAGGGGGACACTTTGAGATTAAATTGTCAGCCGCGACTTCTCCACCCATCACGTGAGTGTGTGTGTGTGTGTGTGTGTGTGTGTGTTCATATACATCCGTCCCGACCGCTTTGAGAGTATTTCCATAGCTTGCGTGTGCCTTAACTTCTGCTCAACTTCAAATAGGGGGCTGCTACCTCTCACTTACATAATCCTGCGTATGATGACCATAATCCAGAGGGATTATATGCTCTGCCGAGAGGTATGCCGGGCACAAGACTGTGGCCATGAGCGAGGTAAATGGGTCCCTAGATGCTCATGCAGGGTTTTGACCAGAATTAATTACTGAAGAAAATTACTCTTACAAAAAGCTAAATATTTAATAGTTTCAGTTTCTCAAATGTGAATATTCTCTGGTTTTCTTAAATCACGTGTGATAATAAATGGGTAAATAGGTTCTACAGGTTAAGATGTTTGTACCTCAATTATTATTATTATCATTATATTGTCGACAACTCGACCAAAAGTAGTAATGAGTGCAGCAAGTTTTGACCAAAATCCGGAGCACTTACATGTATCATCTCTCAAAGTGCAACTTTAATAACTGACAGTAATGAGGCTTCATCTGTTTGCTAATATTAGCCTTTCATAAAAATAAAACATATCGGCGAGTCAGTGTCTTCCACAGCTGATGTGAAGTTTGACGATTACAAATATATCGTCAATTTGAAGCCCCCGATCAAAAATGTTATTTGATGCGATGCCTCAAAACAAAATGCATGTTTTATAATGAAGTCTATATTACTAAAGTATAGCGTCGCGCTTCTGCCTATCTGACCAAAATGTACTTTTCAAATTGGAGCATTTAGCAGCTAAAGAGCCATATATATATACACAATATATATATATTAATATATATATATATATATATATATATATATATATATATATATATATATATATATATCTCAGGAGATGGTGGAGACCAAAAACAGAGCCAAAACGACTGGCATACATACATGGTGTGGCTCTTGTTCTCCACCAGGTTGATGTCTCCAGGCTGCAGCTCGGGGATCCACCGCTCCAGCTCCTCGATCCAGGGATACTTCAGGGACGAGGGCACCACCACCAGGAGGGGCCACTCCTGCCGGAAGGCGTACGCCACGGCGATGGCCTGCACCGTCTTCCCAAGACCCATCTGGACCCACCAAAATCGAACGGGGGTGGGGAGGGGGTTGGGGGGGAGACAAGTCAATCGCACGACGCCCAAACTCTGCGGCAAATTGTATATGACAGCCGAGCTGATGCGAGGCCTGAGAGTAATAAGGTCTCAGAATGATTCTCGTGTCAAAAGCGATTAGGCACGTGGGAGCGCCGCACAGGGCTGACAAATTAATTTGGACGGCATGCAGCGAAGTCCCAGGTTCATTTTTTTTAGCCGTTGTTGTTCTTCTTGGGGGAAATAGATTTTCGGAGCCGGCGTGGTTGTGTGCTTACCTCATCAGCGATCATACATCTGCAAGACAGGAGCAAAGAGAGAAAACGCCATCAGGCCTGACCTGGTTTGTGATGGAGACAAAGTCTAAAGTTTACATGTAAAGACAAACGGGGGGGGGGGTTGTTGCTCAAGTGCCCACGGCACCACTCGTCCAGACACTTCCTGGCTCCTCCAAGGGTCCAACTAGAACGCTGTTTGATGCAGAAGCTTGAGTTTAATTGCCAAAGTCAAATAATGTTTTTCAGAGGAAGTCTGAATCTTATGTCCTATGTTGGTTTATGTATCTCGAAGACTCAAATCAAGGAGGATCTTTTCATGTCAAATTGAACAACAGTTGAGTACTTCCACCACAAACTAGTCGCCCCCGACTCATTTCAGAGTTGACCTGCGTCGGACACCCCGGTCTGTTCTCTGTACAGTCTGTCTCTCCATGTTTCACAGTCCAACATCCCAAACGGCTAAAGTCAAAACACCCATTATAGAAACGCAGTGAGGGAGTGAGTGTTAATAGCATTTGAACATGGTGGGGGCCCTGACGGCACCTTCAGCCGGCTGCCATTTTTCTTTCCGTTCAAGAAAACCGCCAGCCACATTACTGACATGACGTCACGATGGCGTGTTTGAGGACTATTCGTCTTAAATTCATCTTCTAAGACCAACTGAAGCTGAAACTGGGATAAAAGCGACAGCTCACCTGTGTCTCATACGGTTCTGTCTTGGGCCAACCACACAGCAGCCAGCTAGTACCCCCCTCACCCTCCTTTTCACACTGCGCATAATAAAGGGAACAATGGAAGCGCGACACATTCCTTGGCTGAACTTGTTCCCTGTGGAGGAAGTAAAGATAGATCAACCTCAGGTTCTCTGCCTGCTGGATTCAAGAGGGCCTTTTGTCATGACCTTGAGTATTCATAAACACTTCCAACACCATGTCGGGAGCAAACGGCGCGACCGTGCGGCTCTGAATACACACACACACACACACACACACACACACACACACACACACACACACACACACACACACACACACACACACACACACACACACACACACACACACACACACACACACACACACACACACACACACACACACACACACACCCTCCTCCTCCTCCTCCTCCTCCTCCTCCTCCTCCTCCTCCTCCTCCTCCTCCTCCTCCTCCTCCTCCTCCTCCTCCTCCTCCTCCTCCTCCTCCCCCAATCTCCGCCCCATTTCTCTCTTTCAGCTGAGGAACATGATTAATGTGCACCTTGCCACTGGTGGTTTTTCTAATTGCCAGCACACCGGCTCAGTCAGCGCAATGCAACACACACACACACACACACACACACACACACACACACACACACACACACACACACACACACACACACACACACACACACACACACACACACACACACACACACACACACACACACACACACACACACACACACACACACACACACACACACACACACACACACACACACACACACACACACACACACACACACACACACACACACACACACACACACACACACACACACACACACACACACACACACACACACACACACACACACACACACACACACACACACACACACACACACACACACACACACGCGCACACGCACACGCACACACGCATGACTTTCAGGAGAAAAAAACGAAAAAATACACGATACACACGCACATGCAAACACATGTAAGCGCACACACCTGCACACATCCGCGCACACGCTCACAAAACCAGGGAGGCAGTGCGGCTGGGGCAGGTGCTTGCCATTTCCCAACACATTAATCATCCTCCTTTAAATAACCTGAGTGTCGTCTTGACGGTTTGAGACCGCGAGGATGCTGCGGCGCCGTTGCCTGACGACGGCACGGGCCCCCGTCTTCTTTAATGTTATCTCTGAAACCCACAAGCCCCAAAGTGTCAGGGAATGGTGGTACACCCCCCCACCACCACCACCACCACCACCACCACCACTCCCACGCCCACCCGCCTGCTACGACGATTTGATGGGTTCGACCTCCGCGCGGTGGTGTGCTGCGTGGCCCCGGCTGTCTCACCCCAATCTCCCGGCCCGCTGCGCGTCGTGGTCAGTGGGAGAGCCGCCCAGAGGTGGGAGAGCCGCCCAGAGGTGGGAGAGCCGCCCAGAGGTGGGACGCCGCACACAAAAGGCTGACTGGAAGCGCTTGTACAGCGTGCCACGCTCGGTTCAGAGTGCAGTTTGGCTGTATACCGTAAATGAACTTCAAACCGAAGCAGCCTTTTAGTGTGGGAAAAGAAGAAGAAAAGCTTTGGCCTTTTCTTTCTTTTCAACTAGCAGTAGATGGAGGATGTTTAAACAGCGTGTGTGATTTTAAAAGGAAAAGTTTAAACCTAGCTATATGGGGCAATGCACAACAAGTGTTTTTCTTATAAGTTCATTTGTTTTTCCGAACTTATAGCACACCCAAATCTATCAGAGAGCTCGTTTGTTTGTTTCACTGGTGCTTAAAATAGACAAAAACACACCTCTCTCTGGCTTCTATTCCACTGGTTCCCAAAGGGATTTTCATTGAGTTTATTTGATCATTTGTGGCCCTTACGAGTCGGGGGCCCAGCTGAGAGCGGGGATTCAGGATTCAACATTCAACAAACGGCAGTATCAGACAATAAAAGGTGTTTTAAGAAAGTGTGAGTCACCGCTAACTAGGAGAGGTCCTGGAGCCTGCAGCCAGAGAGGAGCTCCCAAAATGTCACGCCGTTTGGTGCAGCGGTATGTGAGGTCAGCCGTGGACAGACAGACACTGTCACGCACACACATGATTTCAGCGGAGATAGTATCCCAAATCTGCCGCTAACAAATTAATATATGAATTTCAACGCAATTAAAACGCACCATTGTTCATCTCAGGAGCTTTTGCCGATTCCAGTGACCAGTGGCTTATTGTGGCTAATGCTAGCTGACGTTAGCTATTCCCTTTACATTATGGCCTCGGGTGAGTCTTGATACTTTCTTTTGCAATGTTGTGTAATAATAATCCACGTCCTGGATTTATTACAGTAGGACGTACGATGTGCATAAAGATGGATGAATGTTTGCTTCTAATGATGCTTTTACTCTGAAGATTTCGCTTTTTCACCGAAACGCATCGGTCATGCTACAACGCTCGTTAAAGGTGTTTCCCGCCAACATAATTCTTCTCACTGAGACACAAAGTTGCCCAGCAGGCCACAAAGTGTATCCATCATGTGTATCCTCCATACTTTGTTTCTATAGAAACCTCTTTTGCGGTCCCGAAACGTGGCTATTAAGCGGGCTCACTGATGGTGACAAAGATCACAATTTTCATTACGTATAATGGAGCGTCTTCACGACTCAATGCATAATACCCCCTTACATTAAAACCTGTAGCTAATGCTTAATGAGGAGGGAATGGAATAATTTTTTTTTTTTAATTTTAAAAATCCACTTGTTTGTGTGCAGAGAACACGTTCCATCACCGGGGGGGAAAAGGACTTCGCTCAGGTGTTCGGCCATCGCAGCGGAGAAGGGGATATTGATCTCCTCTACGGGGCTTCGTTCAATAAAAGTCACTCACGATGATATTCTGGACATTAAAGAAGATAACAATCAGCTTGGCTCGCTTCCAGCTGCAGTCGACACCTTTGGTGGAAGTGACCAAGAGGGTTTAATGGATGCACTTTTACTCCAAGATTGGAGTTTCCTGTGATATATCTTGCGTACAGTCAATGCATTCCACAGATGTACCCTGGGTAAATGTTTTTCGGATAGCTGAATATGTGCGGATGTCAGCGGCCTGATAGCACACTTTCTGCCCAACTTTCCAAACAACACAATCCACCACATCTCAAGGGTTTTTATTGTCGCTCTGTGCCGCAGCTCTCCGCATTATCCCTCATCTGACTCCATAAAATTCACCCGCCCTCCCACGCAGACCGGCGCGCTCCATAAGTATTTGAATTGCGACGGCATCTGATGTTTTTTGGGGTTCGGCGCACTTGGTGTGAAAAGGCACGACTATGAGATTTTTTTTTTTCAAGGGAAAAAAATTCGCCCACGAATCCTCCCACGCGGTTAGATATCCGACATCAATCTATGATGTTCGTTGCATTTCAGGAGTTATTTATTATAATGAAGCCGTTTATTTCGTTTTTTGGTCTGTCAGCCTGCCGACTGGTTCCACCTCAGGAAGTGGTATCCTACATTTCCCAGAATTGGAACACTACCTTCCTAAAAACCAGACAAGTCTGGAGCCGCATTGCATTCTGGTCCATGCAGGCTAGTTTCTGCCTCCTCTACAAGGAGTCTCTGTTTAATGTCAGTGAAAAAGAAGAAGAAAAACACAATGGTGCTTTAATTTGTGGCTCTTTTCAAGGATATTGAGTGATCAAATAAAGAACAGCAGGGTGCCTCGAATACATAGAAAGATCAGGATTACTGTCAATAAAATTGACATTTTTAGCTTGTAATCTTCTTTTCCGTCTGTCTGTTTGTTAGTGTCGTACTGCAGGCTTAAAACACTGCATTCCAACTTCCACGTCACTGTATTATCTCACACTTAACTAAAATGGAAGAAGTTTCTGTTTTGTGTATATATGCCCTCAGCCAGTCCATGTCGTTGTGTCCTTGAGCAAGACACTTAACCCTCATGGCTCACCGTTGCTGTGTCTACGGTCTACTGTATATCATGTAAGTCAGTGAAATGTAATGTAATGTTCATCCAATCGACTGCATTAGTTGTATGTTATGTACACACTCTGTAGTATTAACTGTTACAACGTCAAACTGCATGCTGGGTACAGCAAGCTTTGCGTAGCTCGCTACAATATTACAAGTAACACCGCCGAACTGCATGCTGGGTACAACTCGCTCGCTACAACATTACCTGTTACAAAACCGAACGGCATGCTGGGTACACCTGCCTTTGTTGGAGCAAATGAGACATGGTTGTAATGGAGAGCAAAAACAAAGTTCATGGTAATTATGGGCTCTGGCAAAGATTGACTGTTGGCTAAACCCCTCCCCAAACAGTGATTGTCCAATCATAGCCTAGTGACTATAGCTATGGATAGAATATAAACAAACTAATTATACTTCCTCTCTACCTACAATATCTGGTGCTAATGCCACGTCTCCGGGGAAAAGCTCTGGCCACTGCTCCTCCTTGTCACAATGATGCCAATTGACCGAGTTGGCTGTCCACACGGCGCAGCAGGAGTCAATTGACTTCTGACCCACCCGTGTAACAAAGCAGCGCCTCCCAGTGTTCTCCGGATCAATAACGGCCGCGGCGCTCAGATTGGCTCCCCCTGCGCTGACCTTCCTGAGAGCCCGAACGTACATCGACTGGGCGGAGGCGGGGAAAAGGGGGGGGGGCAAGTCCTGGTCTGTTCCTGCAGCCGATGCTCAACACAACCAGACACTTACAGACTTAAGGGCAACTTAAGACTCTTACGTTCTCGACTTATTACTTGGGCCATCACACTGTATTGTAGTGGAAATGAGAGTTTTCTGATTGCCATATAGAGGTGGGGTGGGACTGCCGGTTTAAAAGCTCCATTAGGCAAATTATCTATCTAAACATGCCACCCTATTAGACTAAATCACACACTGGTGCAGCATAAAAGAGGAAAATGCGTTGCACTACAGATTATGTGGAGGTTTTGCGATTTTCATCATCAGGAAGTATCGACACGTTTCTAAACACCATGCCTCTTCCTTGTCATGGTATTACCGATTTGAAAGCGGAACCTTTTAGTTCTAAAATGACCATTCAAAACTTGAGAAACTCCACTACTTGACTTCCACACAATGAGGCCTTGACGTGACCGACTGCTCACCGTCCGTTCCTGGAGAGAGCGAACTCCACTCCCTCTCGTTGGAAAGGCATCAGGCGCTGCAGGAGTTTGCGAGGAAGGCCTGACAGTTGCTGCGACCATCTTGTGTCACAGCAAGAGCTCTGCGGGCCGCCATCGTCCGTCTCCATTCGCAAGGCCTCGTCCGTTTCTCAGCCCTGATTTGAGGCAGGAGGGAAACAAACATTGGTAGACGGAGTTGTACATATGCGGTGTATATTTTAGACGTTAAAGAACATTTTTGAATGCTGATTTAAACATGTTTCATAATAATGGTAATACGCTTCCCTCTGCCACCAACCAGCAGTGACAGGAACACCATTTCTAGAAGCCGGTGACGCAGTGCGGAGGACAAAGGCAGCCCGAGATGGTAAAAGTTAGGGATAGATATTGGTGAGTGTACACGACAACCACACAAATCGGGTGTCTGAAATGGTATCAAATCCTTAGTGTCAACAGCAGTCAGATGTCAGCTGTGGCTCCCAGAAATGGCATATTTAGTGTATAAAGTACCTAATGTATATACATCAAAATAAGCATATTTGGGATAATTTATAATAATAAATATATAATTATATGTAATTGCAACAACCACAAATTATATTTGATTGTTCATTTTCAACCAAAACCACGTAAATGCATTATGTTGTAGTTATCTAACCTAAGTTAAGTTGTAACTTTATGCTAGCTAAAGTTATGTATCGAGTTTAAGCTCAACTTTATCAGCGATATAAGAAAATACCGGAAGAACAAGCTGCCAGGTTAGGGGGAGAACAACTTCTTAATACGCAATTAAGTACGCAAAGAAGTAATTTGGAGTAGCGCATGTCAATGAAGCTAGCAACTCAAACCGGAAGTAAACAAACGTGCCTATAGAAATAAAAGCACCGCTCGTACTTAAACCAACAGATTCCTTATTTTATACACCGGATATGTATTTGTGTTGTATTTAACTCTGGTACCGAGCTAAATTGTGAGTTGAAACCCCGTCGATGTGTATAGAGGAGGAAACTACCAAGCTAACAGAAATGCGTTGTGCTAAGTTTCTCAAAATGTGCTCCTTTGAGCAGAACCAATCTGCCACGTGCAGGGTTGCTATGACATCCATGACTCGGTCACATCCCATAACCTACATGTTTACGCACTGTGCTGAGCAAAGCTAAACGGGAAAGAAAACAACGTTATCTTTGTTAGGTGTATGCGTGGTTTTCCTACCCGGTGAGACAGCGGAACGAAGCGCAGCGATCTAGTTGTTTAAGAAACTGCAGGCTGAACTGAATAAAGAAAAAAGAAAAAAGTTTCGCGGGAAATGTAAGGTTCACTCGATTTATATCACCCGGCATCCGCAGTACGCAGTCAGTGAACGTATTCAATGCGACTCCATGGCGCGACACGATAATGTTATCATAAATAAATGCGAAAGCAATACAGACATCAATGTTAAATGATATGTGGGAGAAACTACGACATTGTCAGACAAGCGTGCGTGCTGCCATAACACACACACACAAACAAATCAGGCAACGACAAGACGTGACATATTTCCAACACCCTACGTATCGAACGTGAGGATCTGACGCACGCTCTCGCTCCTGCCTGCTGGACTGCGCCGTCTCTCCTTCACTCCGCCACTAACACTAGCTCCTACACCCTTGGTTGAAGCTACAGCTGTGCACCGATTGTAAAGCAAAGCGGTAAGAGGCAACATTAGATACCTGCAGTGTCTTGTCCAACAGTTACCGGTTTGCGGTGTTTATAAAAAAAAAACGTTAACCGGGGGTTGTTGTAATCATGTAACACGAGCTAGTTAGCAATAAACACGTCTCTTGCTAGTGCGTGACAGCGCAGGTCGCCGGTGTTTGGCCGTTTTCAAGCGTTAGCGAGCCACCGGGGCAGGTAATACTCGTTAGCTTAGCCCCCCGACACGATACCACACGACCAAATTGTGGCTCTTAATGTTGCCTTGCTCTTCGGCAAAAGTACACACCTCGCGAGGAAACGCCGTCTCCGAATTGTAAGCGACCCTCTTTAAATTCGGCGTTCGTCCGAAAAAAAGCAGACGGCAGCAGTTGAATAATACGGCGTAATTCAATAACTTTAAGGCCTGGCGCGACTGTTTCTCTCCTGCTAATATGCGGCAAGAATGTTAGCTCCTTTCAGTAAATTGAGCTTCAATTGAACTGTTGCACTGCTTGTGTGAAACGTCGTGTCGGCCGAATTTTAGTTTCGCGTATCAATTGTCAGATTGAACTGTCAAATGTTGTTCGGGGTTTATGCTTTCGCCAATACCGAGGGAAACAATACAATTGGCCATTTTTGCCATGCAGTCTGGTGCAACGGGCTCGCAGTGGACGAGCGAGTGGAAACAAATAACAACTAGCATTTAAGTTACATCGCTCTCAACGATTAATCGAATGCATTTCCCCTTCGATTGATTCTCTACACCTTTCTGTTGATATAAAGCCAATCATAATCTCGTTTTCGTGGCAGATACGTGATTGACAATGAGGCATTTGCTTGGTCGATAGAAGACTATAGAGACACAAGTCCTACGCTAATTAATCAAGCCCACGTATTAATAAACGAGATATGACGCTGCGCAGATACCTCTAAAGTGCTATGTAGTTTACCAAATAAGGAGGGAGGGAGGGGGGGGGGGGGGCAGTGTCTGCAGTGACCTAAAATGTCTTGTTGCATATAACTTAATTGTAAATAAGGATTTTTAAAAGAATGAATGATGTAGTGCAGCTTTGCACATAATCAACCATAAGCAAAACATGTTAAGAGATTCTGATTAAAACAATTTTTTGTGCTAGTTTTGATATTAACCAAATATAAATAATGCCTTTTTTATATAGCAGCATAGTTATTAACATTGACATGTACAGTAGTCTAGCACAACTCCATCAGAGATTATAAAGGTGGACAGTAAAACCTGATTGGAAGTAGATATATACCAGTAAAAATGCCATAAATCGAAAATCGAATAACTCCTTTTGGTACATGTGTAATAAGTAACCCAAATCCTCTGGGATTCCGATGCACTGACCCCCGACTATCATCGCCTCATGGGCTCGCATAGATATGGCAATCGAGAGCGTACAAGTTGCCACCGCTGAGGCCGAGCATCATGATGGTATCGTTTTCATTACGGCACCAGCGGAGCCTGGTGGGTGGAGAGTGGATGCTGGCTCAGTCCCTCCGGCTGCTGCTGCTCTGCAGAGTGGAGATGATGTGTTAATCTTTGCAGGGCTGGCGGTCCGTGCCGCTCAGAGCCAATGCACATGCACTTGTGCGTACTGTCGACCGTCAATTTGTGGGATGAGGTTATGCCTGTGATTGAGGTATGTGGTGATACAGATAAATGGTTTTTTTTTACCTGCCGGGTGAGCTCTTGTGCATCAGAACGTGGCGGTCACAGAAAAGGGCACTACATCATTGCTCTAATTCTCATGTGACCCCTCCCGAAGCCTAAAATATATGCTAATAATTGTTTGCCGCAACTGTCTCCCTCCCCTCCCTGCCTCTGCTAGCCCGCCACTCTGTTGACCATTCATTGCGCAGGTTAGGGCCCATTTGGAGCTGATGACATTATCAGATATTGAAGGGGTTGAAGATGCTGTGTAATAGCTTTCACCTAAGATGTGGGCCCCAATGGCTAAATAATTCATCGCCTCCCAGGGAGGGGGGAAATCACTCCCATAATATTTGGTCCGGGCCATTAAATAATTCATTCGCCTATTCGTAAATTGTTTGTCCAATCGGTGACCTTTTTCACGAGATCAAGGAAGCGCAATAAATAAATTCTTCAGAGACCCGGCATAACGAACGGCACAATTATAAGGCAGGGAATCGGGAGTCGCAAAACGGAGCCGGTTGCTAAGTGACAGCAGGAACTTTTTTTTTTCTTCTTTTTTTTGCCGCCCACCATGTTCGCCGTTAATGTCTTGAGTGACTGAAAGGACAAAAAAATAAAATCACGATATGGCAGTCTAGACTCGCAGGGCCCGCGTGCGACCCCCTGCCTCTTCGACAGCCTGTCAGTCACTTAGCGATGGAGGCGCCCCAATTATTCCCAGAGCTCAAATGTGTATCTTTGCTGCGTTTATGGAAGAGGCAGAATTCTTGATCTTTAATGACGTAAAAAGAAGCCAAGTGGATTCTGGTGGAGGCTTGATCCAATACTGTTTTGAGCTATTAAATCATCAAAAGGCAGATTTAGAGGAAATGGAGGAGGTGCGGTTTGGCGCACCAGCAGCTGCTCTTCTTCCTCCTCATTGCAGTCGGTGGATTGTTCTCTAGCCGCTCCACCAAAAGGCTCGCGTGAGATTTGCCAAAAGCCGTGTGTGTGTGTGTGTGTGTGTGTGTGTGTGTGTGTGTGTGTGTGTGTGTGTGTGTGTGTGTGTGTGTGTGTGTGTGTGTGTGTGTGTGTGTGTGTGTGTGTGTGTGTGTGTGTGTGTGTGTGTGTGTGTGTGTGTGTGTGTGTGTGTGTGTGTGTGTGTGTGTGTGTGTGTGTGTGTGTGTGTGTGTGTGTGTGTGTGGCGCCAGCTTTAATGGGACGGTGGCCCAGTGAACAGCTCGGCCTCTCAGCGGCCAGCGCCTCCCCATCGACTCTCCACCTGCTCTTTGAGCACCTTGCTGGCCGCGAACGCGCCACTCCTGTCCTCTCGTCCTCCCCATTTTTGTCTTTTCTCTCCTTCTCCCTCGTTTATGTGCGCTTTCTTTTTGGGTCCCTCTCTCCTACCGCTCTCCCTCCCACCCTCCCCGCTTTGCTCGTCTTCCTCTCGTTCCCCTTCCATCCATCCCATGTCCCTGGCTGCCCTTTCCTCCCCCCGCCCCCGCCTCCATCCTAAAGCAGAGTGGCTAATGAAGAGCCCCATTTAGCCGGTGACTTTGGTTCAGTCGGTGCTCCGTAGCGCCGGCCGGCCTCGGGCCGCCGTGACTGGCTGTTGAGGCTCTGACATCACACGGGGGCCAGCTGTTGATTTGGCGCTGTCTCCAAGGCTGGCTTGATGGGTTGTGGCAGGTAGACTTGTGCTCGCGCAGCTCTCTCCCTCCCTCTCCCGCCCTCTCTCTCTTTGTGACACCCACTCGCCCTCTCCCTCTTACACTCCCCTCTCCCCGTCTTCCGCTCTCACTCAGTCGAGCGGGCGAACAGGAGGCAGCAGGCAGCTGCCGAGGAGCGAGCTGGGAGGCGACTCCAGCCTCCTCTCCAGCAAATAGTGCCTCCTGTACAATGGAAACTAAACGGTTGAGTAGCAGAAGGGATGGAGGGCAGAGCTGCCGGGGCAGGTAGGTCCTGCAGCTTCCAACCTTGCATGCTTTTCTTTATTTTTTTTTTGTTCTGATTTCATCTTCATAATTCTTGCTTATTGTTTTGTTCTGCATTTTCAACATTGTCTTTGTCATATTGATTCTTCTGCCTGAGGTGAGCGCATGTAGCATTCATGTTAATCCATGAGAAAAACCTGTTTTGCATCTGCTTTTCTCTGCTTCTCATACATGGCAGCAAGTGTTTGTTTATTTAAAAAAATAGAGCGCAGCGTGAAGTCCTGCATGCCGGCGGCGGCGAGCGGAGCCAGAGCTTCCCAAATCTCCTCGCCCCGGTTTGCCAGCGCTGTCTCTGCTTTTCATTAGAAGGATAATTAGCTGAGATCAGCCAATAAGAGGCTTCGCTTCCGCATTGTTCTCCAGCCAAGCTCGTCCCCAATCTCTCTCTATCTCTCTCTCTCTCGCTCCCCTGTTTGTTCTGCAGGTGTTTACTGCAAATGGACTTTTAATGAGTCTGGCAGACTTTTTTTCAAAATGTTTTTGAGTTATTCTCCTCTCATAGGGCTCCGTAGATTAAAACTGCTCGACTTGCATGTTAGTTTTTCTGTGTTTATTGTTCCTCCCCTAATTGCCTAGATTGATATTCACTGGAAGCTCTCCTATGGGAAAGGTAATGGATTACCTACACGCTCTGCTGTGGATTTAATTTATTAATGCCGGCTGACGGCGCCTCTGCCTCCCCGCCGCCTCATGCGACCCGGAGGCAGAGCGAGAGGCGCAATTAGAGCCTCATTTGTGCCTGTTTATGTTTTTTCAGTTAATTCAGTCTGAGCTATTAGAGGCAGTTCCTTAACAGCGACGCTTGCCTCGATCGGCCCAGAAACCGAGGCATGTGAAAGCGATATAATTTCATAAGCTTTACACTAATCGTTTTTCTGGTCCAATTACACAGCTCCCCTGTCAGCGCTCGCCTTGCTTCGCAATTAGCAGGAATGGCTAGAAAATGGGAGATTAGTCACTCAGTTTAGCAAAACGCCAAAATCAATTTCATCGCAGGCTCCAAGAGTGCAAACCCGCAATAGTAAGCTAATTAACTGTTTATTCGATGTCTGATTTTTATCAGTTTGTGTCCTGCGCTCCGCCGGTTTGACTCCCAAGTGCGCCTCGTCTTTTTTTTGGAAGGTGGCAATTCATTGCGGAGCCAGAAAAATAACGCGCGGCGGCAATCGCTGTGTTTTCCTGTGTGTTGAAATGTAGAATTTTAGAACACGTCTGAAGCGTGAGTGGTATTTGTTTCCTCCCAATCGGGAGCAGGTGAGGTGACATTGAGCTGCAGCTCCCTTCAGACGCGGCATCACCTTTTTGTATTCGAGTCGCTGCTTTTGTTTCCCCCGATGCGTCGCCGTTTAGTATTCTACTTCGCTGCGGACAATATCCCAGCTGTTTGGCGCTCCGCCGTTCCTTTTTTATTTTTTATGTGATGCTCTTAAAAATAATACGAAAAAAAAGCTCACCAGCAGCAATAAAGCATGATTCAGTTTTTCAAGGCGCGATCGGCAGCTGCACACGGGTGGGGGGGGGTTCGGGGAGAGAAATCAACGACGGAATTTTCTTCCTGATCCTTCAGAGGCTCTCGAAAGGTGACGGCTTTCCCCCCTCCCTCGTGGTTGACTCATCAACCAGAGCCAGGGATGGAGTAGCAGATAGAGGGAGGCATTGAGGGTCCTTCACCTCCAGTTGAGCAGGTTTTTAGCTGCAGACAAGAGCGCCGATCCACGCAGGGCGGAACGGAGCGGAGGCGTGGGAGGGAAAGGTCAGCCCTTTTGCAAGAGAGAGAGATGTGCTTGTGTGTGTGTGTGTGCGCTGGATTGTGCTTGCTCGCTTGTCCGTGTGTGCGTCCCATCACTAGTGGGCTTCACAGTGATTGAACAATTTCTCTTTAGCCCGCCATCGAGCGCAATCGTCCGTTAAGAGCCCCGGTGTATGATTAACTCAGCTCAGTCGTCAGCCACCCTCATGACCCCGCTGTGTTTTTTTTCTTTTTTTCTTTTGAGAATTAATTTCCATCAAGAAAATGCATGCAGCGGAGAATGTGCATTGTCAATCAAATCGTGTTGGTTTTTATTGTCTTCTTTTGGGTTGTGCCACATGTCTTTCTCTGTATCCTGCATTGCTCCACCATCTAATGGAGCATATCTGGGTTTTGACACATTCATGCGTTTGTGCTGGGATTGTGTGCAGGTGTGTGTGTGTGTGTGTGTGTGTGTGTGTGTGTGTGTGAGCGAGAGAGAGAGAGAGAGAGGTTGCACGGCGATAAAAGGTAGCGTGAAGGGGCAGTGCGACTGAAAGACGCCCCAGGGAACCTCTTTTAAGGTTGCTGTGCTCTGCGGCGACCGCAATACCAATGAACCACTCCCTGTTCAGCCACAGCACCGTGCTGGAGGACGCACCGATTCACATGCCGAGCGCGCGCCCGTGTGTCTAAGGTGTGTTTGAACGTAGACGCTTCCCTGCGTCTGTCAAAACTTTTTATATTTTAGCAGTGCATTTGCAAGAGACACACACACACACACACACACACACACACACACACACACACACACACACACACACACACACACACACACACACACACACACACACACACACACACACTCGGTGTGAAGTCCCGAAGCCCGCTCAGCAGCTCCGGTCAAACCTGGACCGTCGGACTCACGCTGTCAGAACAACTTTTTTTCCGCTCTTCGTGCTTGTGCGATTACAGCTGCAGGACCTGCACTGGATCCAGATTCCCCCCCACTCCCCCCGCCCCCATCCTGTTTTGCCGACATTTAGCCGGCACTTCTATTCGCGGCGGCTTGAATCTGGCACCACTTTTCCAAATCCAGAGCCACAGCGGCGAGACAGCACTCCTGCGTCATGCCAGAATAACCATCGTAAAAGGTGCCGGGCGCATTTTAGCAAGAGGCAAAAAGAGGAGCAGAAGTGTAACGATAAGAAGGGAGAAAAGATGGCGGCTGTCTAGAGATCGCCAAACGCGCAGTGCTAAATTACTGCACACGAACTGCGTGTACTCTGTTGTATACTCTCCAGATGTAAGTAATTATATAAATGACATCCACATTGATGGATGAGTCCTGCCTCGGGCCTCACACTCGTCCATCTGCTAACGGCAGGGAGAGACACGACAGCCCAAAGGCGACGCCCCCCTCCCTCCACACTACCCCCCCTCACAAAATTAGCTGAAATGTCAAACGGCGGTCGTGGTACTCTTAACATTAAGCGGTCCAGTTTTGGTCACTTGTTATGTTCGGGCTGTGAAAAGCAACAACACCAATGGGCGCCACGTCACTCCCACCCAGCGCCGCCTTCAGTGTGCCGCAGGCTGTGAAGGGAGATTATAAAGCGATCAGGGATTCCACTTGACCTTTTTGGGGCTGGCAGGAGGTGGGCAATGGGGGAGGGTCTCACCAAGACGGGGAGCGGAGCCACAGTGACTCTGGCACCCCGCGGTGCCAAGGCCCGGCTGCTGCTCCCAACACGGAGACGCAGATTACGGGAGGAGGGAATGGCCCCTCCCCCGAGAGGAACGCAGAGAGACGATGAGAAGCCCGAGCAAGGATCAGTTGTATTTGTTGCTTTAAGGGATCGCACAGCGTCGGGTAGCGATGTAGAGCTTCGAGCTCTCGAATAATCGTTTATTCCGGTTCTCGCAGAAAATGCCAGACATTGGTTCCAGTGTAAACTGGGGACGTACCGATACGAGGCCGATACTGACTCACATAGCCGGATCGCTTATCGGTAAAATGGGGCCGATCTATTTAATGAAGCTAGTGTCGGTTCGGTGCTCGGTATCGAGACCCAAACGGTCAGATCGTTCTCTCCAGCTCACCAGTTTGGGTTTTGGACTCAAAACAAAACATGAAATTTAGAGATGCCACTTAAAGATAGCACTTTGGCGTTTTACAGAATGAGTAATCCATTCATGGACTAAACAATCATCAGATTCAACGATAATGAAAATGATTCTTGGCTTCGGCGCTAATCGGCTGTTTATCGTCCTTATTTGGCAACTCCGACCAACATGCGACCCAACGAAGTCCAGCAATGATGTTGCATTTCCCACAATGTCACACAAGGCAGCAATTCAGCTGAACCGTCGAGGGGAAAAACAACAAAAAAACATTTAGTAAGGGAAGCTGGCATTATTTTGCAGCTGCGTTGTTGTTGTCACCCCGCAGTTCAGCTGGAGGGGAATTTGCGGAAAAATAAGAGACTGTATGCCGGGCGACTAGCAATTTATGTGCCACCAAATGGCAGATTTTCTTTTTAGCTGAGAAATGCTATCTTCCCCCCGCCGCTCCCTGAATTCCTAATGCTACGGGTTTTTATTTTTTTTTACGAGGCTGGCAGGGGGTGCCTCCTCCCGTTGCCTCAGCCGCACTCCCATCTCTGCGCTCATCAATTATTCATGGCGCGCAGGCACGCACAGTCCCAGAAATACACACTCGACTCCTTTTGCTCCGACGCACTGATATCTCAAGAGTTGCTGACGTCCGAAGCGCTGTCAATCCGCTCGACCCCGACCTCCGACCCGGCTAACCCCGTGCCTCTCTCTCCCGCAGGTCAGCAGGGGTCATGAGGCCGTCGGAGGCCCCGGTTGCCGTTCAGAGCAGCTGAAGCAGACATGGGCAGAGAAGTCTCAAATGGCACCGGCAGGCTCAGCCTCATCGACCTCACCAGCCGCATCCTCCTTCGCCGCAACCACCACTGGCTACGCAACAAGTACGTCTCCCCTTTACTCCTGCTTGTCCAGAATAGTCAGCCAGGGAATGGGATACGCTCTCAATGTTCCGAAAGTCCGGGTTTAGTGCAAAAGAAAACACGAATGAATGAGCTACTGTTAATAAGAATATTAGAAGTAACAGCTGGTGGCACTAATTCTCCTGCCAGACGCCATTAAACGCCATTAAAAAAAGATGATGTCATTAAAAGAGCACAACACCAACAACCCAGCCTTCTGACAGGCTGAAAGAAAGATATGTTGCACATTGTTCTCTGTTCAGAAATACTTCAGTCTAAGTAAAAGAAGAAAAAAAGGTATTTGCCTTTCCAGTATTTTAGCATGCACAAGAGTTGCGATTTAAGAATAATGTCCTATGAAGATATTATGTGTGTTGTAATGTCAAATCTGTCTTGTGATAAAATTGTACAGCTCGACGCCCATTTCCTTTAAACCTACATGGTTAAAACATGTTTATTTCACGTTATTTACGCGATTCACCAGTTGCAGAAACATAAATAATAAAAAACGTGTTATCTCCTGTTATTCTCATGTTCTCACCTGATCTTATTCCTGAAAAGCACATCGATCCTTTTCCCCGCCAGTAGTACAAGGGCATCAATAAAGTAGTTGTGCAATGCCGAGCTAATAAGAAAATAACCATTACTGGAATAAACATGCATTTAAACTCATTTTTGAGCCAGTTTCCGCCTGAAGATGAGCGTAGCAACACCAAGGATTGGTTTGAGGAACCGCGATGACGTGTTTCTCAAATGAATGTCCTATAAATTGGGAAACAAACCTTTGACTAACAACAAACTCCAATATGAAGTATCGGGTTGTGTATCTTCAAACTAATGGTTTGTGTTGGTGCAGTTAACCCGGAGAGCGTAAATTCATTCAGATCAAGCCAACCGAGTCAGAAGTTTCCCTCCTGCTCCATTATCGCAGCACGGAAGCAAATAGCTATCATTATATGGAGTGAATAATCCATAATGTGACATTACAATATTAAGCGAGCCTTAAATATATATATATATCTGAGAAAAATATGGTGATGTCCGTTTTCAGTCTCTCTCATAAGAGACCAATTTGCTGCTTCGTTTTTAAAATTCCCAGCCGTGTTCCCTTAATGCAACGCTAAGGATCAAATGATGATCTATATTACTCATGCAGCCAAAACATCAAGGATTCCAAACAGGCACGCGGTGCAATTACCTCCACCGTGAGAGGCGAGGCGGCGGAGTCGGAATGCATCAAAGTCTGAAGCCAAATTTAGTCCAACGCTCCGGTCCCATGATAAAAATGTGCGCTGGAAGAATGAATGATTTGGCGAGGGACAAAACGGCGATCCGTCACAAGGCCCAGCTCTCGTGGAGGAAAGAAATATTGGGATATATATATATATCCCAATATTGCAAATCTTCACTCGAGAGACTTCACTCATCAAAATGTCAGCGCCAGACACTAAATATTCAAAGGCGGCGCGCGGCACTCTGGAGTATTAAGCTGTTTTGCCTCTCCGAATGTAAAAATAATGTAAAGCAGTAGCAGCCGGCGTTGCTTTTGTCAAACCCTCTGACAGCTCATTGAGATTCAACAGCCGACTCTCCAGTGCCCAGCTGCGTTTCCAGCTCACCTCTTAGCCTCGCGCGGCATCGGGTTAGCGGCGCATTTCAGCCCGGCGGAGGAGCTCCGGAGAGCAGCGGGCCCGGCTCGAAGTCAATTACTCCCACGTAGAGGAAATGTGGAACCGCTCGCCGTCTCGGCCCCTTTGGGACCGAAGTAAACAACCACGACCCCGGCCCGCTTTTCCACCCGGTCGGGGGGGTTCCGATCAATGCCGGGCAAAGTGGGTCAAGGCCCCCCCTCAACCCGCTGATTGGTCAACGCACCGATCAAGTTGGTGCTGTCGTGTGCGTTTTTCCAGTTTTTGATGCAAGTTCGATGAGCCCGTTTCTAATTAACCTATTAATCATAGCGCTCATGTAGCAGATGTCGGCCCCTCCCTCCGCGTGTCTGCGCCAGTGTTTTCGCTGCGTGGGGGCCCGACTGCATAATGAGGGCACATCGGCAGGATGTAGTCGCACCACGACTTCAACACGCGGAGGTCACGCCATTACACAATTGTTTCCTGCAGCGGGCCATAGATGCTAATCTTAATGTGTTCTTTTATTTTGACAATGTTTAATTTTATTTTATTTTTTTACATACAAGCCTAATTAACCTCCATGTTTCATGCACGTTTGAACCAAAGTCATTAAATCCTCCAAAATCGGTGTGTAATGTGCAAGCTTGCGCTTCTACAAAATATACGCAGAGTGTTTTGATCAAATCAGAACGTTTCACCTCCATTTCGTCCTGCCTTTATATACTTTGTTGGTAATTTAAGTTTTTGAAAAATGTAATTTTAAAACATTGCCCGTCAATCGAATATAAACACTTTTTAATATAGTTTTTGTATAGTTAAAATGGTTTAAGCTAATCCACATTTTTGCTCATGATAAATCTCATTTTTTTTATATAAAGGCATCGACAAATCATGTTGTGGAACAGAGGCTACGCAGCCCGAACCCAGAAGGCAGCTCAGACCAGATTCACTCCTTTCCGTTTTTACCTTTCAAAATAAAAGTCTGAGACGTGATAATATTTGCAGTTGAGTTTCGTGTACTTTGCACTCTCTGAATTTAGATTAAGCCACATCATATCCATGTGTTATGGGTTCAACACATTTCAAACTTAATCTTTCAAATTGTTGGTGACCCAAAAAAATAAAAAAGGGTTTGGGGCAGTTGGATGGGACCATTGACCCTCCACCCCTCCTTCAGCTTCTAAACATTAATGTCAAAGGTTTATTATTTTGAGTGGAGGCCGACGCTGCAACCCGAAGCTGTTGGATCTCACTGGACACAAACTGCCCCCGCCCCCCCGCTGTCTCTTGTCCAATCGCGTCCATTGTCTGCGGCTGAGCAGCTGCAGAGCTGTGAGACGGCACCGACAGAAAGGGGTGACTGATGATCACAGGCTGTGTCGATGACACAAGCCGCCCCTCTCCTCCTCCCTGCCCTGCTGGCGACTTCATAGAGCTTCCTTGCGGCGCTCATTGAGTTTCCACGCCGCTGTAGAGCCATCGGTGAAGTCGTTGGTCGCACCTGTGTTCCCTCCGCTGCAAAGACTCTAAATGGACGCAGTGAAAACATTAGTCACTCCGCGGGAAATGAACATCTGCACGCGTGCTGCAAATCATGTAGTTATTGCTGCTGCAGTATTGCGGCTGGCTCTTTCAAAATAAAACCCTCGAGGAAAAACAGCGGATGAAGAGCAGGTGCTTTGCTGTGGGCCTGATTTAATGATGCAGCTTGAAAAAGTAAGTTTGATTTATTACTTTATGGAAGAATAGCTTATTTCATGTCAATTTTGTCTGTTTTTAATGCCATTGTAATACAACTCATATATATTATACACTATACTTGTAATGTAAGCTGTTTTTGTATTCATTGATTAAGGCGTTGCTTCCTGCTGTACATTATCCACAAATAGTTTGTGACAAACTGTTTCTCTTGCACAGTGTAGAAAAGAAGGGTGAGGACTGACTGGAGGCCTCCACAACCGTTGGACACACCCAGGATTCTCAACGTTATAGTTTTAGATTAGATTAAATATTCCTTTATTAGTCCAGCGGTGCCGAAATTTGCAGGATGTATATGTTTATTTCTCAATTTACAAAACAATTTAGTTATGTTGTCCTTTTTTCTGTCAAAATAAATTTACTCCAACAAATGAAAATGTGTATAATTGTGTTTGGAAATATTTAGTTTTGATGACATGAGTATTTGAGGTCTATTCTACAGCCTGACTGGCACAGGATGCGTAAATATTGTCCGCTACGAACTAAAAGTCTGGGCATTCAAATCTTATCGTGGTCAAATAAGATTTAATCTATGCGAACTGTTGACTTTGTCTTGTCGTAAGATTATGTTGATTGTTTAATTTAAGTGAGTTACTCCGCATCCTCCTCGGCGCACGAATATAAAACTGCTGCATTGAAGAAGAAAAGAACCTGTATAATATTTGGCCTTGTCTTTTTTTGTCAATGAAAATAAAAGATTTTGGTCCAGTTATTGTGTTTAAAACCACATTTCAGTCTTTTTGCAACAAAAAAAGAAGAAAAGGTTGATGACGAACATATTTTGTCATAGTTTCTGTTAACGGAATAAACACTGACATAACTTCTTTATTATTATTATTATTACATGCAAAAAAAATCAAAAGAATCCTGACCTATATATATATATATATATATATGTAAAAATTATGAAATAGTTATATTTCATAATTTTGCTCTCTGGTGAGCAAACTACGTATATCTGTACCCACGTATGTATTGACATATATTACAAGCTGATCTCTAATTGCAACTTCTTGACAATATTTGCTCTCTCCAGTTCTCCACTTTGAAGAGCTGCTTCACGCAACCAATGCTTTTGCCACCTGGGATTCCTCCTTGTAACGGCTTTTTTCCGACTCTTCCAGGTTCTCCGTATTCGCCAGCCTCTCCCAGTAAGACTTTGCAATGAGAATGTCCGATACGGTCGACACTGAAACGATGAAGGTTTCCGAAGCCGCCGACACGGTGCCAACGGCGAAAGACAACGGCACCAACTCTGAGGCCGCTGACCAGAGCCAGAGCGGCAGGGACGAACACGACGGCAACGAGAAGAAGGACGCACAGGTAAAGAACTGAGCGGAAGCCTGTAGACGGGATGATCGACACTGAATTAGATCTCTCTCTCGCTCTCGCCCTCCATGACAATTCAGTAACCGTCAACCGCCCCAGGGGACCTCCTGTCACCCGCGGCGTTCAAGGCATATTTTTCTCGGCAGCTTCAGCGGGACAAATTATCCCCGAAAAGTATCATCTGCACAGACTGAAATAATAATGTGGGGCTTTGACTCTGCCTTCACCGCGGCGTCGAGGTCGGCCGCTACTGAAGCCGAGCGGAAACTAGTGAATCTCATTTGTCCTCCACGGGAGCCGGTAAAGCGGCGGATCTGCGGAGGATTCAGGGCAGCTGAGATCACTTTCAAATAAACGGCTAATTAATTAGGTCTCTCTGTCATTGCGACTGTGCTTTGGGGCCGTGGTAAATTTGCATTTCTTAATTTGCCTTCCAAAGGGAAAAGGGGGTTCGTGCTCACACAAGTGGCGAAAAATGACGCACAATGTCTCCCGAGTGTGGTTGAGGAAAATCCTCGGGCAAGGAAAAGGATTTTGCTTTTTGGCCGCGGCCTAAAAATAGGATTCAGGCCAATCTGGCCTCGTGGTCAGAAGGGAAGGGAGTCGGGCAGGCAGATAATCTGGACCTCAAATGCTGGTTTATCTGCCGACTTCCTGCGCCTACGTTACCCCCTCCTCCTCCCTTCCGAGGACCAGAATGACAGCAGCATGGGGGAGCGGCAGGGGGCGGGGAGGACGAGGGAGGGAGTGATGGGATGAGCGGGGTTGTGGGGACGGGGGATCAAGGAGAGGAGGAAGGTGAGAAAGCGTGAAAAATGAAAAGCAAGGAAAGCGGAAGGAAGGCGTAAATGAAGCATGAAGGTGGAAGTCGCTGCCATTTGAAAGGCGCATCCATCCAGAACAGACGGGGCAGAAAAGGAACTCAAAGTTACACTATGTAACGTTTGCTGGCTGAAATGGCCCAGGCCTCCTTTTGGAAACATGAAGTTGACTTCATAAGCAATAAAACGCACCATTGCTCAATTCAATACACTCCGTTTTGCTGCTACAGCCGTACCTGGTCTGGTATGACCAGTAGATTAACGGGGCTCATGATGGCAGCTATTGCTGTTTAACCGACTCTACTGAGCGGACTTTATGACACCCGCTGCTCTAGCGCTGCACTTTAGACTCAGCGATGTCGTCGTTAAGAGTAGAAAATGCACTCGGGGCTGCTCCGCGGCGCTACAGCCAGCTGCCGCTTAGCTTAGCATAAAGCCTGGAAGACGTGAGATTAGTGTCGATCTTCTCGTCAGGGTGTTGCCCAAAAGGTTGTCATATTTCTTTCAGCAACTTGAGGCGATCTCGGGCAATGAAGGCGCCAGTATCCTGTAATCGCCACTTGTGGCCACTGTTTAGCAAAAATGGCATCACCTTTTAAAAACATAAATGAGTGTTTTTGGTAAAACTTCACACTAAGCAAGCTGCTCCTTGGTGCAACAAAGCTGTGCCTCTCCTTCACATCTCACCTTAAAACCGACTTTGCCCTTCGTCCCTGCCTCCCCCTCCTCACGTTTCTTTCCGTCTGCCCATGTTCGCCCCCAAAACTCGCCCTCCGCGGTCACACGGGGATACGCCCAAGAGACGTGCCGAAGCCCCTGACCTTCTACGCTCGTAATTTTTCAGCCGCGGAAGAGACGGAGCTAATTTCGTCGCTCGGTGTAAGGGCACCGGTTAAATGCCTGAAATGTTCAGAAATAGAGGAGGTAAGACACAGGGGAGGGGTAGGGCGGTAGGTGTAACGTGGAAAAGCATTCCGACAGAGGAAATAGAAGAGAGAGAGACTGGGTGACTTTGCCACCATCTGCCTCCAGCTCTCCAGCTCCTGTCCTCTGCGGCAGGACAGGTGGCCGGTGGCCGGCCTACTTCTGCTGACTTCAGCCCTTTCCCTCTCCCCCCCCCTCTTTTCCCCATTCCTTTATCTCCTGCCGGCATTGTTCGTTTCCCCACCGGCCCCACGCCGCTCAATTAGCCGGTGTAGCGGTGCGCTCACAGTCCCAGGTCTCCCCCCCCACACCCCCCTCCTCTCCTCCAACTATATTACCTGATATAGAAAAGGGGCGCGGCAGGTCACAGGCACTGGAGATGGGGCGAACGGCGGCCCATTTTTCGAGGTGTTATTTGGCCCTCGAGCTCAATGAGGGAGGGGAGGGGTGGGGTTGTCCTTTAAGATTTCAGAGGACAGGTGGGAAGGACAGAGGTGTGTGTGTGTGTGTGTGTGTGTGTGTGTGTGTGTGTGTGTGTGTGTGTGTGTGTGTGTGTGTGTGTGTGTGTGTTGGGATTAGGAAGCAGAGGACTGGGCTCTGTTACAATTTTGCCTGAAATGGCTCCTGCCAGGTCTCGCCCTCCCCTCCTTCACTCCGCCATGCACGCCACTGAGAGACCTTCTGCTTGTGTGTACACACACACACACAGACACACACAGAGCCACCGGCTTAGAGGCACCGAGCTGTCTCACACACTGCCGTGGTGGCCGGTGTCTCTCTCTCTCTCCACTCTCTGCATCTCACCTCCAGCGCCAGGTTCTGATTCACATGACAGCTAAATGGAGCCGGGAGCAACGCATAAAACTGACCCAAATCGCTCGCAGCCACATGCTGGCTTTTGTTTTCTGCAATGTGTGTGTGTGTGTTTTTTGTGTGTGTGGGAGGGGGGCTCCACAGTGCAGCCGCTTAGGTAGCATATGCTCTGCAAAATTAATTTGTGCTCCCGGGAAACGCCAAATGCTCAACTTGAGGATTTCATGCCACGTAGGAAATTTGCTTTTTTCGCAGATCAATGCGAACACACAAGAAAACACATTTTCAGGAGTTTATTTGTCGTAAAAAAAATGGTGCCTTGGTATGAAATGTTTTGCTGCTCTTTCTTTCTTTTTTTTTTTTTTTTTAAGAAGCACACGCATGCACAAAATGAATGTAGGCCAGTCATATTTAATTCAAACTTCGCCACTTTCTCGAAGTAACAATCCTGTATGCCCGGACCAAACTTCTGTGGTTTGTTTGATTTCTCCTCCTGTGCACAAACCACCCCCCCACCCTCTCACCCCCCCTCCCCATGGACAGCCCGTGAAGTACTCTAAGGTACGGTACGCTCCGACATGCATGATGTGCAAGGATGCTCCAACCCGTGTAATGTGCACTTTGGATTTGCGTTGTGTGCTGGAAGTTGTACCCGTGTTTCCTGTCAAGCGCACACCGCTCCAGACGGTTTTAAAACGAGCTGCAATATATGTTGCGACGCTAATACATGAGTGATAGTGGAGGCTGTGGTGTGAATCATGCCTGGGGAATAAAACACATTTTTGAAATGGACATGTCCTGTATGCTTGCCTGCATCGCTGTTGATGTTCCCAAAGAAAAAATAAAAAAACACCACACGCCTTGGGTTTATGTGAAAGTAAAAGTGCTTACTCCATTTTTTATTTGTATTCAGGATTGTCCTGATCAAGTTTTCTGCTGCCACCTGGTCTACAATCATTTCAGCCGTCAGTCACTCGAGACAATATTTTTGTCAGCTAAACTGTATGAAATATTGAAACTGTATGAATTGCCTGCAAGAATCGATGGTGCTCGCCGGCTGTTACTTGTTTTTACTCTTGGCCTGTCATTGTGATGATATTGATTCAATTGTGCGTGCGCGCGTGTATGTGCATGGTTTTAACTGTGCCCACTTACCTGCACCCCCCTCCCCCCTTAGTCCAACACCAGGCTAAAGCTCGTGCGGAGCCTGGCGGTGTGCGAAGAGTCCTTTCCTTGCCCTATCCCTGAGCCTTCAGCAGCACCTCAGGTAACGTCTCTGAACGACCGGGAGTGTATTCTCATGAGGGATGTGTCGGTATGCAAGTCCCACTACCTAGCGTGTGAAATAATCTGATGGCGGCGGTTTTCATCACGGCTGATACCGAGACAATAGCGGAGCAGGTGAACCTGCCTGCCTGATGAGCTGCGATGGCTGTTAGCACGCTGACTGCTTAAGAGAGTTGATGGATGCCGAGTAGCGACAGTCAGAGAGAAAATCCAACGCAAAACTACAACAGTGTATCACATACCACCTCAGTACATAAACATCACCAATAAAAAAAAAACAGGCTAGCAGATCTTTGCTTACTTATAGCTCTTCTTCTACCAGGCGGCAACATCCGGTTCTGCCAAGAAGACGATGTGTCTTAAAACATGCATTCTCCCCCCAGCAGGGGGCGACTCCTCTGGTTGTATAGAAGTCTATATACATGACTCTACTTTTGATATATTCCCTCAGTAAACATGAGTTTATGTCTCAATCTCTAGTTTTAAGTCTTCTTCAATACAGCATGATGTTCATTTAGTCAATTATGGTCCTTTAGCAGGGGGTACTTCAGGGCGGGGCCACAAGGTGATTGACAGGTTGCTGCCACTACCAGAGCCGTATACTCTACGTCACTCCAAATATGGTAACTTCCGCTCATTGGTTGTGGAACAAACAACATGGAGACGGCCGTACCCCAAGATGACGACGGCAAAATCGCAGAACCCGATGCTTCAGGGCGACGGTCCACAAACCACAGCGACTACTTCCACTTTCGTCATGACAGTCCGTCATGCACACTGATGGTAGAGTGAAAATGTGATACCGGCACATCCTGAACTCGCATGCAACCACATCTGGAGCACAACCCATCCCAGTCATCTCATCAAGCCCCCCTGTGTGGCTCCGCCCAACGCCCCGAGCGTTCAAGCCCACACGCGTGGCGCTGAAGTGCTGACCAGGGATCAGCCCTCCGTATCAGCTCATTACAGCCGGCAGACCTCCGGTGCTCGATTAGCGGCCTTCGTCTGACAGCTGTGATTAAATACCTGCCGCTCCATGAAAACATCACATCATCAAAGTGCAGAGCGCCAACAGCGAGCCGGCTGCCAGTTTGCTAAATCAACTCTTCTTTTATATTTCTCCTCTCTGGAGGAACTTTCTCCATTACATGCCACTCTGCACAGCTCCTGGCACGCTTTCACACACACACACTCACACACATACGCACAGGTGTTTTTGTTCCAGGCGTTTCAGCCAGTCAGCAGCGAGCGTCCCAGAACCAGAGGGCGGGTTTTATTCCCACAGCAGTCCCGCATCGCCTGCGCTCACACGACGGCCTGTATTACCGCCATCAATCATGTCGGGGAAATTACAATTTCCACACGTCAGCTGTGGAGGAGCTGTGGAGCGCTCTAATTGAATACTCCCGATATTTCCTCCCCAACCCCGCCCCCGCTACCCTTATTGGGCCCGGAGTCGAGACTCCTTCTGCGGCAAACTAACCTGGAGGGGCGAGGTAAAGCAATAAAGGAAAGAAGAGGCAGAGCGCTTAAGGCTGCAAGGAACGCTGATACCCATTCAAAACGTGATCAAATCTCAACATTTCCCCGTCGTTTGCGTTATTGTCTCCGATGTCAGACTGTACGTGAACAAAAGGCTGCACGGATCCAAGGACAGTCCGAGGCATCCCCGGAAAAACTGCATTTGTCCCCGCGCCGCACGCCCGGCTGTCAACTTCAATCAATGGCCGACAGTCGAGGGCCTCCGAAAGCACGCGGCACTCCTTTTCTTTTCTTTCTTTTTTCTGTTTTGTTTTGTTTTGAGACTGACAGCGCGTTCATTACTTATTCGTCTTCACGCAGCTTTTCCTTTATCTCGAGGTAAATGGGTGTCAGGGAACAAACGAGGCGGCTCGCAACAGCTGCACATCAACCGGGCGGCTCCCGTGTGATGCCGAGGGTGGCATTAAGTAGAAAAACATCACCGCTTCGTGCCACGGGAAGGAGAAAAAAATGAAAAGATCCTTTTGCTTTGACACACACACACACACACACACACTGGCTGTCACACACAGTCCTCGACTCGTTTTTTCAATCTCTCACAGTCTCGCTGAGGCAATTAGTCAGCCGCGTTCCTCATTAGCATATTACATTTTCACATATATCCAGGAACGGAAAAGAGAACGCGGCGTCTCATTATCTTGCTCTGTAGCTGTTACAGGAATCGAACTTGTGACCTTTTTTTTTTTACTGGTCATGCCCTTCTCTCCCGCCACCAGGTCACCCTCGTCTCTCCTTCATTCATTTGTCTCTCCCTCTCTCTGATGTCGGCCTCCCAGAGTTGTGCGTTTAATCCACTTTGCGGCGCGCGCCTGCAAACCCCGGCTCCTCTCTTCAGCTTTCCTTTCAGCCTTTTGTAGGATCGGCTGAAAAGAAAATCAGATACCGCTCCGAGGTGTGTGTGTGTGTGTGTGTGTGTGTGTGTGTGTGTGTGTGTGTGTGTGTGTGTGTGTGTGTGTGTGTGTGTGTGTGTGTGTGTGTGTGTGTGTGTGTGTGTGTGTGTGTGTGTGTGTGTGTGTGTGTGTGTGTGTGTGTGTGTGTGTGTGTGTGTGTGTGTGTGTGTGTGTGTGTGTGTGTGTGTGTGTGTGTGTGTGTGTGTGTGTGTGTGTGTGTGTGTGTGTGTGTGTGTGTGTGTGTGTGTGTGTGTGTGTGTGTGTGTGTGTGTGTGTGTGTGTGTGTGTGTGTGTGTGTGTGTGTGTGTGTGTGTGTGTAAGACTGGGGTAAATCAAGGCCATTTTTAATAGATCTCACCGAAACATCTTCCATTCAGATTGCAGCATAGTTGCTCTTTTTTTTACAGTCGACGAGGGATTACAGCTAACTCTAAGGGATGAATTGTGCCGTGTTTTATTCAGGTGGTTTTATTTTATTAAAAACGTTTTAAACAAGCTATTCTAATAGTTGCCATTTGTGATTTGGAATTTCTAGACGCAGGTTTGGGTGAAACCAGCAGAGTTTTATTGCGTTGACCTCTTTTGCCGTGACGTTAAACTAGAACCTCCAGACACGATGGTGGCAAATCAAACGCCCTCACATTCAGTGCCTCATGAGAGCACACCGTGTGTGCTAACGAACACGTTTGCAACCCGTCATTTGTTAAAGACCCAAGATCTGTTTCAAGCTCAAATCGTCCCGTTTCTTCTTTTTTTTTCTCAATCTGAATTTCTCTTTTCCCGCCGAACAGGATGGATTCCTCCTCCAGCCCTTTGAAAAGGAAGAGCGATCCGCGCAGGACCAAGCGGAGAAAGAGGACAGCTGCGACAAGGCGGACAAGCCTGAGAAAACGCAGAGGAAGATGCTGTCGAGAGGTGAGAAATGTTTTTGTGTGAAGCGCTCGCTTTCTGAAGGTCTCGCCAGCTCCTCGTCCTCATTTTATTATATTTTGAATTTCAAGGTTGCAAAGACGTGAGGAGACTGCTGTCACGGGAGCAGACATCTTCCCATTAGCACCTCCAGCTTGACCACCTGAGGCCTCATTTATAAACATTGCTTACCCCGTATGCATGTGCTTTTTCCCAGCCCAAAAATATATGATTCATATATTGAGAACATCTATATCACACTGTGTGTGTGTGTGTGTGTGTGTGTGTGTGTGTGTGTGTGTGTGTGTGTGTGTGTGTGTGTGTGTGTGTGTGTGTGTGTGTGTGTGTGTGTGTGTGTGTGTGTGTGTGTGTGTGTGTGTGTGTGTGTGTGTGTGTGTGTGTGTGTGTGTGTGTGTGTCACTTAAAATGAAGCCAAATGCTTTAATGATCACACAATCCATGTCACTTCTCATCCTTCTTATAATTATATGTTTTACCATCACGACAAAAAAGTGACCCCCCCAGACACGGTGCCCTCAGGTTTGTCCGAAAGCGTTCCCGCGTTCGGAATGATATCTCATTATGGGCCGATAATTGGCGCGATTCAGTTAATTGCGGCGAGCTCAAGGTGTTAAGCAATTATCCGGATTCCCACGGGCGTGTAAAAGGTGTCTGCCTCCTCTCTGCGGAGCGACGCCGCTGATGAGGCAGCCGCCAATTATAGCCACCAGACACACCCGCCCCGCCCCCGGGCCCCCACCCATGGGTCCCATCCTTTATGTTGTCCTACACGGGGACATGCTTTTCTTTCTTCTTTTTGGTGTCAACTTCGTTCCCCAACCACGTCTTCATTTCTTAAATGGTTCAGCTGGCAGAGCTCGGTGCTGCTGATACATGCTGCCAGATTAATTTTTTCTTCATAATGGTCACACCAATAACAACCACCAAATAGCAATGTCACCCTCAGTCTGACTTTTCTTTTTTTTTTTTTTTTCTCCGCAAATAGTTGAATGACAAGCTGATTAATTATTGGCAACAGCCGTTTTATTAACTGTTTATCATTCATTAGTGGCGTTAACGGGCCGGAACATATTATTATTTTTATTATTAGTCATATGAATGACATTGTAAATCTCTGAACATCGTCTGTGTCTCTTTTGTTAGATTCCAGTCAAGACTACACCGATTCCACTGGGATAGATCTCCACGAGTTCCTGGTCAACACGCTGAAGGGCAACCCCAGGTACGCTCCACGCCCACAGTCTGCTGCAGGAGGTCTCAGGAAGTCCTGGTTTGGGCCAGCTAGGCTACCGTACAGATGTTGAACCGAAGTTTAGTTCTTTGTTCAGTGCTTCATATGGAACATGCTTGTGGAAAGGCAAGCATAGATATTACACACATGATTTGTTCATTATGGAGTTAAGGTTATAGGGTTCAGGGTCTAGGGTTCAAGGTGTAAGGTTCAGGGTATAGGGTTTAGGGTTCAGGGGGGGCTTTGGGATTGGGCCATAGAGCAGCTCGATCCCATCTGGGTAGCATGCTAGCCGTTAGCTTTCTAGCCACAGTATTCACCATCAATGAAGGCACAGATTCCTTTAATTGTGATACTTTCTGCTGTGACCAGGCCTTTAGAGAAGTCATTATTACTATCTGATCATTGATTATGTTTCTTATGACCCAACAAGTAATAACACGAGTGATCATGAGCCCAGTTTATGCGTTTCAGGTGTCTCAAAATGCATCTCAATGTGTGTCATTTCTCTATTTAGGGATCGAATCATGCTACTGAAGTTGGAACAGGACATCTTGGACTTCATCAGCAATAATGAGTAAGACACGTTGATTTAGATATTATTCATCCCCCTTGTCTTCGGGAGTATGAAACATTACTGATGATGTCATGTTGGTGGTGTCTCCATTAACCCCGACGGTGTCTCCCTCTAGAAGCCATAAGAGAAAGTTCCCGCCCATGACGTCCTACCACAGGATGCTGCTCCACCGAGTGGCCGCCTACTTTGGCATGGACCACAACGTGGACCCCAGTGGGAAGTCAGTGGTGATCAACAAGACCACCAACACTAGAATGTGAGCCCCGTCGGCACTTTGCTTCATTACCTAACGCTGAGCGTATACGGTCGCAGCCGATCGGTTAGTTTGTTAACAAATGTCGCTGTCAGGATCTCCCTGAAAACATGTGAATTACCCCCCTAACCCCCCAACCCCCTCTTCCCCACCGACAGACCCGATCAGAAATTCTCAGAGCACATCAAGGATGACAGGGCGGACGATTTTCAGAAACGCTACATTCTCAAACGAGACAACGCCAGCTTTGATCGCGACGACAGCACGGTAGGTGTTTTTCTTCTTCGTGTGTGTGTGTGTGTGTGTGTGTGTGTGTGTGTGTGTGTGTGTGTGTGTGTGTGTGTGTGTGTGTGTGTGTGTGTGTGTGTGTGTGTGTGTGTGTGTGTGTGTGTGTGTGTGTGTGTGTGTGTGTGTGTGTGTGTGTGTGTGTGTGTGTGTGTGTGTGTGTGTGTGTGTGTGTGTGTGTGTGTGTGTGTGTGTGTGTGTGTGTGTGTGTGTGTGTGTGTGTGTGTGTGTGTGTGTGTGTTGTTTTGTGTTGTTTTGTGTTTTTTTTCTTCAGCAAGCTGTCACTTTCATTTTTGACATGTTGGTAAGAGTGGGACAATCTGGCGTCCCTGACATAGTTCTGTGTGTGTGCGTGTTCGTGTGTCGTCGCCAGATTCGAATGCGTTTGAAAGCTGACAAGAGGAGCAAATCGATGGAGGAGAGGGAGGAGGAGTACCAGCGAGCCAGAGAAAGGATATTCGCACATGATGTGAGAGCTGTTTGTGTAGGCGGGGAGGAGGGGGGGGGGGGGGGGGGGGGGGCATGTTGCACAAATCTTTGTGTCGTCTCTATTCATGTGCAAATTCAGTGGCATTTCTCGCTACCAATTACCGCCACTGGATTTATGAATTTTCTTTCCTCTGATGTGGAGCCAAATCTATTAAGTCCAAATTTTTTAAGCAGACCTGCGAGCCGGTGCACGAGGTCCGTGGGCACCCTGTCAGTCACATATTTTACGTGCATTAATAAATCGGTCGACGCTGTGGCCAAATTATCATAGCGCAGCTTTCAGTATGATGCAAAGGAGAACATACCGACAAGAACAAACTGAATTGAATGTGATTTTTCTTTTCCACCCACAGGGAGATCCCTTCATTCTAGATCGGAGGTAAGTGGTTACATCACATGACCGTGGGCTTTGCCCCGCCTCTCCACTCGTGATTTTGTTTCCCAAGAAAGGCGGCATCTAATAAGCATGATAAATTGCCAGTTAATTGGCCAATAAGATCCTTTTTAAAGGGTAGCTAAAGCTCTTCAGATGGCTTCTCCTTTTTAAATGACGTTCCATCACTTTTATATTCTCCCTCCCTCATAGAATCGTCGTGTTCTTTTCATAAAATGGAGGATATCTCATTCTGCCAGCGCCTGTTCTCTCTCCTGTAACACCTCTCTCTCTCTCTCTCTCTCTCTCCTTCCCCTTCCCCTCAGCGCTCAGGATGAAGGCGCATGCATGAGCACCCAACAGAGGCGGCAAATGTTCAGGTAGGTCCCTTCCCCACCTCGCCGCCCACACCCTCGTCACACATCGCTCAGCTCCTTTCAGACGGCTGCGGCCGCAGGCGGAGAGAGCCCTTTGAATCGCCGTGCGCCTTAATCGGCTCGCTCAGGAGCAGGAGTGCTGATCTGAGGATTTGTTTGTTTTTTTTTCCTGCCGCTCGGAGGGGGAAAGCTTCTGTTAAATGGGATTTTCTGGCCGTGTGGGATTTCCTATTCCAAACCCCAAAGCTCGGAGATTACACCATGAGTTTTCTTTTTGAAATGGCATCTCTTGTTCCAGATAAATCTACATTGCTGTCCCACGGGCCGTGTTTCAGATGGCTTAGGTCGAGTCGTCTGAAGGCTTTGAAAAATATACTAATTAATTACATTTTACGCGGCTGTCTGGGTTAGTTTTGTGTTTTTTTTCCACCCCGCTTTTACATTTATAATGTTAATAAAGTTACAACGGTTTACAGTTACAAGAGGGATTGGTCGTCACTAGCTGGCGTTGGCACACATCATGAATCTGTTTTGATGATTGATTTAATAGCAAATTAAGCAAAAATGACATTAACAAAAATATCTAAAATAGAAGTCTTTATTGGGAGTTTATGATGGATCATTTGTTAATTTTTGACAATTAATGGACCAAATGATTGTGTATGAAAGATCAGTAAATATTTCTGCTGCATGACAGGTAGCAGAGTCCAGAGTTGGGTCTAATATTATTATAATTCTTTTTTATCATTCCACATTACAGATAAAAACGGTAGTTTATGATTAAACTCGCACGTAAATAAGAAATAACACAAATACTGTCTGTCTTCAGGTTACGGGCCGGCCGGTCGGGCGCCAGCCGGCAAAGCAGCTCCGAGACGGAGATCCTGCCGCGGCACGGCGAGCCGCGGCCGTGGAGCAGCACCGACAGCTCGGACAGCTCCAACCGCCTCGCCCCGCGGCCCGCCATCACCAAGGCCAGCAGCTTCAGCGGCATCTCCCCCGGCCTCGTGCGGGGCGACAGCACGGCCAGCAGCAAGAGCACCGGGAGGCTCTCCAAGACAGGCAAGTCTGGCGATCTTCCATTTTCTGCCAGTCTCCTGCTGCGTTTTCCTGCAGGCGTCCTGCCCGAGCACGTTGTGTTTTTGGAGTAGAAGTCGAGTTCTGCTGCAGTCGCCCTGCGCCCGAGTCCTCGCGTAACCGCTCCTCGCAACTAGCACGGCGTTAAAGTAGTTTATTGTTTCGGCATTTTATAACTTTCAGCATCATCTTTCAGTGTCTGGTTGTCTTTTATTCTGCATCCAGTTGTGGTAATCAAGCACTTTTACTTCCTTGAATATTCCCTTTTCCTTGCACTTCCTTTTAAGAAAGACATGTTGCGCTTTCTCCTGCACCACTTCTTATTCTACAGGGAGAGCATCGGAAACTAATTTCTCCATAAGCGGTTGCATCTGGAGACCAGAATGCAATGCACCCGCGATGTTTGCAAGCTTGAAGCAGCGCTCCTCCTCTCAATACTGAAACATGTGGCGAGCAGATGATAATCTCGTTGTTCCGCCTCCCCTCAAGGCTCAGAATCATGCAGCAGCGTCGGCTCGTCGTCCAGCTCGCTGTCCCGTCCCCAGCTGCCCCTCCCGGTCTCGGCCCCGTCCTGGTCCAGCATCCCCAGCGCACCTCTGATCCACCCGGCCGCCGACACCAGGCGCTCCGGGCACCCCGAGATGATCAAGAGCATCCCGCCGCAGCCCCCGTCGGCCGCGGACGCAACCAGCTATTACGTGTTGCCGCTGGAGGCCTCAGGGATCCCGCCCGGCAGCGTTCTGGTCAACCCGCACACAGGTGGGTGAAAGAGTTCAGTTTCACTCAATCAAAAAGTCCCACGACAGGCACAGGATATTTTTTTTTTCCTCCTGTCTTGTAATTTTCTGGTTTTCCCCGTGAATTATTCATGTGTTGGGGACCGAAATACAGTTTGGCACGGGGCTGCACTCGGTTTGTCTGTCAAAATGAGTGTCCGCACCAAAGCATGCTGATCAAAATGCACCGAACAGATGGTAGAAATCTGTAAATATTCATCGTGGGCCAGTTGTAGACTTTTGAGCCGCATACTTTAAATGCTGCCAAGGTTGTCGCTCCCCCCGCTGCCTCTCCCTCTCATGGGCTGTGTCCACCAGCAGAATTCAAGTGTTTTTTTGTTGCATTGTTGGTGTGCGTACAAATGTTTTGTTTCCTATGAATTGAATTGGACAGGCAAGCCTTTCATCCACCCCGATGGCAGCGCCGTAGTTTATAACCCGGCCTCCGTCGGCGCTGGCAGGAACCCACAGCAGGGCAAAAGCCCGCAGCAGCCAATCCCCGCCCCGACGCAGCAGCAGCCGACCAACCACCTCCACTCCCAGGTCAGTGGGCGGGGCTACATCTCCTTGCTCGTTTCTCATTCTAATTAAATTCATGTAAAGTGTTTGTTTTTCTTCTAACCCTCACTAACTGTGTTAAAATGGGAGCTGATAGTAGGATGGTAGGAGCTTCAATAAGCTTGATAAACCCCTCCCGCCGATAGGGACCTTTAACCGTTTCTGTTGTAACTTTATAAGTGAATTGCTTAACGGTCAGTTGGCTCTCACCGATTTTACCAGCATCCTTCCTCCTGTTTCATCTCCTGTCCTCTGTCCATCTCTTTCCTTCCTTCCTTCCTTCCTTCCTTCCTCAGCCGATCGGTCTTCCTCTCCAGCTGTCCTCTGAGCCTGTTAACAACCCACCGGTCTCGTATTCTCTTCCTCCTCCTCAGTTCCTGCCCGTCTGTCCTAACCAACAGTACACTGTGGTACATAACTTTCTTCCATTTAATTATGCTCCCCTCTCCCCTCCTGTCAGACCTGGCTCTATACGTGTGTATTATTTGCTTCACAAAGTTATCTTTGTTCTGTTTAAGTTGAATATTTGGCCAGAGCTCTGCCTGTGTGTATAACTGGAGGTTTGGCTCAACGAGAGTCTTAGTAATTGTATCTAAAATCAAGCATTACCTCACCGTCTCAAACTTCAAAGCACACCTCTTATTATTCCACCACTCAACTATTCAGTGGGTGTTTCCTGTTGGAAAGGTGTCTCTGAATCCAGCCGGAGCCGGTACCCACATATATAGATCATGCATTCACTTAACCTCATTTTTGACCTGGTTTTAGTGAAAGACATGCCTCTGCGACTAATTACGCCCGTGGAAAGTTCCATTAATATTTAATTCATCACCAGATGTTGGCGCTGAATAATCCATGGCTGAAAACACCACTTTTTTCCAACAACATGTCAGAAGTGACCCAGCTGGCGCGCCGCGTCGATGCCGATAAATAGCACTTTGGACTCCCGGCAGACCCGGGTCAGATTTAGACTCCCTGCGTTTGTTTAAACCTCCAAGTGAAAGTCAATTCAGCAAATGTCTTTGCACTTAGCCGACTGTCGTATTGATCGGTGTTCTGAGCGGCTTTAACGATTAAGACGTCCGTTAACTCTGAATTCTCTCTGCAGCCCGACGCCCTCGGCGCCCAGTTCAGTCACATGACTCTGGCGCAGCAGCAGTCGCCCAGCGACGGCGGGGCCTCAGTGGCGGAAGCCCGCCACTATTCCGCCGTGTACCACCACCACCACCATCACGCCTCCCCCATGGTGCTGCAGGGAGCCCCGCAGCAGCACCACCACCACCACCAGCAGCAGCAGCAGCAGCAGCAGCAGGTTGCAAGCTTCATGGTGGCGGGGCCATCAGGGGGACACCCGGGGCTGCTGCAGGGTCAGCCCGTCCCGCTCCCGACCCCGGGCCCCAACCACGCATACCCCAGCTCCACGCCGGGCCCCGCTGCTTTCCCGGGGTCCGCGCTGAACCAGCAGCTGCTCCAGCAGCACGCCTACATCCAGCAGCCGGTCCAGCAGGTAGGAGCCGTCCTACACGTCTGCTCTCGCGGGGAAGCGGGTCCACGCACGGTCCTTGAGTTTGTTGTCGTGTCTTCCAGATGTCGGCGTGCTACTGCTCGTCGGCCCACCACCCGCACTGCTCCGGCCAGCAGCAGCACTACCGGCCCCCCGTCAACCCGCTGCCCTACAACTGCCCTCAGAGCCAAAACCTGCCCCAGCAACAAGGTATGAACACTTCTTATTCTCTTAAGAGATAAACAAATTTATTTCACACTAATAATTTTGGTTAAATGTGACAAATGACTCCAAGCTACGCTCAGCCTCTCAAGGTCCCGTTTAAAGAAGAAAAAGGTTATTTTACACTTAAATCGTCAAAGTGTTTCATGACAAAAGAAATTGCTCAAAATGAGACCAGAGCTCATTCAGCTTCTTCAAGCGTGGCTTTGAAATATCTACTTAGTGGATCAGCAGACAAATCAAAGGATGTGTTGATGAACGAGGTCTGCGGCCTCTGATGTCAGTCGACTGGTTCTCCCTCGACTTCTCAGCCTTCATGAGTGGCACTAAATCAATAAACTCTGACTTCCCTCTCTGAGATTATTTGTTGTTCTTGTGTGTTTCTTCACAAGGGAGTCCGGCGGCTCTACCGAAGGACAGACATTTCCCCCTTTTCTGTCCCGTGTTTGTTTTCTTTTGTTTCTTTACGAGTTCACACGTCTCCCCGGGAATCATCCACTTGATTATTCTGCTTTTTCTTCTCCTTTCACCGCAGGAGACGAGATTGTTAGCTCCTGCTCGGTCTTCCTCGCGCGCACGCGCTCTCGCTTAACTGGATGCAATGTCGCCCACGATTGCGACTCGTACGCGCGCTGCCGTGCACGTCTCTGTAAGTGGCTGCGGCACTATTCTGTCATCTGTCGGCAGCAAATGCGGCTTCCCTGCTGGGGACCCGGGGAATAAGACGGCGGACAAATGAAGCTGACCTACAAAGGCAAAGGACAGCAATTATTTCTCAGGGAAGCGGAGGGAAAAAATGACTTCAGTGCCTCTTTTTTTGCTCCTGTTTTTCAACATAAAAGAAAATTATATATATATATATATATATATATAAGACGACTAAAGGTGAAGATATTGCAGCACAATAAATGCATTCATGGTCATTCTGGGAAAATGGGCTGCTATTTATTCTATGCGGAGCCTTTGTCCTCCTTCCTCTTCACTGTTCAGTAATGATTGAGTTCATTCGTCATCGCCAGGAGGAGAATGCGACCGACCTCATGGAGGTTGTGTGAAAAGAAAAAGCACCTTTTCTCTTAAGGAGCGACGAAAACACCATCAAAATAGAAATGGTACGTCTCCAATGTGAGGATTTGCTGCCTTTCTTTGTCATTTATGATAACAAACTGGATGTCTTTGGATTTGAGACGGGCCTTACATTAATATTTTCTGACATAAAGGCAAAACCATTGGACGAGAATTAATAGATAGAGATTAATAGATAGAAAGTCATTAGTCAACAAACCTAACCCTAGTATAAACTAAAGGTCACTGCGGGAAAGAATACATGGCTAACTACTTTCAGTCAAAAAGGTGGATGAGATGCATACTTTAAATGGTACTTGGAAACAGTTAAAACAGCTCAAGGTGCCTGTCCGTTCTCGGTTTGGGCCTTCCTCTTCCTGGTCTTCGTGGGTCTGAAGTGTGATTGGATACCGGCGAGGAGCACGGCGAGCCATGAGAGGCGGGATGCGGGGCCGGGACGCTGTCTGAGAGGCCTCTATGTATCTCACAGTGAACCGGTCTCTTTTTCAGCCCCTCACTCCCTCAGCTCGCGGGACGAGGAGCAGCACCATCCTCAGTGGAGGAGTCCCAATCTGCCGGGCCTGCTTGAATGGAATAAAGGGGGGGGGTTGATATTACCGTCATTTCATGCTCGGATCGTGAAGGTGGGAGACGAGGGTGGATAAAAATAGCCCCACCCCCTCGCCGCGCAATCTCATTGTCTAGTTGTACTTTTTTCTCTCCCAGGGCGGCAGACTGTAAAGACACCTTCACAAAAGGACGTCCTCTCGTGTGTGTGTGTGTTTGTGTCAGTATTTTTCAGATGTCTCTTTTTGTCACCTTGACATTTAAGCGTCCGCTCCCTTCCCCTCAGGCTAGGAGCGAGCCCCGCAATTTTAAGGCCGTGCGGGAAAGAACGTGACGGCTCTGCGTGACTTTGTGTCCTCTGTGTTCATTTTCTGTCTCTAAATGTGTTTTTAAGCAGCACTATAGACATGTGCTGCCGCTCTCTGTTTACCCCGCTGAACCTAACCTGTTCAGACCACCGCAGGCTAAATCAAATATATTGGCTTTCTCATTTATCCCCGAATGCCTCAAACCTGTTTGACTCTCCCCCGACTTCCACCCTCTTTCAATCCGCTGCTTACCTCCTCCTCCACTTCCTCCGATGTCGGCAAGCAAATGTCCTTTTTTACCAATGAATGTGAATATTAATGACAGTGCTGTTATCGCGGCCTCCTTTCCTCTGGTCACAGCGTTGTGCCTCTTCTCGTTTCCGCCTCAGTGCACCAAGCCATGATGCCCAACCCGGCGTCCAGCTACCAGGCCATAATGGGAATGCAGCCAACATCCAGCCTGGCTCTCACCGGCAACCAGCAAAGCAATATGGGCAACCAGATGCAAGGCATGATGGTCCAATACCCTCCAATGCAGTCTTATCAGGTATTTTTGCGAGCTTTCCCCTTTTGATTAAAATTACCAGCGTAGAAGCCAAAGAGAGCTTTCAAAAATAAAAGCGTGCGCTGGGTACTAATGGAGGAAACCAGCACTGACTTTTGAGTTATTTGTCCTCAAGATGACAGAGAATACAAAACGATGCTGAAGTGGTTTAGCTGTCCATTAATGAGGAGGTGGAGTGCACATTTAAAACAATCAGTGAGATAGAAGCAGCTCTCCGGGGTGCAAAAGACATCTTTTAGATTTATTGATTTGTATCTTCTTTTTATTTAGTTATTTTTAATGATCTAACAGTCATGTCCTGGAATTATCCAATAAAGCCAGTTGTCTTTGCTGCTGCTTTATTTACCTGATTTCCATGAGTTTTTTCCCCTTTTATTTCCCCTGCAGCAGGTTTCTGTGCCACAGCAGACGTACCAGCAGCCAGTGTTTGTGTCCTGTCAGCCGGGGCAGGGGGCGGTGGCCGTGGCCGGCATGCAGCCCTGCTACAGCCTGCTCCCCCAGAACCAGCACACCACCATGAGGTACGGCGTCCAATCGCCCGCCGACGCTCTCCGCGCGTTACTACGGCAACAGAAAAGAAAGATGAGATGTGTTTTATGATCTCGCTTGGGACATTTTTATTGAGATCTCTTTTTAAGAGTAACCAGTGTACAATGGTTCCACGTTAAATGTACAATTCCTTCAAAATAAAAGCACAGTTTTCATTTCAAAAGGTTTCATTGCATTCATAGAGAGCATTGCATTGATACTTGATTAATATATGGGAGTAATTAGTTCACCTTGTTATTGCAGGCTTATGTTTATTTATTTCATGACCGAGTTTACATTGATCCATTTACTAATCATGCCGAAGGCCTATTAATAAGGCCTGATAATAAACCCACTCCTGATTCATGTCCCTCCTTTTATTAACGGCTGAAGTTGCTTCAGATGAAACATTAGCTCGTCCGTAGGTGAGCTTTGTCCCAGAAACCGCTTTGCAGGTACGTGATGCTGTAGCTGCCTCTTATTTATAGACCTGATGGTGAATCCCCAAAGCCTCAGAGTCAAGGTCATCTTTAGTCACAGTGTGGGGGAGGGGGGGTGACCCGGCTCCGCTGATAGATGACGAACGTCCTCTCAAAGAGCCTTTCCCGTCTTCCTCCGGTTCCCTGCCTCATTATAAGCTGATTGATAGAACTAGTTCACAGAAAGCACAACATGCAATTAGCTCCTACCTCCGCGGACCCAATCTATCTGGATGCCGGTGAGGGGAGCGCCGCTGGGACGCGCTCGTACACACGACAGACGCCAGAAGTGAAAAACAGCCATGTACCATAGTCATCACCTGCAGAAAGAACAATGCACACACACACACATACATGCATACATATAGAGAGAGAGAGAGAGAAGAAGAGGAGGTCACCCTCTCTCATTGTCCCAGCTGTAAAACGAGGCTGCTTTAGTAGGGCAGCCGGCGTGGAAAAATGATTTATGCGGCGGCGTTTCGAGCAGCTCAGCGTTCTCCCATGAGGCCCGGACGTCCACCTGCAGCCGGCTTTCTCACCAGCTGGACACCAGTCCCTGCAGGCGGGGTTGCTTACAGAGCCGGGCGCCTGCTTTGCAGATGGAGTTGAAAGTTAAATTTCAAATGTAATACCCCAGCTGCAGGGAGATGCACACGTCTGTGCAGGTTTTAGAAGTCCTCTTCTAATCACAGCGGCGTGAGCATCGTGTTGGACTACTTTTTATCTCCAGAGCGGAAGACCAGAAACTCTACCGCTGCTGACAGATCAGGCAACAAATAAAAGGGGACGTGTGAGGCTCATTTTTTAGGTTTATATTTGGGGTTTATACAAGAACATGTCTCCATGCTTTAATGTAAATAAAAAACATTATTTTCCTCATACTGTTTGTCTAAATAAACCTGTATTCACCGTCTGTCTGAAACACTCTGTTTTAGCGCCTGTCTCTTTAAGACCCCATCCAGTAAAATGTTCTGCTCTGATTGGCTTGCAAGAAATATACGGACTCACCTTTCCGAATGTAGTTCTCAGGTTTGGGGGCTAGACATAAGAAATGGGGGCGCGGTATTCTAATGAGCCTACATGTGGCACAGATAGGGGAGCCAAATCTGATTTAGCTTGTTGAATTGCGTTTTCTGATCCAGGCAGCCCACAAATTAGTTTTCCATGAATTGGTTAATCCACCCAATAAATGTAGGCCTTATCATCCCTCCATCAGGTCCTATTTAACGTGAGCGCTGCAGAACTTCTCAAACACTTCCTGTGTTCTCTCACAGTTCCACGGTGAGTTTCCTGCCCGCCCAGATGATGGAGCAGCTCCAGTTTTCTCAGACCTCGTCCCCTTGTGTCTCCCAGCAGCACCCAGGCCAGCAGTATGCAGGTACGCCCCCCCCAAACCCGCAGCGAGGTGATCTCTCGGTGTCAATATTCACAGAATGTGCTCCTCCACAGCCACCACCCCGCTCTTGATGATTAAATAATCTTCCCCGGGTTTACTTTGCCGCTGCAGAAGCGTGATTAAATTCACACTCTTTTCAAAATGAGAAAGCGTGGGGCGTGTCGACGACCTCCCCTCCCTCCCCCGGAGCTGCGCTGGGATTAAACAGCCAGCAGGTCGACCGCTGCGACCGTTATGTTGACAACCACTCAGTCAAAATGTTTGTCACGGCGGGGGGGAAACCCATTGAAGTGAGACATCGCTGATGAAGTTGCTGTCCTCGTTTCTCCAACTGTCTAAAGAGAGGTTCTTGCTGTTCACTGCGAGAGCATCAACCTGATCCGCTTGGATATCATTCATGAATATTGGTTTAGTTGTAATAGATACATAGGTTAATCCTCCTAAATAATAGAATCCATAAACGTAGATTGTAGGAATAAAAGTCTGCGTAATGAGCCGTCTTTTCATGCGCTGGCCTTTGCGAGGGCTCAGAGCCCGGCTGTCCGGAGGCCCTTACTAATGACCTTTATTATTCATGTCTGATTATTATTGGTGGGGAGCCATCACTTCCAACCCCGTCGGTAATGAGGTCAGATGAAGGTCTCACCCACAGCACTTTTAATTGGCCGGGCCCGGCCAGAAGTAATCCGCCGATTTTAAGTCCAAACATCCATTGTCCTTGCAACTGTTCTCGGGTGATGGTCCATAAGTCAACAGCGGCGTCGGCTGTGCTAATTCTACGACACGATTTCCACCTAATGCGGGCTTTATGTAAACAGAAATTAATTAGATGGATTTATTTTTGTCTCTCACAGAGCAGAAGGTTCTTTGATTGTTTTAGTTTGTTTTAATTCGCATTAATGCGTCGCCAACTAATAAGATAATTGGATCTCCAGCATTATCGTACAGGGTTTTAGCAGCGAAAGGGGAATGGGCCGTTGGTGCTTCATGTGGATGCGGCTTTATAATCAAGGCTCTTAGGAACTAAATGCTCAGCGCCTGTGGAGCTGAACAAAAGTGCTGAAAAAGCGCTTTTGGGGCGAAAAATAAAAGGGCATTTAGTCTGTCAGCGTACTGTGGTGCATTAATGATGAATTAAATAAACAAGCAGTATTAAGTGTTTTACCGTGTCTGCCTGACCTCATTTGCCTCATTTGTTTCCCCGCTTTGTGTCTTTTTTTGTGTGTTTTTTATGCACGCTTGTGCAGGGTTGTTACCCTCGGCCCCTGGCGGCGGCATGGTGATGCTGCAAATGACGGCGCCCTCCTGCCAGCAGCCCCGGGCCCCCTCCCCCTGCCAGCGGAAACAGCCCAGCCACAAACACCCGGGCTCCGAGCACCAGCGCGGCCGCAGGCCCGCTGAGCTCCCCGCGCCTCCAGACAGCGCCCAGGTACAAACGCAACCCATGTGCATCAGACGGCGTCCAAATGTTCAATGAAACAGCATTCATGAGATTGTATTTATAACCTTTTAATAACCTTCTTGAGGGTGTCTCGCTCAGTGGCCCAGAGGTTTTGACTTGACAACGACAATTTCCAAACAATGTTAAATTAAATTATGAAATTGCTCAGGTGGTGTTCGCCGCACAGGACAACATGGTATGTGTCAGGAAGCTGAGACGGTCACAAGAAAGCAATTTGAGAGGCAATTTATTTTGGTTGTCTTGAGCCTGACAGTGACGCCGGAATTGCCGAATTCCTCCTGCAGGCGGGTTAAATGTCGCAGTGAACGGGCGCCGCAAATGAAGTCGCTGGCGCAGGGCGTCGCCTGGAAACGAGGAGAAAATAGTCCCGAGCATTAGGGTGCAACGGTACATTAGGGGGGACTAATGTGGATAGAACGGCACATTAAGGCGGCGGCTTTGAGAGGGAGAAAAACAAGCTTCTTTTTTTTTTTTTATGTTTTTTTTCTTTTTTCTTTTTCTTTCCTTTATTTATTTGTTTTGAATGAAAGTGTCTCTGTGTTCTCTCCCCTGCCGCCTCACCGCCGGTGTGTTGCGTGTAGAGCAGCCTGCCCTTGTCCCCGGCGCTCACTCCCTCACCAGGCCAGCCGCCCAGCTTCAAGGGCCTCCCATCAGGCATCTCGTCCATCCCTATCATGGCCCGCCACCCGCTCCACCCGCACCACCCGCCGCTCCCTACAGCCTTCTGCCACAGTGGACAAGGTCAGAGGCGCAAGGGGCCACCTCACACACCAATAAAAAAAGATTCATATCATATCAGGATAATCAAAACTTCTGCGGTTGTATTTCTGCCTATTAGCTTGCAGCCACAGCTTGTCATAACTATTTATTTTTTTGTGGCTGACGTCTAGGTGAAGCACACTACTCTCTACTGGGCCAACCTCTGCAGTTCAAACCCTCCATCAGACCTCCACTGATCCACACGGCCCACATGGTGGCCAAACACCAGGTCAGGCGCATGAACATCCTGTTGGAATAGCCTTCGACCCCCTCCACAGATCAGCTCACTGGTTTCCTCTGTCTCCTCAGGGTCCACTGGGGGTTTGGCGTAGCGCTCACGGGAGGAAGGCCAGCAGAAAACCTCTGTCTTCAGATCTCAGTGTAGGTGAAGCAGGTAATAGGAAGTCCAGAGGGAGGCTTGAGTTTAGTGAACCCTGAGCTCACGGCAGCCATGTTTTTTCTTTTGTCGGCGGCCCTGACCGAAATGTGACCCTCGCTGTCCAGATAGAAGCTGCAAAGTGATTTTCTATGTTCCTCGGAAAACCCAGCAAACCGTTTCATCAGAAGTTCAGGTTTTGGCCGTCAATCAGAAAAAGGAAACTCGCGTCGAGATTTCATCTTGTGATAAAAACTCAGCTGCTGTGTAGTCTATTTAGCAGATTAACTTAAATAACGTCAGTTTTTTTTTTTATGTGTCAAAATGTGCTTGCTGCGCTCCCGCAGCAGCGGAGGAGAGCGTCTTGTTTGTGAATGTAAGCAGAATAAATTCACAGACGGGGCAGAATCCACACCTGGCTGTGGAACCTGCAGCCCCGGCGGTATTTGTGCCGAGAGAAAAGAAAGTGCTGATTATTTTGAATATGGCGTTGTATTTTTCCCCCACTTGTCGACGAGGTATTTCATTTTTCATTCTTTTTTTCTTTTTGCCTTATTCGGGTGCTTTTTTTTTCAACAATTCCACTTATAGATTCAACAAGGAGGTCGGGGGGGGTCGTACGCAGCATCGGTGGGAGGTTTAACCCTACCGCGCTGCCCTTAAAATGTCACGCTGTCTGGGAAATAAGAAAAGCATTTTTTTAAATCTAACCTATCAAGAAATTGGTAAAGAAAATAAAAAAAATGGTTGTCCTGGATGTTCGACCGACCTTCCACCTAAAGCTGTAGAGCTGACAGCAGCAGTTTATTGAAGCCTCCCGATGGTGCAGGTCTGACTTTTGTCTTCACGAGTTGTTTTATTTAATGGCTCCGCTGCTCACAATGGCGTGCGTGTGTGTGTGTGTGTGTGTGTGTGTGTGTTTGTTTGTCCGCAGTGAGCAGTCAGATCCTGGAAGTGACTGATCCTCCGGAGGGAATTGGCTGCACAGACTCCCACCACCTCCTGGCGGAGCTCTGCAGAGGGGGCGAATTGATCCAGCGGCTGTCGGACCATCAGCCCCGGCTGCGCAGCGCGGCCAGAGACGCTCCCGGCGGACGCCTGGCCTCGTCATACTCCATCTTCGCCATGCTACCCCCCAGATACGCCGCCCCGAGCACCGCGCTCCTCCGCGGCGGCCCCCAGGCCGCCTTCGACCTCCGAACTAGCGGCAGACACACCGGGGAGCTGTGTGGCTCGGACAGGGCCGGCTCATAGCTGCTATCAACATCTCGGGGCGTCTAAGGAGCGCCACACGAACGCACATCCAACCACCTGCCTCTGCTGCCTCAGTCTGGACCGTCTCGGTTCAAGTCCCAGACTCTGTCCAAATAAAAACAAAAAGAAACAAAAAAAACGTATCAAATGTTTGAAGAATGAACGTTCACTTTTTTATTATTTTTTGCTGGCCGGCGTGGCCCTGAGTTTGATTTTGTTTCTGAAATGCGTCTGCGGCTGCTGAGCTGGCCCCTTCTCTATTCTAAAAAAAAATAATAATCTAGTTTGCTGTTCAAAAGTGAAAGTGTTTGGAGAGCAAGATTCTACTGTAGCTCTCTCGATAGCAGGCGTACGAGTGTGACGCCACCACATCGAGCTAAAAGTACACACAATCTACCAGCTTCTGGTTCCAGAATGTTTTTGTGCTCACTTAAGACGACGTGAAATTGGGGCTCCGCACCGCATCGAACTGAGCATTCATATCCAAGTGTTTTTTATTTTTTATTTAACATTCATCAATAATTCCACCATCCGTGTCCTAGCCACTGACTCGTGACACTGAGCGGCATTTCACTCCCGACAATAACACGCAGCAACACTTGTACAATGTTGAGCCCATACAATAATAAACACTGAATAATAGATATACTACCTGAATTATTTGAAGTCACTTTTATACACAGTGAATGTTGGATTTGCACTGAAGTGATGAACGAGACAGATTTCATCGGTGTTGGACGGGGCCTGGGTTTTCTTTTATTTACCCCCTTATACCCGGTTGTTGCACTCGGCCAGGCGACTTTCTTTTATATTTAATTAAAATGTTTATATGCACAAGAAAAATGCAATCAACTTTGTCACTACTTTTTTTTTGGGAGGGGGGGATTTGGGAATTTTATTTGTGTGAATCATGAGGTGTTCTTTTGTCTGGTGTGGCTTTTCTTTATTTTCTTGTTTCTTTTTTTTGGGACTCTAATAAATGTTTGCACCACACGTGTCAAACACTTTTTGCATTGATATGAAACTGTGTGTGTGTGTGTGTGTGTGCGTGCGTGCGTGCGTGCGCACGTGTGTGTGTGTATTATGAGGCAACCTTATGGAAAATGTTGCTTTAGGTTTGTATCTGTGCCTTTAGGGCCTTGCAGAGATATTTGCTCTGCTTTGCCTCATTTCCGTCTGCATGAAATTAGCCATTTTGAATAAACCGTCAGTGGGTGAAATGTAGAGAAACAGAGACGCCTAACGGACAGATTATGTTACTACACCACAAAACACGCACGCACGCACGCCAGGGCGAAAGTGAAAGTGAACACATGACTCTGGGAACCTGTGCGAGTGTTTATAGCAACGACGTGGAGTTCGCTCCGATGAGAAAGCGCGCGTTAGCAGCTAGCTAGCTAGCTATAGCCTGCTCGGCGTCCCGTGATGGAGACCGACTCCTGGGGGGAAGAGGCCCGGACGGTGGTCGTGTCCGGTGTGCCCGACGTGTTGCCCGTCTGCAGGATGGTCGACAAGCTGACGATTCACTTCCAGAGCTGCAGGAGGAGTCGTGGAGGGGACGTCGAGGTGGTCAGTTATCCCACCAACATGGACGGCGTCGCTTTTGTCACTTTCGACAAAGCAGAAGGTAAATGAAGAGCGCGTGTGTGTGTGCGCGCGCGCCGTGTGTCCGTTAGTTGTCCCCGCTCTCAGCAGAATAAGTTAATAAGTTAACGATAAACAGGTTAATAACTGTTTATCGTTAACACGCCGAGCTCCATTGAGAAAATTACACATTTTAAGTTTGAACTTCCTCGTCAAAAGGCCCCAGTTAATGCCTCTCAGGTGTATCGTTGGAGGTCATGGAAAACCTGGGAAAGTCATGGAATTTGGTATTTCCAGGCCTGAAAAAGTCATTTAAATGTTATATTCATGTGTTCATGTCGTTCATTTACACCGAGTTTGAAATAATGAATATGCTTTTAAAAGAAAGACTCAAAATATAAGCAGGCAGACGCTGAGTATATCTATAAATGTTTATTATTTTAATCAAACTATTGTCTCTCATTCATTTGTGTCCTTTAAGGAATACTGTATGCTTTGGAATCCTCATTGTTAGTTTAAATACTACATTTTATTACTTTTTCATGTATACACACAGATTTCACTAAATGTTTGGTCATAGAAACTTTGACCAAACAACTTTGAACTTTGAGGTTTAAAGTCATGGAAAAGTTATGGAAATCCATTGGTCAGAATGTGTATGAACCCTGGGAGCTGCGCGTTAACACTCACTCATTTATTGACGCTTATTGGCTGCAACTGGAACGGGAGGGGCTCAGACTCCTCGCCTGGACCTCCAAGTGCATAAATGCCTTAAAACCACCGCAGTCGTTGTCAAAAGCGTCTTCTGTTATGCTCTAATTGGCTCCCGCGAGACCCACTTCCAGAGCTGAAGTGTGGCTCAAATGTTTATGTACATGTTTGACTAGCCGGCGACTGGTTTAATTCACCTTATTACAGTCTCTCTGACAGCAGAGAGGCTTTATGAAGCAGTCACCATCACGTTGATGGAGATTGTTGCAGAACAGTTCAGTACTCTCGGCAGATGCAGAGAGGGTGGTGCGGAAGGAGCGGCACGTCATGATGGACGTCGAGTTCCCCAGCGACTACCGCCTCACTGTGTTCCCCTTCACTAGAGACGTGAGTGGCAACTTCATGGGAGCTTTGCTGTTCTGCACTTTATATGAGACGAACAATTCCATTTTCCTCAGACGATGTAGGAGATTTACTTGAGTGTGTGTTTGTGCTGCAGGTGTTGCTGTACGTCCCCAGAGCTACGGTCGACCTCTCCGTGTTCGGCGGAGATCAGTCGACGCTGATTCGGAGTCTGCGGTCGGCTCACAGGTCGCTCCGTTTCCGGTCTTCCCAGCAGCACATGAAAGCCACCGTCGAGGGGCCCTTCTCTGCCGTTCAGGCCCTCAGACAGGACCTCATCCGCAAGGCCAGCCAGCTTAATTCAGCCGAAGCTACCGCCACCAAACTGAGAGAAACCCCCCTTAATCCGACGGTGATATCTCACCGCGAGGTCGTCGGGTCTGTAAGCTATGGCGGTTCTAAAGCTAAGCCGGAACCAAGGAGCTCGCCCTGCTTATCGATGCGGCCGCAGACCACAGGTGAGGCAACCGAAGTCCAAAGCCCGCTCTCAAATTGGAAATCTCAAAGCGCTTCTCCGAGGCAAAGGGTTTCTCATGAGAGCGTGGAAGAAGAGCCGAGCGAGCGGCCCGGGCAGGAAACTATAGGAGACTATATGACAGAGCTGTTGAAGGCCGACCCCAGACAGGCGCTGAATGCAGGGGTTGGATCCTCCTTATCAGGCCTGGACCTGGACCGAGCAGAGGAAGTATCAGCAACACAACCAGGTGTGGACAGCCCAAGACCAGACAGGAGTTCAGCCCCCAAGATCAGAGCAGAGAATCCGACGGGCTCCTCCTCTTACAACCCTACTGACTATCTGGAGGATCTGGATCAGAGCATCTCAGCCTTCAACCTGCGCACCAAAGATGTCTCCACGTCCTCCAAGAGCATTGCGGAGGACGCAGGAGAGCTGCCTGCAACCGGCCCGGGGGACGAGGGGGACGCGTGCGTCTGGGTCGACTCGTACACGTACAGGTACATCGAGAGGTTTGACACGGGGGAGTTCGACAGACGCCTGAGAGGCCTCGAGGCGCGCGTCGAGTTCCAGGGCGCCGACCTCGCGCGGATATCGCTGACCGAGAGGCAAACCTCCAAGACGGGCTCCAGGGTCCGCCGTGCGTCGGAGGACCTCAAGAGCCTGGTGGAGTTTTGGACGCAGATGCTAAGAGTTCATCAGATCGACCTGGACGAGGACGGGCCGCCCGGGAGACAGACGGTGATTCAAATCTGCGACGAGGTGAACGTGCACTACACGGACGTTCTTTACCTGTTGGAGGACTCCTGCGTCAAAGTCATCGGCCCCTCAATCTCAGGGCACCTGTTCTGTAGGAGGGTGGAGGGTAGAGTTGCTCTGCTCAAAGCCCCTCTGAGAGCGTAAAGGATGGGGGTGTAAATACATGGTTCTGGTACCATCATTGGCCACATGGTGGTGCAGTTGCGCCACGATCTTGATTCCTGTATTTTACTCACACAGTTGTTTTTCATTTTTCACAAGTACAACTTTAGAAAAGAATAATACTTGCATAATTACATATGTGCGTCAATTACTCAGACAACTCAATTTAGTTCTCTTATTAGGCAAAAAAAAATCCAATGCTTTTGTTTTTTCCCTTTGTCTCTATGGTGACGCTTCCCTTCAGTGTGTGTTTGGTTTAATAATTTGGTCTTCAAACCACCGGTGTTTCCACACGATTGTTCACACAGCAGTAGAGACAAGTCTCAATTAACCTCTTCACATCTTAATCACAAAAGGTAATTAAAAGCAAAACTGACGGACGACAACTTGTCTCACGTAATCACATCTTCCGGCTCTGTTGCCCACCGATTTTATTTAATCATTCGTTAGCAATAAATCATTTTCTTTGAAGTTTGTCTTGTTTTTAATCGGATGAACAGATATTTTTTTGTTTTTGTATTTCATGGCAGACGGACCAAGAAAATAAATCTACAAGTAGAGAACTTTCAAAGGTTTCTGTGTTTCATATATTTCATTAAATACAGAAAAAATGGGGGGCTGATAAAATGCAAATTCCCCCTTTTGGCAGATTCATGTTAGTTTAATATGTTCTATAAAAAGCAGTGCTGTGATCAGGATCATGTACCGGCGTTGGACAGCAGGGGGCGGTGTGGCGCTTTCTCCCGCATGCTGAACTGATTAAAAATAGAGACGATGGAGCTGCCGCAGTCATGTTCAGTGAAGCTATTATGGAGGCCCGGTTTGGCAAGCAGGGTGCAGATTGGCAGGCAAATGATGTCAGTTGGACGGCCCATTATACACCCTATCCTACACACACACACACACACACTTTCTCCAAGGGAAATACTGATCCGTACATGTGATGTGTGATTGTGCTCAGTTAAATCTTTTATTTTTTCTCTCTTTCTGCGATTATTCAAATGAGCTCGCCCCACAGCCTCGATAATTGATTCATTATGTAAAAATAAGCCACACAACCATAATGAACACACACAAACATAGACAATCACTCATCTCCCAGACACACACGCACACACTCACTCTCTGGGTTGTTACCATAGGAACATAGTGGAAGAGGTTGCCGAGCTGCAGCGCTGGGCGTCGTTAGGGGGAAGCTCTCCAACACAATGAAAACATCCAGGAGGACCCTTCATCGGAGACCAGCAGAAGAGAGAGCGCTGCCTCTTAGCACCCAGACCTCTGCTGCCCTTTGATGGCACGTCTTGAACAATTACCCATCACCCGGGTGGGGGCCGTCGTGGTTAAATGGAAAGCAGGGGTCAACGAGCAGAAAGCGTGAATTTGTTTTCCCGGTCCTCCATTACATCTTTTCATCCTTTCTCTTCATTATGCATAATGTATAATTAGGTAATTGCATTTTTGAATAATAAAACGTGTGACTTTCATGATGGAGGTCATAAACAGCAGCAGGCCAGAAAAAGGAAGCCGAGCATGTTTCCCTGGGGGGGGCGGGGTCTGCTGTGGATAAGAGCTGTGATTGGACCACGGGTGGATTACTGAACAGGCCTTTAGGTCGCTGGTGACTGTTGACAGTTCCTATTGGGGAGTAAAGCAAGAAAGGACAACAAAATGACCAAAAAGAGATGCTAAACAACAACAGTAAAACTAATTTACAACAAGACATGATTACAAAAGGTGCGTAGGCGGGCCGGGGAGCACACCATTCCATCTGTGGTCCACGAGTGAGCGCTCGTGCCGTCGTGTTCAGACACACGTTGGAGGTCAGAGGTCGCGCAGACAGGCAGCAAGCCTCTGTGTCACATTTCTTCACAGTGAGGAACGAGGGCCGCCGGCTGATGAATGGTCGTCTCCAGGCAGTGTGTGTGTGTCTGTGTGTGTGTGTGTGTGTGTGTGTGTGTGTGTGTGTGTGTGTGTGTGCACTTTGCAGCCACAAATTGCATCCTAATGATTCTCTTTACAGATCATCACCCTGCCCGGGAGGGGTAAGGTGGGTGGTGATATGAGTTCTCCCCCCCCCCCCCCCCCCCCCCCCCCCCCCAAATGTGGTATGTGTATTAGGGAGTTGTGATGGAAGAGCCTGGGGGCAACAGACAAGAAAACACTTTGTGTGTGTGTGTGTGTGTGTGTGTGTGTGGGGGGGGGGGGGGGTTAGCTGTGGAAAAAGGATGAAAGGTGTTTAATTGGTCTTGCAATTTATGACCCAGAATGTAGACGGAGCCAATCCCCTTTTGAATTGTACAAATATGACCCTCGTGTGACTAATGATGAATGTGTAAACTATGTGTCTCTTCAGATTGATATCACATCTCCGAGCTTTTCACTCCGAATACTTTCCCAGTCACATGACCTTGCACCTCCCTGCACACCCGTCCCTCATTCCTGTCGTCACACCTGCCTCTCGATACCCCATTAACCCCACAGCACACACATATATTATATATATAATATATATATATATATAATTTTCAACAGTGAGGATCAGCGTGTATCTTTATATTTTGCTGCTGCTGTGTGTCTCTAGTTGAGGACGCTCAGACAATAAGGCCCCACGCCACATCTGCTCAGCCTCACTTACAGGATGTGTCGGTGTAATTATCAGCCCCCCCCCCCCCCCCCCCCCCCCCCCGACTGTTTCAAAAAGCGCTCGCAGTGAGCCGGGTGTGAGGAAGAAATGCGATTGCCTGTTAAACCTTTCGACGCCGCAGGTCGCAACACACGGGTGACACGTGTGTGTGTGTGTGTGTGGTGGTGGTGGTGGTGGGGTGGGGGGGGTCAAGGGTAAAGCTGGCTGTACACAATCTATGTTAGAACATCAGTGGAAACAATGACTTCCTATGGATGCAAACCACGGCCTCTGGGTCTCATTCAAACCCTTTTTGTTTCTTTTTGAGGGAGCGATCAGAGCCTCATGTGACGCCTTCCGCCGCCTAAACTCTCTGGTGGATTTTGCCAATGGCCGAACTGCCTCGCTGTCTGCAGCTGGTCCAAAATATCATCTGATTGGTTATGCCGCCCTGTGGGAGAGGCTCCTCAATTTCAGCCCTCGTCGCTCAGCTCCATTAGCTGAAGAAAAGACACCAGAGGAGGCATATTTCTCAGGTGGCCCACAGATGTGTGTGTCTCCGGATGATTCGAGGCACTCGGCCTTATTTTAAGCCGCGCGCGGAGGCGAAATGGGTCCAATAATTGAGATTTGTGTGAAAAGCACCTGTGCGATTTTAACGGCCCCGGAACAAAAATTGAAGCCTGGCGCCGGTGGCACCATCTCATATTCCGTCTGCAATTACGCACGCGGCACTGGCCATGATAGCACCCCGGGTTGATAATAACTGTGGCGGCTCACATGTAACATAGAATTGCTCCCCCATCGAAGAAATCCCGCAAAAAACTGACAATAGAAAGATTTACATCAATATAAAAAAAAGATTCCCCCGTTTAATTCATAACTCGGGCTCGCTCTGTCCAGTAAAAAGAGAAGTGACAGATGGAGATGAGAGAGAGGCGAGGTTTTTAGAATACATCAGTGGCCCAGTGAGCCAACAGGATGCGTTTGCATGTGCAGGTGTGTGTGTGTGTGTGATGAGTGCATTTGTATGCTGTCGGCAGCAGAAACCAGTCGCGTGGGGAAGATGAATGGCGCTGGCTTTAAGTGAAAACGTTAATGCTTTGGACAAAGCACACAGATCTACATCCAAAAGGAGGATGACGTTCACCAACATGTGTGTTTGGTTGAGGCCATGGGACACAAGTTCTTATTATAAAGATATGGACACAACATTTTCAGCATACGCACGTTCATTCAAAAAGCACTTAGACATGGCGTCTTCTCATCTCCGAAACCAATAAAAAAACAGAAAAGAAACGAACTCCTCAGAGGCTGACCGCATACATGCTACCTAACCTCGGAAGAGAGCGAATACACGCTGATTTGATTAGCCCCACTCGAGTCTTTAAAGGTCTCCTGGAAATGTCAGCAGAAATCCTCAAAGCACCCGCCTCCTTCATAAAGGCCTGATCAAAGGCATTCTCGGCATACTGCGCCCTCTGTGTCGTTCGCTCACGGGTAAAAACGGCTGCATCTGCACAGCATTATTGGTTTTATGGGAGTTTTATAAGTGGAGACAGACCCAAATCGGGGAAAGACAAGTGACATTCCCCCCCCCCCCCCCTCTTAACTGCAGCACGAGGAATCCCACTCCGTTTGGCTCCTACTACGTTCCATTAATGCACTTTCTCTGCATTACCGCCTCTGCTGCCGCCCTTTGTTGAACAGAGCAAGTCCTCGCGTTTGTTCTCCTCCACCTGAAGGACAAGTGGTCAGACAGACGGTGTCATGATCTTGCATGCTCTGCGAAATTCTTTGAATGGGATTTTCCTTCCTCATACGCTAACTTAAAAAAAAAAGATGACTGTAAATCGTGCGTTGCACATCTCTCATCAAAACTTTCCTCCACAGCGCTACTAGTGGTCAGAAACTCCACAGCGTGCCTTTAATTTGATGTTTAGTGGAACGTAATTGACTGTACACAGACAGAGTGTATCAATTAATTTACACCTAGTGCATTGAGAAAACAATGCGGCCCATTATCTGGAGGAAAAAAACACGTCAAACCTGTTATGATTCAAAGAAAACATCTGTTTTCATTAAAACTGCGAGCCAATCAGGAACTGCAAGATAATATATGCAAATGTATTATTGGATATGCAGACCATTATTCTATTTCATGCACGCTGCTATTAACATTTTTATTCTCACCATAAACCATCATTCTTTCTTAAAAAACAATGTAATACTGTGCTGTAAACACCAATATTATTTTTCACACATAATGGTGCACGTGTGAGTATGATTTATGAACTAAACAGCCTCTCATATTAATCTCCCCCGGACACGTAATCTCATTAAAACAATTACCCCTTTAATAGAAGACTATAGGCACTACATTGTTCTCATGTGTTGAATTACACACACACACACACATCACATACCTCACCCGCCCAACTCACAGCAGGTTGTTCAGACCTTAGGCCTCTTCAGTAGATCAAAGAGATGTTGGTAGCCCCCCCCCCCCCCCCCCCCCCTCTCCTGCCCCTCCCCCCAGCAAATCCCAGCACCACAGTGGGTCAAAGTAGCCCCACAACACACCCCTCGCTTTAAGCACTCGCTCCTCTCAGGATCCCTGAGGAGACCCAGCTGTGAGGGTCAGTCTGCCTCCTTTTGATTCCCATCCTCGTGTAGGATATGAACGGTTATGAAATATGTTTGGGATATTTCTGTCGGCTGTTTTTGTGCACGTACGGACATCACCCTCTCATATCTGCATGCAGGATCCCCATATCCCCATCACTTTGGGAAGAGTTACGGTTTGGCTTTGCACACCGCATCCCTCGCCTGCTGCTGATTTCCAGCTGATTTGCTAGTGAGGGGAGGGGGGGAGGATATGCAGCAAAGATCGCTGGAACATCACCACAACGCTGACAAAGAGGAGGGGACTCTGATGACGCTCTCATCTCGACTGTGTGATGCTCCACTCTCTTGCTTCCTCACATTACCCGCGTTACATTTCGACACACAGTAAAAATGCCAAATATTTGCACCTTTTAGCTTGTCAAATGTGAAGACTTTCTGCTTTTCTCTGTTTTTGCGTAATTGTAAATTCACAAATATTCAGGTTTCTGAAAGAAATAATGTCAATCCATAATGAGAATAATGGTTTTGTCTCATAAAAAAGATAATCACAGCAAACATTTTGTCTTGTCATTATAATAAAAGCACAGGTGTGACTAATATTATAATTAACAATGGCTCTTGTTCTTGTGTCCCTGTAAGCCATGATGATGCAACAGTGAGCCAGAATTTAATATTGTCATCTGTGCTTTTCCCAGTGTGACATGCCAAAATGTCTGCTTTGAAAAATGCCTCCTGAAATTTACAGGGAACCAAAAATATAGGAACAAATAAAGACAAAGCAAAGCATTGTTAAAGTGTATTATGAAGCATTTGCACATTTAAAGTCTGTCTCCAGAAGTGTGTGTCACACAGTGAACGGTTAACGAAGCACGGCGTTCTTTAGCACATCAGTGCTCTGCAGAGGCTCTCAAATCTCCCAGCAGCCATGTCTGGCACTTCCATATAGGTCTAACAGATATATGGGCCAGAGAGATGTCCTGGTTCTTCGCTATATATAGCGAGAACATGAAATATAAGGGTTGCTTTAGCGGGGATGTAGATGCCTTATTTGGAAACCTTTCATTTCATTTCTTGATGTGACATTCGAATGTGTCAAAAAAAAGGTAATCCTGGTCAGATAAGTAAAGGGTATAAACTCCTGTGAAACTAACAGCTTGTCATTTTTACTACTAATTTATTTGCGCGGATACATAACAACACATTATGATATGTTGATGTATTGACTGTTCGCTATGGGGGACTGCCCGTTGTCCCCACGGGGGCCCATTATTCCGAAAGCCCAGTAGTCTGAAATATGTCCCCTTAGGACCGGAAGCCCATTTGTCCGACAGCCTGTTATCCCGAAAGCAAAAGCCTGTTGCTCCAAAGGCCCGTTGCTCGGACAAATACTAACTCTGTTACTTTCGGGGTTAAAAACACTGTTTTTAAGTGAGGTAACAAAGTGATTTATGTCACATTCATCTTCGGCATGAGCTTCCAGGCAGCAGCAGAGACAGCAGGAACGGCAGGTGGAGCCACAGCCACCCAAAATAAAACATTAGATGTTCTATTTCGTGCACTAAAGTAATTAGCTGTCTACGTGATGAGGTCAAACAGTCATATCAGGTTTTAAACCTTATTAGATTAGATTAGAATACAATCAGCTGCTGTCTGGTTCACAGCTGAGGGCCTCTGATACAGCAGCCAGGGGGCACATTATGTCACTTGAAATCCACGAGAGAACCCATCTGAACCCGACCATCATGTCAACATTAACATCAGTCAATCGCAATTAATTAATTCCGGAGCTTTTCTTTGTAACGACATTGGTGACAGCCGTCGTGGCATTATCTTTTTGATATCTGAGAGCAAATTTCAGTCCTCACATTAACATCGCCCCCAACCCATATGGAGCCTCTCATTTATCATTACTGAGATAAAGAGCTGGATGACACCGGAGGCTGTCAACCTCATCTCCACATCACACGTCACACACACACACACACGCGCACACACACATACACACACAATCTAACACTCACCGCCAGATCTGGATCTCCCTGTGATGTGATTTGACTCATTGGCCATGACTGTGGTGGGTCTGCACACGGTTGTTAAATAAAAAAAAATAAAAGAACAACCACATCCTCGCGCAGCAGCCGCACATTTCCGAGGATCATGAGGGATTATACAGCCGGCGCTGGTTTGGATCACAGACTACATGACTGCCAGGAACAGCCAGCAGTGTTGATTGCGTTTGACGAAAAAAGTATTCCTTGGCAACCTTTTCTTTTCTTTTTGCACGACCAAAAAGACGGGATCATATTAAAAGAACCTGTGATGACCAAAACTACATTTACACGTTTCACGAAAGATTTGACATCAATAATATTGTGAGTGATGGAACAATGAACAAATGCCATCTACAAAATCATGCGCATTGTAGTTCCTGATTGGTACCCTCCATTGCCCAAATCCATCTCGTCTTCAAAAGCTGCTTTAGCTCACCTTTCAATAACGCTATCTCCGTCAGTAACATAAGCTAACGCTACCACTTCCTGCAACAAATGAAGAAACAGTTTTACAAACTAAACGCGCTTAACAATTCGACTATAAAGTAGTTAAGAGGCGGCACAAAAATGCTTTGGGACAAGCCACAAAAACAAGCAGGCTATAAAAAGTTAAGCTAACGTTATTTACAGCGCCACACACTGTGTAGGCTCAGCGTACTTCCGATCAGATCAAACAGGTGAAATGGGTCAAATCATTTTATTTTTTCCTCTGTTGTCGTTTAATGATTACACTCACAAATACCCTTTGTTCCTGTCATGTAACTGAGAGATATGATGATTGTCCCATCATGTGGTTTTGTCTTGAGGAGATGCTAATGAAGACATCATTTCATGCACCATTAACCCCCAATCCCACACACACACACAGAAACACACAGAAACACACATACTCCAACCTCCCTGAAGAATCAGGTCATCCCTGGAATGATTCATCCTTCAATCTATCAAACAGACTGAACACATTCACTGTGCCTCATTACATCAGTGTGTATCCATGCCTGAACCGACCTAATGACTGACGGGAGACACTCCGCAGACTTACTGTACTCTTTGTCAAACGCGCCATTGCCTTTCTCCTCTGTCCGTGTGTGTGTTCCCGTCACAGTGTGTGCGCCGTGCCCTCACTGCCCTACAGTACATCCAGCGGAGGATATAAAGCTAATGGTTTATTAAAACAAAATGTCATGTGTTAGTAAGCCGGGGGAGAGGGGGAAGGAAAGAGCTGATGCTTATTAGGATTCATTAGGGGGTTCCAGTCGGCTACCATTGTTTCATGCACTAGAAAACCCAGAATGCAATTGTGTGTATTTCTTACCTGTTGGATGATGGCTCGGGTTTTCCACGCTCACATTTCTTTATGTTGAGTGATAACAGGTGATTCATACACTATTTGGTTGAAAGGTTAGGACAGACTGACCACATATAAGTATTACTCATAATCACACGGGAGATTAAAATATAAAATATATTAAACCATCCTTAATGAGTTTACATTGGAAAATTAACAAATCATTAATGTGTCAAAAACATTTCCGTGCCTCTCTTTCCTCCACAAAAGCTTGAGCCAGAAATTAAATAACAGAATTAACTAAGAGGGTTTCTGGAAACGGATGACATTTTCTTAAGACATTTAATACTAAAAGCAATTTTGGAAATCTTCCCAGTTGTGTTCAGCGATGTACATGATGTTCCAATCCACATTCAATTCATATTATACTAGATCATAATAAAATACTAACAGACAAAGTGATGTCCGGTACTGTGATCACTAAAGTAATTTTACAATACAGCAAAGAGGATATGATATATTTTAAGTGATTACACAACAGTGACATAGTTCTAAATATAGCAAAAGCTCCACTTTGATTTATTAAGAAACAACAGTGATATTGCAACAGTTTATATAGTGAAAGTTTCACTATAGAACCAAAAACAACAAGACCATAGGTTTACAGAGATATTGAACAGGTAAACTCCAAATGTTAGCGTATCTAGCTAACTACCTTAATACGAGCTATTAACCTAACCCAGCATTACTTCCAAGGCCAAGAGTTAGCATATTATTAGCTAACAACATTCATTTTTGGGGTTTCATCTTATATTCATGACTCGCTGGTCCAGATACTACTGTATCAGGGTGTAGCGTTCTATCCTGCTCTTCATTTATTTTCATTAATCAAAGTGAAACATGCTGCTGGACAATATAAAGCTTCATTACGGTTGTCTTCATCAGACTTCATAGGAGGAGAGACTTGCTCTCCACTATATTACAAGAACGATGTTGTTGCTTTATGTCCATGTTTTCCATGTGTTTCATCAAGTGGATGCAGACGTTAAAGATTTTTTAGCAAAAACTGATAAAGATCTGTCATTTTAGCCAGTTAAATGATCAGCCAGAAATAAGAAGCTGCGTCTCTTTAATGGTACCACCAGTGATGTCATTGCTTTGAGCGTTTATTCCCCATGCAGATTATATTAAGGGATACACTCATACTGTACAGTATGTCATTAAGGGTCACTCACTAGCTCAGCTGGTGTGAAATAACATCTCCCCATGTTCTGAAACCAGAGTACAGTCAGACCGCGGCCCCCTGCTGCTGTCAGCCGAAGATCTGAGAGCAGTTAGTCAGAATACTGCGAGAGGTCAAACAACTCTGACATCTTGTTTTTTTAACAAAATGTATTATATTTTACAGCGGTGCTTTGGAGATTTTAACACAGAAGCCATGGAGGTAATTTAGGGGACAGTATAGACAGTTACAGACTGAGTAAAGATAACGTATATGTTATGGAATACTGTGTCTGAAAATCATCTGAATGTTAATTACCTCCTATTGGTATGGGCAGTAAGGCCAATACCTATAAGAAGAAAAGTCAATACTCACATACACTTATGACCTTTGTATTTACACTTATGACCTTTGTATTGATTTTTTTTTAAATACACATTTTAGGTTTCAGTCAACACAAATCCATAAAACCTCCCATGGCACTTGCACTTGTTTTTGAATAAAGAACAAAAGTGACGTCCACCGCTATTTCTCCCCTGAACTGTTTTGAATCTGCCCTTAATTTCCCAGCCACGGTGACTCACCGTCGAGGAAATCCCTCGCAAACTGAAACAAAGTGAGTGTGTGCCGCGTGCCCCAGCGGTAAATGTCAGCGCTCCGCTGATCGAATGCACGTCGACAGAGATAACTGTGGGGCAGCATGCTGTCACGTCCGTCAGGGCCGAGGCCCAGTGACCTAGACTCCTCGCAGCACCTCCAGCACTGCTGGCCCGCCGGCCCACACCACTTAAGATTCACTTCAAATTGCACTATTTGTTACTCATTCTTCATCATCTCGTGACCTGTGTGGATAGAAACGGTTACCGCACCAGTGAGTTGCCTAAGATTTCTGGAAAGCATTGCAACAACCTAATCCCTCTCATTTTGGTAAGAAGCTTTTTTTTTGTTCACACAGGAAGAATTACGTGCGCCTGTGCGTGACCCAGACCTGAACTATGCTGGATACCACAAATAACAATGGGTGCTTGCCATTCTAAACACACAGGGATGTGAGTTCATCATTGGAAATTACAGTGTTGCTGCTTTGAGGTACTTTCCGTATGAATAATTCAGATTATTTATAGCTTTCAAAATATCTGTGGCAGATTTCCCGGATTGTTTCAACAAATTGGACTGCTTTAGACTTACTGTGAGGTAAATGTGTGCTGACCTAGTTGTGTAATAAAGCATTGCGGGAATACACGCCAAGTTATTCAATTTGATTAATTACAGTGTATTCGGTCAAATGTACGGCCTATCATTATTTTGTGATTTTTAAATTGGATTTTGAACATCCCAAAATTGTTCAGTCAAGGACTCAACGTCTGTGTGGTCCGCTGTTGCTGTGTACTTCCACAGAGCCACTAGAAATCCCTCGCTTTTCAAGGGCATTGCTGCATTATTCTATATGTGACGGGCAGTGGCTACAGACGTGGTCAAAGGGTTCCCAAAGGAGGGATGCAGTATTTGAGATTATTGACGTTTTCAGTCAAGGATACCTCAAGATCATCTCTGGAACCCCAGCTGATGCTGCAAACTACATCTTCTGTTAACCCATGTCCTCTCCAAAATGAGTCTGCTCTGATTTCCTCTATGTAAAAGCCACAAAAGGTTTAAAGAATATGTAAAATATGGAGTAAGGTTTGTTCAGATTGGCGGTAGTCAGTGTTTTGCATCCCCTCATGGAAACTCACAAGATGTGCAGGATGTTGACAGCAGCATGTGACCAGAAACAGGTGGTACCCTCATTTCTATTCTGGGAGCCATCTACAGTATTCGGGCAATGGCACTTGTCTGCCAATTCCATTCACACAAAGACCTACTTTAATGTTGACTGCGCTGTAGGTTGTGGGTCCACTGTGCTATCTTACTTCAGCATCAATCATGCTGTAGATGCAGGGGGCAGGGAACCAATTTTTGTATTGACGCGAGACTCAATAGACCTCCATACACAACTGAATAATGATGATAAATATTATAGCTTTTTCTACCAGACTCATTTCTCATGCTCCGGTAAGCTTATACCTTTTCTCTTTGGTTTGCTGCAAGGGATTTTGGTAAGACATGGCAAGGTTAAGGGAACAAAAAAGATGAACACATAAAAAAATCACTCCTAAATGCATTACAGATTGATGATATCATATATATAAATGGGTGAAATTGTCCTTTAAGATGCTTCTGCACAGTGGCTCAAATGTGTGGCTGCACCCAAGTGAGATTGGCAATGCTGCTGGCTATAACAGAATGCAGCATACACACACACGCACACACACACACACACACACACACACACACACACACACACACACACACACACACACACACACACACACACACACACCACACAGGCAGCCAGCCTGGAAACTGGGAGAAAAAATCCTGGAGAAGGGCACAAGGGCACAGTGTGCAAACACCTCAGCTAATGTGGTTTTGTTCACTGTGTCCTCTGCTGTAGCCGTTTCAATCTCAGTAAGCTGCATTTATTTGAACATAAAGAAATATATCAGGAAAAATAACGGTTTAGCTAGGGAGCATGCTTCTTTTATATATATAGCTCACATAAATACACAAAACAACGGGCTGTTTTGCAACCCATGCAGGTAAAATCCCCATAATCTTCAGATTCAGCCAGAATTGGAATGAGGTCAAATGAATATAGTACAGAGATGGCAGCCAAATAGCAGCGCTATAGTATAGTCCCCCCCCCTCGCCTGGTCCCTTTTCTCCTGGCAGCGTTGTGTCCTGGAGGCAGAGCTCCCACACAACAGACGGGACTCCCACCACACAGCCTGCAGGGTGGAGCTGTCTCACTGTAAAGAAAAAAAGCTGCCAGCAACACAGAGAGTCCAATCACTCCGTCACAGAGGGGAGAGCTGATGCAGAACGCCGCTGTTTTTTGTAAAAAAGAAGAAGAAGCCTGAAGGCTGAGAGACGAGGCCTTGAGACCAGAAGGGTGTCTGTTCACACTCTGAAGAAAGATAGAACAGCGTTATGAAGCCCGAAGGGAAATCTAAAATTTTTAATGTTACCCTTTTTTTCCCTCTGTGTCTTCTTATAAAGAGGAAAGCTAATATGTTTTCCCCGGCTGTGTGTGCCACAATAAGTATGTGTATTTTTCAGCGATAATGAGGGGAACTACCAAAGCAGCTCTCAAGGAAATAAGAAACTGGGTTCACTGGGTTTATTGGTTTTCCCAATTACGATTGCTGCAACAGAAAAAACCTCCAATCAATACCTGCTCACAATGTTCAGCTAACTCGGAGCCCAAGGGCTCATTCGCCGTGGAGTGAAACGTGTGTAAAGAAGAATGTCGATAATACGTTGTCTTGCTGTGTCACTTTTGTGGTAACTGGGAGGCACAGGAGCCTTTTGTTGTACACTGTTCCAGCAGAAACAATATTAATGCACTTTATTTTTTATTGAAACTGACACAATCAGCATATTCCTCAAAGTGTATATTAATGAGTGAATAATTCCTCCCAGTGGTATATGCAGTGCAACACTTTTAGTGCTTCAAATTCATCAGGAGCATTACAGGAGATACGACTATCAGTAAGCCTGCAAGCTAAAAAGCAATTATAACTCCATTCATTTATTTTGTATAGCCCAAAATTACAAATTTGCCTAAGAGGGCTTTACAATCTGTACAAATATTTTTGAGTTTATTTATGTATTAAATATTTTCCCGAAGGTCACTCTATATTTATTTTTTTGTATTACACCTGTATATGTATTGGGGAATGCCTCAATTGAGTATTGAGTAGGAGTAATTTAGATTTTATTTATTGTATTAGAAGTTACCTAAAGAAAACTATCTAATCAGGAGCATCTATTTTAATGACTGCAAACGTATACTAAAAGCTGAGGTTAATGTTTACTTTTTTTTGGTGCATCAAACCAACAAACAAACATATTTTCATTCTATTGCAAACGTTTTTAAGAAAGGTGTTAACTAAATTATGGTTTACTTTTGAGTAATCTTTCTTCAACTGAATGCTAATTGTAGTTAGCAGGTTTAGCTCAAAGCAAACAAGCTAGCTAATTATGAGTTAATTGAGTTCCGGTCATGTTGTGGAAACAGGATATAATGTTTAAAATGATTGTCTTTTATTGTAATTTGTACATTGTCAACACTAAACATTATAACGTTTTATACAACGTTAATTATTCATTAATGTGCTTCATGTAAAAGTTGTGGTTGTCCGAAAGGGGGCGCCATGATGGAGGGAAGTTCCTGCGGGCTGCTGTGTGTGTGAGTGGCGCGCGCATAGGGCACGCGGGAGGACAGGAGGAGAGCCGCTGCCATTGGCTCCCTACGACGTTATAAATGCAGGCAAATGGCATTTACCGGCACAGAGCAAGCGGAGACACCGGACGAGGAGGACAGAAGACGGGAGACGCTTCTGTTGCTTTACATCTAACGACGATTCTCACACACACGCGCGCAGGATTGGACTTTTACACTTCATTATATTTCTGAAATCAATGAAGGAGAGACGCTCGTGTCAGAAACTATCTCTGAAATCCGGCATGGAGCCCAGTCAGAGTGTGAAGTGTAAGATAGTGGTGGTGGGAGACAGCCAGTGCGGGAAGACCGCCCTGCTTCACGTGTTCGCCAAGGACTGTTTCCCCGAGGTGAGACCCTGAAACCCCGCGGACTGACTACCGTGACGCTCATTAACCTGCTTGTGTGAGCGCGCGGTGAAACGCCTCGCGCTGGTTGTGTGGGAGCGGATGCATTGGATGTTATACCGAGTTTATATGATGTGATGCATGCATGTGTTAGTACGCGGTGCCGCTGTAATGGTGGTCTAGTGATGGTAACGGTGCTGTAGCATTACGATACCAGTTGAGTATTGGGACTAGTTATTGTAAAGGTATAATATTGGAGAATTGTTCCTCGTTTTAGTCATTTTCATCAAAAGTTTATGCATTTTATTTTCTCTTTCCTGCAGAGCTACGTCCCCACGGTGTTCGAAAACTACACAGCCAGTTTTGAAATCGAAACGCAGAGGATTGAGCTCAGTTTGTGGGACACCTCAGGTAATTATGACCCTCCCCTCCCTTCCTTCCTTTCCTTCACCTCTCCTGTGTGCTTCATCTTCATTGCAAATCAATTCTGGTGACATGTCCGGACATGTCCAAACACGCAGGTCCTTTGCACAATTCCTGTGTGACCCCTGTGGACATGCTCCCCTGCTGTGGGGAGATGGAGGGGGGCGGGGGGGGGGGGGTCAGATTGAATCAGTTTGGCCATGTCTTCATAAATTAACATTGACGTATTTTTCCTGAAAATGTCCAAATCATGACATTTCAAATATGCTTAGGCTTTCATTTTTGAATAACGAAATTAGTCTGTGACCCATTTTAATCAACAAAGCTGGGTTAATCCTCTACCCATAGTCTATAGTTGCTGGTCACACAAGCCAGACCCCCCCACCCCCCCTCCCCTCCCCTCCCCCCTTCTACCTACATCAAAACGTTTTAGTGAGTTTAGTGTGTGAAACGCATCAAAGTGCTGGATTATATTTATGATTTCTTCCCGGCTGAGGAAAATCCGATGCAGGAAGAGAAAGATAATGACAGGCAGAGCGCACATATCCGTACATCTGGAGAACACACTTCTGAAATTCTTCCCACTGTGGATTTTTTTTTAGGGGGGAAAGTTTTGTTGTGCAACGCGTGTCCACAGCTTTTATCGCTTGTTGGTTGAACTTTGTGTTCGGGGTCCAAACCAGCTGCTGCGTCCCCCCCCCACACTCCACCCACCCCTGTGTGTGCTTAGATATGTGTGTGTGTAAACAAACCCACTTTCCCATCCATCAATGCCTGGGCAGTGGAAAGCACAGCAGTCAGGCGTGAGCGAGGCGTATGTTGCATGTGTGTGTGAGCATGTGGTGTGTGTGTGTGTGTGTGTCATGGGCGGGGACAAGCACATAGCCAGCTGTTGCCGGTCTCCGGCCTGGAATTCCTGAGCGACTTTGTGGAACTTTTAAAGATCTGCGTGGAAGCGAAGCAAACCCGCGGAATCGACTTCAACAGAGTTTGTGCAAATCATTTTTGAGTAATTGAGTAAAGTAAGCGAAAGCGTCATGAAGTTAGATGTTTGCTTCAGAGTAAGTCACTGTAATTTCCAAGCTCGGCAAGGGAGAAAAAGCAGGGAGGTCGGGTTTCAAATTCTCTGTGGAAGAAGAAATGAAAGTCGGCCAGGGTGAGAATTTTTGTTTTATTGCGCTGTGTTGGCCGGCCGCCTGGAGCCATTTTTCTTTTTCTCTTCGCTTCATAAAACAGCGAGGGTGGGGTGGGTTCCTATTAGATCAGTGGGTCTGAGATGGAGCCAAACCCCCTCCCCTCCACACGTCCTTTAATCCTCACCCCCACCCAGCATGCACACACACCCAGAGACTGATTGATACGGCCTTCGGCTTGACTGGTCCCCTTTGTAGAGACAACCCATCGGCCGTGGCCAATCCAATCGATCCCTTATCTCCTGAGGTGTGTGTGTGTGTATGTGTATGTGACCCCAGCATGCACTGGGACAAAGACCAGGACGCAGAAATGAAGACCAACAATCCATCCCCCTCCCTGTCAAACACACCGTGGTGGTCTTTGTTCTGTGGTGACGAGTGGCCTAATGAGATGGCTGCCGTGTGTTTTTAAAAGGGAGGGTGATGGGAGTAATTCAGGTCATTAAGGTAAATGCCTGCCTGTCGTATTGCCTTCCATTTGCTCCCCCCCGCCCCCACCCGGCTTGTCAGCGCTAGCTCTGCTTCCCAGGCCTCAGGGCGGGGCCCCGACGGGGGCCCTTTGATGCTTCGCACGTCTCTCACCAGCAGAGGAAGTGGTTAATGCTGTCTGCCCACATGTCTAAATGTGCTGCGAAGGTGTTGTGCGTGAGAGGTAAACAGGAGGATAGGAGGACGGGGAAGGTAAACAGAACATGCCCTGTGGCCCGTGTGCCCGAGGCCTCTCCTCATTTGAGTTGAAATGAGAAGAAAATGCAATGTCGGTAATCTCAGGCAGGGGAAATGCAGCGGGCAGCTGTTTGCATTATTTAAATGTCTGAAAATAGCAAGAAAAATCACATTTTCCCAAAACCCAAGGTGATATCTTTTAAAATGACTTGTCCAGCCCAAAGATATGTAATTCACAGCTATATACAACAGAAAAAAGCACCAAATTCATATCATTTTTTTATTGTACAATTGATTGACTCTTAAACATGCATCTGTTTTATTTTTTGGCTGCTTGGGGGCAGCACCACACGCTGCAAACACAACACTGATACACTGCTTCCTTACACACACAGCAGACACCAGGCAACATTAACATGTATTTAGGGTCATGTTTATGGCCATGTGATAGATTAAAGTTCAGTATTTGCATCTCTGGCTTTTTAGCTGCTGAATGTGTCTTAACTGTGTCTGTCTGTCTGCTGTTTGGTGGGTTTATCAAAGCAGAAGCACACAGAGTAAATATATTGATACCGTAAAAATGCTGTTTTCTGTCAATCAACTAATTGTTTCAGCACTGACTAATCCCAGAATTGATTTAATCAGCTTGGACACTCGTGAAATACTCTGAATGTACTTCTGTTGGAGTGGACTGCACGAAGCAGCTTAGTTCCTCAGAAATCAGTGTGAGGTGTTTGTTCCAACTTCCCTTGAGGCAATCTGCCAGAGCCAGGCCGAGTGAAAGCTTCAATAAAATCACATCGGGAAAACACAGGGACTGTTGGGCATGTTCACATCAAGGACTCCCAAAGAGACCCACGTGTTAGACCCCATGGATCTCATTTGGTAATATTTATTCCGGGGAACCTTGAGGGGAATCTTCTTGTTGTGTTTTGTTTCGTGGTTGATTTGAACAGCTGCCGACTCTGCAGATTCAAAGACGACCCACTTTGAAACACAAAGACATAAAAAGTCAGATAAAGGAGTTTATTTCATTTTTTTTAAAGGGTGATGTGTAATGATAGTGGAGCCCAGGTTTGTCCTTTCCTCGCGTAGCTTCCTTGAGTGCATGTGCGGCGTTCCTTGTAATGCTGGACGTCTGAACTGTGGGACTTCTTCATGCAGCTCCTCTGCAAACCGAGCCCCCTCCGCTCTCTGTGTCGGCGGCCATTGTTGCGTTGGATCACATTTCTGGGCTCAGCGAATTGGAGCCGCATGTCTGGCATTCCTCAGACTAAAGGTTTCTCCTTCCTCGCCTACAAAGACCCCCATTGTACCCGGCCGGGTTAGATCCTCGGCGGAGTGAAAAGAGAAATGGCGTGGTCCGCTAAGGCCCTACCTCGTTTCCAAGGGGGGAAATTGAATCACACAGGAATTTCTCGAGCGGCGAGAGAGAGCCTCGAGCCAACGGTGGCCATGCAGTGTATCAACTTCAGGACACTGGGAGAGATGAATAGACTTCCTGTCCGCTAATGTGTAGGAATGACTTTCTGTGTGATGTTACGCCCGACATTAAAATATCCGTGTCCGGTCTTGACCCCGAACACCGCAGCCACTTGGTCCAACCGTTCCTGTTTGAGTCCACCGTGTTTCTGAGTGGTTGTGAAGTGGATTCCTACTTGATTCACACGTTGTTGTTGTGGCCTCGACTGTCATTAACAGCACCTCTGAACTCATTTACGTATATCACACGTATACGTTTTTTAGGTGCATCCACATCTGAATGTGATGGAGACGAACAATTATCTTGAGCTACATTTCCGATTATTTCCTGATCCAAAAAAGAAATGAGTCGTGTTTTGCATCGTGCATTTATCTTAGTTGGTTGGGCGATGTGTTAAAATCTTTCGACCGTCTGCACAGTTAGTTACTTTTTTAGTTCAATAAATTAATATAATAAATATTCTTGCACTTGTTTTTCCTCTTAAACAGAAAAATGCAACAATGTACACTAATCTTTCATTTTTGTATGCGTCTTGTTAACTCATCGTAAAACACAGAAATAAAACAGTAATTCACAGAGTTTACATGTGGAAAACATTCAGGGTTTACACACTGTTATTCCCCCCGGTGTCTCTTACTCGTTCTTAAGGGGCAGACCGATAAATTAGCCAAATAAAACGTTAAAAATCGCCTCCAAAAAACGGCTGATGGACGATATATTCCTCCGATCGCCCTCCCCTGTCTTCCAGTACTACATTAATATTATATGATATTGTAATGCTGCATTGTAAAGTAACACATCATACATCACAGTATACATAAAAGCAATTGGACACCGTTACAAGTTTGACATGGCAGCGCTTTGCAGCAGCAGATATCTTGGTAACCACAGCAACAACAGCTGATGTTGGTCTTACTTGCTCTTTGTCTTCCTCTCTGTTTGCGTTGAATGCGTCTGGCTGGCCAGCGGTCACATATTGATGCTCCATGATAGTGTTGGGGGATGGCTGGCCGTGCCCGTCGCTGTGTTGTTGTTTCCACAGGTGTCCCTGAAGGCGTCGACGCCTCCACACACACACATGCGCTCCCCCTCCCCCTCTCGGTTAACTCAGCTATGTTAGCTATGCAGTAAATCAGCAGGCCTGCAGACCTGTTGCCCAGACCGTACCGCCAGACTGGCGGGTCGCAGCTGGCTTACCTCAGGACTCTGTGTGTTCGTGTGCGATAAAAGTACATTTCCATGTCCGTAAGCCGTTTGTGTGAGGCTTCCAACGGAAAGTGGGATGTCTGGAACGTCGCGGGATTATTTCAGAACCGTATTCCCGGCAGGCAACATCAGGGAAACATCAGATTATTTTGTCGTTGGGTGGATTTGAATATTGAGTCACAATTACGCGAGTAGAGCAGAATGCATTTTCCAGCTCGTTTCATGTGCATTAATAAGTGGTGCTTTTCATCCCAGCTGTTGAGGAACTCGGCACAACAGGAAGGAAGAACACGTTTTTTTTAAGTTTCAGCGTGGCCATGGAAAGACATTTAGTTTTTCATCAGTGGGTATTGTCTCACAGTATTCTGTATCCTCTCGTCGTCGCATTAATTAGCCATGAGCAAGACACAAGGACGGGGTGTGTGTTTAAGAGAGGCGAGAGGGCGGAGAGGGTGTGTTAAAGGAAGGACGGGGAGGACGGGGTGTGTGTCTTCGTCCAGATTTAGAGATCCTGTGGGAGAACAATGACGGGAGCTAATTAGATGACACTCACCAGGTCGTGCGTGCGTGCGTGCGTGCGTGCGTGCGTGCGTGCGTGCGTGCGTGTGTGTGCGCGCGCGCTAGCGATGGGATGTCCTCTTATCTTTCCGCTTGGCAGGAAGATGACCTCAGCGCAGTTACGACTCCTCTGTAAACGACGATCTCCAATTAAAACCATTAAACAGACCTGCTGCCGCGTGCACATTTTGATCCTCTGTGTTGTGTGGCTTAAAATGTGCAGCTATAAATGCATAAATCTCCAGGTTATTTCACAGGAATATGTGCACCCAGCCATTGTGTTCCTCCTCCATTGGGTTAGTCAAAAGAATCAATTGATCGTAAAATGTCAACCGACTCAGTCGCAGGGTCTTATTTTTCCAGTGATTGGTTCCAGGCCGTCAAGGCTGGAAAAAAAAAGAAAGAAAGAAAGAAGAAAAACCTTCAAACAATGCAATGCGGCTGTGATTGATTGTGAGACGGCCGTGAAAAATGGGAAATAAATTCTTGCAAGGGATCCCACGTTCCTGCTTGTACTTCCTGTGCCGGCTCTGTCGGGCCTTTTGTTTTCGGTGGTGTCACCTATCAGACGGCTCCACAAAGGATCCTCTGGGAGTGAGTAGGAAAAGCAGAAACTCATTATGTTCGGATCAAGATATCAAAATAATGTATAAAATAAAATTCTGGGTTGTTCCTGGTGTCCATACTTCACTGACTTTCCGTTTTAGAAGTGGTGAAAGCCATTAAAACACAGACGTTACCTGCATCCTTGGTGTGTATCAACTTTTGGGAAAGTGAGGCTGTGGAATTCACGGTTTTAGCCAAAACATACAATGTCTCACCGTTACAACTTCCCCTCATTGCCAAACCACTGTAAAACTGTTGCATGTCAGCTTGTAAACACTCTGTACTTTCCAAATTGGTGTCTGAGTCAAATATGGTGCGCTAGCAGTAATCGCCTCTCTGTTTTTTTTTTAGCATTTTGCTGTCCAAAGAGGAGACAAAGTGATTCGTCCGCCATGTTCCAGCTCGAGGTGCTGTAGCTAAACAGGACTGACGGCTAATATTAGCTGATAGCACATCAATTGAGAGCTAAGCAGCCGTTTGTTCTGTCAGTCTGTGAAATTGAACGTTGGCTAACTTAAGCTAACGCGACTTCTTAAAAAGGTGCACCCGCGAGGGAACGGCAGTAACCGTCTACTCTACTCGGTGAGCTGTATTAATTAGAGAAATTAAAATATAATTGTAAGCGCAGAAAGGTAGTTATTACAACTAAACGTGAGCTAAAGTTACTGCGTGTGGTTTTCTAGTTAAATGAATTATCAAAATGGAAGTATTCGTCAATGGCACAACCCTGGTCAAACAAAGAGCTTGTGTCTAGTAATACTTCTTATACTATTTAAATATTTAAAAAAGCACTCAGTTGGCGTACAGTTTCGACAGTATTGTTTATTATCCCTGTTGGATGGAGCAGTGACCTAACCAGCACATTGCCCCCTCCCCCGGCTCAAACACTGGCAATGTATGATTGTGGACATAGATATGGTTGAGATTTCTATGTGCAGCAGCGGCTCATTTATTATGCACACATCAGCCATCGTCATGCTTTGTTGTGCGAGGCCCGGGCCTGGAAGGAAGCGCAGATTGTATAAACGGGGTCGTCTCCCATCCGGACCGTTCAGGTTAGGAACACAAGATCCCTGTGTGTGTGTGTGTGTGTGTGTGTGTGTGTGTGTGTGTGTGTGTGTGTGTGTGTGTGTGTGTGTGTGTGTGTGTGTGTGTGTGTGTGTGTGTGTGTGTGTGTGTGTGTGTGTGTGTGTGTGTGTGTGTGTGTGTGTGTGTGTGTGTGTGTGTGTGTGTGTGTGTGTGTGCGCGTGCGCGTGCGCGTGCGCGTGCACGTGACGACGCATTCCTGACTTTTCTCCATGGCAGTGTTTACAAAAGACCTCCCAGGGGAACCTTCGGTTACCAAAAACAAAATTCTCCGGATTTTTGGCAGCCAGTTTTGTGTGTGTGTGGTCAGCTCTGGCTCGTCACGTGCTCCTGACTTCACCTTGACATGAGGCCTCCCTTCGCTGCCCTTCCTCCCCGGAGATGTTTCAGTCTGCTGGAGAGATGGGCGTCTCCCTCACACATGTTTTCAGTTTTTGAGCATGAGAGAGTCACTTCCTCGCTCTGAAGTTCTCCGTCTCTCCGGGAGAGGATTTCTTCATCGAGTGATCTCGCCGTAGTCAGCACATTTTTCCGACTGATGCGGTATTATTTGTTTTCTTTTTCTCTCGCCCCGTTGCTATGGATTATGGCTGAGCTGCGATCAAGCCATATGAGAATAGCTGCCAAAAAATGCGTTGCAGTTTAAAGCAATCAGTCGGGCGTGTTCATTGAGGTATTTCCTTTACAGTGAATAATCTTAGGCCTTGAAGGCAAGTTCCTCCAACCAGCATTGTTGTTCATAGAGATGCCATTAGATCTGCATCATGTGTGAATACCTTTTAATCTTCTATATTTTCTTCTGTTTCAGGATCTCCGTACTACGACAACGTGAGGCCTCTCTCCTACCCGGACTCGGACGCTGTCCTCATCTGTTTTGACATCAGCCGCCCTGAAACACTCGACAGCGTACTGAAAAAAGTAAGGGGGCAGGACATAGAGTTTATCCGAAGCTGTTTTTCTCTCAAAAAAAAGATTTGTCCCGGACAAATGGGAGTTTCCAGGCAGAAATTAGGCCTTTATTGTATCTCTCTTTTATTAAGCTTAAAAATAATTGTTAGAAAGAAATACGTCATCATGAAGAGGGTGGAGCTAAGTACAACAGAACAAGACATTTTCTAGGCGACCAAATTGTTACAATTAACTGAAAACGCACACCGTAAATGACCAGACAACACAGAGGAAGCCGTTTGTATCACAGGAATACAGAATCATAAGGTAGCCACACCCTAAAGCATACTTTGCTTATTGTCTATTTTGCAGATTTCACTCTTTAAAAAAAAAGGTGTGTTGCTCTTCACTGACTCATTCATTCAAGGAGCGATCCTCAAGCGTTTGAAGAGCTCACTTTTAGCTGTTAAATTCCTCCACTGTAAAGTCTTTGATTTTGTCTGATCCGCTGACAAAGGCCAAGTCTACAGTCAAGAGGTTTTTCTGCGGCCTCAGTCGAGGCAGATCTTGTGATGTTGGGATGTAGTGTGACTGGAGGCTAGCCGGGTTAAATCCCTGGAGCGGCTGCTCTCCACCGACTGACTTTTTAACCGAGCTGTAGCCGCCAATTACTCACACAGAGCCGCCCGTGGTCAACTTCTGACTGTGGTCGTACTGGCTGACTCCTGTGTGTGTGTGTGTGTGTGTGTGTGTGTGTGTGTGTGTGTGTGTGTGTGTGTGTGTGTGTGTGTGTGTGTGTGTGTGTGTGTGTGTGTGTGTGTGTGTGTGTGTGTGTGTGTGTGTGTGTGTGTGTGTGTGTGTGTGTGTGTGTGTGTGTGTGTGTCATCTGACTGGTAGAAGACTGGGATGGCGCTCAGAAAAACGGTTGCCAAAGAATGTGAAACCGTTGTTTTTGCGACCAGTAAAACAACGGCACCTGGCATGTACTCGTGTTTTGTTAGTTTCCTCAACGTTGCCTCAGTCGGAAAATCTAGATTAGAATTAGCGTTGCCTTTTTATCAAGACGGAACGTGACAGACATTGTGCAAAACAACTTCCTCTTTGGATGTTGATGATCTTGATCCCCTGATCCAGCCAGCCAGCCAGCCGGCCAGCCCTGAGGCACATTAGCCTCAGCTTAAAGCCCCTGGAGAAATGCCATCGATCACAGAGCATTTATTGTTGTCCGGGAGGAAACGTGGGGATTATTTGTAGTTCCCTTCCAGGGTTAAAAGAGTGAGGGGCTCCAGGAAGTGGCAGCTTTAACCTTTGTGCTTAAAGGAATGGGTGACGAGGCCGGGGGGAGGGATGGGAGGGGAGGGAAGTCATGGGATGTTGTATCAGGTAATTCTGGAAAACCATTTTATTGCAGTGGAAAATAGAGCTAACAGCTGCCGCAGTACACATTGTTTTCCCTCCGAATGTTACATGATGCAAGCGTTTGTCTTCCTCCACAGTGGAAAGGGGAGATCCAGGAGTTTTGTCCCAACACCAAGATGCTGCTGGTCGGCTGCAAGTCGGACCTGCGCACCGACCTGAACACGCTGGTGGAGCTTTCCAACCACAGACAGACACCAGTCTCCTACGACCAGGTATGCAGCGTTGTAAATGACACACTTCCCTGGAGCCGCTTGGGAGTGGTCGCTCATTGTGCTCCACTTATGGCTGATGAAAAAAAGAGAGAAAATCCCGTCGTTCTCATTAACCTGACCTACAAGCTCCTTTTCTCCCATATGGTGACCCCATTTGACCACTTCCTCTTCAGGGTTCCAGCATGGCCAAGCAGATCTCCGCGCCCTACATTGAGTGCTCGGCCCAGCAGTCGGAGAACAGCGTCCGGGACATCTTCCACGTGGCCACGCTGGCCTGCATCAACAAGAGCAACAAGAACGTCAAGCGCAGCAAGACCACCCGCGGCAACAAGAGAATTTCACACATGCCCAGCCGGCCCGATCTGGCGGCCGTGGCCTCAGACCTGCGGAAGGACAAAGCCAAAAGTTGCTCGGTCATGTGACCAATCACACTTCCGGGGATCAGACTGAGAACGAGGACAGGGCACCGTGCGAGCAGGAAGCTGTGGGGCGACGCTCTTTCCTGCATGCTAGAGACCCCTTGTTTGTCTGGAAGGGGTTTTTTTAAGCTTCAATTCATGTTCATGTTGCTGGAATACTCTGCACCAGTGAAAACTCAACGCGTAGTAGCATCCCCACCCACGTGCCCCCACCCCACCCCCACCCTGCCCCGCCAGACGAGGAAGCTATCCGTCAGCGATGCTACCTGCTTGGGGAAGTGACCCGCTTCCTCCGGAGAGGACGGAGCGGACGCGGTCGAGGCTTTCCACACTGACAGGAAATGAGCAGCAGGAGTGATGTCATTAGGAGACGCTCATTTTGTGAACGGAAGAAGGGGTTTAAAAGCATGTGATCGTTTGAAGGAGAGCCAAGGGGGCGATTGGGGGAGGGGTGTTTGCTGCCGTTTGTGCCGGATCAAAGACCTTTTGCTCGGAGGACTTAGTTTGGACCCGATTCCCTCTCCCCTCCCCCCCTCGTTCCTGTAACTGTTAGACACAAGAAGAAGAACTTCTCAGTGCTGCACAAAGGAAACCTGACGCTGTGTGTCCCCGTCTCTTGATATGTCGTTGGTATAATGTGAAGTCATCGTTGTGTAACCGCATCATTGTTTTGTTTCAGCGCCACCCCGTTGAGTTTCAGCCATGCTGAGCGATTCTTGAGTCAACAACCGCACGTTTGTAGCAGTAGGACCGCCATTCTGTGCCCCTGTAATGTCCCGTCGACAGCTGCAGACACAGACAGATTATCCGAGCTGTCCTCCCGGCCGACAGGTTCATGGACTCCTTTTGTATACCGGGGAGCCGCAAGCAAAGTGACTCAAAGCTGTGGGTCGGCCTCCAGGATTTGTCCGACGAAGTCCATTGTATAGACAAATGCTATTAGTGACGCTCTTTTTGAAATTGGGAAAACGCAAATACCTGCTATTACACGTTTTAAATACCTTAAATGGACTCTTAATGGGTCAGAAAGCTTTAGTCGGAGTCTAATTGTGTATATTCGTTCTGCAGGCTGACAGCCGGTTTGAGCTATGAGTCATTTTCCCACCGCACTTCAGGGAGGGAGTATGTGCAAGCAACAATTAAAGCTTGTTATTAGGACCTGAAAACACCAGAGCTCTCTGCTTTGCATTCTCCCTGAAATGTCTGCGCTGTTGGGTCAACTCCTCATGAAGGCCCAGCAAACCGTTTGGATCCATCAATTCATTGTTGAAGTTGTTTTTTCGTTGCATTTAAACATTTTACAGACTGAATGACTAACTGGCTACAGCAGCAATTATTGTGAAGACGAGGAAAAATAACTGCTGTTCCCTCTCTGGTGTGACCGGCCTTCACTCGAATCAGATGATCTTATGTGAACAACAAATGGGCGTCAATTTGAAAATGAGAAACCGTGTTTACAATGTAAATGTGTTTTGTTTTTTTGTTTTTTCCTCCAACAGCGCAATTGAGGAACTGTTTGAATATCAAAGGTTTTGATGCACTTTTAATGTAACTTCCCCGATTTATCTTGCTCAACTGCCCGCGCTGTAAGATTTGGCAGCTCTGTTTCCCATCTTGATTTTCTAATCTGTTGTCTCTTACCCCGTGTGCATTGTCATGTTTTCTTGAATGTTGATGTCACCTTCAGATGTCTTTGCCAATGTTGTTTCCGCAGTATTTATTGAATTATATATTTTCCCTTTAGAATAAATGCAAATGGAAGTGAAGAGAAGTGCGTTTGTTTTTCATTGAGAGAAAACATTTGCAAACTGATTGCATTGATGCTGGTATTGTTCTGGTATTGTTCTGGTATTATTCTGGTATTGTTCTGGTATTGTTCTGACTCTCCCATCAATTTGACACTTTCTGCTGAAAATCATGGGAAATCATTTCTGCAAAAGTCCAGGCTGCTATCAAGGATGTTGAATTCTGATAAAAAAGCAATACCTGGAATTAATATTCAATCAATTGGTCTAGGCATACAGGATGTTTCAATTGTAAACCAAAGATATCTCATGTAAATACAGGAACCAAAAAAAATGATAATTTAAGGCATCGTAGTTTATTTATGTAGAGCTTCGCAATCATTGCAGTGTTAAAATGGGGCATAAAATACTTCATGAAGGGATGCAGAATGTTTCTATGGAGCCACAACATAGTTACAAGGACTATTATATATTTAAAGGAAGCGATAGTTACAATAATGGGTGCAGGAAAAATAATCCACTTCCTCATTTAAGGTTATATTTAATTTACAAAAATACACTCAGAACCTTTTCAAACTAAGAAATCCCATCATCAATTGTCTACTTCCCATTTAACGCACAAAGGTTTTCCTTCACCTTTCAATTGGACTCCCCAAGACAAAGCACACCTGTGCTGCGTTGACGTGATTGCACAGCTGCCGCCTGTATAAGACCTGCTGGTCTCCTGATCCCGAACCCTCAGACAAAGACCTGCAGCTCAAATATGAAGGTGGTTATTAACCTTTATTTGCTCTCTCGAACAAAGGCTCTTTTTTCATGTGTGGTACACAAACATGCCTGGAGTTAAACCCCACATATATATATATATTTCCCAGTGGGTTTCGAGGTGGATTCCGTCTGCCCTCGTCCACATTGTGTTTCGGGTGGTTTATTGATGGCCAGACTAGTTGTCAACAATACTGAAAGTCCCTGGTCTTTGTAAATAGATCACTGAACTTAATTTCATTGTTGGTGATTCAACAAACATTTTTCTTTTTTCCACTTCTTTGAGATCGGCTTAAAGGTTAAATGGAGCCGTCGTCATAGCAACAAGTCCTTCAGGACAAACAAACGCACTAATCTCCATCAACACAGGATGAGATTTGGGTGTGTTCTGGTTTACATTTGTAGTCCGAGTAGTCTCGACCAATCATGTTCAAGCAGCTCAAACAAAAGGGAAAGAACCCATTGGCTGAAATTAAATCTTCACGATTATTGAGCTTTTTATTGGTTTAAAAATGTGTACATGGTGCTTCAATCCAGTCATACACGGGTTCTGATATTGCGAATACACCAGTAAAAAAAGTATGATATAACTCATTTTTGATACAAACATGTACATCTTCTGAAAAACCATAAAAGTCGGAGTACATTTTTTATTTTCACAATAATTGGTTGACTAGGTTGGAGTACACAAAATATTTATTTTACGATGTGCAAAATGGATATATTCAACCAAATGTTTGATTGTTATGAGGCCAGGGAATTGTCATTAAACACTAGAATGTGCAAATTTATTGAAAAATGATGTTCCCTTTATTCAAAACACAAGTAGATGAACTAAAGATGAACAAATCCAGAAATGTAACTGTTCAAAGAACCAATTTAACTGACTACGAATAAACAAGTTAATTGTATCTTGCTAACGTTACGTTAGCTTGGAGAGGCATGAGAAAGGAAACGCCTTGTGTTTACTGAACAAACTGATAAAAACAACAGACTGGCTGTAGACGGCGTACTAAATGGGTTTAAATAGTCGAGCATTTACACAGCAGAGTTAACATTCAGCTCCACAGTGTTTCCTTTCAGAAAAAAACTAGTTTGACTTGCGTCCTGACCGTCTTGACATCTCAGTGAAAAGCAGGTTTTGTAGCAGCAGAGTGGAACAAAACGCTCTCTGTGAGTCAGCCTCCGCGGTCTCGTCTGCTTGAAGAGCTGCAGTATCACTGGCAGCAGACAATGCCGCGCAGGCCTTGGAAAAGTCCCGGGGGCTGCCGAGCATGCGAACTGCTTTCCCTCACACAGCGAGCCTATATATCACGCAGTGACTTCATCACATATACACGGCCTGTGATGAATTAGGTTGTCGGGGGCAGGAAAACAGGGCTGTCAGGTGAGAAATAAATGTCAGAGATGAAAGACGCACAACTGTGCTCCTTATGGTCGCACGAGGAACCTTTTTTTCTCTTCAAGTAACATGCATTTATATTTGATTTAAGTCTAATTTGTAGTCTTAAGACTCATTTATTATGTTTATAAGTGGACTGGCATACTGCAGCTACGATATATAGAATGAAGTAACTGCTCTTAGTGAGGTTTGTCCTGTCCTCGTATGTTCAAGTTTATTCTTTTTACTCGTCAAAGTTAAGGCCGACATTTTAAGGAAATGTGTTTATTCTTGTTGAGGCAACGTGAGGCTATTGCTAGCTGCCAGTTAGCGTAGCCTCGCTGGAAACAGAGGACACAGCTAGCCGGGATTTGTTGAAACACATGGAACCTGATTAAACCATAACTTGTAATATTACGCCCTCGTTTTTGTAGAGATTAAACAAACGAGATATGACGTTTTTTTTTTTTTAAACGAACAGAGATACAGAGGGTCAGTAAACGTCACGGCACCGATTTCTGTTCAAAACATTTTATATTAAATTATAAAAACTGATTTTGTGGTTCCTCATGAATGCTTGCACAGGAGAACGTTTTTATTTAATTTGTCAACACCCTGTACTGCACAAGAAACAGTGAAGCGGTTCGTTCCGCCGCTTGCTCGGAAAAAGTATATATTTTGGTACATTCTAGGCTTCTATTTGGGTTTTTGCATGAAGCTTTGATTGTCTGTAGTCATATTTTATGATCATCACCCTATAAAGAATAAATCCTCAAATATAAAAATCTTAAAAGGGGTTTTGAAAGGCTAAACGCCAACAAACATGGATTGAAGCGGGGTAAAAACTGGTAAAAGCTGCGAATCGAATCCCGAACCCCAAAATTAAAAATTAAATAAAGAATCGTGAGATACCCCCGACTTTGGACAGGGCCAGGATAGTTGTTTCCAGTCTTTGTGTAGCTAAGCTAACGCCTGCTTTATCTTTAGTGTAAAGACATGAGAGGTGACAATCTTGTCATCTTCTCAGTAAAACAAGAAAAAAGACATTTTCCTTGCAGCCTTAAGTGCTATTTGATTTTGTTATGCATTCATAAAGTTTGGAGAACAATTTTCAGCAAAACGGCTGTAATCAGGTTTGACGCCAGTCCTGTACTATTACACAGCAAGGGCTTCTTCCTAGAGTTGGCTTTGCCTCTATTTTCATCAGAAACACAAGGGACACATAACACATACTCTACTGTGCAAGATGTAGATCATATAACACTTTCTCCACCCAGACTATAGCCACATAAACCAGGATGTCTGACATGTTGAGCGTTTGAGTGACGTACACAACTAACTGGAAAAAGCCGGTTTCTTGCCATTATTCTGCCATTGTTGTTCCTTTTTCATACACTCTCAGAAATACATAAATGCAGCTGCTCATTTCTGACTCGCTACGATAGCGGCAGTGGACCGACACATATCCTTACAAAGAACACGACAGCTTTGTGGCACTTTCACCTTGATTCTCCAGCCGGGTCCAGCCTGTAACGGGGTGTAGCCTGACCCAGATACTGTAATGAGTAAGGAATCCTACAAAAGCAAAGCTCTGGTCTTAAACACTCCCAACCGTGGCCTGAACTGGCAGAGAGTCAGTCTTTAGCGAGTCTGCAGTCCACCCTGTCCTCTCCTGTATGTGTCCCACAACGTCTCATTTTACCCCGCCATGTTGTGTGAGTCTGGGAGGTGAAGTGAACTAATCCATTGATTGCAGATGTGCTGTGAGTGATTTCCGCCGTTTTCCCAAGATTGGGTTTGTATGATTTGCAGCTGTTCGGATACACCGGGTATGTTTTTTTAGGCTTGCTAGTGTTGTGGCTTTAAGGAATGGCAATGTCGGTTGGTCCACCACAACCAGAATTAAATATCTCAGCAGCTATTGCATGGACTGCTATGACATTTGGACCATGCATTCATGGTGCAATCCGATTGACTTTGGGACTTTTAACTTTACCTCCTGCAAACCATGAGGTTGTTTTTTTTAGTTAAATATCTCCACAACTATTGAATAGATTGCCATTGAATTTGGGCCAAGCATGCATGGTCCCCAGAGGATGAATCATCATGACTGTGTTCTTTTGTTCTTGCGCCACCAGCAGGTCAAAGTTTTCACATATCCTGTGAAATAGATCAACATCGTGTTTGGTTCGAAGTTAACATCTTCACAACTATTGGATGGCTCGCCATCTCAATGCTCCTCACAAGGTAAACAGCATGGCTCTAAACTTGTAATGCCGTTTAATATAAAACTCTCAAGACAAATGGGCTGACACAGACGTGACACACACACACACACACACACACAGCGGTGGCATTTATGTGAGAGAAATGTGACAAGAAGCCACTCCTAATCTGGCACATGGAAAGGTTGAGCTCCATTGTAGCATTTGGCAGCTCAGTCCCAAAAGACAAAAATTGTCTAAAGAAAAGAGAATTAGAGACTCTTGCCTTCATATTCTTTTGTTTACACCGGCCTTCCAGCCCGTTAATTTGACAAGTGACAAACTGTGTGCTTTGAAAAGGAGCTAGAAGGCGTCGGACGTTTTACTGGATGCCATTTCTCATTGGACATTTTTCTTAATTTCACGCAAATAAGTGTATCAGACCTTTAAAAAAAATGCTTCTGATTGCTTTGATTCATGAGGGGCGAACCATCCTGCGACCGTTTTTAAAGTGTCACTCACAAGCTTAGTTTTGATAAATAGTTTTAATATTAAGCCGAATACCCTTTCCCCACTCCAGTGCAAAACAGATTAAATACCTTAATCCGTCTGCAGTAACAGACTTAGAGGGAGATGGAAACTATTCATCACCATCTTTGTGTGAGCGAAGAAGCCCCTTCTTTTTCTCCATCTTGATTAAGAAATAAGATTGGCAGGATGAACTGTTATGGCCAGAGCAACAACTCGATTGAGCGGGAGTGATCGTCTATCAGCCGCATAACCCTTCTCATGTGCGATCGACCGCCTGAACTCGAGGTGGAAGTGAGCCGTTGCGTTACAAATATCCTCACACACTCTCGAAGGTCCTCTGAATATGAAGGCGAGCTTCCCCCAAGTTGTGTGAGAGAGCAGCCGCTATGTTCAACCCACACACACACACACAGTTTTCCATTTTCCTACAGGACCAGCTGGGGCACAGACTGGGAGCGTGTGGATCAATAGGTCTAAACTGGTGGTGCATTGTCCCCCCACCCCCAATCTTCCTGCCTCAATCAGTCATGCACAGCTGTAAAATAGAGATGGCCTGAAAGCGAAACAATGGGCTTTTTTTCCTTCTTTCTTTTTTGAACAGAATAAGCTTTTTGCCAAGAATGAAGGTCTTGAGAAAAGAGGATGAAGAGGGGAACGTGCTCCCTGTGGCTGTGAGGCCGCAGACGGCTTGAGCCTGATGACAAGCCTTTAGTTCATTATGAATGGACGGCTGCAACATGGGAACACACACCAAACAAAGTGTCTTAATCTAAAATGCTGAGTAACGCTGTAGCGCCTTTGTGTCCATGAGCCAGAGAATGCTTCAACTCGAGGTTATGAAGCAAAAATACGAATATCTTTCATTGGGAATTGATAGAAAATCTTTTCAAAATGTGTATCATTTTGGTTGAGTCGTGACTATTAATGTTAACTCAGTGTCCCGAAACTTGTTTTCAAATCTTCTCTGTGCATGCAATAAACATGCTTATTTATTAAGACTTAAAAGTGAACCTATGTAACTTTTGTAACATGAGCCGCCGTAACCAACTGGTCATAGAGACCCAATAAGATTGCAGGAACAAAACTGTTTTTGAGCGATGAGTGCTTATGAAACCCACTTTTCATTTTAAGGAAGAATAATGTGCTTTATCTTCTTAAAACATTAGTCTCACTTTCAATAAACACTTTGTAACACAATGAAAACCAGCTATTCCCGCCCGGAACATCACCTGATAGCGTGTCATTGTTATGGATGAGTCAAGACTTTGTACTAATAAATCCCCCTTTTTCACTTCAGCACTCATCGTGTTCTTATTTCAGTTTCACATTGGCTCACTGCTGCCCTCCATGGGGGGGACTGTGTGTGGAGGAGGCTGTGGGAACAACAGCGAAAGAGCTTTGGTGGAATGTTTCTCCGGTGAACTGCAGAGCGGCCGCCGGATCGCCAGGAAAGTTCCCGACTCGTGTTCTACTGGATGCCGTTTGCTGGTGAGCCCGCCAGCGCCAGACACCTTCTGAGGAGCTCTGACTGCGAAGCTCAGAGCTGTCTTCACATTTAATCTCGACATTAAGTACTTGAATTTACACACTACAGATTAAAATATATATATATATATATATATATATATATATATATATATATATATATATATATATATATATATATATATATATATATATATATATATATATATATTCCGGTGAAGTGGAATCCCTCATCTTTCTCCAGCATCCCCTCCTCTCCGGTCCGCTCTGCCATATGTCTGATCCTCACCCTGGACTACATCCAGACCGCTGACCTCCTGCTTCACCTCCTCTCCTTGCCATCTGCTTCCCGGCTCGGCCCTTTTTGGTCATGAGCCAAACTCAACACATGTTTGAGCATGTTGTCAGCAGAGAGCGAGTCCTCATCGCCTGCTTAAGCGCCAAATTGATCTCCTTCATAGCACTAATATCAGCCAACGATGCACTGGGGACACGTGAACAATCATTTTTGTGCTCTTCTGTCATAACAAATTAAATTTATTTGACCACAAGTTTGGATAGATTGCCACAAAATGTTGTTCAGGCATTCATGGCTCCCAGAGGATGAATTCTTCCTCCCAGAGGACATTCATTGTCCCTTCAGGATCAATTTCATTTCCCTTTTTAAGTTTTCTTCAGAAACCATCAATGGGTCATTATGTCAATTTGGCTAACGACCAAATACGTGCAGAACTAACGGCATTCCCTTCAACTGTTAGCTGTAATACCAGTTTACCTCAAGTTGCCCCTTGGATTTGCTTTGACAGCAAAAACTGTGATTAGCCCCCCCCCCCCCCCAACACATTTCCGACACCGCTAGATAAGTTCTGATAACGAGGACAACATTTTACTCTAAAAGAATGCAAACACAGTTAATTCAGGTATACGATTGCGCAGCAGTTTGGTCCGTTTCATTAGCCAGACCAATATGTACTTAGCGATGGAGCCCGTCTACGATCGCTCTCCTCTCCAGCTTTCTAAGGAGCCTTTCCTCCGGGCTTTCACCTCATTAACCTCAGCCATCCCCACTTCCTGTCCGGCTGCTTTGACCCCCACACCCCCACGCCCTCCACACTTAGAACTAATCCAAATTCCAGTCATTCTCAATGAAGCACTAACGCCTTTGAGAGTGTGTTTGTTTGTTTATCTATTAGCTCATTTACGGCACCCCCGAAAGAATAGAGAAACTGGAGCATCACAAAATCACTTTGTGTGTGTGATACACAGAGAGTGACACCGCCCCCTTCCTCGGCTTCCTGCTGAGTGTGTTTACTTCACCAATAACAAAAAAGCACCCAGGACTCCCACCTGCCCCGATTAGCTTGCCTGCCACCCATCAAACCCCCCATCCCCCCACTGTGTCGCTGATGCTACACACTGAGCCACAGACGCTTACCAGTTGTCAGCCGCTGAAACCGCCCGCTGGGCGTTTGTTTTTGCTGAGCTGTAACTCAATTTGCCTCTAAATCCTAATTTCACTCGCGGATGCCGCTTTGTCCCGAGAGCTCTTTCTGTTTTGCCAAAGAAAGGAAAAAAAAGACAAGTTTTTGTTGTCTACGCCTCGAGTCGGGGCTCATTGTCGGCCGTCGAGTGTGTTCGTTAAAAACGAACGAGGGAATCGCACTCTTATGAGATTAGAGAAGCATCCGAGTGTTGTGGTGTATAAATAACACTCAGACGGAAGTTTATGCACATTTCAAAGATGCTCACGCTTAATGACCGTCCTCTTAATCAAACTTGTCTTCTCCGTTTGCCACCTCTGCTGTCTCAGGCTATTAAATCACAATTACACTCCTGCAGCGGCTGTTTGTTAATGGGCTGTAATGCATTTGATTGCATTAGCTCAGCGGAGAGCCTCTCAAACTGCTTTTCGCACGAGGGAGGGGAGATTCTGCAGCAGGGTGGAGGTGCGCCGTCATTAGCATGACTGTTTGCGAAGCCGATCGACCTCCTGCCAAGGTCAGATACCGACCAATCGGGAGTCCTTCTCTGAACGATTTTGTTTTGTTTCCATGGTACATGACAAGAGATTGGAAACTGCTTTTATTTTGCGCAGTTTACTTTAGTTACAGCTTTTGTTATGACTTTGCGTATCCTTTCAAAAAGATGAGATGTTTATAGTTTTTTTGGCTCATAGCCTCGAGCTGTTTATAGTTCCCATATCCTGCGTGTGTGTCCGATCCTAACGGGTCAAATAAAGTCGTACTGGTAAACATCAGCATGCTAGCATAGCTTTCAGCACCTGAGCCTCTCAAGTAAGGTTCAAGAAAAGATCGTGGTTTGGGTAAAATATGGAAGTCACTAATATTTAAGGCTTACTTGTCTTTTAAAGTCTCTATACTTCCCACTTTATGTTGCTTACACACACATTTATTTTGTGGGATATCGCTGAGTCACAGCGTATTTCTTTTCGTAGTTATTGCTGAGAGTTATTTGAGGAAAGATCACTTAATTAACAATAAAGTGTGCGCTGAAGATTTTGTCCTCTGAATTATCGATGTGGACATATACCAGTCTGAGAGGTCAGATTCCGTCTATTTTCTTCCACTTTCAGCGAGCTAGATAGCATCTCTTCAGCCTTTCAAGGTCAGGTGGCCCAGAACGCACACAAACACAACTTGCACACGATGAAGCTGCTGGAATCAAACTGTGTGCAGAGATTAGAGGGGAGTCCATGGGTTGTGCAGACTTGGCTTATCAGCTGTGTGCAGCCCACTGACTCCTCGCGTATCAGTCATCTCTGAGCAAAGCCAAAGATTGAGGGTGGATCGCTGATGGAAGGAGCCACAGCGGCGCTATTATTAGAAACCTTATTAGACACATTCAAATGCAATGCAACAGAAGAGCAGCTCACAGAGCTGAGAGCAATCTTTGCTTCTTTTTTTCGCAAAGTTTCTCAGCGACTGCGCTCACTCGAATCAAGGTGGAATAAGAGAACTGCCCTTTGTGTATTTGAGGAGACGCGCGGCATCGGTGAAGAAAGGGTAGACTTGCCACAGACAAAAATAATTCAAGGCTCTCTTTTTAACGTCGGCACACAAAGGAGCGGCTTCGGCAAATCTTTGGAGGAGAAAGTGAATTTGTGAGTAAGATGACGTTTGTGGCTTTTTCTGTTATGTAATCATAACGGATTATGTGGGCTGAAATTGTAATCAAATTGTCTTCATTTTGTTGTTGCATACAATAGAGAACAGAAGGATAGGATGGGTTTGACTGCACTCTATAATTGGTAGAAATGAAAATGTTTGACACTAGCATGAATAAAGAGATACTAGAGGTTCATATGCATAATGCAGATTTGCTTGAAAATCGACTTATAAAAAAAAAAGCATCTTAGTTCAGTGAGAGCGTGCCTGAGTACCTCCTAACACAGGAATCCTGTTCTGCTGCCGCATTTCTCCCAGAGGTGCTCGACAGCCAAAAGCAATTAAACCTCAGCGAGGTTGGATGACTCAAAATTCCCAGCGAGGTGGGGGCCCAAAAACTGAAACTCAATTAAACAAGGGGAACGCTGTACCTCCGCTGTCGTTATGCATATTTCATGGCGAACTCTCGGGATTTCCCCCCGCCATCTGGAAAATTAAGAAATAACCCAACGGAAAAAATCCCCGAAGGCGTTTTAGAACATCCTCCATCATCTAATCAGAAAAAAACACCTGAAAGATCATGCGCTCATTTTTTAAAAAAAAAAACACTACAGTTCTGGAGAGTTTGTTATTAAATTTAAGTGATGGATATGGACAATGATATGAATGATGGTCTCCACCCAGAGGAAGCAACGAAGGAAACCTACAAAATGAAATATACTGTAAAACATTCCCTCCATCCAAAAAGTGTCCCTCAGCTGATCCAGCTGAAAAACGATCCCCCAGACCACAAAGGAGAATTGTTGGTGTTTCATATGCAATTTCTGACTTCATATCACATTTCTGGGCACTGAAACTCCAGAAATTCAAAGCTTCTGAATGTCACTTTGGGGCCACAGAAGAGTGAGATTGTGTTGAATGGCATTAAGAATCGTACAAAAAAAAACAACTCATACATTTCTGAATGTTGACTGAAGCCGCCAGGAAGCGAGAGCTCTCCATTCTGGGACAGCTGGACCAACGTTGGACCTCGATTGCTCCTCAGGTGTGCTCTGGTCCTGTATTGGTTAACATGAGCATGCAAAGTGTAGTTTTACTGAAGTCACATTGTTGGATTTTTGGTGACTAAACTCATTATATTTCAAGCACTTATCTCTTGCTTCCATTTGCAGCTGTGAAATTGCCTCTTCTTTTGCACTGGTTTAATGTCAGACATTCTAAGAGGTCCCTTCAGAGATCCCTTAATGGTTCCATTAAATGAAGAATGCTTTTTTGTGTTACTTTGTGTCTCTGGGTGAACAGTATCATTCGCTGACAGAAATAACACCTTTTCTTGAGGGTTTTATATCCAAATTAAAACTTTTCTTTTCAAGGATCAAAGATTCCCCAAGCTAACGAAGCAGTTCAAGGGTGTGGTTTCTTCTGCAAACGCATACGGCACAGATGAAAGTTTATTTATCTGTTAACCACTTACCCCAAGCAGCATATTATCAGTTAATTAGGCTTCATTAATTGACAAAGCCCTGTTTAGGACTGACTGGCACATCCACTGCATGTATTCCGCCACTAAGTGACAGCCTGCATGCTACTATCAGAGTTCAAGCTAACGCTAGTTTCTACGTCGTGCTCTTCATTTGGTTCAGGACAATTTCACAAATGACACCAGCCAAACTCAATACCGGACCTAATATTACGTTTGCCAAACTCAGCAGTTACTATCAGATTTTTATTCTATAAGACTGTACCATTTTAGAGCAAATTAACTATCTTGTTTTTAAACGAGTCAGCTTGCTGGAAACATAGAAAAGTGCAGTGAAAAGTTAGCTAGCTGATAAAATCTGCCAGAGATATTTCTCATTTTAGTGGGCTAGAAATCAAAGACTCATTGTTTCAAAAATGATTATGAATTTTGATGGTAAATCTGCCACCATTTGTCTCTTTGAGGAGGGTGATGGACGCAAAACGGAAGACTTTGCTTTTCTTATTAATACTTATTACTTTCTGCACAACTATTGTGAAGTCCGCAAAGAAACTGTAAACGAACAAAAGCACAAAAGCTCTCCAGTACGACAGGGACTTCAGCCACCCGGCAGAGCTTTGAGTGTGAAAACAGAAAATGAAACAGAGGAAACCAGTGAGACATGTGCTGACCAAATGTATTAACCCATAATCTAGTAAACTTGGTTCTGTAAGTGTTCATTTTAAAGTATATTGTTGGCTATTATTTACCTAGATAATTGATTCACTGACCTTTTCCTGCATTGAACTCCAGGATAATCTGGTCACGGTTTCTTCTTTATCATTACTAATTTAAAAGTTTTTGATCCAGGAGTCACACCTGTGTCATACTTTAACAGCAATTTGTTCTTTGTGTGAATAAACATAAGAGGATTTTTGTTTTTGTCTCGATATGGATGTCAAGGCTTTTACTTTGACGTATTTTGAAATTGGCAGTGTGTATTATAGGCTATATAATACAATAAAAGTATAACAGGAGTAAATTGAAAATTACTCATTTTTTGGAGTTCTTTAATATATATACACTCACCTAAAGGATTATTAGGAACACCATACTAATACTGTGTTTGACCCCCTTTCGCCTTCAGAACTGCCTTAATTCTACGTGGCATTGATTCAACAAGGTGCTGAAAGCATTCTTTAGAAATGTTGGCCCATATTGATAGGATAGCATCTTGCAGTTGATGGAGATTTGTGGGATGCACATCCAGGGCACGAAGCTCCCGTTCCACCACATCCCAAAGATGCTCTATTGGGTTGAGATCTGGTGACTGTGGGGGCCATTTTAGTACAGTGAACTCATTGTCATGTTCAAGAAACCAATTTGAAATGATTGGAGCTTTGTGACATGGTGCATTACCCTGCTGGAAGTAGCCATCAGAGGATGGGTACATGGTGGCCATAAAGGGATGGACAGAAACAATGCTCAGGTAGGCCGTGGCATTTAAACGATGCCCAATTGGCACTAAGGGGCCTAAAGTGTGCCAAGAAAACATCCCCCACACCATTACACCACCACCACCAGCCTGCACAGTGGTAACAAGGCATGATGGATCCATGTTCTCATTCTGTTTACGCCAAATTCTGACTCTACCATCTGAATGTCTCAACAGAAATCGAGACTCATCAGACCAGGCAACATTTTTCATTCTTCAACTGTCCAATTTTGGTGAGCTCTTGCAAATTGTAGCCTCTTTTTCCTATTTGTAGTGGAGATGAGTGATACCCGGTGGGGTCTTCTGCTGTTGTAGCCCATCCGCCTCAAGGTTGTGCGTGTTGTGGCTTCACAAATGCTTTGCTGCATACCTCGGTTGTAACGAGTGGTTATTTCAGTCAAAGTTGCTCTTCTATCAGCTTGAATCAGTCGGCCCATTCTCCTCTGACCTCTAGCATCAACAAGGCATTTTCGCCCACAGGACTGCCGCATACTGGATGTTTTTCCCTTTTCACACCATTCTTTGTAAACCCTAGAAATGGTTGTGCGTGAAAATCCCAGTAACTGAGCAGATTGTGAAATACTCAGACCGGCCCGTCTGGCACCAACAACCATGCCACGCTCAAAATTGCTTAAATCACCTTTCTTTCCCATTCTGACATTCAGTTTGGAGTTCAGGAGATTGTCTTGACCAGGACCACACCCCTAAATGCATTGAAGCAACTGCCATGTGATTGGTTGATTAGATAATTGCATTAATGAGAAATTGAACAGGTGTTCCTAATAATCCTTTAGGTGAGTGTATATATATATATATTTGGCTTAATTTTCTCCTTTTTATAAACAATCTGTTATTTAAAAAAAGAAGAAAAGAAACGATAATGGCACAAAAGGACAGAGATTTTCTAGTTCAAGATGAGTCGGATGATAACACAACGATATTGATGATTACTTTAACAGCTGCAACATTAATCAACAACTACATTAATAACAAGGCAACACAAAAAGTTTTTCCAGGCAATTGGCCAAGTACATTTTTTCTCGCAGCCACTGCCAGTAATATACACTGTGTGCACAAAATGTTCCTCTGAGGAGCCTCTCTCTTTTTCACACACTCAAAACACACCAAAAAGAAGCAGCTCAGCATTATTAATAATGGATCAAAGGAGACCATGTAACCCCGGCAGTCATCCATGTTGGCTTTGCATTGATCCATGCATAGAATTTGGTGAATGGGGAGCCCACATACATGACCTTGTGGATTGGATTAGAAGAAAACCATCTTGCATTCATCATTGATCCATTGAGTCCAACCTGAAAATTGTATCGTGACATGTGTGAGATGTTCTCCAATGCATCAAAAAGATATTAAGCCCAAGAAGTTGCAGGAGCTCTTGGATTTTATTAAGTTATCAAATTAAAAGTTTACTTTTTTCCCGATAGAAAGGAAGCCTGGGATCCTTCGACAAGTTATGAAATACCATACGACTCTGCTGATGTTAAAAAAAGACTTATGAGAGAAGAATGTAACCAAGATCCAGCTTGCATTCAAAATCTCACATCCAGCAGTCAAAAAGAATATTATTTTCTGTTTCTACTTTTCCTGAAAACCTTTCCTGAGTGTGACAAAAGACAGGTCAAACCTTTCAGCACTTTGTCCAAATCTGATAAGACATTTTACTTCCATTTAAAGTAAAAAGTCAAACAGAATATACAGTTCTACTTTTTATTTCAGATGTGGACAAGACGTTTTACTTAAATTACCTTATGCCTCATATAAAAACATTCATTGTGTATAATGGGTACACTCCAAAAATGCACAGGACTGAAAAACAAAGCAGAGCTGAACTGTTATCTTAATGGATATTAGAAATATCTTAAATATTGTATGACGGTTTAGTCACACACACACACACACACACACACACACACACACACACACACACACACACACACAGAGGAATCAATACAGCTACTTCCTCCAACCATCTCCTGTCTCAGATGACAGCAGTGAATGAATACCATCAAGAAACGCCTCAGTACTGAGGATAATCTGGGGAAGGCAAATGAACTGAATTACTTTTTTCTCAGATTTGATAACCATGACTTTTCTGTGGAATCTAACAATGTCCTAGACACTATTTTAACTGATGTTAGCTGCAGGATTATGATTGATCCACTCAGGATTCAGTCTATTTTCAAACATGTGTGCGCTAAGAAATCCTCCGGCCCAGATGGCATTTCTGCACTGCTTTTAAAGGCATGTGCAGAAGAGCTCACTCCAGCTTGGTGCCCCATCTTTCAGCGGTCTGTGGATTCACACACTGTTCCTGCTCTATGGAAACAATCCATCATAGTACCTGTAGCTAAGAAACCGTGTCCAGTTGATAACAATGATTTTAGACCTGTGGCCCTGACCTCGATTGTAATGAAATGTTTTGAGAAATACATGTTATCTGTGCTTAAGGCAGAGGTCAACTTGGTACTTGATCCATACCAGTTTGCTTATAGGCAGGGGAGAGGTACTGATGATGCCATTAACAGCATCACCCATTCCACTGTCAAGCACTTGGAATGCCCAAAAGCATATGCACGGATTTTATTTATTGATTTTAGCTCGGCCTTTAACACACTTCAACCTCATCTGCTCATCTCTAAACTGAGGAAGATGAGTGTTAACCCTTTTTTAATTAAGTGGTATTTTTCCTTTTTAACCAATCAGAGTCAGCAGGTTAGAGTCAATAACACCCTCTCAGAATGCAAATCAATCAGCACAGGTGCCCCACAGGGTTGTGTCAGCTCCCCGGTTCTTTTTACACTTTATACTAATGACTGTACAAAAAGTCACCCAGGGAACCTCATTTTTAAATTTTCTGATGATACCGCCATCCTCAGTCTACTGCACAAAGATTCCAGTACATCAGCCTATTTTTCTGAAATAGAAAACTTTGTGCAATGGTGTGATGCTCACTACCTCACTCTGAATGTTAACAAAACTAAAGAGTTGGTCTTAGACCCAAGATCAGTAGGGGATCATAGCCCTGTCATTATACACGACTCACCCATTGAGCAGGTCAGCTCCTATAAATATCTTGGAGTTCACTTAGATGACACTTTTAGTTGGAATGTGCATGTTGATATCTTGTGTTCTCGTCTACAGCAGAGATTGTATTTTCTACGTAGACTGAGAGTATATGGGGTGAACAAAGCATCATGGCTTTATTTTACCAGGCAGTGCTGGAGAGCTTAATCAGATATGGGATGTCATCCTGGTATGGCAACCTCACCGCAAAACTAAAAACTAAACTCGCTCGTCTGGTGCACACGGCCATGAAGGTCATTGGTAAAAGCAGCTACCAGACCTTGCAGTCTATTTATGAACAATCTGTTCTTAGGCGAGCCCAGAGAATAGTAAGGGACCCTTCTCACATTCTCCATTCAGAGTATGACCTCCTACCCTCGGGGAGGCGATATAGAGTCCCTTACTGCAAGCTCAACCGTTTTAAAAACTCATTTGTTCCAACTTCCATTAAACTTCTTAACAATGCTGCTTGATGCTGAAGTCTATGTAATCAATTTTATAGTGCCTTTATTACGGGGATCTTTTAGCATGTATTATTATGAGGTGTTTGTATGTGTTATGTTATGGGATATGTGTAATACTGTTATGTAGTTGTTGATGCTGTTATGGCTGAGGATGTATTATTGTTTGTTATCATTGTGACTGTTAAGGCATTCATGACGCACCGCAGAGTCCAAGACAAATTTCCCTGAGCGGGACAATAAAGTTCATTTGATTTGAGTTTGACCACATCCTGCCTATAGACTCACTTTATCTTTTGCTGAAGCATATCGATATTTGTTCCCTGGAGGAAATAAAATCATGCCAGTTATCTAAGAATAATCTCTTCATCATTTTATAATCCAAAAATAATAAGCATATGCTGTTACAGATAGCAATGCTAATGTTCATCCTTTTTCTCATCCCTTACAATATCCTACAAACTGTGTCTTTCTTTACTCTTTGACCTTCTGTGAAACAGGTGAAGGAGCTCACTCGGTGAGCTGAGCTCATCTCCTCTCAGATCCTTGACTGCTGGAGGTTTCGCAGGAAGTGTCTCTTCCACCCCCCACACACATCCACCACCTCCTCTTCCACCCTCCTCTTTCCTCTTCTCTCCTTTCCTCTTTCCTTCCTCTCAGCTGGGACTGAAACATGTGGAGTTCAAAAGGGGAAACGGATTTTGAGAGGAGAGGGCTGGTCTCTGTAAACATCCTGGTGGCCGACTTCCCTTGAAATACCTTTGATTCATGCAGGAATACTCCCTGAAAGATCAAGTTAAACACATTTCGATTGGCTGAAACCACTCCTCTTTGCAACAGCCTTGCTTTACGTTGGATTTGATGAAATATTTCCTCTTTTAATTACTTTTCTAGTATTTCTATTTCTAAGCCTCTCTCGATGATAATAGATACCAGCCAAATTGCTGTGATTACAAAAACATGTTGTTCAACCTCCTGTGAATACCAGATAGTGTCAATACCATTTTCTCTATAGTATTTATTTTTAAATACATTTTGAATTTCATGTTGTCTTAGATATGTTGATTACCACGAGAGATCTCATTTGAAACAACCGTTCTATTCATTCAGGTGTTGGATTTTATCCCAAAGTCCAAACAAATAATTGCATCTTTGTGATGTAGCATGCTGGGCCTTTTTGTGCACTGTGCACAACATCAGCTTGTTCTATAGATGCTGCAATAAGCAATTTTCAAGGTAGGTCAAGTTAGATGGTATAATCAAATTGTATGCTACAAAACTTAAAATATATTTGCAATGGTTCGGTTATGTTGTGTCAAACCGTAAACTGAAGAAACTTACAGGCGACAACATCAAGCACACAAACGCATTGAAGTCAGCTATTTGCTGACTTGAATTGAAAACATACTATGGTCTGTGATTAAAGTCAAGAGGTAACTGAGTCAAGTAGAGCGACTGATTCATTCATGTTAAATCTTCCGTCACGTTTAACATAAGAAGTGGAACAAAATGTACTTAAATTATTAAGAAAGAAACTCCCATGATTCCTTTCTGACTGCACTAAGCGAAAGATAAGATGAAAGTTACTCATAAACATACACAACACAGATCAAAGAGTGTTGATTAGCAGATATGAACACCCTGAGATGAAAAGGTCCACACATAAGCTGTCCGGGTGTAAATTTCCATTTCTAACATTTGATTAAAACAGTGTGTTTTCTGTCTCGAAATAAGTTAGGCCTTTGTTTCTCTGTTCTCTGTTCCTTCTCGTTCTGTTGCCCTTTCATGTTGCCCTTTAACTGTGTGCAGTGTTGAAGTATTATGAAATTAGATTGGATATTGATTAGACTCAGACGCATTTCTTCCTCAAAGATCAGTGCCTGTAAAGATCAGTGTTAGTGTTAAGTCTAGTAAAGTATATTCAGTTATTACACATTGAAAAAGTTACTAGCTACTAAACTGCAAAAATGACATTATTTGTTACATACATTTTTGTTTACTTTGCACAGCTCCAACAAATATGCATTTTAGAAATTATGTAGATATTGTGGTTTAACAAGCTGTCAGCTCACAGTGAGGTGTTGTGTTAGCTTAGCCTACAGTGAGGTGTTGCGTTACATTAGCCTACAGTGAGGAGTTGTTGCGTTAGCTTATCCTGCAATGAGGAGGTGTTGCGTTAGCTCAGCCTACAGTGAGGAGGTGTTGTGTTAGCTTAACCTACAGTAAGGAGGTGTTGGGTTAGCTTTGCCTACAGTGAGGAGGTGTTGTGTTACCTTAGCCTACAGTGAGAAGCTGTTGCGTTAGCTTAGCCTGCAGTGAGGAGGTGTCGCGTTAGCTTAGCCTACAGTGAGGAGGTGTCGCGTTAGCTTAGCCTACAGTGAGGAGGTGTCGCGTTAGCTTAGCCTACAGTGAGGAGGTGTTGCGTTAGCTTAGCCTACAGTGAGGAGGTGTCGCGTTAGCTTAGCCTACAGTGAGGAGGTGTTGCGTTAGCTTAGCCTACAGTGAGGAGGTGTTGGGTTTGCTTATCCTACAGTGATGTAGCGCTCCAGCAACTTCCCGTTTGCAACTGAAGGTTTACCAACCGATTGTGGTCAAAGATGAAAATCGAAGGAGTCAACACAACACAGGCATTTACATTTTTTTTGTCAAGGCTAAACACGTTTTCACACCCTCTGTGCCAAGCTAACCAAATAACTGATATCAACCATCCATTTAGCTCTCTGTAAGGCACAAGTGGTCCCCAAATTGTTGAAGCAAATTGACTCACTTGCACTGAAACAAATACTTATACTTACTTAATCCTTATGAATTACAAAGTAATGCAAACACTAGTGAGAACATTAAATATAAATGAAAGAATTCAGACAGAATATACCAATAATTAATAATAGATAATACATGCTTAAAGAAACCAATGTTGTCCATATAGCCTACTGACACATTTGAACAGAGGAAAAAGGATTGCGAGGAAAAAGGATTGCGAGACTTTCTGGAAAAAGTTAGAAGTCGCTGAGGCTCATGGGACACTCAACTTTGATTCAGTTTTGAAGGGTATACGCTTGAAACTGTCACACAAAAACTTGAAGATGAAGTGGGACTGAAGGGTGCCAAAGAGAAGAAGAAGAAAAAAGATCTGGCACGCTGTAACTCTTCTACCCCTCTACATGTATTGTCCTCACATCCTCTGTACAAACCCATGTGGGAGTGAGGATGTAAACATCAAGAGACTCCAGCATAGATTAGTCTCTTTAATAGCGCCTCAGAAAAATGACTAATTAAAAAACGCTGCAGGTGTTTTTGATTTTACTGACAAAGACACAATTAATTGCAGAGAACAAACTGAAAAGCGCTTAATAGCTTATAGGGATGTTTCTGTGCAACATAGAAGATCGATGAACACCGCACGCCTGCACTGCTGCAAGTGGCATTTGAAAATAATATTCCATAATGTTGTTGCAGAACGTTTCAGTTGTCGTCTCTATGCCAAATGACTGCTGTGAAAGGGTTCACTATGAGGTGGAAGGGACCATTTCATTGAGAACTTCAGGAGGTTGTTTTGAGTGTTGAAATGACAGCTTTGCGTTGCATAACATGTAAATTCTTTCCCCCCGTTACGTACCGCTGCTGTGTTGGTAGGAAGGTTTCTTGTCAGCCGCGCTGCTTTGATCTCGCTCCAGGTTTGACACATTAGTTATTATCTCTTGTGTGTTTTCCACAGGCTTCCTACAAACTGTTACGGCGAATGGGCGGGGTGGTGGGGGGGTGCTCTGTGTGGATGTGAAAGCTAGAGGAGGCAGTGGGAGTCTTTCCAGAGGCTTAGCGAGCAACGCTGCAGTCAAGACGCTACTTTCAAGCTACTCTCAATAGAGCGGTGACAAGCGGAACTGGCTGACACATTGGAAAAGTGAGTTGAATAAGCAAAGGGACAGCAGGGAATTACAGTTTGAGGGTGATAAAACAGAACAGGCCTGAGTCTGTGTGTAACAGGCTTGTGAATATTTGTGAAATTATGTAACCAAATGTTTGTTCCCATGAAAACTCTTAAAACCTACCATGTAAGTCCATCTCAAAATACATCTTGACCTCCCTTGTCTGCAGTCCATCATCCCTGGGAATCTTTTGTAATATGTAACCATGATTTTCCCCTATCCATAATTGCTGACCATAGTGTATTTTCCATCACCATGAACTAGGAGGCACCAATCCAACTTTTTCAATCCCGATACTGATACCAGGGCTTTGGATTTTCGCCAATACTGAGTACCAATCTGATACCAGTGTTTGATTAATGAGCTGTGTGCCTCACTAAGTGGAAATTATATAATAATGATATCTGATACTGAATAAGCCTATTGTCACCAATACGCGATCCAGCTATTTGAGTCAGTATCGGTCATCTCTAAACCTAATCATAACATAATTGCCATGCACACATGTTGTGTGCATTTTGTGTGAGAATTTTTAAAATGTTGGCATTGGATGTAAAAAACTAAACATCATTGAACATTAGGTTTTGTGGAATCGTCCAATATTGGCGCTCCTGTTGGGCGAAAGGGTTGTGCTCGGTCTGTGCCGCCATGGCCCTGGTTTCAATATGAAAAAAGGCCAAGGCATTCACTAATACAGCCGGGATCAGGTTTTGAGCAAACATCCCTCAAAGTAGAGAAAAGGGTCATTTTCTCCATTTGTGTGATGGTTAATTAGGTGGTGATAAATCTAAACCCTAGACTATTGTGTGTACATGACTGTCACAGTGACCTGCTCTATTTTCCAATGATTCTCCAAGGAATCAGTTGCCAAGGATGAAAACAGGGTTCAAATTGACCTTTGAGATCATGTAGCTATTTTCCAGCTTTGACTTTGAGCCCAAATCCAGACCCCAAATAACCCAAATATGCCATCTCTTTTATGTTTTTTCTGTCCTTGTGAGGACAATATGCTCCACATGCTTAGTGGAGGATCCTATTGACAGCGTGTGTGTTCTTAACTACGCTGCAAACACAGATCTGTTTTTTTTTCTCCCTTTTTGAAGTCGTGGAGGTTGTAAATGCACACTTAACTAAACAAAGCTAAAATAGGAGTTTCCAGACCTTTGACAAACTGGAAACAGACTCGTGTGCTGTATGGTTATGCACAGTAACAGTGTACGTCCATAAATAGTCTCAACGTGTATTTGTGAAACCATCCGACGCAGCAGGAGCAGCTTGACTAATTTAAACCTGAAATCCAGAACACAACTGACTCACCATTGCCGGAGTGGCGCAAAGAATGTGACAGCGAGTTGTTGTGACTTCCCTTGTGCGAGCTTGAGACAATTTCTTTTCATGCTGGTGGGGACCCAGATATGTCATGTCTGTGATGTGTTTCGCAGAAATACTTATCTTTTCAAATTCCGAAGCTGCACACTTTTACTCCAGTGGCTGAGCGTTTTTTTTTTTTTCTTTTTCTCTTCGCCATATATTTGCTTGTCAGATTGTGTAAACATGACGTCCTCCTCTCCTTGCACGCAGACACACAGTTCCGCGCGCACACTTTGCCCTTTGGTTATCCAAGGCAATGTCATTGGAAGGACCTGAAATGTCACAGTTTGTGTGCGCCCGCGTATGTGAGAAGGTGAACTGTTTTTCTTCATGTGAGGAGAGACGACTGCGTTGATTGACTCTTTTCCTGTTTACAACCTCACATCTACTGTACATTTATATATTTGTACTTATATAAAAGGTAGGTATAAGGAATATTTGATTATAGTCAATAAACTCTATATTTATATCTTTAATTTGAACGTTAAGCATTTTGTTCCCTGTTGTAGAGTATAAACCACACACAAACCATTCACCAAGAAATCCAAAGAAAATAAAAATGTCCTGCCTGGTCTGTCTATGGGTTTCTCTAACACACTTCAGACTACCAACCATGTCTAACATCTACAAAATAGCAAAGGAAAAAAAGAAAAATAATTCTTTAATTGGATATATTGATCCGCACTTGTTTCTTTTTTGCTAGATGAAACATATTCCTCATCTATCACATGTTGGTTTTGGGATTAACTATATAGAATATAACACGTCTTATCCATTAGGTATGATATCTATGGATATATGTGTCTCTTCTTCTCCAGCATGAACACAATATGACGTAAGTTTGTGTGTTTTCCACCAGCAGCAGAAAGAGTGCGGCACGTATCCCAGGGACTCGTCTCATAATCTATCCATTAGCACCAGATATTTAACGTGAATGTGATGTCTTATTATTGATTGCCCAGCGAGGAGGGATTGCTGAATCTTATTGTCTAGGCTCTCCGAGGAGTTTTTATTTTGCGACAACGCAATGTAATATGTTTTTGGAATTGATTTTTATCCAATTATTTCACGGCATGCACACACAAAAAACCAAGGCAAGTCCTATTAAAGTACCCATTCCTTTTGTAAATGACCAGAATAAAATGCTATGGCCTGCAGCATATTTCTACTCAAAAGTGTAAAAAATCTCCAACTCAAAAGTTGAGCTAAAGTCCAGTGCCGCCATCAATGGGAAACTGAAGCAGAATCGACGAGATTGTTATTCTCACATAGTGGCAGAGACTGGCAAGGCAAGGCAAGGCAAGTTTATTTGTATAGCACATTTCAACACAAGGTGATTCAAAGTGCTTCACATACAGCCATTAAAAGCATAAAAACACAATGCAGAATAAAATATTTAAAAACAATTAAAAACAATTACACAATCCAAAATAAAAGATTTAAAAACAATTAAGAACAATCATTAAAACAATAAAAAACAGTTAGAAGGCAAAAAGCAGAAATAGATAGATATAGAATTGAATAAAAGTTGCAGTGCAGTTTAAGATATAAAATGCAGTAGTGAAATGTAGAATCTGGTTTAATTAAAGGCAACAGCAAACAGAAAGGTTTTCAGTCTGGCTTTAAAGAGGATGAGGGTCTCTGCAGACCTGCAGCTCTCAGGGACCTTGTTCCAGATGTGTGGAGCAGAAAAGCTGAACGCTGCCTCTCCGTGTTTAGTTCTGACTCTTGGAACAGAAAGTAGACCCGTCCCAGACGACCTGAGGGGTCGGGATGGTTCATAAGGCAGCAGCAGATCACTAATGTATTTAGGCCCTAAACCATTCAGGGCTTTATAAACCAGCAGCAGGATTTTAAAGTCAATTCTTTGTTGGACAGGAAGCCAGTGCAAGGACCTCAGAACTGGAGTGATGTGATCCACTCTCCTGGTCTTAGTGAGGACTCGAGCTGCAGCGTTCTGAATCAGCTGCAACTTTCTGATTGACTTTTTACTGAGACCTGTGAACACACCGTTACAGTAGTCAAGTCTACTGAAGATGAATGCATGGACAAGTTTCTCCAAATCCTGTTGAGACATAAGTCCTCTAACCCTTGATATATTCTTCAGGTGATAGTAGGCTGATTTTGTAACTGTCTTGATATGACTGTTCAGGTTGAGATCTGAATCCATAACTACTCCTAGATTTCTGGCTTGGTTTGAGGTTTTTAACATCAGTGATTGTAGCTCAGCGCTCACTTTCAATCGTTCGTCCTTGGAACCAAAAACAAGTACTTCTGTTTTATCTTTATTTAATTGAAGAAAATTCTGGCACATCCAGTTGTTGATTTCTTCAATACATTTAGCCAGCACTGGTATGGGATTATAGTCCCCTGGTGATATAGTTATGTAGATTTGTGTGTCGTCTGCATAGTTATGATAACACACTTTGTTGTTTTTCATAATCTGAGCCAGTGGAAGCATGTAGATATTGAACAGAAGAGGCCCCAGTATTGAACCTTGGGGAACACCACATGTCATACCAGTCAGCTCTGACCTGTAATTAGCTACCGACACAAAGTATTGTCGGTCCTTCAAGTAAGAGTCAAACCAGTTAAGTGCTGCGCCAGAGAGTCCTACCCAGACTTTCAGTCTGTCTAGTAGTATGTTGTGATCGACTGTGTCGAATGCAGCACTGAGATCCAATAATACTAAGACTGAAGTTCTGCCTCTGTCTGTGTTTAAGTGGATGTCGGAGAAAAGACGGACGGACAAAAAAACACAGCAATAGACCATAATTCATTGTGACCGAGGGGAAAAAATGACTGTAAATTGTACTTTGTCTGTATCCACAATAAGTGAATGTACAAGTTCCACCATGTCTCTGAATAGTTGGAAGTCCAGCCGCAGCCCTTTCATGATAAAAGACACCAGATTGACGCTTCAGGCTCTTTGTGGTTTTCTTTTGTTTTGTATGTTTTGCTTTGTCGTTTGTAAAAACAGCGAGCTCTTCTGTTCCAAGCAGAGGATTATTAAAAGCTGCATATCTCTAAAGAGTCGTCAGTGTGGCTCGCTCTCTGGAAGACAAAACGAAACCGGATTAAGTAAGAGAGAGGGTTTGCCCAGCTCTGTGTGTTGGTTGTACCTTTATGACTCCTCAGGGAAACACACAGGAAGATGTAACGGCTCGAGTCAGCCGATTGGCTGAGTCACAGACAGAACAGGTGCTGTGGGGGAGTTAAGCATTATACAGATTTACATGTTTTTGTGCTTTTCACCTCCAGTATTTTGGCATCTGGAGTTCCTTATGAGGACTATACATGTGTGGGTTATTTAAACATGCAAAGCACCCTGTGAAAATGAAAATAAACGCTGTCTTCAGACTCCTTTTGTGAACGTCCTGTTGAGCATCTTTTTTTACACGTCTTCAAGCTCATCATTAGCGACAGTATAACGTAATGTAAAGGTGATATTACAATGTGAATTTCTCACATACATGACATTTTCCCCCTTCAAAGTTTGGGAGAACAATTGTTCATATTTCACTCTCACACTCTCAAAGTGAAAGCTAGCAAGCTAGGCTAACAAGTTCCCACTCATAAAGTGGCACTAGCTTCAGATTTTTGCGCTAACTAGCTGAGTAGCATTTAGCCTAGCTCGCTAACGTCACTTTTCGTTACAGAAATCAATTTTAATGCAACACTGTTTCTGGCAATTAAACTTTACCTACTCACTGCAGGTAATTTACTGCTGTGCAACATCAGAAGGAAATTGAATCTCCTGGTATTCTGCTTTGTGTCTGCACATCTGGTTTGGCTCCATTTGATGTGTTGAGCACCATGAAAGCAAATTAGAAATTCAATTACAGTCATTTTCTTTTTCGAAACCAGAATTATGTGAAACTGCAGTATTTTACTGCACACCTTCATTCTCGTAACTTTGTTGAGTACAAAACTTGTGAAGCTTTGAGAGGGATGAGTGTGTCGACCCTACTTCCAGCAACATGAGTTTGCCCCAAAAAGCGTAATCTCCTCTGTGAGCTTAGATGAATGCAGAAACTCCCCCTAAACACTGGCAGCATTGTATTTGTGTTAATAACTTCTTAGACAGGATGGGATATTATTTCCATTCAATACTGAATGAAAATTCAGGACAGGCGGCTTCTGTTAGTTTATTTGATGCTTTAATTCCCAAGTGATAGACAAAACTGCAATAAAAAAAAACACGTACTGCCAATGATGACAAAGCTTCAGATAAAATTCTGTTTCAGGGCATCCAAGCGACAAATGTGGAAGTACAAACTGGTAATTTGTTGGGTTTTCTTTGCTCCGTTCCGTCATGCTCACATATTTTAACATGAAATATTTGAACAGTTAGCATGCAATATATCCCAGTTCATTACAAGGTAATTTAAGCTAATTTTACGCTTTAAAAAAATATCTCCCAGCATCTGATTCTGCCTGACACCGCGGCAGTTACTGTTATCTCCACAGTTAGATCAGTTGACATTTGAATTTATTTAATCTTCTGATAAATGCGGAGCCCAACTGTGACGATGATTAAGATAAGGACTGTAATTTAATCGCCGCCACGCACTGCCATCCTCACGCGTACACTAGAGGCTTATCTGGCAACATCGAAGACTTCCGCATCAACAACATGGACTTAGCGGCGCCTCATAAAGTTGATGTGGCTAATGTGTTGCCAACAGTTGCCTGGTAGCACAGGCAGCAGGCACGGAGCAATACTAGCCACCCGACGAGTAGAAATCCAATATTCACCTTTTCACTCTCACACTTTTGAGAGCTGGCTGTTTCCCCCTCTTTGATGCTAAGCTAGGCTAATCGTCTCCTGGCTCAAGCTTCAAATTAGCATACAAACATGAGAGTGGTATCAAACTATTTTGTCATGGTATCGCTACAAAAGAGAAAAAAAAGGATTTAAACATCTTCTGAGGAACACTCCTCTGCTGCTGTCGATCAAAACATTTACGAAGTGTAACAGCACATGCAACTCCAGAAGAAGCCTGCCAGCATTTTGGACATCAGAAGAATGACCAGCGATCATCATGTGACCCACAAAAACAGTGACAGGGCAGATGCTGAGGTGCCAGATGTGGGCAGGTGTTGCTGTAGCTGCTTCCCCCCCCTAACCCCCCCCCCCCCCCCCCCACCTGGGCAGGTGGTTAAAGGCAGAATAGTGACAGGCCGCCGCAGGGAACGATGCCGTTGATGCGAGTGGACAGAGTGTCGCTGCAGAGCACAGTGGTCTCTACAGCCTGCTGTCACATCGTGTGACACTCAGTGGACGCTGCAAAGCAGAGATGTCTTTGAAATATATTACATATACAGTAATATTCCATCACTCTGGATCTCAAATGATATCAACTCACAGCCTGAACTGAAGAGAGAGGGTGCACGAAAGAGCAGAAAAGCTATAACGGTCTGAAAACTTTATTTTTTTCCCCATTCCAGAACTTTCAAATTATGCCATATTATATCTGCCACCTTTAGGGAAACCTCTTGTTCCATTATCTCCTAATTCTATCAAGTTCCTGGCGAAAAAATATAGATTAAGTTGCTTCAAAGAGCTTCACACTGATGTGGCTTTTAATCAATAACACTGTGTGTTTACACTCTTTGAAATTGGACAAAGTAGAAAAGAATAATTAGCTTTGATGCACTTTTACATGCATGTATGGTTTCATATCTATGTACAAATTGCGGCAGCTGTCACTCAAACCGAATTCACGTGACGCTTTCAAATAACAAGATCTCTCTCCTTCAGTTTCCGAGTCAGTGAATAAGAAAATGGCCACGTCGTGTTCGGCATTGATTGCTTTCTGGTTTCCCGCTGATTTAATGAAACATGAGCTGTGTTTTCCTTTCTCTCGGCTTCCTTTGTTTTCTGCCGCTTTGAGGGAAAAAGTCTAGCAGGGAGCCACAGATTAAATGAGCGGTGGCACGTTCCCCCTGGGAAGCTGCAAATGATATCTCACTGAGCCAACGTTCTGCAGACTCTGTAAAATGTTGATAAGGCCGCTTATTGCTTTTAAATGCATTTGTTTCATCGGTTCAGAGTGGATGTGGTGCGCGCGCTGCTTCACTGCGCCACAAGGATACAATACAATCTTTTTTTTTACGCCAAATGTGAAGGGATATTAGGTTTAATACTTCCAAATTGCATCTGCGTTTTCAAGGCTTGAAACGACATTAAGTTAATGCAAAAGCCATCCTTTTTTTTTCCTTTTCTTATTTAAGGTGACGTCACACAAAAACAACCCGCGACGTGCTCCAGCGAATGACTCCGTCATCTTGCTCAGGACGAGTGACACGGAGGCCTCAGGGTGTCAGTGCAGCACTGCTGAACGGCTACAGCATCAGCGCTCCATATTCAGAGTCACAAGGGTTTAGTGGCAGCCTGACACACAGGCAGCTGACACATTAAATATGGACGCTTCATTAGACGGTAATGACTGTCTCCGCTCATATCACTGCTACGGGTAGGTGTGTGTTGTGTAAGTGTGTTTTAATAGGATGCTGCACTCTGATCGCTGTCACCACTCATCAAGGCTTTGTAGCCTTAACGCTGGTGCAGCTTGCAGCTCCTTGCTGTGTGCAATAATGTGAGGAGGATGAGGTCGTAATGAAGCTCCTCAAACAACGCTAATGTGGTCGGACTGAAAACTCATTTAGTGAGTTGCTCTTGCTGTAAACAAAGCGATAGTCGTCTGAATCTGAGATGTCTGAAAACAGTGGAAACCATTCCATTACAATAGTTACAATGTTGCCACTTTAAAGGCTGGATCTGATAATGGAAAAACAAAGGTGTGAGAACACTTTTTCTGTGTCTAATAGTTTCCTGATCATTTCTTAAAAAATAACTAATATATAACTGCAAATCTTTTGGAAGATTCCTGAAGAGGTCTCCAAACGTTGGTTCTAATTATAGGTGAAATGGAGGCAGTGTTCAGCTATAATAGACTTTTAATTAACTAATTCAAATTAATTGCTGGTATAACCTAGATAGTTATTAGTTAGTTCTTGCAGATGCAGCTCAGATCAGAAAGTATCGAGGCAAAGCACCCCAACATCCTCATGGTGTGTGGCCGCGCTCAGCTTTGGAGGACCTGGTGGGACTGCAAGGAAGCCTGGACACCGCCTAAGGACATCTGCTGTACACAGAGTGAGCTGGGTTTCCATGTGCCCCTGAATTTATTAACCCAAACCAGATAGCAAGGATTCGAATTTGCTTTTCCACCCGAAGCAAATGTTTCTTTCTGCCGTATCACTATGAGAATGGAAGTGAACAGGTGGCGAATGTTAATTTCAGTGCGTGACCGCGCATTAAAGATATTTAGGAGACATTCATTCCATAATTAGCCGAATAACTGGCTATTTTTGCAAGGTAGAAAACATATAATATGAATTTTGTGAAGGTTTTGCGGATAAATATAACATTTGTGTGGACATAATAATCTTCTCAATAAAAATCCTTCTGTATGCAGCTAAGGAGGAATGACCTCCACATGAGGCAGGTGTAGGGGGATAAAACCATATGTGCCAAATGACTTTAGGTGCATTGGATGTGTTTCACCTTCATTACTCAGTGGGATTCTATTTTAAAGCTCGGGTGGTGGAGTGTGACACCACAACCGTCCACAGTTCAAACGCGAAGGAAGCGGTGAGGCAAAGTCAGCCGACACCGGGGCCGGAGATATCCCTGAACGTTCCTGCGTTCGTATAAACAACTTCACATTCTTAGCGTTGCAAAATGTTTCTTTGAGGAGAAAACAAAATCTGCTGCTGTTTGTTGCAGCTTCGGCAGACTTTGAACCAGATCAAAGATCTTTGACCTCCATAACGCTCATGAATCGTGACTCCCCCCTCCGACACGAGAACCTATGGTATGATCACAAACGAGGTCAAAAGGTCAAGTCCCTTTTCCTCAAAACATTCCCCACAAAAGCTGAAACCGCAGCCGTTCGTGTCGAGGTTCTCGTCTGCTGAGCGGGGCAGCGTTTCATCTCGAGAGCTTCTGCAGATTGTTTTAATGATGCAATGCATGTGATTTATTCTGCGCGTTAGCTAATCTGATAAGCATAGGTGCCAGGCATGCACAACATGGGACTTCTTCCGTGGTCATTGCTTGGTTTTCAGGGAATGTTTCGCAGGGAAAGCCGCTTTACAATAATGATACAAACTCAGCGTCATTATGTTTACATACTGTACATAAAAGCGTGCATGGCACTAATATGCGTCCGAGCTTCACTGTTTACGAGTCTCGGTTCTCTTTGTTCCATTAGTTTCAGTTTGACTGTGAATGAAATGTTTCGCATGATCACAAGAGATTTGACAGAGGTCTGCACAACATTGGAGCAGAGCAGTTTGCTTGTAGTCTTTTGCAAATCAGTTATGTTCCTTCTTATGTTTCCGATTATCCTACCAGAGGGGGGGAGAGGGGGAGGGTTTGAGTCAAGGGGAGCAAATGTGGTGTTTGGTTCATCTCCAACAGGGAAAATATTGTTTGCTTAATATTATCAAGATGGGAAAAATCTACAAAACAAAATAAGAAATCTTTGTGGCCCTTTAAAAAAAAAAAAGAATCGCTCTGCATGAGAGAGAGAGAAATACATCTGATGTTGAAATAGAGACTTGAGAATAGATTTGCCGTCATCCGGATGTCGCGCGCCGTCGAAGCATCAATCAGCTTATGCTGTGATGGAGGACTTGGCGTCCCCTCAGCGGGACGGAGAAGGTCATTACTATCTTGTGCAAGGTTACAAAAATGCTTCTGGGTAATTGACTGAAGCTCGACTGGTAGCTGCAAATCGGAAAAAAGGAAAAGGGCGTTTCACCTTCATCTTTTTGGGGTGAAATGATTCAGAGCCATTTCATATCAAGGCTGTTTTTGTGTTGTGCGAAACAGAAGAAGGCCCAGAATTACAGGGTTTCTTTTTATTTTTTTTATTTTTATGCTCAGCAAAAAACATGCGTTGACAGCAAGGAAGACAAAGATGGAAGTTTATCTGCTGGGAGGAATGATGCGACCAGATGCTGCCGCTGCTGCATCTCCCGGCAGTGCCCTTGTTGCTTTCGCGAGGTGACAAAGGAAAGCACTCTCACAACAACCAAAGTGCCACACTGTCGCAGAGAGTGCACCAGCGAGGAGGTGAATTCACAGAACTGCTGATGGCGGGGCTTTTTTTCCATATTGTAGGAGCCTCTCTGTCCCATCAGTGCCTTGTCACAACCAATCCAGCTGCTACTTCTGATAGCTTTCTTTCATTTGACGCTTCCCTCTTTCTGCATCCCGGCCTCTGTGTTTGTTTTGGAGAGGCCATCAGCTTTCAACAATGTCTCTCTGAGGTCCCACCTGTCCTTGACCCTCATCTTCTGCTGCCGGTGTGTGTGTGTGTGTGTGTGTGTGTGTGTGTGTGTGTGTTAGTGTGTGTGTATGAATAAGCAATTGAGGGGTGACATTGTGCCGCAGATGTAATGGGTAGAGTTTTTTAACCTTTGCAGATTGAATGAAAAACAATAAAAGCAGCAGATTCCTGGTTGGTTCAGATGGAGTAGTAAGATACAGGAGTGGTGCATCACTGCATTTATGCCGACAATCATTCAAGGTTACTCAGAGCAGGAAATCACACTTCAATGAGATGTCAAAACAATATAGTATTCGAATTTAGAGCGTTAGTTTATTACTTTACTTTATTACTGTTTATTACTGTTTATTTATATTACTTGATTTTTATTTTTTATTTTTTATCTTTACGTACTGAGCAATGCTGCTGTAATCCTGTAATTTCCCCACTGCGGGACTAATAAAGGATTATCTTATTTTATCTTATCTGTTAGTTAGAATTAAATGTATTTTGTTTTCTGTATATAAAGGCAATAGTTCCATATTTTCTGAAATACAGTAATCTGCCCTAAAGTTACCTGAGAAGATTGACACCGCTCTTGTGTCTGTGTGCTAAATAGGAAGCGGGAGCCAGCAGATGTTAGCTTAACAAGATAGCTTGAGAGGTACTTGTTGACTGATTCTTTATTAATTTATTTTTGGACAAAGCTAGCCTAGCTGTTTTCCTCCGGTCCAATTCTGTGCACCACGCTAAGCTAACGGACTCCTGGCTCTAGCTTCATATTTAGTGTACAGACACGAGAGTGAGTTTGTGAGGTATCAATCTTCTCATCTAGCTCAGAAAAGTTTTAAATTTTAAATCTTTAAAATTCCTCAAAACCATAATGTAAGTAGCATATTTTTAAATGAAGGCCGCCTTCAAGTTCATAACACACATATCCTACTGAAGAGTCCCTAGATTGGGCAACAACATGCACCTGTACCTGCTAACACTCATAGTATCAGAATTAGAGTGACCCTGACTATAAATGTGTGTTGCATGTCCTTCACCATGCTATAAACCGCACAATGCTGCTGCCGAGAGGCTTTGTAATGTGCTGTCAAAGCCTATTTACCTCCTTCATCCGGCTCCGCTGCCGCACCACGAAGACACCGTGGGGGTGGTGGGCTTGCTAAGGCCGACTATCTGTCACTGCGTGCAGTGCTGTAATCCACAAGATCGTCCTTTTCTTGTTTTCTTCCTGCTCTACTGTTGCTGGTAAAGTGGTTCTGGCTGTGGTGGTTCTGCCTCCCAGAGATCACTTATCAAATCAAATTGATTTATTTCCAGTTTGTGGCTGGTTCCGGCTGTCATTGCCAATGCTACCCTGTTCCTCTCCTCTGTACTCCAAACAAAACACATCACCTGCCACTGAAGAAGCTTCCCATTGTTCCATCACTCATGGCAGAGAGCAAAATAGGCTGCTCTGGTCAATATTCTGATGTTAACAATGGATGAAATGACTGCTATTAATGTGAAAATGGTCCATCTTAATAATGAACAGAGAATGATCACCAACTTTGCAGTTCCCCTCAGCTCTACTGTGCTTTTAGCATCTTCAGCACATTATGGTTTTACCGCCCACAGCTTTACTCTTTGGATCACCTCATTATTCTCATTGGTGTGGTCTCCCACAGCAGGGGGCAGCCAAACAATATAGACCACCTGCACAGCTCCAAACAGAGGGCAGAAGCGCCAAGCTAGTGAATATAGTAAAGCATTTAGCAGCTAAAGAACTGCAGGAGATGGTGGAGACCAAAAACAGAGCTAAAAGAGAGTGAATATTTAACTCACATTTGTGTGTTGCTTAGAGCCACAACTCCAAATAAACATTAATTTTGCTCTGTATCTTCTGGATGCATAAACAGGCAATTGTTTGCGTTAGCCATATTAACATATGTCAGTGTTGTGTTTGTAGCTATTTACGCTGCCCCCAAGTGGCCAAAAAGTGTTGATGCATGTTTAACTGTTACATTGTTGCTACATGTATGAACACCTAATCAATAATTATCAATATGATGGAATCCCCTCATTATGTACTTGAGACAATGAAGGTATCTTGTAGATTTCAAGTAATTTCTAACATCTCAAAATGAATTATTTGAGTTTGTTTTGCTCCAGAAGATGTATGTGCCAAAAGTCACAATTGGATCTCGTCGGTTTGTCCACTTAACTTCCACAACAGCAGCGATGAGATTTTGATCGTCTGGCTGGAAGAGATCCATACTGATCACCATCGCCTGAATCCATCACGGCTCTCAAAGTATGGATTTTTCACCTCTTCCTCAGGAGACACTGCCAATTTGGACTCTGTTATGAGTTTGCACCGCTGGTGAAGATGCACTGCTGCCATGGTCGAGGATGGATGCTAGGTTACATGTTGAGAGAGAGCTGTGCGAAGATTAAAGCAAGTAGGCCTATTGATTGGCTGATAGACGGCGGTAAGATGGCCATTGATTGGACAAACAGCCGATTTTTGACCTCGAAGTGCACTGGATGAATCGATGGTCTTAATCCAGAGGGAGAAGTGTAAAAGGAGAGGACTGGTCTCAAAATGTCATTCAGTTTACCGTTATACGACAGCCATTTTATTTTTATTTTATGAGGAAATGTGTTATTTAAAAAAAGATTTGGATACATGATTTTGATTAAAAATCTATTATTTTTGCCATTATTTTGAAATGTTTTACCTTGGAGAGGATCTTGACTGGGTAATTGTTGAGACAAACATGTCAAGATAATCAGATTCAAGTCCTGTCCTGTCTTTCTGTCACACAAAAAACTTAAACGCATGCATTTGTCTATTTAGTCAAATTCATTCAATGTCCTCCTGGTCCAGATGGACTATTTTGACCTTTTGAAATGACTGGTCAATCAATACCATAATAGAAACAGTTCATCTCATTTCATATTCATGAGGGGCCCACAGAGTGGAGGAACAGTGCCTGCATGATATTCTCATATATTAGTCTAATGTAGTCTTACCATTGTATAACAAATAATGCACATAACATTTAATAAAATGACTGAATGTGTATTTGTGGTGTGAAGGTTAGTACACATGTAAACTCACAAATTAGTCTTCATGTGAAAACAATGTTAGCTAACGGTGTCCATGATTTTGTATGGCACATCCACGACTAAAGGCTTCATTTACATTGAAATAAGAAGAAAAACATTATAGTCGTCTCGTTTCTACCCGACAACAGAATGGCATGATAGAAAAGCCATTACACGGACCTGGATCGCCCAACACACCATCCTGATTTCTCTCCACCTGTCACTCACAACAGCTGCAGGGAATGAAGGTGCTGAAGGTAACGTGAGCGGATCAGAGATACCCCACCGAATTAGGTCGCCGCCCCTCGGATCGTCGCCCCTCGGATCGTCGCCCCCCCGTCTGATTGAGCGAGGTCAGCTCTCTCACCTTGTCTGGCGCGGCCCGCACACATGCACGTTCCTGCACGGCACGCAGAGCGAAAGCCAGGAGACAAAAGGCCGGCCGATAGTGGAGCAATATGGTCACGCTTCAACGCTCGCCACTGGAAACCCTGCCCGCAGACTGGAAAGCACAACCCAGTGAAGTGTGGTTCATGGAGTGTGAGTCATTAAAAGAGGAACGGACGTGTTTTGATATGTCTCAAGGATTTTTATTTAATGATGCAGCGGAGCAAAGGATAACGCCCAGACTGCAGGACAGCAAACAGATTACAAAGATACAACCTTTCTTTTTTTTCCTTCAAATTCCCAACTCCCAACAACGCTTTGTGTCTACCTCTGAATAAGCTGCTTCCCTCCTTTTTAACTGCCCCCCGTTCCCAACATCATTGTTTCTCTACGCGTTAAATCATGATTTTCAGCTCAGTGTTTCAGATGATCTATTTTTAGATAAATCAGGTTTAGCAAATTACTCAAAAAAAGCTAGTCAAATTGAGGAAGGAAAGGTAAAAAGGTTCATCAGTGAGAGACATTTCATTAAGGTTGTGCACTCGTGTGTGTGTGTTCCGTTGGTAAATTGTGATGCCACCAGTAACTGAGAAAGCTTAAATTGAATACTGTTTTGTCATAGTGTGTTTTTTTTAATGCTCCGTTTCTGTTGAGCCCACCTGATTGTTGCTTAAACAGAAGGTTGGTTCCAATTAGGAGAGGCTGAGTATGTCCCTGGTTATCAGGAGGAAGTTAGGTGGCAGCTTGCTGCGAGGCTGCAGGTTTGTCTAATGATTCTATTTTCCCTTCAGCTTTGAGTTGTTTGTTTTGTCTCAGTTTCATTAACATTCTTAGCCATGTTACTAATGCGGCTCTAGAGATGGCAGTGTTGGTCGGTCGTACCACTGCTCGGATCCAGGCTGAAAAATACTATTGAAGGGATTGCCAGAAAATTTGGTACAGACAATCACGGTGCCCAGACGATGAAACCTTATGATTTTTGTGATCCATTGACTTTGCTTCCAGCAGGTGAAAGTTTTTAATCACATACTGTGAAATAATTCAACATCTACAGGATGGATTTGCACAAAATGTGGTGCAGACCGTCATGTTTCCCAGAGGATATATCTGATATTCATGGTGCCCATGGGTTGAACCCTTTTGCGATCCCTTGACTTTGCTTCCAGCAGGTCAAAGTTTGAAATATTTGTACCTATCCTTTGAAATATTTCCCATCTACTGGGTGGATTTGCACTAAATTTGGTGCCAACGTTCATGGTTCCCAGATGATGTATTCTAGAAACATCATGAGGTTGTCCTTTGTGTGTAATACGTTGGTTTCTTACTGCATAAAAAAAACATTTATTTCAGCCTCATCTATACTTGGTGTTTCTTGCATGATTAGTTCTTATTAGCAAGCATTAGTAAGTGTTAGCATGCTAACGCAATAAACCATTACGATTGAAGACATTATACCTGGTAAAATAAAAAGAATTAATCCATTAGTAAAGATGCATAATGATCTTTTACACAAGCATTCTCTTAGACTTATTATTTGACCTGAAATGAAAACATGTGTAGAAGACTGTAAGGTCCCTGCAACTCTTGACCTTTTTAGAGATTTATCCTCCCCCATGTGGTCACTCATTGTTTCTCAAAGGTGCTTTGCCCCTCGGCTCGGTATCATGCTGCTCCGTGTAATCCAACCGTGAAGAGTTAAATCACCCCTGGGGCGCCTGATGTGTGATGAACTCATTTGGATCACCTCCAGCTGTCAGCTAACATTATCCCCGCCTCCTGTACAATAGTATTGGTCACTTTTCTGGAGGCTAAACCGCGCATTTAATTGTTTTAGCGCTACCTGGCTGGTGGCGAGTGCAAATGTGTGTCAACAAATGCATTTCATACAGTCTTTCCATCTAGCTGCAGAACCTCTCTGGACAAACCAAGCAGTCTTATTTTTCAGTCCTTCAGTCCTCTCTTCCTGCCACAATCCCCCTATACATTGCATAGGCTCACCATTGTCTCGAAGCCCCATGTGGTCTCTGTAGGTAGCTAGGTGGCTCTCGGGCAGGATGGCGATCATCAGAGCGTGTGACAAAGCCAAAGAGACAGCTGACATGAACACATCAATACACATTAGGCCTCACACTGTGAACTTGTTTAGCGCCTTGCTCTGATGTATATGCATTGGATCTTTCATAGTACACTCATGACATTATTGTCTTGGGGAAAATGTGTTTTTTTTCTGGTTTCTATGAGGAGCTCTTTCATCCTCCAATAGGTCTATAAACAGCAGCATTGTACTCTGAGATTAGCTACATTACCGTTGGGCATAGAGTGTGAAAACCCATCCCCTCTATCAAACTGCGTTAGAGTCACGGGACCGTCGCCTTTTCGCACCGAGTTGCCACCCTCCCGGATCTGACAGGGACTATGATCTTCTGTTGTTTTGAATGGAAACTGAAAGCACAGGTTAGCAGGGCATTACGAGCCGTGGCATTGCAGAGCCCCATCCACACCCCTGTTGCACCATGCAGTCATCACGATGCCGTCTTGTGTCATTCAGCCTGAAGGTGGTGGATGGGGCTTCTCGCATGGCCCGGCTGGATGTTGTGCGAACACACTGAAACAATGCTGTTTTCTCATTGCTGCATTCCTCACATTTTCCGACAGATATCTCAAAACCTGATCATGAATCAGAAGCATGTGCATTAGACGCCACAGTGCAAAAACATATTTGTTTTTATCAAGTCATTAGAGCCATGTTATTGAGAAAAGATATAATATTAACAGAAAAGATTAAAGTCACAATTTGTTTTTTTTCCAGCTTTTTTTTTTAATAAAGTGTTCATATTTTGTTGCAATATTTTGAGAATAACATTATAATAATTTGAGAATAAAGTTTTAATATTTAGAGAATAACCTTATAATATTTTTGAAAATATTGCTACAATAATTTTGGGAGCAAAATTGTTTTGCCAATGAAGACGAAATAAATTTGTTCATATTCACAGAATATCTTGTTTTCTTTCTCTAACTGTGTCCCTAATAGTCTTCCATATTTCTCTTTATAGGTTCACAAGAACAAAGCCCCAAAGAAATAGTGTCTGTATCTTGAAACAACAAAACAATTTTATGAGATATCTCTTTTTAATTCAATAAACGATATGATCCTTTAACTTTATGTGAAACAAGTTAGCTTATTATTCCAGTGCTATTCCAAATGAGTGCTTTGGAGGCTCAAATTGCAGTTGAATATGAAAAAAATATGCCATAATCGTCAACATGTGGAAAGTATTCAAGCAGTATATCCTGCATTCAGAGAGCATATAATACACACTCAATTTAACAGAAGCTAGTACTCACTCACCCTTTTCCATACACACTGAAGTCATGTGGTCTGTTTTCCTCTTCTTTGTGTATCAGACATGACAGAAGTTGTGTATTTTTACACACTTTCAGAGAGCTTTCCCTGTTGACACCACGCACACTGCCGCAGTAATGCGAACAGACAGTGCTGTGAGACAGTGGCAAGGTTTTACGTGCCTTCAGAAATGTCACCCCACCTCTGGTCGCCGAGAAGTGATGACACACGCACACACGCACGCACACACACACACACACACACACACACACACACACACACACACACACACACGAGATGATGTACATGAGAATAGAAGTTTTAGTTACACAAACATTTCTCGCGGGCTTAGCTGATCCGGAGGCAGTGGTAATCTCATTGGCTTGAGTTAAAATGTCAGTGGGTGGGACCGAAGCACATCCTCTCCAACGAAGAAGATTCAGGCCTGGTTAAAAGGCAAGAGATAAGAGAGGGGGAAATAAGAAGTCCAGCACTGTTGCTTCCAATTGCAAACATACCGTCTGTCATAAATTATCCTGCTCTTCGCTTGGCTGACCTTCAATGTTTCATCTTGCTGGAGTAGCTTTAGTGACCAAAGGCTCATGCTGACCTTCAAAGACCAGTAAAGAGACCTGTTCTCATTACTGAATAAAAGATGATGTCATTGCAATTATATTTGCTATTCACATTTTAATGAAAGTTGGCTCTGTACTGTTTATGCTCACATTTTTTGCACACATGATCCATTTCCTGAGCCATTTATTCTGGAGTAATGTTGTCTTTGTGTGTTTACTGGATGAGGTCTTAGTGGTTTATTGAACTATTGTTTTCACTATGTTGACCTCGACATTAATCCTTGTGGCCGTCCACAAACTTATATACCCTGATATCAAGAATGCTTTCTTGTGGGTTCCTACAACAGTAGCCTCCAATCCAACCATACAGGGTTGTGTCTTTGATGATCACCCACAAGAAAACATGCGAATATTCTCGAGCGTCTCTTAACCATTCAGATACATTTTGCAGGTATTGGTTCTGCTTGTGGTCTAGGTTTGAAATCACACACACAAACACACACAGAGACACACAAATCATAGAATCCATCCTGACGTCTTTCAGAAGGAATCCGGTGGGAGAGGCAATTGAGGGAGGAGAGGCTTTGATTCAGAGTGAAAGCTGGGAGTTTTTAATCTCTTACCAGGACAGTCAGACATACACGTGTAACCACATCTTCTATTTATAGCCGCTACTTCCATCTTCTTGGGCTGACGAGAGAAGAAACAGGGTTGGCAACATCATTTAAAACCAGAATGCCATTAGAGCACTTTGCTTGCATTCATGATATGTAAAGATATGTAGAATGGCTTAAATGATCGGGGTGCTACAAGGTTGAGTGTTCTCACACGCAAACTGTGTAGTAATTATCTCCCTCATAATTACTACTCGCCTGAATTTTAATGAACCCCTCGCCGCATAAAGGAGCTGCTGCAGGTATGACGTCCGTGTTGCTGAACAAAGTAAAAAATGAGCAAACAGGGTTCTCGGGGATTTGCCAGCATATCAGAATCTGCCATCCACTATCAGGAGTCACTAGGCGAGCATCAGTTGGTGCCAGTGGTGCAGCTACACCCCGGGGCCCTTTCCACATCTACATAATTTTATGCGCACAGTGCAACAGCAGACACACACCCACCGCTACCTCATTAGTGGCTGCAGCCCCCCAGGCTCACAACCAGGAAAAGGCCCTAATTGCACAGTTCAGCAGCACTGACAGCGCTCAGAGCGTTTTTTGTTTTTGGAACAGACTTCGACAAATGAGCATCAGGTGTGAGCACCTACAGTAATATTCTGTTATTGTCTGACCCCGGCTGTCGCGGTTGTAGCAGCCGAGTCAATCTCATGGTAAGTCACCGGAACTTTCTGGGAGCACTGAGGGAACAAGCCAAGACATTGGACTCATGGTGTCTCTTTGTGGAGCACAAGACCCGTTAAATAGTTGGAATGTTAAATGTTCTGCAAACAAGCTAGCAAGCCGCGATGCTAAATTACCTTTTTTGAGCTTTTGTGGTGTGCAGGGTGTAAGTGTTTGGCTGGCCGGTACATGTATTGTATTCCTATCCAGAAAATAAGCTCTGTGGCTAACTCAAGTTTATGAAACATATGCATTTTGCGCAGCAAGAAAATCTCCGTCCACTTCTATGACGTTCCATAAACTACACCGTGGCCGACATGGCGCAAGAACAAACATGACTTGTAAAGGCGGCCAGGTCAGCGTGATGACGTTTTGTTGTCTCATTTTGACACCTGTTAGCACTTCAAAACTTCAAAATACACAACCACAGACCTTATTTAAGACAGTTAACCATTAAAAAACATGCTAACATGCTAAACATCAGCATGCTAGCACTGCTTTGCCTATGTGGAGCCTCACAGAGCTGCCAGCATGGCTTTTTTTGGGGGGCTTTTTTTTGTTGACCATGCCAGTGTTTTGGCAATATTCATCGGCCGGCATGTTTTATTAAAACAGAAGTCATCTCTGCAGTGGTTTATTGCACTTGCCCGAGCCTCTGTGCTACTTTCTTGAGATATTATCAATCTCGCACCTGGTGCTTATTTGTAGAAATGGATTCCAAAATGCTCTGAGCGTTGTCAGTAGTGCTGAACTCTTCCATTATTTTCTGCGTGCGAGCCCGGGGTTTACAGTCACTAATGAGGCAGCAACGCGTTTGAGCCGTTATTTTGAATTCTCATAATCATGCAACGTTTCAAGGGGGCGAGGTTCATGCATTTTGCATCAGTGCCCACAGTGACCATGTTCACCACGTTTGGTCAATCAGGGGAGAAAAATGGATGTTGGGATTAATGTTTAAAAGATTAACCCCATCAATGGAATCGGTTTATAGGTTAAAAACATATAAATTGCAGTCATTTCAAATATCACACCCTGGAGAGCCATATATGTGGTCTTGATGGCAGTGGCAGCAGAGATTTAATGATCAAGGACGTTTAAATGACCTTGACAGGAAAAAACAAACAAGACATAACCCGTCGAGGTCATCGGATAATAAATGAGAGCTGGAGGCCTGGAGAGATGAGGACATTAAAATGGTATTTATCTTCCTGCTTGAACATCAGCTAAAAACTTCTTTATGTTTCTGAAGTTTACATAAATTTTAACAGGATATCCTCTCGTAATATATCTGAGAATGTACATAAATACTTTGCCAAATTATTCGGGGAGTTTCACAGTTATTGTCTTTGTCTTTCCATTCATAGGTTTGCGTGGAAAACCATGGGCTGCTGGGAAATGTGGACGCCAACTAGTCCAAACTATCCTAAAGCAGTATGATCATTATGAAAAATCACAAAATATAAGTCATAAAATGCAGAATAGTCCCTGTGAATATGCTCTTTACCTAGATACACAGAAAGTGTTTTCCTTTATTCAGCTGAAAAAGCACCCACCATGGTGTTAGCAGGCAGTTGGTGGCCAGATGGTGATGCTCCGCAGCAGCTGAGGCCCTGTAGACAGGAGTCTGGCTCGTTGAATGATTAAAGACGTGACTGCTAAATTGAAAAGAGACTTCTTGGAACCGTCATTGCCCAAAATGTTACACATCAAAGAAATAGTTACAGGTTTTGGACACTGTGTTTGTTTGCTTTCTTGAGAGTTCGATGACAAGCTTGATACCACTCCCATGTCTGTATGCTAACTCTGAAGCTACAGCCAGGAGGTGGTTAGCGTAGCATAAGACTGGAAACAGAGGGAAACAGCTAGCCTGACTCAGAATCCACCAACCAGCACCTCTAAAGCCGATAATGTTTCAGTTAATTAAACAAACAAAATGTAATAATGACTAAGATTTAGACATGAGGATTTTGTTCTCTTCAGTTAGAGGTATTTTACACTTTTTGTATTTAATTATTTCTCTCTCCTGATGGGTTCACAGCTGTGAGATGAATAACCAATTGTGGGAAGATTAATGTCAGTGCCGCTGCGTCTAAATTTCTTGCCGTGGAGAGGAACAAAACAAGGGGCCGCAGCCTGGAGACATAGGGGATTTAAAGCTTTACACTGGAGCCCCAGGGTTTCTAAATACAGCACGAGCAAGCATGGATAGACAGCCATGGTGGAGGTAGTGGCAGGTGGGAAACATGACCGAAACCTGAATTCCTAATAGGTTTGTCATCCTCAAATGCCAAGAGGAGATGGGGTATAGACCTTTTAATGGTTCTCACTATGTCATTAGTTAAAGGCGTGAGCGCAGTAAATACAGTGCTGACACAAGCAGGTATATATCTCCCAATGTGTGAGATGGAAATGTGTTTTTTTGACGGTGGATGAAATGTTAATAGAAAACTGCTGATTCCAGACAAGATCCGATGTGGCCTGACAGTGCAGCGATATAAGACCTCGAATGACTCATGGCTGGTTTCTTCGCGAGTGGAATTCTTCAGTGCAGCGGAGCCTCGAGACCTCCAGACAGGGCCGTCTGGAGGTCTCGAGGCTCCGCTGCACTGAAGAATTCCACTCGCGAAGAAACCAGCCGCATACTATCCAGGAAAAAGAAGTGTTTCATAGAAACAATCATGGACTGATATTATAGACATAACTGCACTATCACTTAAAACTGAGTAATGGCAAGTGCATGCTGATAAATAGGCAGAAAAATACTTTTTTCTGAAAAATCGATTCATTTAAACACAATTTCAGGTTAATAAACGTTAACAAAAAGTGATACGGTGCAGCTTTACTGTCAGTCGAGCTGAATTTGAATCTCACTACAGAGGAGAGTGTTGAATTTGTCCTCAACTTGTCTTGAATGGATGCTTTTCACCTCCAAATAACAACACCGGGAAGGAAAAGCCTGTGGTGAAGATTCCATTTGGTAGCTGCTTTGGGATGCTGGTGCATATCTGTGTGTGTGTGTGTGTGTGTGTGTGTGTGTGTGTGTGTGTGTGTGTGTGTGTGTGTGTGTGTGTGTACGTCCCACAGGGGATCCATCGAGGGTGGATGCTGCATTGCTGTTACAAATGATCCTGTGGGAGACACGTTGACAGCCAAGCTCTGTGCGGTTCCACATGCCTCCTCCACATCACACACACGCACACGCACACGCACACGCACACACACGCACAGGGTAAACTCCCACTGCACATCCTGTCAGTTCGGAGAAAGTGTCAATCAGCTTGTCCGAGTCAGCTATAAAGAGACGCGTCCACGCCAGAAAAATGCACTTTCGCTGTCCTTGTCCTTCGTGACTTCTGACAGTAAATATTACTGCTCTTGCCAGGACAATTCAACTTTTTTTTGACTTTATCGATCAGGAGGGGGAGATTTCTTTTGCTGAGCATGTGTGCCATTTCCCTGCAGTTTCCCCACCTGGGAACTGCCCAGTACAAACACACTTGGTCTTTGATTTCTCAACATTGCTGGTTAGCCAAGGTGAAGTTATTTGATTTTTTGGGAACTTAAGTGAAAGTGTTATTAAAGCACTTTCTTTCCGCATAAGATGTCATCGTTTACATCCTATACACTTACATAATGACATCAGCCTCATCGGTGCAGCTATGCTCCTTGTGATAGTTTTACAGCAAAACTGAAGGCTTGAAACAACCAAGATTTCAGCTTGATTATCATCAAGCTGAAATCTATAAAAATCGCCTAAGGTAAGTCTGAGTCTCTGAAAAGTGTTATATTTAGCATTTTAAAGCAAGCTGGAACACAAATAACAATATGGGAGGCAAGTTAAATTATACAAACTTTACAATACTACAATCAAAGTTGCAAATACCAGCTAGTATGCTAATTTATGAGGCCAACTTGCAATAAACAGTTCTACTGTTATCAAATCCGTTCGTGTTTAGTGTTAACTTGCTGCCATCTTGTGGTGAAACATGAGGAAAAACGGCCCTTTTTAATATCTGATTTATAGCACCGGTTTGAAGGACAAAACGCCTGTCATTATGAATAAAATATCGTATCAATCTAACACACTTCACGCAGAGAATGGGCGCTTTAAGCCCCTTTTAAATATCGCCATTGTTCCTTACATCACACAAAAATGGTCGTTGATGTAACTGTTACGCAAACAGCGCATGTCCTATTTGTCCCTTATCGTTTCCCGTCCTTGTTTTTGCTACAACGGAAGAGTCCATGGTGGAGTGGCGGACGTGCAATTTGACAGGTAGCTAAGAACAACGTGTACTTTTTTAGATGTAATCCGTATCAACACGTGTATATTTGTCATTGTTCTTCATTACGTTGTCGGCTGTTTTGTGCGCTGCTCATATCAAGTCGGGGAATGTACAATAGCGTCTAAAAAGGGAAAGTGTCTAAGAAAGTCAGCTGACCTATGTGTTAGCAAACAGCTCGCTAACGGTAATAGCTAGCTAGTTGGCTCTTTAGTTAGCGTTGAACATGACGCGTTATGATACGATGTGTATCCGTCAAACGTTTGTGTTACTTGTGAAGGAAGTGTACGACCCACTCGCCGCCGTTGCTGCCCCGTGAAAGGTTGCATCATGTCAGCTAGCATGTGTGTTATTATAACTAGCTCTAGCTGGCAAACTTAAAGTTATCGAGCTAAAGCTTTTTTTATTAAAAAAAAATGTTGTCCTCCGTTACACCAATTGTTGTTTTTAATCCAACAGGTTAAAGTCAGAGGGAGAAGGAGACGAACCACAATGTCCAGTAGTGTAAGTGACATAACTTACCCGTAGTGACGTCAGCCTTATACCCTTGTCCCATATATGTTTGCCAGACTTAATTTACAATGCCAGATGTGCTTATCGTACAAATTACATGCTTAAGTGATTCAATTTGCATTTTTGATGAATCGCTGAAATGTTGAATTTACCATCACTTTGTAAGCAATTCCTAATAGTCAACATGGGTTACACTAGATGTGCATGTTTACCGAAAACACACAAATGCGTTTTATGTGGGCATTCTTGAAATGCTTCCTGCTGTTAACAAGTCTTTGTTCCTATACAGGTGCTGTGTGGTCGAAGCAGGCTGGTCCTATCTAAGACTGCCGGCCGTCAAGCGTTAGCTGCCCTACGTGTCGGCAGAACCAGAATCTTCTCCACGGCGAGCTCAGATGAGCCTTACATATCTATATCACACACAGACTCAGGTGAGTCGAATAGTTAATAAATAATACTTTTATTTGTATAGCACTTTACAAGGTGCTAAAGGCACTTTACATGGCAAAAACAAACAATAAAAGCAACAACAACATAAACAAGAGATGACATAACAGTAAGAATCAAAACAAAAATTAGACACCCAAACATTGCTACAGACGATGTTTCAGGTGCAGTTTGTCAGAACAAAAAAAATTTAAAGACTCACTCGTATCTTTGCCACATCCCCTCCAGGCCCCAGGACCGTGTGGCCTGACGAGAACATGGGACCATTCGGACCCCAAGACCAGCGCTTTCAGTTACCGGGTAACGCCGGGTTCGACTGCCACCTGGAGGGCATGGAGGACCAGAAGAGGACTCCAGTCCACAGGACGGTGCCGGATGTACTGACGGCCCCGAGCTGCACAGAGAGACACCAGTTCATACTGGCCCAGTTTGTTAACGAGTTCCAAGTAAGTTTTTTAATTGTTTTTGTTTTAACTTGCAGCTACCAAAAAGGACACTGAGGTTATGTTGGGTTTATGTATTTTTATTCATTTATTTGTGACAACCTGGGGGGGACTTAACATTCTCTTGTACCCAGTGTACATGTAAGGGTCATTTAACAATACATTTTTAGCCATCTAACGGGAGAATATTTGGGTAGATCTTTCACTTCACAAGTATCTCATTATCAATTGCAACACATGATATAACAACAACAAACAGTTTTGTACGCTGCATGTATCCAAATTTTCCTCTCTACTATAATTTCCAAAAAAGTAAGTGATTTCCAGGTCTCAAAGCTGCTTTGTCAATGTGTATTTGTGTGTGTTCATCAGGGAAACCTGGGTACTATAGACACGAGAGTCCATAAAGCTGAGCAGTACTTTACTCAGACAGAGACGGACTGCTCCATAAGTTCCTGCCCTGAGCTGCTGAGGAAAGGTAAGGGACCGTTATTTGGCATCAACTCACCTTATACAGTGACACCTCATAACCTGAAGTAACGAAACTCTCTGTGTGTGTGTGTGTGTGTGTGTGTGTGTGTGTGTGTGTGTGTGTGTGTGTGTGTGTGTGTGTGTGTGTGTGTGTGTGTGTGTGTGTGTGTGTGTGTGTGTGTGTGTGTGTGTGTGTGTGTGTGTGTGTGTGTGACAGATCTTGAGCTCATGTTCCCCTCAGCGCCCACCACTTCCATCACAGTTGTGACGGTCACGCAGAGTAACGGTCTGTGTGAGGAGGCAGCAGAGCAGGACAAAGACCAGCAGCTGCGCAAAGTGAGTCCTGTGATTGTTTTATTGCTATAAGCCAGGGGTCAGCAACCTTCAAGACTCAAAGAGCCATTTGAACCCGTTTCCCACAGAAAAGAAAACACTGGGAGCCACAAAAAGATAACACTGCATATATCGTTTTTTACCTCAATGCTAGGTCTATGTATAAAAAACTATAGTGTGTTGCATTTATGAAATGAAATAACTGCAGAGAGATGCATATCTCAGATTTTCTGCACAATTTCACTCTCGTTTTTAAAGTCCGTGAACAGATGTTCTGAAATCTTAAAGAATGATTCCTATATTCGCCATCTGTGAACGGCTTCCCGTGCCTGATGATTTCCTGGGCGGCCACAAAACTAGCATACGTAGTATGGACTTCATCCACTTCTTGAAATTATTTTGGCTCCATTCAGCCTTCTGCATCAGTTCCGAAACGGCTTTTTTTCTCTGATCTCCATCCAGATATTTTTCAGCAAAGGCTGTGTGCTTATTCTGGAAATGTCTTGCAACATTTGACTTTTTGTTGTTGACTGTGGCTCAGTGGTTAGCAAGTCAGTCTTTCAATCAGAGGGTCGGTGGTTCAAACCCCGGCTCAGCCAGTCCATGTCGTTGTGTCCTTGAGCAAGACACTTAACCCTCATTGCTCACCGTTGCTGTGTCTTCGGTCTAATGTATACTGTATATCATGTAAGTCGCTTTGGATAAAAGCGTCAGCTAAATGAAATGTAATGTAATGTAATGTTAGCTAATTTCTCACCACATATTAAACATACTAGTAAACCAGTCTCGTCAGTGGTGAAAGCAAATGAATCTGCCCACGTAGCATTGAATGTTCTGTTTTCCTCAGAAACTTTTCTTTTCTTAGATTTATCCGTGGTTGGCTTACCTGGGGTCGAAAAGTTAAATAAATAGCGGTGCTGTGGATGCCGGCGCGTGTCGCACATCGGCATTTGTGACGTATGTTTAGAGCGACAAAAAATTAAACACATTTTATTTTAGTGTTAAAAGATCACCATAAATTCAAATTTAAAATTATATTTAAGAAAATAAAATAAAATACATTTGAATTAAATAATCGATAGCAAGGAGTATATGTGCTGCAATGCACTGTGGGAGTTCAGTGTTTTTGGTTGATATTACAACCATGAGTGTGAGTGGTGTGGCATTCAATGACATTCAGTTGCTGTGTGGCTCTTTCCCGCTGACTGCGGAGTGATTAGTTGCCGGTATTCTGAGGCAGTTGGCGTGAAAAAGTGAAGGACTTTGAACAGCGTCCTTATGGTGCGTTCACAAATTTGCATTGCGTTACTCGCGTGAGTTTAGTCGCTCGACTTTATGTGGTTAATTCACGTCATTCGCTACTGGCTTTACTCGCGCCTGGAAGTAAAACATTACCGTTTTCCCCATCCACCATTAAACTAACCACTGCTTTAAACTTTTTGTGGAAGTCCCTCTAATGTCGGACCATCAGACGCCCCCGTGTCCGGGTTCATAATATCATCCGTAGCCGCACAACAGCGTCTGAATGACGGCCGCTGCCAGCGCTACTTCTGGTGGACCAGCAGCCGTTTGATTCAAACCGGCAGGACGGCGGTGATGACGCGCAGAGCTTCTCAACGCTGATTGGCTTTCGCCAAGCGATTTTTCACCCGAGTTGGAAAATTTCAACTCTCGCGTCTAACGTGCCGCCCGGCGTAAATTTGCGTCTGTCACAACCATACGCGTCTGTGCATAGACTTTACATGTAATCTGGTCGCGCGGAAAATTTGCGTCGCGTTCGGTGTGAACACACCATTACTCTACACACCTTGCCGCAAGAGAGCGACGAAAGAGCCGCATGCGGCTCTGGAGCCGCGGGTTGCCGACCCCTGCTATAAGCGATGTGTATAAGAGATGTAATGTTGAAACGGCTTACTGACGGGCATTTTCTCCTCACTGCAGTTTGTTACTGGAGCAAAGGAAATGTGCTTCGCTCTGTGGACTGCAGGCTACTGGGCAGACTTCATTGACCCGACAACAGGAGCAGCTGTGAGTTGTCCTGTGTGCAGGAGGGACTTCTTGCATTAACGGTGAATCGTCCTCCCTGTTTACATCCCCTCTTGTTCCCCTCACAGTTCTTTGCATCTCCGTCAAGTCAAACCAAACTGCGAACAGAGGAGGAACTAAGCGATCTGGGCTTCCACATCGAAGTGTCGGGCTCGTGCACAGTCATTCGCCACATCCTGAGTGGAACGCCTCAGTTTGTGGGGACCGTTTTCACCAACGCACCCGCTCACAGTTCTGCCATCGCGAGACTACAAGGACTTTCAAATGTAATCGCTGATGAGGAATAGGCTTTTAAAAAATATTTTTATTTTTCCCAGAGGGAAATCCAAACAAGGCGTCTTATTTATGGTTTGAAGGCGTTTGGATATTGTCAGTGTTGGTGCACGGCAGCAATCAGTGAAAGGGTGTGCAAAGTTTGTCGTACTGTAACAAGGACTTGACTGAGACTCTAATGTAGACTCCGGTGCTCGTCAACCCGGCTTACCTGCACCACATCAGGTAGATACACAAACTCGGAGGCCTTTCAACATGTAACATGTGCTGTCTGAAGAGTTAGTAGACATGTGACCACTTCAGAGGATGACATCACCTGTGTTTTTATGATAACAGAGCCATGGATTTGAAATGGAAACAGATTCAGGTCAACACCTTTTCCTACAAACATGTACAGTGTGGTTTTGTTATCAGTTGCACAGAATCTAAAGAAGTGTGGATGCTGTTTGAGTTGAATCACTACAGCTGTGACGGTCAGAAATGCTGAGCCAATAAAGTGACTCGTCATCAGCCTGCTGTGACACTGTTTCCTGTGTGCTCCTTCACACAGCTGTTTCCCAAATGAATCCACCCATTCTAGTACACAGAGACCGAATTATCTAGGTTGATATTTTCATAAAGAGTTGCATATACATGATACATATACAACAAAATAACAGTTTATATAATAAAGAGATGGTGAGAGGCAGTGGTGGAAGAAGTATTGAGATAATTCTGTAAGTAAAAACAGATCATTTTAACTACTTTACGTACTGCTGGGTAGTTTCATCATAACGGATTAGTAAAATATTTTCCACCACTGTCCAAATGAAGATCCAGTCAAGCAGATGTTGCAAGAGAGACATTTTTAGACCATCCCTCGTTGCAGATGGTTGCCAAACATTTCTCAATGTCAGAGGGGAGAATATTTATTTAAACACCTCCATCAAGGACACAGAATGGACATTGACTTGATCGGCCTTTTTGTTTCTCTGACATCTGTTTGATTTAGATTTATTTGTTTAGCTTCAAATATAAAAGTGAGGTCTCGGTGTACGCATTAAAAAGATAATTTATTATTTGTAGCAAATTATCGTCAATATAATCCCCACTCGATCTTCTCTTGAGGGTAGAATTGTCTGGTCTGCTTTGATTTGTCTGTGTTTTGAGTCTGAAACAAATGTAACGCTCGTAGTCATTTTCATCTACTGCCTCATCTGGCATTTTTATTTTGCAGTTTTGACACATTTACATCCTCTGTGAGCCTGAAGCTAGACGCAATAGAAGCTGCTGCACCTACTGGGTGCCATTTTTCTTTATCAACATATTCAGTAAGACATTTGTCTCACTGAGCATTTTATTAAATACACACACATAAATGACTGTGTGTTTGTGTGAACTTTTACGTTCATCTTGTGTGTGTGTATATGGGAACTGGTTATTTGTCCCCACCTAGTGGTTGATTAGATTAACTGCAGGGAGGCTGACTCCTTTACCTTCGACCTGACAATCGCTGTGATCCAGAGAAAGTTAGACATCAGACCCGTTGGCTATTTTTTTTGATTTACCAGACAGACTCCCAGACTCTGTTTGGGGTCTCGTTGTGGTCGTTTGATCAGCTTTCAGTCAGATTGGGGGACGGCGTCCTCAACTGTAACCGCCCTGTGAGAGCAGTGCAGGGCGATGGTGAGCTCACCCTGCCTGCTCAAAGATCATTGCAGTTATGTCAGTCTCCATGCTGTATGTAATCCTATAACAAAACACGTGTGTATTTATTTTAATTTTAAAAATGTTCCTGTCAATGTTTGTCTTCTTTTTTTAATGGTAATTTGTTGATTCCGATGCATATTTAGAAAACCAATCAAATCTGATCACAAAGAAATAACAGATTTCCCGAGCAATTTAATATTATAAAGAATCTCAGAAAATATACACACTTTCATGGCGACATTGATACTGTTACAACTTAGCATAAATAAATTAACAAAAAAGCTTCAGCAAATTGTAAAACTGTCAAAGTTGCGGAATGGAAGGAACCCTAATTGAAGGGAAGACTTTGCAGTAGTGACAGTTTGTATTTTTTATTTGTTCAAACCTCAAGTTGAAACCTTTAATTGGATTTCTGTGACTTTCATGATGGTTTGTGAAACATCCTTATGCACTTCTATTATCTATTATCAGCTAGATGCAGTGAACATGAGATTAGGAAACACGTGTCCTTAAGTTGTGTCACAGATGCCGAGTTTCCCTCTCAAAAGCGCCCAGCTGTAAAGATGCCCGTGACGATGATGATGACGATGACGAAGTAGCCCAGCGGCGCAGGAAGGAACGCCCTGCCGGAGCTGGCCAGAGGAGAAGTGGAGGAGAAGACGGAGCCGCTGGCGTTCCTCGGCACCAGCACGTTACAGATGTTCCCCTCGCAGCAGGACGAGCACATCTGGCGGGCGAGACTCAGAGCGTTGAGGAGACGTCCTCCTGATTCCGTACAACATCTTTACCTCTTCTCACACGAGAGGCGACCTCCACGTACCTGATGGCCGCTATCGGGGACGTCGGCGCAGCCGGGAAACAGACAGTCCTTCAGGGCCACGCAGCGCTTGGTCACAGACACACTGTCGCCGTGGTTATCCATCACGTGGAGCGCGCTACAGTATCTGGCATCTGGAAGACATGGCACGCCTTCACTTCGGGACTGTTTCACTACGAACGTCAAGCAACTCTTGTCTTTGTGGACGTAGGTTTTACATTTAGCTAAGCTTATATTTACCTTTTGGACAGTAAACATCTGGAGCCCAGCGGTTACACTCGTAGTTGTCTGGGGCGTCTTCACACGTGAAGCACTTGAAGCCGCCAGGATGAGGTGTAGCTGTGGAGGACACACACACACACACACACACACTCATCAACTGCTCTGAGTCATGGAAGCTGGTTCGGACGATCTCTATCTGCAACCCTCGACTTGGATTCACGATTGGTGCGATTCATGGAGAATCCGCTGCTGAAGCTGCGGTGTATCGTTTGCGCTCGAGCGTGGAATGTGGTGAAACTGGCAACCTCTGGTGCCTTAAACCTGCATTCTTCATAATGGTCAGCAGAGGGCGACTCCTTTTAAAATAAGTCTGGTTGTATAGCAGTATATGAGAAAATGATTCTACTTCTCTCTTGATGTATTCCCTCAGTTGTAAACAGGTGTTTACACACAAACTGGATGTTAAGTTCTTACATAACAGATGTGTCTTCCAGACAGTATCTCTGAACAATCACCCGTTTACTTGCTCAGACACAAACATCCAACAAGGACTTGTTTTGCTTCCCCATTGGCAAGAATCATATCTGTACTGGGAATCAGCTCCTACTTGAGGGATGCAGCAGGATGATGTCCGTCATGGAGAAGTCCCGTGACTGGACCGTTTTCAGCCAATCAGCAACGTTGGTCATGAGCAGCACCCAGGCCACCGTTGGCCAGGCCTCCATCATCGGCCCAAAGTTCCTTCATGCACTTTGCTTTGGCCCTTTGAGACTCTGTGGGAGAGAAGGCACCATGAGCAGCTGAAATAGGTGGACTCAGATAAGAGAGCAGCACCGCGATACATTTTAAATGCATATCAATTTTTTAAGAAAAAAGTCATAATTTTCGTAACTGTAAACAGAGAACGTGAGAAGCTAACGTCTATTAATAGCAGCAATTAGTTTGTAAAAGTGATCAGCTGTGTGTGCTGCGCACGCTGTGAGATCGCTTCATTATTTAAAATGTCAAAAGGAACCCCACCAGTCTGCAGACAAAGGACAGGAAGGCATTATTATAGCTATTAACACTTCTGACATAAACATGAGTTATGTTTCAATTACAAGCCCGCTTTTGCCCTCTGGGGATTTAGCCACTGGTCCTTGCTCGCCTGATGCTTTTTTTTCAATCAATGTCATGCAATGGGTTATTTATTGATGGAGCAGAGTCTGCATGTGTATTGTCTTGTACTCTGACGCCTTTAAACTGATCACAACAGCAGATCATTCAGACCTTCTGTTCTTCTGTACTGGTTCTTTGGCTCAAAACATTTTGGAACATTTGGTAACTAATGCATCTCATACCAGAAAAGTAAATACTCCCCAACATGCACACCGCTCCATAGCCTAAAGGTTTGACCCCATCCAGAGCATCTGACAGCTTGTCACTTCACACAGGGCACGATGACACCGTGACGTGTGTCATTTCAACGCCTGCAGTTCAACTTTAAAGGACCAGTGTGTATGATTTAGTGACATCTAGTGGTGAGGTGGCAGATTGCAGCTGAACACCCCTCTACTCACCCCTCGTTTTCAAAGTGCGTCAGTGAACTTCGGCGGCCTTCAGATAATGCAAAAACAGGAAAGGTCCTTTCTAGTGCCAGTGTTTGGTGTGTCCTTTCTGGGCTACCGTATAGCAATATGTTGCAACTCCATGAAGGGGCTCATTATAAGATAACAAAAACACAAATATTCCTCAGTTGATAATCTAAGGTTTCTTCCTTTTTTCCCCATGAAATGGTTTTTCCTGATCCGATGTGAGGTCCCGGGACAGGTATTTTGTATGTTTACAGATTGTAAAGTCCTCCGAAGCTAATTTGTAATTTGTGATTTTGTGCTATACAAAATAAACCAAATTGAAAAACAAAGTATTTTTTAATTGAAATGTAAAAAACATAATTTTATCTGTGGGCTTTTTTGACTTTTATTAGAGAAAACACAGGCTATTCTGTCTTGATTCCTTTAACGACGTCCAGTAATCAGTTACATTCCAAGAGGGACGCTCTCCAACAAATGCTCTTCTTCAGATTCACTGAGACGTCAGTCAGTGGATTAAACACCAGATGACCTGGTTCTGCCCCTGACCCGAGATCCGTTGTGTTAAGATCAACGTTGAGTTCAGATGCCTCGGACTGCATTTTGTGTTTTTATCCCCAGGCCTTGTGATTGTAAATGCTTGTTTTCTTAGCATTATGCATGCTCCAATAACATTGATCCGTGTCTTTGCTGCAGACTGAAAAACCTTCATCAGTTTAAAGAAAAATAGGATCAGATCAGCCACATCGAACATTGTACAATAAAGATTTTAACACAATATTTAAGAGTAAAATCAAATCAGCTGGACTAGAATTATTGTAAAAGTGAATATTTGCAGGACAGCATGATGGTACCAAATTGATTAATCGCCTGCTTCAATTCATAATGATTTTTAAAGAAGAAATGATTTAACAGTTGTAACTTCCATCCATCCATTATCTGAACCGCTTATCCTCTTTAGGGTCGCGGGGCGCTGGAGCCGATCCCAGCTGTCATTGGGCGAAGGCAGGGTACACCCTGGATAAGTCGCCAGTCTATCCAGGGCTCAGTTGTAACTTGTCAAATGTAAAGATTTTTCGCTTTTCACAGTGTTGTATGATATTAAACTCAATATCTTTGGATTTTGGACCCTTGCTTCAACAAAACAAGATATTTTGATAAGTGACAGACATTTCAGAGACCAAATGATTAATGGACTTATTGAGAAATTAACACCACAGCATTTAAGGCATAATATATGTAGAAAAGCTTTTGTACGTTTGTTTCAATGCTAACTTGTGTGAATGGATTTTGAAATTGCAGAATTGAAACAATGTAATTTTCTTTTTTATCCCAGTCTGGAATACAGAAGTTGAGACCTGAATGCGTCCTATTCAAACTAATTAATACTAATATGGATTCAGGGAAGTCTTTCAATCTGCAGGCTTCCTCCTCAGAGCCGCTGTACTGTATAGCCCATAATGATATTCTGTGAGCTGAAAGGGAAACTTCAGAGTCAGCTCTCCAGCGTTGAGCTGCCTGAGAGATGCCGGGCCGGGCCTGGAGCAAAACTTGGAGTGCTTGGAGGGATTAGGTCTCCCCATTACAACTGGAGAGGGTTCATATATCTCTGTGCCTTGAATCAGCACCGACCAGCTCCTTCAGCGCTGAAAGAATCTGAAGGAGGGTCGGTTTTAAATCTTTCTGTCACCCCTGACGACGGGGGATGAAGTGTGCAGATTGTGTAAAAGTTGAGCTCAGACGCTGGCGTCCAAAAAGTGGTTCTGTGCTGTACTTTGGGCTCGGTGCTGACGCAGCCATCTGAACTTTAGTGTCACATTCTGTTCTTTTATCCACAAGAGAAGAAGAATTACGTTTTTAAGTGCTGTCTGACTCATGACTCTGCCAGTGACCTCTTCATACCAGAGATAAGTTGGGTCTGTCTGCCAAGTACTGCCGTTATAAATCATCATCAGAAGTTCAGGAGTTAAGCTGTGTTTTCTGTAAATATAATACTCATATTATATATATATATATACTGATATTCATAAATATATATGTATGTATATATACTCATATTAATAAATATAGACCTGAATTAATAGTTAAAAGTTATTTTCAAGAAAAGGAAATAACTGTCTCACAAACTATTAGCACTTCACACCTTCCGTCCGCGGGCAATGCAACGGTGCATTCAAGTGCTGTCAGAGAAAACAAATTTATGGCTGAAGCGCACACGATGACCCAACACATTGTAAATATAAGTGAGGAAGCCGTCTCCATAGTAGGCTACATCACACTGTGACGATGGTTCTTGGCTCGTTTTCCATGCTCCTATGGACGCTGCCTGTGTTTACTGCAGACAGACAGGAATATTTAGGGGATATATAACAATAACAATTGTTGGACATCATTGTCTCGCTCGGAAATCTATATGTGCAAAAATCAATTTTATAATCATAAAGTGATCTAAGCTTACATCAATGGTAATAAATAAATAATGACACATGTGAACCATGATGAAGGGTAATAGCTTTGAGTCGGCCATGCGTGTCAAAATAATACAAGGGTTCAGGCCACCAGGGTTGCCTTTGAGGTTCAGCCGATGCAGCAGCTCAGTCCTCCCGAGCAGACACACGCGGCAGCGGCTTAACTCCCGTCAGACTGCCGCTCATGTGCTTCACTTGCACCCTGAGCTCGGACAGACATGACTGCACCGGAGACATTCCAGCGATCGTTGCTGATTCCCGCAGTTTGACACTCGATGTCGACCTGAACGCCTCAGTATTATTATGGTAAAGTTCAGCCTGTACTGGCAAAACTGCAGTGTACAAATACTCTGTTACAAATACTCTGTCCTGAGTTTAAAGAAGTAAAAGTATGCGTAAAACTGGGCTTGAAGTATCAACACTGCAGCAGATGTGTGTTATATCTTCGTGTTATATCGTTGTTAAAATTAAATGTTTTACTTGGTGGTAATCGTTGTGTCCATGACACGTAAATCATTTTAACATTTAAAAAATACCCATTACAATGTTGCAGAGCCAAACATGATGTCCAAAGATGGACAAGAAAATCCCCCAAAAATATGTAAAGAATGATTATGAGAAAAGAATCATGAAAATCTTCTTATAATCTTGCCAAATAGTTGCCAATCATTTTTGTTCCAATCGACAAATCGACTTATTATTTCAGCAATATACTATATTATTGGATTTCTATCACTGACGTTTTACTGCATGCAGTACAAGTAGACGTAGGTGGTGAAGCTACTGGTATTTTATTCTATCAGGTATTTTAGTGCATCATAAACGGAGCTTGTTTTTTATGCAATAATCTGAATCTGCAAAGTATAGCTATAGCTATTATGTAAATGTAAATTGTAATATTTCCCTTTAAATTACAGTGTCAGTTGGCTAAATTATAAAGTAGAGTCAAAGGGAAATAACACAGTATTCACATTTATTTTGAAATCATAAATAAGCCTGTCACATAGAGTCCTAACGGACCACCACCTCACAAAAAACAGCCTCCGCATTAAAACGGCTTCAGACAGCACTAAACTGCATATGAGGGGAATCGTAATCCAATTCATAATACATAATTCATCTGAAATCAGCGCGCGTGACATTTATACTGCGCATAAGTGACTTGACCAGTCCATAATAGTTCAGAATATAACTTACCCGCTTGTATTTGCCCGATGAGTCCGCAAGAGACCGGCAGCGCAGATGGAAATCAGAGAAACTAGTGCGCTGCTCCGAGGAGCCGAGGGAGGATGGTGCTGCGGCGTCACTGTTACGTCACTATATAGAGATATATATATTTATATATGTATAGATATATAAATATATATATATATATGTATATATATATAAATATATATCTATATATATAAATATATATATATACAGTGGTGTCATCATATAACAAAGTACTTTTTTCCTGCTTGATCTACTTCACAAGGTTAAAGGCAAATAATGAAGACTACTTTTTACTCCACTACATTTATCTGATGTTGCATTTCACAATAACATTTTCCAAACAAAGCGTATGATCCCTGTTTAAAATGTTATGTATTTTAAGATTTAAAATATCCAACATATAACATTATTCCACCTGTAGCAGCTACATCCTGGCATGCTTATTGTACATTAATGCATCAATATTAACCATCAACAAACATTATACAGTAATATATCACTCACAATTAATGTTTAATGAACACAGACGTAATTAAGACGAAGATGTTTCAGATATGTAAAATGAATGCTTCAGGGTTGTGCTCAGGATCAAAAGAGATCAAACAGCAAGTTTTCTCTGTACTATAATGAGCATGCATTATAGGCTAATTACAACAAACCGCTTGCTCATATTCCCTGAGTGAAACGCATGTGGACAGACTCATATGCACTCCTAAGAAACAGGCAGGAGCCCTCTGACCGGTCTGGACACAGGATCCTGACAGGAGAGCAATGAATATGATAACACAAATATGCTCACAGATGTGCCATAATATCTGTACAGATGGCCAGTGCATCATGGGAATAGCTTTCAGCAAGCACCTCCTAAGCTTGCACATTCCTCAAATGACAAAAAGGGATCAGTCAAAACGTATGTTCATGTTAGAAATAAGGCTCATATTTTTTATTTGAGGATTTGATGCATTTCGTCTGTTTTTATATTACTGTTAAATAACAACCCTGTTTTGATCCCGTGTGTTGAAGTTGATGATTGTTGTCGCTCTGCACAGCTGGAAGGGGGTGTCACAAAAAGTCCAGTTGGTGTCCACATTTTCTACGCCCCTGAAAGCTCCAAATAGAAAGATGCGCGCGCAGGCACCGCCATCTTTGAAATTCAGGAGGTGTGCACTATCAACACTGGCCCGCGAGCCTTCTCCTCAAAGTTAGTTTAATTCCGATAACGTCACACAAACTACTTTATCCGAGTATGGCGAACCGAAATATGCAACAAGCGACTACGCAGAGCAGCAGCTCCCCTCAACAGGCGAGAAGCGGGACCGAGTCCCCGGCGCAGTCTCCGGCGAACAAAGACAGCCCAGCGCCGCCGCAGCAGCAGCAGTCACCCGCGGCTGGACAAGCGGAGGGAGCCGGGGAAGTAGTCGAAGACGGCCGGGCTGAAATGACTCTGGATATCACGAGCTTTCGGAAGCCTGGGGAGAAGACGTTCACCCAGCGCTCGCGCCTGTTCATCGGGAACCTCCCGCTGGACCTTCCGGAGGAGGAGTTCACGAACATGTTCACTAAATACGGGAAGATTAGCGAGGTTTTCATCAACAGAGACCGGGGCTTCGGCTTTATTCGCCTGGTAAATGGCGTTTATTGGTTTCAAACTGAGCCGTTGTGTGTTGGTTTGACTTTCTGAGACTAAGCTTTACGTGTTTCATTCGCGGACCGAAAGAGGAGCTAGCAGCTGCTATGTTAGCATTAGCACGAAGTGCTGGTTGACTTGACCCCATTCATATTGAACCTCTTACATTTAACATTAACACGTTGATTTCTAAATGACCCTTCACGTTGCATTGAGTAACTTTATGTTATTACTCATATTTTGAATTCCAGCCTTCATGTTCACCTGTCAGCAGGTTCTTTGAATGTCGTCTGCGACATTGCATCATAGTTGATGCTGCGCCACTTTATTTGGATTTATGTGACACATTTTCATTGGTAGTTATAGAACATACAGTGATGCAACTGCAGCTTTTGGACCGTTAAATAGTTATAACTGAAGATAACAATTGTAATGAAATGTATTCAGCAGCATGACAGAATCTGTTCACTGTGGTATCATCATCCACCTTTTTGTGTCTTCCAGGAAACCCGCACACTGGCAGAGATTGCCAAAGCTGAACTGGATGGGACTGTTTTGAATAATCGACCAATCAGGGTCAGCTTTGCCACACATACTGCTGCCCTCACGGTGCGCAACCTGTTGCCCGCAGTAACAAATGAGCTGCTGGAAGAGGTATGCTTTATAAATCTTCAAAAGAAAAGATTCAACGGGATTGGGATGTTTGTAAAATCTACTTCCTGTGTCTCGCTGCTCTGTGCAATGACATGTAATCTGAAAACCCTCTACCATCAGGCGTTTTCTCAGTTCGGGTCGGTGGAACGGGCCATCGTGGTGACAGATGACCGCGGTCGCCCCACTGGGAGAGGCATTGTGGAGTTTGCAAACAAAGTAGCTGCACGCAAGGCCCTGGAGCGCTGCGCGGAGGGAGCACTGCTGCTGACCACGTAAGGAGTGGTCATGAGTGGGGTGGTGAAGTGGGGGGTTGAATGAGAGTGTGGGTTTGTTTGTTTGAAATGAAGAGTCAGTTTTTCTCTCTACTCATCCCGCATTCGCTGAAACTGTAGATTTGTAGAAGACATCACTGACCCATCGCTTTCGTATGACGTACCAGGTTTAATTCATTATTGTCCCCCTTTCTTCAGCACGCCTTGTCCGGCCATCGTGGAGCCCTCAGAGCACTTTGATGATGAGGATGGACAGCCTGAGAAATTGCTGCAGAAGTCTGCAGCATACTATAAGTAAGTAAAGATATGATTTGTTGTCATCTTCTAGTTAAGATGTGCTTGAGTTTGTAAATCTTCTTTTATTTTGTCTCTTGGTCTCGGGTGTCTGTCGCTAAACGACTGGAGTTGTAAAATTCCTTTTGCATTTATCTTCTTTCCCCCCAGGGAACGAGAGCAGATGCCCCATTTTGCTCAGCCGGGGACATTTGATTTTGAGTATTCATCTCGCTGGAAAGCTCTTCATGAGATGGAGAAACAGCAAAGGGAGCAGGTGGACAAGAACATCAGGGAGGCCAAAGAGAAACTGGAGGCTGAGCTGGAGGCGGCCAAACACGAACATCAGCTCATGATGATGAGACAAGGTGGGGGATGCAGAGAATGTTGTATTACAAAATACAATCTTGTCCAGCATGAAAATAAGCCTTTTATTCAACAGACTCCATGTTGTGTTCACTTTCGGGCACTCCTGACATTTAGGAACACAATCGCAGTCTCTCCTCACTGCCGCCCCTATTTAGCTGCATTTTTGAGGTGGTACATGCCAGCTATGCCTGAACTGGACTAAAGAAGGGATCCTCTGCCTGTCCGTCTCACTGATGTTGTCTTCCTCACTTCTTCCAGATCTCATGAGACGTCAGGAGGAGCTGAGGAGACTGGAGGAGCTCCGCAACCAGGAGCTGCAGAGAAGAAAGCAGATAGAGATGCGGTGCGTTTCCTCTCCTGAGCCAACCAAGAACAGGACAGTCCAACAGTTTGATTTGATTGTGTTTTATTTGACTATTTCTTGTCTTTACTCTCTCTGGCTGTAGGCATGAAGAGGAGAGGAGGAGAAGAGAGGAGGAGATGATGAGACACAGAGAACAGGAGGACATGAGACGCCACCCAGATGGCTTCAAACCAAACTACCTGGACAACGTGAGTACAGCTGGAATGCATACAAGCAGTCAAACACACTTAAAAAAGCACTTTAGCTTGTCCAGTTACGCACACGCATACACACACACACACACAGTAAAGAATTACAGCCATCGAGGAGTTAAAGTTGTCCGGTTAATAATTTAATATTCTGCAAATGCATACGTAACTTTTCTCTATTTTTTTAACATCACCTTACTTGTTCTTACTTACACTGTTCTTTTTAATTCAAACATATAAATCATAAAGTAGAAATGCACGTGTAGTGCCTCGATCTACCGGTACTAAATATCATAGTATTTGTGTATCATAGTGTGAAATGGATGTCAACAGCTTGTATAGTGTACATACTTAACCTCATAAGCATTACTGTCTCTCATTATTCACAGCCCAGTTTTTGGTTAGCAGCAAGCCTCTTTCTTTATTTTGGATGCTTTTTTGCTTTTTCTATATTTGAGTAGAATTGTGTGCAGGGATTTCTTATTTCTTCATAGTTTTGCTGCAGCTTTCAGTGAAGCATACAGAGACAACATTTTCATATTCATAATGGCTCTCCTGTATTTTGAAAGTTGCGCTCCGGCTGTAATGGTAACACATTACTGTAATACTGTGGTTCATTGTGTCACACGGGATCGGATATATATATATATATATATATATATATATATATATATATATATATATATATATATATACCCACTCTCATTCAGGTGTACTGGTGTATTTATAAATAATATTATTTTCAATGAATTACTTATTCATTCAAACGATGAATCAATCATAAGAAAAAACCTCACATTGTTACTGGTCTTCTATCTGAACTGCATGTTGAACCTATTTGTTGTTGTTGTTTTTTTCACACCACCGTTTACAGGTTTTGCTTTTGTTCCCTTAACCTGAACCAATGAAACGAATAATTAAAGATCAGGGATTAGCTGGTGAACAAAACATTTATGCATTTAGTTAAAGCAGCTTATGACTCAACATTTCTCTATTCTTTAAATGTGTTTTTCCAAGTTGTGATGTAGCTGCACTTTTATAAAGGAGCAGTAGTTGTTTTCCTAGATGAACATCTATGGTATTGTATTTCAAAAGTACAGCTGTCGATAGTTTAGATCTGTTGCATTGCCAGGTTTACCTGTTCATTCTGATGAGTAATGACCCGATTTAAAACAACAGGAACTGGTTGGCTATATGAATAGAAACAGCCAGTCCGACAGGTATGCAGAGCATAGGGAAATAACATCGATGACTTTGCAAAAGTGGATGAGAGTAGAAAATATAGTTTTGCGCTCAAGTAGATTTGCAGCAATTAAAAGCTGTGATCTAATTTATTCGATGAAAAACAAAGTTTGTGTGAATTCTAGGTGCCTTAACTTTCAGTATGAGTGTCTGTTGGTATGCTGTTGATTTCTGTCATAACTTTTCTCTTCAAATCCTTTGCTCCGTTTAGAGGTCCTGTTGGAGTCCGCAATCTTTATGTGCACGTAACACACTCAGAACATCTAGAAGCATCCGTCCAATTCACACCGAGTATTCTCTCTTCACTTAGTTGATTCATATCAAAACACCAAAGATTAGTTTTATCAATGAACACACAGCCTGGGATGGAATACATGAGAAGTTTCTCTTGTATTTTGTACTTCTAAACTGAAGGGGGCATGTGTGTTGTCATACATATTTACAGAACACCTTTGCAAATAAGTACAAGTCATACACTTTACTTCCCAAACAGCAATATAAACTTTAATTTAAAGAAAGACACACATTTAATTACATTCTTTGTTTGCTGGAAGGAACATTGTTGGTGATGACTGAATATAAACGCTACCTGCTGCCATCTAGTAAATATCTGAGCTGCAGCCGAAGCGACTGAAGCTGTCCTGTCATAGTTTAGTGGAACAATGATAAAGTTTTATCACACTTTGAGAACTTTACTACTATAGTTGCAACATATTGACCATTTAACAGGTAAGTATTTATAGAGTGCAAATTTTACAATATTTGCAGTCATTAACGTATTCTTCCCAATTTCATAAAGTGCGTAATGTATGTGTGGGACCAATTCTGCTATTGCTGTCGCTGTATAGTTTTGGCACAACAAATTAAAATTGCAAACCTGGCAATGGGTTACTGATATGATCCTGATGTCTATATTTTCTACTGTCACCTTAAAGGGGGCTGCTGGTCTGCCGCTGCCTCGATCTGTTTGTTTGTGTTAGTGTGACTCTGGTGAATCTGAACTAACCTTTTTAAAACACCAGTCGCACAAAAACACAAACAAACGGATCCCGTGTTGTGCGAGGTGACCTACACCTGCATTTCACCACTATTATTCGTGCTGAAGTGTGTGAAAATGTTTACATTGGTGATACAGTTTATTGAACCATTGTAGTGAGACTGTAATTTACATAAAAGTATATTATTTAGTTATTGACGTCCACTTAGCGTCAGTGAGTTGGATCGAGCCTTGTCTAGATGTTTCATTCTTTGTGTGCGTGCGTGCGCGTGTGTGTGTGTGTGTGTGTGTGTCTTGAAACACCAGGCTGACAGGCGTCACTCGCTCTGAGGTCGGCTCCATTCGCCGTAGTCGGCCATTCTTAACACAATAAATGTTAATGTCAGTACAGACAACCGTTAAAATACTACTTTGTGCTGTTTGTTTAGTCTCGAGTTTAAGACAAGTAGGCCTGTGTTTATAATGGGATAGGCACCATTAACTCTGATTTTATTGCTTCTTTTATCGGTACTTTAATGTTTTGGTGTAATTTATGACGCTGCAGCATCCCCTCTGCTCTGTCGAGGCTGAGCTCCTCCAAGAAATCCCCCACAAAGCACAGGGGGAAGCCGACTCGCGGCCCACCAGAGAGGCCGCAGTGGATTCCGTGAAGGGAACCGAACTAAACTAGTATTTGCGTGTGTTCAAGAGCAATTTATAGACGAGGGCTTTGCTGTTGCTAATTTCCAAAGTCACCTTGGTGTGTCAGGACCCTGTGTGAATGTTGTGAAGGTTTTATCACATAACTTTTGATTTGGGTTGGGTCTATAAGTGTCTGTGAGCAGTAACCCTACAGACCGGCTGGAGGATGGAAACGCTTCCTGCCTTGATAGTTTAGATAAATGAGCGTAACCTTAAGTTCACCTTTTCCATCCGCCATAAATAATGATAATTACATTCCTTAAGAGCCAGGTGCAATTTCTATCATCCGTTTTGTGTAGAAAATTATTACCTTGACAGTGTGAGTGTTGGACGATAGCCCATCAGCTAAAGATTTTTTTCTTTAGCCGAGTTTTGTTCTGAAGGCTCTTCTTCACTTCTTCCAGAGAGAACAGGAAATGAGAGTGGGTGAGCTGGGCCCTCGTGGAGCCATTAATATGGGAGGTACGGGCAAAGACCAGATCAAGTGATGATGATGACGATGTCATTAAGAGCTTTTATTGGTCTTGCATCCCATATGGCTCTTTTTCATCAAGATGTATTTACATTTTTGTAATGACTTAAGTTTTACTTTGTATGATTTGACTCCTTTTTTGGTGTAAAATGGAGTCATATGGGATGCAATGCAAAGGAGAAAAACCCATAATAGATCACATGATGGCATAATGTCTGTACTAACAGAATATACAGTGTGCTGAATGGGGTTGTTTTTGTTGGGTGGGTTTTCATTGTTTGAGAAGTCTTTAGTCCCTGGGCTCTCATCCTCAGACGCAGATTTGAAATGACAAAATTTAAGCTTGACATTTCTGAGCTGAAGTGGCCGTGAAGTATTCTCGCAGTTGCAAAAAGGCTCCAAAGGGCCGCCGCACTTATCTAGCACTCAAAAAATTAAGTGAATCATAGCCTGGAAATAATTGGAGACAAACGTCTTGATTTCCATCATGAATGAAAACATCTGACGTAACAGGATGAGGGGCTGGGGACCGAGGGGGAAGTCTGATGTGGGGCAGATTGTTGGAGGTCCATGGTGGCTCTTCACCACACATTATAACCTAGGATTGCACATCATCTCCATGAACAACTGCAGTGGTCCATTTTGTGGTCCATTTTGGATGCCGCGGTTAACCGCAGCATCCACTTTTTGTGTCTGGGTCTGGGGCTCAGCTATTGTCTTTTAAGTCTAGATTGTTCCATCTTCTTGTTTACACCGTCACATCGAACTATATGAAAATCATTCTGGAAATATGGCATTTCTGTTTGTCATTGCAATGTGACCGCCTCAGTGGACATTTAAGCCTCATCCTTAGTTTACATCATGATTTATTTGCCAATTGTGTTTCCAATGAACCAACTTTTCTAACTCGGCTAAGCACAAAATAGTTTTTGCACTTAAACTTAAAATGTTCATGATTTTTCCAAATTGAAAATGTGTGTTAAAACAGATGGTTGGGAACATCTTTATCTCCCAACTCTTGCCTCATATGGTATTTTGAAAGTTATGTTGTAAAATGTTAACATCCAACAGTGTACAGCCCCTTCTAAAATTTGCTGATTTTGATATTATTATTGTTAATGTTGGATATTATTTAAGTGAAACTGTCAGAAAAGGTGCATTTGCAGCCATTCTGCCAACAATCTGCAGATATCTCTGTAGTTCTTTTCACAGTAAGAGATTTGGACTGTGTGTAATTTTCTATCCCTGACTCAGAGCGTTTTCCCCTTTCGGCTGCTCGTAATTAGTTAAAAATATTAAAGATATGTGGTATCGTCACTTTAATTTCCTCTCACTTGTCCAAGCTGCTGATGGTTCACTTCAGTCATCGTGCTGCAACCTCCAGTTCTGAAAATTGTAGCCAATGCTGAAGTGCCTTAAACTTGCATTCTCTCCAATGGCCATCAGGGGGCAGCTTCTCTGGTTATATAGAAGTCTATGAGAAAATAACTCCCAAAAAATGATTGACAGGGCGCTACAACAGCGTCACCCCTCTGTAGTCCAAATATGGTGGATTCCATTCACTCGTTCCAAAAAACAAAGTCTCAGCTTGCAACACGTTGGGAAGGTGCAGTCAAACGTCTCACAGTGTTAATATCATCTTTTCTCTACTGAAATCTACTTTCAGTAGAGGACTCTGCTATCTGTGTGATTGGGATTGAACCTGTGGAGGCTCTTCCAAATGCTCCAACGTTGTTTTCTAACAGCTGTGTATGCTCCATGACTAAGATGATGTGCAATCCAAGGTGTAATTAGCAAAAGATGTGGAGGTTGGCACTTGACCTCAAAGTTAAAGCCTCTCATTAATAATAACACATCTTATCTTATTTGTGAAATGTGACTTTTAATATCTACATAATATATCATAAGTTGTCTATTTAAAATTAACGTTGGTTTCTGGTTGTATTGGTGACATATTTGTATATATCTATATATATAAATAAACAATTTTGCTTGATAGATTGTAAAGGTCTTACGTCAAACTGATACATGTTTACAGTTATTGTACTGTTGAGTGCGAAGTTGTTTTAAAAGCAGAATAGCACTTCTAAATTTGAGTCCTAGATGACCCCATTCGCTGCCGACCAAAAGCCAACGTTACCTTTTGACGTCATTGAGATTAGTTGTAGCGGTGAGCTACCACAGTTGTGTGGGGTACTTCACCCTGACCCTCCAGATCACAAACCAATGCTCCGTTGTTTTGCGTGTAGATGGCTTTAACCAGGGCTCTCCGGGGCCCACTGGTAACCAGGGTCAAATGATGGGCATGAGTGGAAGGGGAGGAGCCATTGGCCCAGAGGGAACTGCAAATATGGGGACACCATTGATGTCAGAGAATGGAGCCATGGTAATGTATCAGAAACTAGATAAAGCTTATCCCCTGATTAGTGCTTCAACATTATTTTTATAGACTACTATACAAAACAAAGTCCAATAACAGTACGTGAGTCAAACGTTGTTTACAAAATAAAAGTCCTTTATCCATGAAGTCAGCTTTATCTTGAAAAAGAAAAAAAGACCGTACAATGTCTTTGAAACTGTAGACTTAACTAATAGTCCCTTTTCTGTCTTTCTCTTTGTCTGCTTGGTTCACCTCCTTTTGCTCTTGGATGGCCACGCTTGGATCAAACCCGGACTGATGAACTTTGAAACTGCTTTTCTGGATACACGATGGGTTTGACGCTCAAACATGCTCCCGATTATGCACTCTTTTTTTCTTTTTCTTTTTATACTGCGGGCTCCGTCATATCTCAGCGAAAAGATAGATACTCGCAGGGTGCAGTGATGGGGGGGCGACCAGAAGTTGAGTCCCCGAAGCAGCAGCAGCAGCAGCAGCAGCAGCAGCAGCAGCAGCCACCTCAGCAACAGCAACAACAACAGCCACAACAACAACAGCAGCAACAACAACAACAACCACAACAACAGCAGCAGCAGCAGCAGCAGCAACCGCCGCCATTGGGCCCTCAAGCCGGGAGGGGGAGTCCAGTAGGGGGAGTCTTTGACGGGCCAAACAATAAGCGCCGCAGATATTAAAATCCTCTCTGATCACGGAGACCCGGTACTCATGGATCTTTCTTTCTGCCCCGTCCAATCATCTTATGTTTTCCATTGCCCCTACCAACGCTGTGGGAAATCCGTTTAGTGAGTTTTGTATTTTCCTGTTATGCAAGTTGGGACAAGGAGCATTTATTTTGTGATCGATTACAGGAAACCGCAGGAGAATGCTTTGGATGGACTCTTATTTGCAATTTTTATACACTATTTTTCCCTTTTTTGTCTGCTGGACATTAATTGTGCAAATGAGTTGTTGAGAAGGTCTTTGTGGGGCGACATCTTTGCAGTTGATGGCTGCTATTATCTTGGATTCACTTCCTGAAGCTGCTGTGTGGGACTGATGGAGGAATCAGATGGGACATTGATTTGGGTCCAAACAGGATTGCGGACCTCAACCTTAAACTACTGTTGGGAGTTGGTATACTTTGTGCTGATCCCTTCAAACACACCGTTCCTTTAACTAGATGTTCAATCATAAAGTGAGTGAATGTTTCTGCAGCTCCGCTGTGTCCTGTATTTGATGGTTAAGAGAAATAAAATATTTGTAGGAAGTTCTGTCTCTTTGTGATTTTAAATAATTGTCATTCTCTATAAACGTAACCCTTTTTTTCTTTTTTTTTTGCAAGTTAGATCGGCCTTTAGTCGCCACAGTTTTAACCGAACACCCATTCAAAAACCAACATTGTGTTTGAGGCGAGGTTTCTCGGGAGTCGTTCCTGCAGAACTTGGGTGGGGGGGTGTAAAAAGGAAGCCCTACACACAATACAAACTCCTCGTTTCACTGGATCTTATAGAGTCACAGATTCTAAAGAATAGTTTTATAACGGGTAATTAAATGTATTGTTGCAAAACATTTCTGCACATCTGACTTGATTTCTGTGTTCTCTGTGCATCAGGTGGCTGTGATAATTAGCCTTGTCAGTAAGTGAGATAAATCCCTTCTCGTGCATGGAGATAACATGACCCAGTATTACCAGAGTTCCTGTGGAGCCTGAAGATGTGCAGCCAGACGGGCTGAGGAAGAAAACAGCTGTGACGTTTATGAGCTCATGTATGTGACGTGTTTAAGTTAGCATATTTGTTTACAGAGGATGTCTGTGAGTCACCAAAGCTGGGTCGCGTCATGATAACTTAAAGGCTCTCAATTGATTTGGACTTCATGTGTACTTTTATTTAATAAGTTGTGAATAACGTTGGGAAACAAGCCGTTTGTTTCTTAGTTGAAGGCTGTAATAATGTCAGGAAAATGTTTAAAGAAATGAGTTTGTGGACAGCAGCAAATGAGACTTAAGTCCCAGATAGCCGATATGAAGACATCGAAGAAAAGAGCAGCTTTGCATCAGCCAGGTTTGCCTCTGGATTTGGAAATCATATCTTTGTTTACATCAGGCATTCTGTAATTTCGTACATCTTGTTTTCATCATTTGGAGACTGGAAAGTATTGTTTAATGTATCACATTGACAAGATAATAGCTGGTCATTCATCTAATAGTACATCCAGTTTTAGAATCTGAGGCATAATTTGCTGTTTTTGTTTGATTGTTGTTTAAATATTGTCAGTTTTTCTTCTTCTATACATACATTTATATCTGAAATAACACTGTGTAAAGTCACCTTGAGTTGTGCGCACAGAATATTTGGTTTAAATTATTTTTTTTCTTCGTCTTTTATAGATCCGGTTTTTGCAGCCGAGTGTGAAGCGGCGGGGATGAGAGTCAGCACCACGAGATCTGAGGCCATGGTGCTCTGCCGGAAACCGGTGGATTGCTCCCTCCGGGTGGGGACAGAGTGCCTACCACAAGCGAAGGAGTTCAAGTATCTCGGGGTCTTGTTCACGAGTGAGGGTAAAATGGAGCGGGAGATCGACAGGCGTATCGGTGCGGCTGCAGCAGTAAAACAGGCGTTGCACCGGGCCGTCTTGGTGAAGAAGGAGCTGAGCCGGAAGGCAAAGCTCTCAATTTACTGGTCGGTCTACGTCCCAACCCTCACCTATGGTCACGAGCTTTGGATCGTGTCCGAAAGAACGAGGTCGCGGATACAAGCGGCCGAAATGAGTTTCCTCCGTAGAGTGGCCGGGCTCAGCCTTAGAGATAGGGTGAGGAGCTCGGACATCAGGAGGGAGCTTGAAGTCGAGCCGCTACTCCTTCGTGTCGAAAGGAGTCAGCTGAGGTGGTTCGGGCATCTAATTAGGATGCCTCCAGGACGCCTCCCTTTAGAGGTTTTCCAGGCACGTCCAACTGGTAGGAGGCCCCGGGGAAGACCCAGGACACGCTGGAGGGATTATATCTCCCAGCTGGCCTGGGAACGCCTCGGGATCCCCCAGAATGAGCTGGTAGATGTTGCGGGTGAGAGAGAAGTCTGGGTCAGCCTGCTTGACCTGCTGCCTCCGCGACCCGACCCCGGATAAGCGGTGGAAAATGGACGGATGGATGGTTTGTTTTCAGCCTCCAGTGAAGAAACAGGTACACACACACACACACACACACACACACAGTTTTTACAACTCTGCGTATCCATTGTATGATGTTTAGATGATATGGAAGTGCATTTTTTAATGTTCTTTTCCAAAGCCCCGTCTGTGGCCGACTGATGATGCGATGCAGAATGAATATAAATAAATATCAGGGAGTATGTATCACTTTTACACGTATGCAAATCTCCAAGAGAGACAATTAAAGAAAGGTGATTATTTTTATTTTGTGTGCACAAGATGAATCCAATATATTTCAGATCTTCGGGGCTTCGTACAAACCGTTATCTAATTGTACGTAATGTTCGAAAATACAAATAACAAGGAAGGCCCCTTGGTGGAGGTGGATGATATTTGACAAATGTGACTCCACAGGTTGGTTTTTCCAACGTTGTATTATATCCACATTAAATAAAGAGGATTTCTGAAAGCACCGCCTCTGATTTTGACCTTTTTGTTTCGATGGTTGGCCCTTTAAAAATGTTTATTTGATCCTGTCAACAAATGAAAACCTCAACCCTTTGACTTGTCTTACCTGTAATTGGTGTAGACAGATAATGATTATATTGATGCAGCATCATCCAGTCCATTTGTAGAGGAACACATCTTTTATTGTGTTTAAATTGTTTGCGAGGTAAACACTCCACAAAGTCTCGACTGTTCTCTGTCCTGGCTCCTCGATGGTGGAATGAGCTCCCCATTGACATCAGGACATCAGAAAGTCTCTACATCTTCCGTCGCAAACTAAAAACACATCTTTTAGACTATACCTTGAATAAAGGATGTAGCACTATAGTAGCACTGGAATGGCTCTTACTGATAGCACTTTGTAGTTGAACTTTTGGACGAAATTGTACCTTCTTGATTCTTGTTGTTCTGATTCTTGTTTGTAACCGTAGAATGCACTTATTGTAAGTCGCTTTGGATAAAAGTGTCAGCTAAATGTAATGTAATGTATAAAATTCTAAATATTTGGTGGATGTTGGTGAAGTTTTCATTTCTTGACGTTTTTGTTTTGAGTTTTATTTTGACATTTTACCTAAAGAAATATTATATTTATATATATTTATATTTCCAATGTAGATGTAAGGAGAAATAAAGAGTGTTGTAGCAAGAAGGCTGGGAGGCGGCGAGGAGGGGAGTGGTGCTTTTCTTTGCCGTGCCCAAGGCTGCTCATTACCAACACAGAGGGAAGGTAATCATGGAAGTGATCCAGTTTTTTAACGGGGCCGATTGCGGCCAATTTGGGGAACGAATACTCTGTTCTTCTCTTTCTGGCCTGGTTCTGCTTTAGCCCAGTTTGTGGCCCACTTCTGTTTCTAGAAGAACAATCGATTTTGGGGCAACAGTCATTTGTCCTAATTTCCTCCCTATATGCTCAGGGTTGTTTTATTCGGTGTGGCAAATTTTCTGTATGTATAAATCTCAAATTGAATGGAAGCGCAGCAAAAATCTCATTGTGATGGTCAAAAGGTTTCAGCAACCACTCCTAAAATGTCCAAACTTTGAGTTTTCCTTGTTTCTTTAATCCATCTTCCTTCAGAACACATATATGAAGTTATATACTGCAATGTCTTACAGCAGTAGCAGCCACACCATCAAAATGTTTTGCTGAATTTTCTAGTTATTTTTTTATCCAGTATGTATTTAGACATAAATGAATCCAAGTATCAATCAGAAGTGTTTTCTGCAGCTTTGGCACGTTAACAGCTGCTTTCCAGATCACAGCTGATGTTCCTTTGTGGAGTTAATTGGGGAAGAATCACTTCATTTAAGGCTGCATGTGTCCCACATCCCACCCGGATGGCCCAGATTGCAGTCGTACTTCATGACTGAGACACGGGAATCTAATAATGTGTCTTCATGCTGATGGCTGAGTCGGGAGCCAATGCTCTGACGGTGTGCGTCAGAATAATCTGATAACGCATCTCAAGAACTTATTTTGTTTCCTGAAAATGTTCCGAGGATTCCTTTTGGTTTTGTGCACAGATTTTGAACTCTTGTTTCTCCCCCCCAAATCATTGTTTGGACTCCCAAAGAACCCAGTGCCGTTGCACACAACGATAATAATCACAAAGACTTGCACATGTGATGAAAGTGACACATTTCTGAAAGGACTAAAAAGCAATGGAACCCAACCTGCTGGTTCCACAAGACAAATCTGATGCCGGTTCTGACCTCAAGGTTTTATGCTCTGACCTCAGGTTTTTCTGATTTCAGGGATCAAAAGAAAACAAATTCTGCTTCATGAAATGAAGTGTACTTTTCTGACATGTTTTACTTTGTTTATTTATTGTTTTACCTTTTCTTCATCTTCAAATTATGTAATTATTTTGTTTAAATATGTAATGTGAACATATATATATATATATATATATATATATATATATAATTAAACCATGAATGCTATGCTATGAATGCTAAGATTATTGTTTTGCTTCAGGGGAGGAGGAAATATTGGATGAATATTTTTTTTATTGTTAATGTTTTTGTGGTGTTTTCATGTGAGCAAAACTAAACCAACAAAAATCAATATTGTACACTTCTAATCAACTTTTCACAACAACAATGTCACAGGGTTTTAAAAGCTTCTGAGAAATGTTGTATACTTCTAATTACAAACAGAATATTATTTTCTGATAATAGACACCAGGGTTAAGTCCACTGCAGATCTCTCTGATCCCTCTATACCCAACAGTCGTTATCATTGTCTGTTTTAGAGGAAACCTGAACGTGTGCAGCAATTTAGTTAAAAATAGATGAGCCTATTTGTATTTTTTACAGCGTGTTGGCGCCGCCTCCCTTCTGTGCGTAAAGACGCATTAAGAAGTGGCACAGTAACTGATAATCCAGACAGGAGGTGGCTTTGGTTACAGCACAGCCTTCCAGGGAGGAGGGAGGCAGAGCTGTGTATGAACTTCTTCTCCTTTTTTCTTTTCGACTTAATTGTCCCTCCTCGCAGATCACGTCCTCCATCCACGCGTCCTGCGCGCAGACCCCAAACACGTTCCTTGTGACCACGCGCGCGCCTTGGGGATGGTTTCTTTCTCCCGGAGACGTTGATGGGATTCCTCTCCCTGCATCCCCCGCGGGCAGTCGGACAGTGAGCCGCAGGGCGTCTGGAGGCTGATGGACAACATGTCTCCGCAGCAGCAGCAGGACAGCCTCGGCCGGGGCGGCGGACAGCAGGACAACAAACGGGTAGGATGCGCGTGTATACTCATTGTTTTTAAGAGTTTGACGCGTAAAAGTGATTCTAAAAAGTTGAACACGCATGCGCAAACGAGTTTGTCTCCGGACCAAATCTGGAACTTTTTGCGTCTATCTTCGGACTCATTTGCGGGGTCTAATAATAAAAACGATCACATTGGAGGCAGCTGATGTATGAATGAGTGAATTGTGCGCGCGCTGCCGTCGGGTGAGGCGTTAGTTCAGATTTCACAGCGGTCCAACAGCTGGAGGCGAGCATCAATATTCTGGTTATTAATTATCGGGGATCGACCGCCAACAATCCAACTAACATGAACCAGTGGATTTCATCTCATTTCCCAGTTTGGAACCCCCTCCACAATAGCATTCACAGTACTAGCAGTATAATGTGTTTATAAATGAGTAATAACACTCATTTAGTAATAGCAAAGCTATGGAGTTCTTAAGTGTTGTAATATATATTAACTAAAACTATGCAAAGCATCTATTAATAATATGAAGAAATAAGGAGTGCTTTGTGACTAATATATAATGACGTGCTCTTATGAAATGTTTAATAACGCACTGCAAAGATTTGAGAAATCACATGTTGCTGCACAGGCTTACAGCTTTTGTTATACTGTGTCATCAAGTGTTTGTTAGTGCGTATACAGTTACGGGTGAGTCAGTGAAGGAGTCATAATTGACAAAATAATTAATCATTTTGCTACTTATGACCGTTTAGTAAGTGTCTTATAAAACTACTGAATTGTCTAAAAAGTTGAATCCACTAGTCAGCAGTTGGTCGATTCCGAAGGTTTCAGTGCGATAAAGGCGTTCAAAGTTTTACATTTTCTAGCAAAAATGCTACTTTGTTACATAACTAATATTATGTATTAGTATTAATTTGAGTGTTACTGTAAGCCACACCTTCCCATGTGCCTGTTTGGGATGTCATACTTTATGTTTGTTATATATCTATTGTTGAATAGTACAACACAAGCAACTTTAAATGTTGTTTGCCTAATATTATGTCAATCTTAACATTGCCCCTGTTTCAGTGCAATGCTCCTTTATGTATTTATGTATTCACTCGCTCCTGTAATGCATGGCCCCGCTCTGCCTTCATTAATGATTGCTAACGATTCAAACAGATACAGAAACCCTGTCATCGAGCCCCTGATCCCAGCTGGGACTACCGCCGCCCTCCACAGCATGAGTAAATACAGATGTGCAGTTCCACCTGTGAGGAACCCAAATCCCTCAACAGTTAATGAAGCAGCCTCGGAAAGCTCAGGGGGAGAGAGCACTTATTGTTTTACATTGTTCATCTCTCCTGTTATATATTGTCAGACCGGTTGCCCCTGCTGGCCGAGTGGTGGTCGTCTCTGGATGAATCAAACGGCTTTGTGTTGTAATCGAAGCAATTTGTGCTGCCGTCGGCCCGTTTCCCAACATAAGACCCATATCCACACGTGAGCCTGTGTTTATTTCTCGGAGTGACAGGTTACATTGTCATGTTGTGGCTGCAGTATAAGGAATGTTTCACCGCTGTGCGACCCCGCTGAATCAATGATATTACACTGTGAAATGTCAGAAATGCGTGGAGGTGGGATTGATCTTTTCTCACTGTGGAGCGTTTCGTTTTTATTTTTTTTGTAGGACTTAAAGTTGACGAAAGCCGGCAGACAAATCGGTGACTCTCATTGAGCTCTTCTTTTAAGACGCGTAAAAGCTTTCAAATTCACAAGGGGGGTATTTACTGGCAAACCAGAAACATATCATATCAATGTAATGTAATGTAATATCATAAAAACTCCTCGACTTTGAGAACCAGAAAAGCAAAAATGAAGCCAACGATTTCTCATGAATGTCTCAAGCAGCACTCGCTCTAAAAGTTGCTTCATCTAGCAACAAGTTGTCAATACTGATCCAGATGAACGTAGACAACAAACACGCCTATTGTTAGGCCTCATTGCTGTCGAGCTGTCATTCTTCTGTGGGAGCGTTTGATTCGTCGGTTGCTGTCGAATCGAACGAAACAAACTGGTTTTGAAGAAGATTCCAGTCTACATCCAGGACATGGTAAAACCTTACACCCCAACTCGTGCGCTCCGCTCGGCTTCTGCCAATCGGCTTGTAGCTCCGTCGCTGCGAGGTAAACACTCCACAAAGTCTCGACTGTTCTCTGTCCTGGCTCCTCGATGGTGGAATGAGCTCCCCATTGACATCAGAACAGCAGAAAGTCTCTACATCTTCCGCCGCAAACTAAAAACACATCTTTTCCGACTATACCTTGAATAAAGGATGTAGCACTATAGTAGCACTGAAATGGCTCTTACTGATAGCACTTTGTAGTTGAACTTTTGGACGAAACTGTACCTTCTTGATTCTTGTTGTTCTGATTCTTGTTTGTTACTGTGGAATGCACTTATTGTAAGTCACTTTGGATAAAAGCGTCAGCTAAATGAAATGTAATGTAAAAAGATTACCAACATGTTAGTTTACCTGTTCACCTGAGCACACGCTGTGCATTAGTGTGTTCATCTGACACACAATGAAACAACTGGTTAGAGACGGCTGCTTGTCCCCTCGCCTCACACTCGCAAATCCGTCTTCAATTAGATTAAATGAAAGTTTAATGAAATTAGGGCGATGGGATCAAAGCAAAGAGAAATTGGATCTCAATATGGCCGCAGGCAGCAGCCGGTAGGATGCCGTACAATGGGAACAGCGGATTAATTCAGCACTGGAGTTTAGACTTAAACTTGCCGTTGTCGCCATGACTATTAGTTTTACCCCAAACAAAAAGATACATGCCACTGAGCTGGCTGAGGTGTGAGAGAGGTCAGGGCTGTCGGGGCCGAGACAGATAGAGGCCTGAGCACCGAAGGCAACACACACTGTACAATGTTGTCTCTCCGACATTCCTCCGTGTTTAAATTCTCCTGCTTCACTCGGCCGCTGCTGTCCTTGTGGAGGCCACGGCCAGCGCCGCTGGTGTGATGGATGGTGCCCAACGTCGGGATGCTCGTGTGACGAATGAGGAGAGGAGGGTAAACACGGCATGAGCATGAGGGAAGCTCTTTGTGGGAATTGAGCCTTTTCAGTTACAACACAGGTGTTACGCTCAGCTCGGCTGTTAAAGAGCAGTGCGTAGGGTCTAGTGGCCTCTAGTGGTGAGTTCTGGATCGCATCGAACGGACCGCCCCCTTCGCTCATCCCTCGCTTTCCAAATGTGGGAAACTTCCCGATGTAGATATAAACGTCTCGTTCTAAGCTAATGAAAACACGATTCATATTTTCGCGTGATCCAACACTAACAAAAACGTATGAATGTTATATTCCATTTCAGCAACAGATCAGCTGAAATCCTGCACACTGTTCCTTTCATTCACTTTGGGTTACTTTTGTCTAAAATCCAAATTAAACGATTAGTGAAGAGATGTTGAATTGATGTCGAGCTCAAAACTTAACAAGAATAATCAGATTTTCAGAAATATGTTCTTTTGATATAGTCCTATTATTATTTCCCACCAAAACGAAAAAGCATGGTAAAGTGAGACATTCGATACATAAATGTCCACAATGCAGCGGCCAGACAGTATTTTGATTGACATGCAGTTATTGTTTCTTTTTGTCTCCTGCAGAGGACGAAGTCTCAGAGTTATCGGCGCCAGTCCGCCCCGTCACTGGTCATCACCAAGGCTCTCATCCGGTCCAAGACTCTCTCCAGGTACCCGGGTACATTTAAAGTCTCCAGGGTGGCTTTACGCAGTCGGCTGCGTCATCAGGGAGGCTTGTTTTGGGGGGAGGGTCACCCTGCGGTTTAAGTCAGCCCCGGTGTTTTCATGACGTAACGGGTGTGCAGGTCACGTATCACGTCCACTTCACTTCCACAGAGGACAAAAGCCCGAAGCCACAGTCTGCCACACACACGCTCACGTGCACGCACTCACGTGCACGCGCTCGCTTGCCCCAGGCACAACCCAGAGGGAGGTGTTGAATCCACTGGCATAGATAATCCTCCTGTAACCAGATTTATCGGAGGATCAGGCCTCTATTAATAGCTCTGTCTTTGGTGTGGGAACGGGAGGAAGGAATTACCTCATTAAAAAGCGCCTACAGAGGTGGAACGCCCCCCATCACACCTGCTCTCAAAGACCCGGACTCTTCTGTTTCATGACATAACGCTCACTCCAAGTGTGCACGTGGCTAATACAATATACTACAAACTTATGAAGTTACATCTCCAGACCTTTTTTAGTTTCTGAGGATTAATATATAAATATTCTGGTTTCTACCACTCTTTGACCTGGTTTAAATTGGTCCAACTGAAGTGAGCTTTAAAAAGTGAGCGAAATGAAAATTGACTTGTTTACACCTTGTCAGCTGTTGTCATTTTGTCCCAGAATCACAACTCTGCCCACTGATTAAGTAACAATGGAAGTGTTAGAGTACAGATTCTATTGTTCCAAAATCTATTCTTACTTTATATATATATTTTAGATCATTCCTTTTTTTAAATAATTTTAAAATGTTGTTTACTAATTCAGGACTGTGAGCTCTCTCTCTCTCTTTCTCTCTCTCTCTCTCTCTCCCCACCCTTCATATTCAATAAATATTGAGCTGATCATCTGACTCTCGGAGAGAAATCTATGAAAATAGAAATTCCCATAATATAGCAATCAATGACTTGTTTATTCAATAATTCCATTTATCCCCATAATTGCATTTACTGTGTTCAGCAACACAACCCTTTCCCCGTTATCCTATTTATTAACAATTTCAAATCTCCGCCTGGGAAAAGCGTCACTTTAAGATTCCCCTGACCCCATACTGCACCCATGACTTTGAATTACATAACACAATTTACATAACCAAGAGTGCAGGAGTCCTTTGATCGCTTATCAATCTCTTATTGAATCCCAAACACAAGTCGAAGGAGATGAAGTAGACTCCATGTACAAAAACATCAGTATTTGCTTGGGAGCCGTTTTGTATTCGGCGATGAGGGAGAGAGACAGAGATCTGGAGGGAATGATCTAATTAAAGAGGCACTCGCCCATCATGAGAGACGTCTTTGTGTCGACTCTGCGACGTCACCGGCAAACCTGCCTTCAGAGAAACACTCTGACCTCCAAACATCTCCTCATGAGAGAGGTCGGCGTTACTGTCGCATCCTGTCCGGAGGACAAGGAGACGACACAAGTGGGAGCACGGGTCACCAAAGTGTCTTTACAAGGTTTTCATTTGTACGCTATAATCTTCACATGTTATAGGGGAAATTCTTGTTTGCTCTGTGAGGACACTTAAAGGAGCCACCTGTCGTATTTTAACGTGAAAGAATGCTACGTTTATCTTTAGATTAACATTTGAACGATGACAATAATCCCAGAGAAAAACGATGTAAATGGCCAACAAGCTTTGTACATATGAATACTTTGTTTTATTGTCCAGAAAAACTAAGTGTTTATACATTTCCCATGTAAAGTGGCCCCATGTGTTGGTTTCCCAGAGAGAGCTTCCTGGTTCCCGTGTGCCCAGAGACCTGCTCACTGGTCCAGTCCTTCCTCAGCGGCTCCGAGAGGTCCTTCCTTCTGCACGGACACGCTCAGTTGAAGACCGGGATGCAGACCCAGGACAGACACCTCTTCCTGTTCAGTGACATGCTGGTGATCGCCAAAGCCAAGTAAGAGTGTGTGTGTGTGTAAGTGTAACACCTGGGTCCAAGTGTGGCGTCACACACTCTCTCTCTCTCTCTCTCTCTCTCTCTCTCTGCCTTCCACAGATCAGCCAACCACTTCAAGCTGAAGGCCCAGGTGTGTGTGTGTGAGATGTGGACGGCAGACTGCTTGGACGAGGTGTGTGAGGGAAGCACCAACCCAGAGAGGAGCTTCGTTATGGGCTGGCCCACCTGTAACTGTGTGGCTACGTTTAGGTAACACACACACACACACACACACGCTTCGACTATGATTTAGTCCAGTGTTGTCATCATTCGTGTTGCTATAAATTCTTTCACACAAAGACACACTTTTTGTATGTTCAGAGTGTGATGGGATGTTTTAACGGGATTCCCAGTGAAACAGTTGAACTCGAGCGCTAGAAATTGTAAATCCGTTTAGATAACATCTTCTCATGCTCCCGCTCAGCTCGGCAGAACTGAAAGACAGATGGCTCCCCCTCCTCAAAAGGTAATGTCCGCCAGCATCAACCACATGAAGTGTGTCCACTTGATGAGTACAGAAACGTGACGCGTCCTTGTTCCCTCTCTTTCTCCAGTCGCATCAGAGAAGAGAAAGAGGAGGAGGAACCCAAAACCATCCCTCTGAGAGTGTACGGGAAGGGAATCAATACGTTTGCTGTTGTAAGTTCACTTTGATGGTCAATCTACTTTTAGTGGGTATATATATATATATATATATATATATTAGTATATATTCAACTTTGTCGACCACCTCCAGTGATTAAATGTGATTTTGGCATCACATATGGTATGTCCTCCCCCTGGCAGACCAAGACGCTCCCGGTCAGCAACTCGGATTCAACCAATGAGGTGATCCGACTGGCCCTGCAGCAGTTTAGCATCATAGTGAGTGACTCCGCCCCTCTTGCTTTCATTAGGTGTACTATATGCTCAGTGAGTGTGTTAGTGGTGAGAATGTGGACATTAGAATCCTACCTTTATTTCCACACAAACTCACTGTAAATGTTTGTTTAGTCAGTCACTTGTTTGCATTGTCTGACGCTGTTCTCAAATTTCAGCGTTATTTATTTGATACGTTTTAATTATGTAAAGCTAATCTGGGATTTCCATTTTTTTCCTCTCAAAGAGGAGATGAAAGAGATGCTGCTTTGGCTGCCAAGATGCACTTGCAAGATAAAATAAGGGAAGAAGAAGAAGAAAAAAGGGTTTTGGGTTATTAGATAAACAGTTGTTGTAAAGAGTGTTTTATGATTCAGATTAAAAACACATAGTAACAACACATTTGTAGGCAATGTCAGAAATGCCAAACTATGCTGGAGGTCGCAACACATATTTGGCCATTTCATGTTGGTCACAATAAAAAGATCTAAGGGATCTGTATCCAAAAGTTAAAAAAAAGAATATCAAAGGAATCCGTCTCCAGATTTTGTGCTGAAGTCTAAAATAAGAATATCGGCCAAAATGTTATGAGTTTTTTTTTATACTAAAAACAGAGAACCGTTTTCCTAGAAGCCCTGCAGCCTGCTGCATGTGATATTACCACACGGCATGTACGCACAGTCGCTTCTCCTATAAATGAATTCCTCCTCAGAGGGCCGTGTGCTCTGAGGTCGCCGCAGAGTCGCACTTTTCTGACCGTCTTTGTCTCTGTTTCGCTCAGGCAAACGTGAAAGACTTCCAGCTGTGGGTCATCTCCAAGAGGGACAACGCCCCCTACCCTCTGATTGGTCAGTGCTACACCAGTTTGTCGTTGTCTATAATTTGCTACATGGCCTTTTCTGAAAGGGGGCCATTGCTCTAACCGCTTTTTTATTTTATTTTAAACACACTAGTACCATTCATTCCTAGAGAAGAGTGTGTGCTGCGTAATCCGCCTCCTTCAGGGTGGAGGCGAGGGGCCACAGTGTGTGTGTGTGTGTGTGCCGACTAATAATACGATGCCCTGGTGCTGTTGATGTTTTATATCGAGGCCTCCAGGGAGTGATGCTGCCGTCTTGTCCTCGGTCTCAGGTCACGAGTTCCCCTTCAGCATCCAGATGAGTCATGTGAGACACACGATGTCTCAGGGCGGCGGCGGGAGGGACGCCGACGGGCTGAGGGCCATGCAGGTGGAGCAGATGCAGGTGTACAAGCAGTGCCAGTTCATTATGAAGCCGCGACCCGTTGAGACGCAGCACGTATCTGCAGGTGATGTCATTGTTCATTAGAAATAAGTGATAGAAATAGCCGATTGTTTTGTGCTGATCTGGGATATCGTGTTTTTTATAGAGTGGTCTCAGAAGCCGTTTAAGAGGAGGCGTTCCCTCATCACCTGGGCCTTCTGGCGAGGCTCCTCCCCTCACCTGAACGAGCCGCCCCTCGCCAGCGTGCCGCGCGGCTGCCTGTTCGGCTGGCCGCTCAGCTCCGTTTGCGTCGAGGACGTGCTGCCGAAGCCCGTGATGGTGAGTGTCACTTTCTCGTCTCTGCGTTGTGAAGAAACGGCAAGAAACCAGACTTTGGTCTCCCCTCCCTCACAGGACATGATGGCGTTCCTGTACCACGAGGGCTCGTGGACGCGGGGGATCTTCCGCCGGCCGGCGGGGGCCCGGGCCGTCAGGGAGCTGCGGGACTCTCTGGACGCCGGAGACTTTCAGCTCCCTCTTACAAGAGACCACGCCTTCCTCATTGCCGGAGTCTTCAAGGTGAGACGCTATATTTTGGATAAACCTCAACAGGTGGATTATCATCTTCACTGAAAATAACTGTTTAATGAAACTGAGGGGGTTTAAAACATGCAGCCACATGGGACCTGTTCATGTGTGGGCCACCTTATTGACACATCTGTAAGCACAAAGCGTTCCACAGCTTCGATACCGGGACACGATGTTCACAGCAGCTGAGATTGTCTCGTTAATGTAATCTGGATTATAATCTCTTATTATCTGGAGGGATAACAGAGAGCCTTTGCGCACGAGTACTTAAACTGTGTCACGTATTGACACGACAGCGCCGGAGGTTTGCCATTGATATTAATGATTGTATTGATATTGTCTCACCTGGAAACACAGGAACAAAGAGGGAAAATAAACAGATTGTAATGTTTCATTCTGTTTTTATTCTGAGTGATACATTATCAGACAACCAATGTGATGTTTTTCAGGATTTCTTGCGCAGCATCCCGAGCAGCTTGTTCTGTTGTGAGCTGCACGAAGAATGGATGGACGTGCTGGAGGAAGAGGAGGAGGAGGAAGAACAAGTGCAGGACGTAAAGAGGTAACACTCTAAGTGGATCCATAGCTGTTTTCCAGATGCTTGAACATGTGGCTGATCTTCACAATGAATCATTGTGCATCTCTGCAGGATGATTTGCCGCCTGCCCAAAGAAAACGCCCTGTTGCTACGCTACCTGCTGGCCATGCTGCACGGTATCCAGGGCAACGCCCACGAGAACCAGATGACGACTTTCAATTTGTCAGTGTGCATCGCTCCCAGCATGCTTTGGCCTCCGGGTGCACCCTGCAGCCCTGAGGTGGAAGGGGAAGAAACTAAAAAGGTAAGAAGACTTGTGGAATCTGACCCAGATCTGGAACGTTGGTTCCCCTCCACGGTTCTAATGTTGCAACACACTTGAATCGGTCTCAGCTCGGTGACGAAGAGAAGTTCATTAGTTTGGTCTGCATGCCAAATACAAAACACATAATAGGCAACCGCTGCTGGGCTGGAATCAGGACCTTCTGATTTGTAAATGTATATTATCGTTCACAACAATGTTGACTCTCCCAAACTGTCAAGTGAATGTTATTTTTGCAAACAAGATCTGTGCTAATCCCCTTCTTTGTAACGCCTCTAAACCACACCAAGCTTTTCTCAGGAATGTCTCAGATCCGCTTCATAGAACGGGATAAGTGTCCAAATTTAGAGCAGTTTGACTTTTTGTCATGTGGACGAGAACAGAGCAAAAGCACTTTGTTTCAGAGCGTGTAGCGCAGCGTGCCACCAGCAGCCTTGAGAAGTGTCAAAGATACTGTTGGACAATGAGCAACGCAAACACAACTGTTCAGATTGAACCTCAGTTGTTACAGTAGTTTAATGTCACTGTTGTGTTTCTCAGGTCTGTGAGCTGGTGAAGTTCATGATTGAACACTGTCAGCAGATTGTGGGCGAGGACCCCTCCTCTCTGTTCGGTGGGCCGCCACACAGACTCAACACTGACGAGACGGGCTCAGGTACGGAGACGTGACCGATGCTTTTGTTCAAGTGTGGAACCAGAGACGGGCCATTTCATCTCATTTAGAGAAACACAAAGAGAGCTAATGGTCAAGAGCACTTTAATAGCGGCCCAAGTCCCATTTGAATGATACAGTTATGTAACAGAGTTCAGGATGAGTCATCCAGAAGAGAAAAGAGGCACTTGTTTAACTTGACATGTTTAACATCTACAAAGTATTTTCCTAACTCTCCCCGTCTCCACTAGACTCGTGGCTGTACCCTCTGACCGACTCCTCCTACGACAGTCTGGAGAACGAGTTGGACTACAGCAGCGGCGGCTCCCCGGGCTTCTGCAGCAGGAGACGCGTTCGATCCAAAACCCTGCAGGACAGCCTGGACTCCATCCTCACATTCAGTGACTACGACCAAGACACGGACCCAGATACACCCCAGACCCACACCGGCAGCCCGCTGGGGAGAACCAGCGGCAGGGCGGACCCCTGCAGCCCCAGCCAGGATGCACCAGCTGTGGACGCGTCCTCCACCCTGGAACTGCTGTCCCTGGACAGGCGGCACAGACAGCGGCGACGCTCGGCGCCGGCTATCGCGTACGTGGCCAAGTTTCGGCCGTGTGTTGTTTCTGGGGGTACCGATGGTCTCCCTGACGAGGACAAGGACCTCTCCAACACACTCGGACGCTCTAGAGGGGGCCCCGCCGCTCCGGCAGTGCGCTCCCCCAGCCTGTCCCCCCCCACCTCCCCGGCACTAACCCACTCCTCCCTGGACTCTCTGGACTCCCCCAGCAGTGACGTCACCTGGGGGACCAGCCGCGGGCTTTACCCAACCAAGACGCATCTGCCCTCCAGTTCTCCCCCTTCCCGTCTCCCCTCTGCACCCTTAAACATAAGTTCTGCTGGTGGACATCTGGACCCAGGGACTCAAAAAGGCTCCCCACCCAAAGAAGCACTCAGCTGGGGGACCATAAAAAGCCGCAGGGGCCTCCACCCAAACTCTTGGCTGAAGAAAGGCCGGAGGCTGTCCCTAACCCAACAAGACAACTTGGAAAAGGAAGCTGAGGTGAGTGAAATAGTCTAAACTATGAGGTTTTATTGACAAATGCCATAAAGAAGTCATAGTATCATGTGCTAATGTTATGGTCTTTGATGCTATATGACACATTAATACATTTTTCCCCAAAGGACGTAATATCTGTGTGTCTCTACAAACAGGGAGGATCCAGCGAGAAGCCGCTTACATGTGGCAAACATGTCCCAGAGAAAGGAAAAGCAGGTGAAAGGGGAGGAGTTAAACTAATGCCCAGCAGCCAGCTCAAGCCCAGAGCATCCTGCAGCGCCTCAAAAGATGCAGGGCAGGAAGGCGGCCATGTAAAGGGGAGGCCTGGCCTTAAACACCACTCATCCAGCCCCCCCTCCCACCACCGCTCTACAGGCAGTCTCCAACTTCCCAAGTCCCCCTGGTTCTCGTCCTCAGACTACCCGCTAACCTTTGAGCAGCTCAACGCCGACACTGGAGGGGACACTACCAACCGCAGGGACGAGACTCAGCGGAAGCTATCGTCGCCGTCTTTGTTCTACAAGCAGAGTGGGCCGTCTCTGTCCCTGTTCAAGCAGCACAAGTCTCACTCCGTGGAGGAGGGATGCGACGCCAGGCTCCGCAAGCGCCGGGGGTCAGAACCCGGGCGGCAGGTCGTGGACCGAGCCGCCACCTTCACGCGGGCGCGGCTGCCCAGTGACCCGCAACTGGAGGTCTCTGGGGGGGGTCCACGAGGAGGGGCGGCGGAGTTGCGTTCCTGCCCTTCGCCCAATGCCACCAAAGCGGCGAGGGACTACTTCTCCTCTCACCCGCGCTCGAGCGCCCAGCAGGTGGCGCTCGCCCTGGTGGAGAGTCGCAGGGAATGGCTGAAGAAGTGCAGCGACCCGTCAGCAGAACCGGACTTTGACCAGCTTCTTTTTTCTGAAGAGTCTTACGTGTGATTGTTACTGTAACAGAGTCAAGGGGATTAGATGCAACGAGACAAATACAAATAAATAAATGTATTGTTGTCATGCTCTGCACCTTTAAATGCACGACCTCTGCCATCCAGTACATGTTGCCTGAGTCTGGACCGGGACTTGAAGTGTAATTAGTTTGCTTTGGTAGAACAAACAGGGAGAAAAGTAGTTCCACAAAGACCAGGTGATCTTAAACTTTGCCGAGAGCTTATTGCCATTAAGGGAATGCGTTTATTTTGGCTCTACTTTGTTACCTTATTTATATAATAAATAAGTTTATGAAAACCAAACTGATGGATCGTCTGGGTATCGACCGCATAATCAAACTAAGTTGGATCTGATCTTCATTCCTGTGTTTTGTTTTTAAAACTATATCAGGCCAAAGTTAAAATATGCCAATTTAAACTACCTGGAGTTGCCTTCTTTTATTGTGAACAAGTAGAAACTCATTCAAAATTCAAATCGGTGGAATTGCCCTGATGGCGAACTTGGATACAAAGTGTTTTTAAAGGTAACATAATGCAGCTCTGTGTTAATAAAGGTACTCCGTGTCACCATTACTAAGTTGAGTTTGGTTAAAAGCAGATGCTTAATAGAGCCGGTCTACACAACTCTTTAAAACGCTTCATCGGTGTCACTTCCTGTATCGACACCTAACAAAAGTTGCACTTAACATTATACGCTGACTTCGCTAAAGTTAACGGCTTATCCAGCCATGATTAAAGTTTGTATTTAGAACAATCCTCGTTACTGACAGTATCTTGACTTACATATGCTCCAGACTCAAGGATGTGTGATTATCACTATTAGGGTTTTAACGGAACATTTTAAGAACTTAAAAACGCCTGTGCTTGTGTCTGTACTGCTTTTTGCCAACTGTACTGAAGTATCATTATTGAACTGACTGGTCTGCAGCGAGTCTTTGTCCTCTAAATATTTGGTCATAAATGACGTACATTGTTCTGCGAGTCTTTTATTACACTACGCTTCTCTGCTTTAGCAAAACTTGTAGATTTGATCCTTGTTTTCTGTTTGTTGCCAACAATGTGGTTTTCACACATGCCTGTATTGATTTGCATTAATCACATGCGCCCTGACGCAATGTTTTTATGATGTAAATATGTTTTTTAAAGCTTTATATTTCATGCAGCTCAGAACTTTGTTAAAATAGGCCACAAGACTGTTGCTTTATATTGTTTATGCCTCCTTCACATGTAATCAAATGCTGTGTTAACAAGCCTTTTATTTGCAAATAAAATGACATGACATAATTATTGGTTCCCATTTGTGATAACTGGCAAGTGAAATAACTGATAGGTGCTAGAAAAAGAAACAGCATATTATTTTCATAACAAACATTAAACAAAAACTGACATTAAAAAGGGGATTTTTTTTTATTACATTATTTTTCCCTCTATATATATATATATATATATATATGTATAGAGGGAAAAATAATGTAATAAAAAAAAAAAATATATATATATGTATTCTAGCTATGTACAATCACATGATGGAACTATATTGTTACATGGATAATCTGATCAAACAAACAATAGTAGGGGTATACATATATATACATAAATATATACTGTATATTGTGAATGTGTTTAGTGAATATGACTAAATTTAGACAGACAGAATCTTGTCTTTATACAAGTGTCAGTCATATTGACAAGAAGAGAAACATTCTTGGGTAGTGAAAACGCACAGCCACAGACTACAGGAATATAACTAGTCTGAGTGTTAATAAATGTTCCTGTGCTAGCCCGAGTGACTTCTAAAAGTGATTAAAATCAAAATGGATTATCTACAATAATGAGATGTCATAGGTTTGTCTTAGTTTAGAGATCATGTCGTGATATGATTCCTCACACTAGAAAGCTCAAATGGTTTACAGTCTAAGTATCTTGCCTCGTCCAGGTTTACTTTCAATAAAGATTATTTGGTCTTCATGTGTGCGTCCAAATTCCATATTCTTACATCCTGGTTATTGAGAGCTGCCTCTAGATGCCTGTGACTCTGAGGTTTTTTGTTTGTTTTTAAAAAGGAGGAAACAATCCTGTGGCCGTCCAGCAGTGTCGACGGTTTAGTGGTAGGTCTGTTCTGACCTGGCATAACCCCAGTGTGTCGATGTAGACGCGTCCCAGTCGCAGCTTAAGAGGATCCGTCTTGGCTCTGTCGGATGTCGGCGACGCTCTCTGGAACCTTGGCCACAATGCCCTCCAGAGACTTCGTCAGACAGATCTGGCAGCCCAGACGAGATCTGTGGGGAGAAATGTACCATTTAATCTTCACTTTGTTGTCGGTTTTCCATTTACTGAAACTCTGTAACAGAGGACAACCGTGAGACCTTCATTTGAAATAAATACATATGGTAATACTACTAAGTTAGAAAAGAGTCATAGGATAGTCTGCCATGAAAATATATTTTATATAGTCATAGAATAGCATTTTAAAAAAGTCAGAAAAGTCATAGTATTCCAAAGAAGTCATAAAAAAATATATTTTTTCAACATACTTTACTATGATTTCTTTCAACATACAGTAGTAGTATGTCATCAAAAATAAAACAAGTCATAGTATGCCATGCAAATGTCTTCTGGTATAGTAAGCCTTAAAAAAAAATGGCATAGTATGTCATAAAAAGTATAGTATATAATCTCATTCCTTACGTGTCCGTCAAGCCGTAGGCTAAGTCTAGCATGTCCATCTCCTCGTCTGTGACCGGCCCCAGACTCTTGTAGATTTCCTCGGTGAAGATTAGATGACACGTGGAGCAGGCCAGGGTTCCCTCGCACGCACCTGAAAAAAAATAAATAAAAACACACACACATTTCAAACTTATTTTATTGTGTTTTCTAACTTTTTGGGGGGTTTCTGGGGAAAAGAAACCACATTGTTTGTGCAAAGTTGACGTCGTCTGAGATGTCTTTGTTACGACGAGTTGACAACATAACCCGTCATAGAATACATATATGATTTGCACCGCAGGAGTTGAGTCATGGGAAATATTCTTGACACAATTAAAATGGTCTCATGGCAGTTGATGTCAAAACCAACCCCCGTATAACGCCGTAATCAAATAACAAAATTAATGATTTAGTTTCATGTGTCGAGTTTGATAATTCATCCTGCCATGCTTATGATTATGTCTGTTATGTTATCCTGGTTAATGTCAAGTTGTCATAACAAAGACATTAACAACGACTCCTTTGTGTTTCATGACGTCGTTATGAAGTGTCCCGTCAAATCAGAAACTTTAGGCACTAATTACCTTCTTTTGTTTAAAGTGCCCTCAACATTTTGTTAAGAAAGTGAAGGCAACACTTGCAGCTAAAATATGTTGTATTTCCCACACTGCAACACCAACGTGTGTGTGTGTGTGTGTTTACATACCAAAGCCATCAAAGTCGAGGTCTTCATTAATGACGATATCTAGCAGTGAGTCTCCAGGCGACCCCTTCACCGTGATCTTCTCCCCGTCTCTGTTGATGAAGTTCACCGTCACCTTGTTGTCCGACCTGACGAACGCACACAGCCACAGTTAGATCACTCATTTTACCAGCCAAGCTGCCGGCACTTTACTGCCCTCCAGTGGTCGGAGCTCATCACTACACTCGAGCCAAAGGGTGAGGAAAGTCCACCCTCCCACAAAGATGAGTAGAAGAGGTCAATTCTTCTTCTCATGTTCGTAAATAACAAATCCAGAGCTGCAATCAGGCCGGGCAATAAACACAAAACATTGATCGGTAACTATTTTGATCATAAATGTAATTTTTAAATCTAAAATGCAAGGATTTTCTCCATTTCTTTGTATTCTTACATTTTAGAATATATTTAGATTGTTTGTTGGACAAAATTATGGTGAATAAAACACTTTGGAAAAGTCATAAAATGGTGAACGTTTGTCAAAAGAAATATAATTCTATAACATCTTTTTAAAATTACTTCTCCAGATCTGAGATTAAGTAGACTATGTTGTTTCCAACCTAGCGAAAAAAAAGAAAATCACACCAATAATCATATTTGTCGAGCCAATAGATGACAAGCTAAAAATGAACGAGGCCTCAAACAGTTTTCACTACACCTTTTATGTTCAATCCTTAATGTTGTTGTGTAAATGTAATTTATCGGGGTGAACACCCACGTACCTCTTTCTTTTTTCACGTTTCCATTCTTCCATTGGTAACTGTGTGTTTAATGTCACATTGCTATGAATTGTGGGTAATTCCCTTGAGCAAAGTCGGCATCTAATGCTGACTTATGGAAAGGGTTCTAACAGAGTTAGTGGAAGTCTGTAAAGGTGGAGATTGGGATTGGGCCAATGAGTCGCTCAGTTCAAGGATAGACATTCTTTGCCTACTTAGCCTCACCTGTTAAATCACTATTTAGCAGCAGTGAATGAACGTCCTTTCCAATTCTCTTTTATTACATTTTCAATGTTAAATTACAGCACACGACGGCTGATCCAGCGCGCAGCCAAAACATCTGGATGAGCTGGCCGCCTGCGCTCCTGCACCCTTGGGGAGGTTTCAGTGGGAATCAGATTAATACTAATAAGAGGCCAACTTTCTCACCGTCACACCACAGCGAGAGGCTGCAGCAGCTTGGGCTTTAACCAGGATATGCAAATAAGAGTGAGATGAGGGCTATGAACTTTGAAGTCCTTGAGCGGAACATTTAACAAAAGCGGCAGCCAGAAAGAAGAACAGCGAGTCTCTTGTTGGACGGATCTTCTGTTAAACTCTACAGCAGGGGTGGGCAAACTTTTTGGCTCAGGGGCCACATTGACTTTTAAAATTAGACAGACGGGCCGGGCTAGTATCAGATGGATAGAGAGTGTTTGTGTGAACCAATATACATTATAAATAAAAGCCAATAACTAAAAAGTAAAGAGAACTTACATTACTTACTAACGAATATAACTTAAATGACTTTATGATTAATGATTAATTTGTTTAACTCGCTGGCTAAGTCTTCGTCAATTAGTTATACACGCCGAGTCACTGTCCTGCGTGATAAACTACATTTTTCGAATTTGTTTTTGCTCTCTGGACACAAGAGACCTGTTGCAGAGGGGCTCCATGCAGGAAGCTGGCAGGAGGCTGGCAGGCAGAACCCTATATGTCACATGAGTCCCGTGGGTCTGATGTGCGTTCGTTATGCCGTATAAAACGGACCATGTCTCCGTGGCGCGCTGGCCTGTGGGGGAGGGGTGGAGGTGAGCAGACAGCAGCAGCTGGACTCGCAGCCTGATGCGCTGCAGAAAGCACGGCACGTAAAGACCGCTGTAACGCTTCTCCGTTCCCGACTTGAGTTAAGAAACATCGATGCTGGTCTTTTGCCGTCATCGTGCTTCGGAAAAACGCCCAACGGGCCGGATCCGGCCCGCGGGCCGTAGTTTGCCCACCCTTGGTCTAGACTCTAGAATTTGCTGCGGGCCAATAAAAACTGACCCGCGGGCCGCAGTTGGCCCGCGGGCCGTAGTTTGGACACCCCTGCACTAGAATTTGCTGCGGGCCAATAAAAACTGACCCGCGGGCCGCAGTTGGCCCGCGGGCCGTAGTTTGGACACCCCTGCTCTACAGTCACAATAAATACACAATTGACAAACTACCATTTTTTTGTTGGTAGGGAAAAAAATGTTAAAATACACATTAATCCAGTTACTAAACCTAAAATAATAAATCACCTACAAAGAGCATTCAAGTTTAGCATAGTCTTGTTGAGTGACCACAATTCTCTACACTTTTGCATTCCATCAGAAAGATTTCACCCCCTCCCCGATGTGAGGTCCCGGGACAGGGATGTCGTATGTGTGCAGATTGTAAAGCCCTCAGAGGCAAATTTGTGATTTTGGGCTATACAAAATAAACTGAACTGAATTGAATTCCCAGACAGTGTGTGAAATTGTCTGCTTTCCACAGCCATACATATTAAACTCAATAACCTTATAGAAATCCCAGGACGTCAACGGCAAGCGGATTAGAAAGAGTTCCTGTGTAATCCGCTTGCAAGTGAATTTTTTTTTAAACAGTATAGTCTCTGGAGGGTCAGTGTCAGCCATGTGTACGCCTGACGTAGGCTCTCAGGGACGGTGTTAACCAGTTTAAGGGCATTGTGCAACTCAACACTTTGTTTGGCCTTGGGGAGCCGAGCCATGGGCCGAAGCCTTGGACCTGAAGGATGGATCCCTTTGGGCTCTTAGCCACATCCAAGGTTCAATCAGCCATACGACGATGACACTACAAACTGACACTGTTGATATCACGTGGCACACAGACACTTGTTTCCATACATTTTATAAAAAATAAAAAGATACATTTGTGTTCCCCTATATTTTCTCAAGTGTTTCTGATGATTGATTTTTTTCTTTTACTATACAATTTATCTTGGAAAAACATCTCGCCCCAAACTCCATTCACAAATATGACATTTAACGCAGGTCACGTGACCCGTCTGACGCAACCACACTGGATGCTGAGACAGTTCAAACATGAAGCTATAGTTTCAATTAAAACGTCAAGCCTGTTGCTTTGTAATTAATAGTAGTCATGTTTGCCCTCCAGAGATTCTCGTGGGAACAAACGCACAAAGGTTTAATGGGAACCTGTCTTTACTCATGTTGCACCTGAAGTCCTGTCAGGTGTGTTTGTGTGCTAATGAGAAAAGTCAAAACTACGCGTTTTCTGAATGGAGTTTGGCGAACGTGTGCATACACAACCCATTTGAACCGTAAGGAGGTTACAGTTTAAACACTTCGTAAAGTTCCCTACCTCAGAGACCGTGTGCCGCCGGTGAACCCCCTCTGACCCGTCAGCCAGGTAGCCGAAGTTACTGCCGCCGTCCTCCGCGGATACTCTCGTAACCTCACGTGAGCCAGTCTTCGTAGCGCCGTTACAAAAGCCATTTGGAGCACAAACGATGAGGTTGGAAACGGACCGGGGAACTACCTGAACCTGCCGAACACGCGGACACGGCCCACTTTAGTTCGAGCTCTTCGCTTCCCAACGGAGACGAACCAGAAGTTGTCTGCCTTAGCCCACTGAGCTAGCCGGTTTTAGCTGCGAGAAGTCACTCTGTCACTGTGACGTTCATTGCGTAACTTGTAACCTATGGCAAGCGTCTGTTGTAACCGGGTTGGCCTGTGATTAAAACAAGCTACAACACACAAAGCGGGCTGATGCTATCAGCCGCAATTACGCTGCCCAGCTTTATCTAGTCAAACGTGAGCGACCCCGATGTATTTCCGAGCAAGGGCAACAGAGAGACTAGGGATAGCGCTACAACGTCCGGTTATGGACTTTAGAAATAAAAGCGCTCGCAACCAACGCGTCGCAACCATAGGCTGTAACTAAGTAAGAAGGTTGCAACTCTTCCGAAATGACACCGCCCAGAAGTTAAAATGGAGCACACGCTTGATAAGATATAGTTTACTTTATACTTTTTGTCGTGCAGGTCACACACGATTTCATTCATTAACAGGAGAGTTTTTGTTTAGTATTATTCTGAAAGCTTTAACGACGTTCTTCCTGCTGAGCGGTGGATAACTGAATGGCCAGCTTGATGGCTTGATTACGTCAACAGAAAATGCTCCATGCTTTTCCATTATACTGTACATCAGTGGTCCCCAAACTAAGGCCCGCGGGCCGGATACGGCCCGCCTCCACATTTGGCCCGGCCCCCTGAACCAAGGGCGTAGGTTTGCATAGGGTCCATAGGGACTAGTCACGACCAAAGTTTGGGAAAAGACACAATTGTCCCCACCGTCCAAAGTTTGCACAAACTCATCTGTAATAGTATAAAAACTTGGAAGTGGATTTTTCACTCTTCTAGTATAATACTATGTTCATCGCCCAGAAGAGTAAAAAAAAAAGTCCATGTTTTTCAATGCGCCCTCGAGCCTGCGAGTCAGAAAGTGGGGAGTCAGAAACACCAAAGTTACGTGAACGTAACATGCAGAATGAGAGCTGGCAGTCGGACTCATCTGACACGGTAAACTACTAAAATACACCGGGAAATAATAAAGCCTCATATTAGTATTTCGTTTGGTCTCAGCATGAATGTTGTTGACCCTTTTGTGCTTTGTAGATAGGAAAATGCCACCCAAAAAGAAAAGGGATATACGGAGTGTTTTCACCCAGAGGGTAAGTAGCTATCAAAAAGCCCAGGTCGTTGTTAGTTAGCTAGTAGTAACTACCCCACACAGTGCAAACCTGCATTATTTTTAAATGCATTCAGGAAACTCAGAAATACACTGCAGATGCAGTGCAGGATGATGAGGAAGCAGCAGCTGGACCATCAGGGCTTCAGGTGAGGTCTGAAATTGATTCTGTGTTGATGTGTACTATCATGGCTGACAGTGTAAACATTGTCTCCCTGTTTTAAGTTAATTATTATTACATTAAAACATGCATGTGCAGACTAGGCTAAGTTTTCTTTGCACTTTAGGGAACAGTCAGTTTAAGTGACGGTGACCTACGACGAAGGCAGTGTAGCGGTGTCCTGGATATGGGGAGTGAAGCATACCAGCCTGATCCGAAATTCATTGAAATACAGCAACTTCAGCACAAGAATAGACTGTGACTGTATATTGGCATTTTTGCAAAACGTTTTTCATTCATTTATTTTATTATTTATTTGGTGCAGAATATTTTTTAGGTATTGTAACTAAGGTTGTATTACTGTTATTATGTGTTTTAATCAGTTCCAAGTGACACAAATGTTAATATATTGTAATAAAGCTTGCCTGTTCAACATAATAGCAACACATTTCTTTCTATGGCGGAGGGGGGGGGGGGGGGGGGGGGTTCTGTTACAAACTGACCCCGGCCCCCATCAGAGAAGGGAAAAGTTATGTGGCCCTCACAGGAAAAAGTTTGGGGACCCCTGCTGTACATAGTTCATCCACGTGCTTGCTAAAAGTTCACCAAGCCGGGTTTGAGAGTGTTTACGCTCGTTTTTAATTACAGCGTCAGCCGGCAGAGCGGAGTTATAGCGGTTCTCACTAAGCAGAAATCAGATGCCACATAACCTTGAACTTTGTTTATGTTAAAAACATGGCATGCCTAAGAAGATAGGAACGGGTTTAACAGTTTAGAGATTATGTACAACGAAGCTCTCTTATTTACATGATATATTTTGTTTGTGGTAAATCCATCAACTGCAGTAACAGTATGTTACTGCATCAGGTGGAGCCAAAGATACAGAAAAATGATCAGTGATTTCATAACATCAACACAACCTTCTGTATATTCACACTTAAACGTTGCTAAAAACTAAAACATTTCCACTAACATGATTTCATTTTGAAAAATTGGAATCAGGGCACCTGAACAACCTTTAGGTCTACAGTATACGACCCCCCCCCCCTCCCCAAACAACCCTTAGTGACCTCCACAACCTCTGTCCACATTCACAAATATTGATTGAGCCCACCTCACACCAAGTGTCATTCACCTTCAACATATTTACAAAACCATGAAAACAGGATGTGTACAGTATATTAGGATGTCAAGGTAAACTGTACTTTATTGTCGGCTGTTGGTGTTTTGTTCAAACCCTTTGCCCTCAGGGATTGCCTGAGGGCAAAGTGTATCCAATATCAGCTATCATCAAGCTATGGGACATACAGATTAATCAATAATCGTATTCACTGTTATTATCTGGGTTTTATGACCAAGACAGTGATATATTAATGGGACGCCTTTTGTTTCCAAGTGTTTATCTCTGGTGTCTCTGGTGTCTCAGATAAGGGCAGGAACCGACTCGCAGTCTTCAGGTGTACGTTCACTACAGAGCAGAGGGCAGTGAAAAGAATACGTTGCTCTGGTTATTCTGTCTTTTACAGGATGTTCAAGTTTGTCCTATTGTTCCTGACGCTGTCGGGTAAGATCTTTCATACATTAAGTGTTGTGGAAAGATGATTCATTTCTGCGTCAGCATTTATTCTGTCACACAATTTACTAAATGCTTTCATTTGCAGATTATGTGATTCTAAGAATTATCATCCTATTTTTTGAAAAATATTATTTTTAGATTATAACATAATGTGATTGCCGGCATGTCATGTGGAGATCACGGAATATTTGCAAAAAATGAATTGCTTTCACAAATAATAAACATTTTGTTTGCATTATCATTAATTTTATATTAGACAAACTTTTCTTTGACATCACAAAATGAAAGATTATAAAAGGTCTCAATAAATGTGTATGACATTTATTTTTCACATTCAAATTCAGGTATTTTTTTTGTAACAAATTTACTTTGATTTATTTGGAGAATATAAAAATGTCCATTAAGAGGATTTTGACGGAGTAATAAATACCAGTTAGAGAAAACTGCAGCCTGTGACAAACAGCTATGTAATCCAAGCAACTAAACTGTACAGAAGTAAGACATTGACAATTATTGATTTATTACTCTGTTAAAGAAAAATATTATTCTGGCTTAGTAGTTAATAATTGCTGTAAAGAGCCAAACAGTTATTTATCTGTCAACTGGCAAAGGTATTTGGTTACTCAGTGTTTAGTCAGCAAGGGAGCCTATAAGGTTGTCTGCATTCAAACACCATATCACTCGGTTTCTGTCGGTACGTGAGTATCTTCAACACTAAATAAACTCAGACCTCCGCCAAGGCCCAATGCCCTATCTGTTAATGTTTATAAAAGTAAACAATGTGTGTATTGGCTCCATGACTCTGATCCGCTCCAAAATGTAATGGGTTCTTTCTTGGCCTCACCCTTCCACCTAGTATCAAACATAACCTCCACGGCAAAGGTAATAACCCGGGTGTGTAAAATACCCTTCACAGGCCTCCAAGCTGTCCCACTTGCAGTCCCTAGACGTTTGCAGAAGACATCTTCAACCTCCCAGCTCCCGGATGGCTTTCAACAAGGTACTGAGCCCTCCAGGAAATTCCTCATTGACCTCAACACTGGTCTTGTGCAACACATCAGAAAGATGAACAGGCGAGTGGGTAAGTAAATAATCAAACCCAAATAAGAACTACTTAAATCATTTTTCTTTTTCACATGTACATTTCCTCTTCTAGCTTTCATCCGTCCTTCTCTGGGAAAAGGATTTGGAGAGATGGAGAGAAGACACTGGCTGGCCGATGAGGGTGAGGAAGCCATAAAGTGAGATAGTCACAATTTATGGAAACTCAACTATGATTTATTCTCCACTACTTCAGCATCTACCCACAATAAACTACCAAGATATAGCAGAGATGTCTGTTAAACCACAAAATTTGGTCTGGACGGAAATATCTCAACAATTGAACGGATTGCCATGTTTTCACAGGCATTCATAGTCCCCAGTAGATGAATCCTATTTTGGTTTGTGACCACATGCCCACAAAACTAATGACATTCCCTTCAGCCTCAGATGTGATTTGGTTTGTACTAATAAGAAAATGTTAGCATGCTAACACACTAAACATAGTGAACATAGTAAACTTATTTGTCATTGTACATCTCTGTATTATGCCTATAGACCTTTAGTTTAGTTTTCTTCCTTTTAGGTATTCAATAGAATCTCACTATACTTAAACAAGCCAGTATAATCTATTGTAACCTTTGTAACCTTGTCTTTTGTTTTCCAGTTCCTGTTGATGTTCCAGCCCAGAAGAATGGTGGTGGTTGGGTCCGGGTAGAGGAACCTTCTGCTTCTCATCTCCCAGATGGTTTTAAACAGGGAACCGAACCCATGAGGTCCATCCCAGATGGTTTCAGACAGGGAACCGAACCCATGAGATCCATCCCAGATGGTTTCAGACAGGGAACCGAACACATGAGGTCCATCCCAGATGGTTTCAGACAGGGAACTGAACCCATGTCTATCCCATATGATTTCAGACAGGGAACCGAACCCATGAGGTCCATCCCAGATGGTTTCAGACAGGGAACTGAACCCATGTCTATCCCATATGATTTCAGACAGGGAACCGAACCCATGAGGTCCATCCCAGATGGTTTCAGACAGGGAACCGAACCCATGAGATCCATCCCAGATGGTTTCAGACAGGGAACCGAACACATGAGGTCCATCCCAGATGGTTTCAGACAGGGAACCGAACCCATGAGATCCATCCCAGATGGTTTCAGACAGGGAACCGAACACATGAGGTCCATCCCAGATGGTTTCAGACAGGGAACTGAACCCATGTCTATCCCATATGATTTCAGACAGGGAACCGAACCCATGAGGTCCATCCCAGATGGTTTCAGACAGGGAACCGAACCCATGTCTATCCCATATGATTTCAGACAGGGAACCGAACCCATGAGGTCCATCCCAGATGGTTTCAGACAGGGAACCGAACCCATGAGATCCATCCCAGATGGTTTCAGACAGGGAACCGAACACATGAGGTCCATCCCAGATGGTTTCAGACAGGGAACTGAACCCATGAGGTTTATCCCAGATGGTTTCAAACAGGGAACTGAACCCATGCGGTTCATCCCAGATGGTTTCAGACAGGGAACTGAACCCATTAGGTATATCCCAGATGGGTTTAAACAGGGAACCAAACCCATGAGGTCCATCCCAGATGGTTTCAGACAGGGAACCGAACCCATTAGGTCTATCCCAGATGGCTTCAGACAGGGAACTGAACCCATTAGGTCTATCCCAGATGGTTTCAGACAAGGAACAGAACCAATTAGGTCTATCCCAGATGGTTTCAGACAAGGAACAGAACCAATTAGGTCTATCCCAGATGGCTTCAGACAGGGAACTGAACCCATTAGGTCTATCCAAGATGGTTTCAGACAGGGAACTGAACCAATTAGGTCTATCCCAGATGGCTTCAGACAAGGGACTGAACCCATCCTTACAATCCCAGAGGGCTTTAGACAGGGCAGTGAACCTTCCACCTCCAGGCTCCAGACAAAGACAGTGGCATGTAAGGGGGAGGTCATCAATGGAAACTGCTATGAGTTCAACCCTACGCGGCTGGCCTTCCAAGATGCACAGGTTAGACACATTACAATTATAGTCTCTGATGCTGAGTGACAGTCCATGTCACCTAGTGTGTCAAATACGTCCTCACATAAAACATATGTTTGTGGTTCTGCAGATTAAATGTCAAACTGTGTCCTTTGTCTCAGGCCTTATGCAGAGCTCGCGCCCCAAATGCTGAGCTTGCATCTGTAACCACTGGCGATCTGCATATCCGCCTGGTCTCCCTGGTGACCAAGGGTGGCGAGAACAACCCTGTGTTGACCTGGCTGGGAGGCATGGTCAAGGCAAGTTCCCCCATTTAGAGCAATGTGGTAGAAAACAATCTCCATTTATACATTTTTTTATGTGCTTACTTGTTGTGACGCCAACAGTCTGGTCCTGTACTGTGATACAGAATCGAGGCCAAGGAGAGTGTCATCAGATATGCTATCAACAGGACAGATAGTGTTTTTCTTACCTTGGAAAAACATTGACCGTTGAACTTTTTTTTCAAATGTTCCATCTGTTTCTGTACTGTCAGTAAACAAGGCCATAAAGCAAAAAAACAGTATTAACGATCTAATAATTAAATACAATGCATATGGGACAAGATACATTTTTTTCATTGCATACTTCAAGTATATCGTTTTCATGATACTTTGTAGTTTTACTTAAGTAAAATTTTAAAACAAGACTTTTACTTCCAAGTGTTATTGCTGCTTATGCTTTAGTAAAGGATCTGAATACTTCCTCCAACCCTGTACTATATATGCCAATGTGTTTCTGATATACGGTATGTGTGTTGGCGTTGCACACCTCAGAACGAGAAGGCATCCTGGGCAGACGGGTCAGAGTGGCGTTACAGCGACTGGATGCCGGGTCACCCCAACATTCACACTGATAAACACGTCTGTGTGGAGATGTTCAAGATGGGTAAGAACACGCCACAGACACATTGGTATCTACAATCAGCATTTTTCTAAAAGACTGTTCTATCAGGCAGGCGTGACTTAAAAACAACCTTAATAAAGGTTGTTTTGTTGGTTACCAACCAGTGAAGTTCAGATAACCGTTGTGATTACATCACAGAAAGTTGGATAAGATCAAATATCAAAATAAAATAAACTTGTATGAAGGAATCTTTGCCCCATTGAACTGATTTGCCATACTTCCTTATTGTTCTGTCCCACTAGCACAATTTTACTTTTCATAAATACCAGTAACCTGAGTTACAGCCCTTGAACTGTGTGTTAAGTAATGGTGACCCGACTCGTCTTTCACAATTCTGACTCGACCCTTTCTGCAGATGAGAGCTGGTGGACGGCCGCCGACTGTGAACTGAAGAGAGCGTCCATCTGTTCGTACCAGATCACTGCATGAAAACCACGAAGAGACACAGGAGGGTGGCTCTCTTGACACTAATTTGAACTACCCTTCTATGAATACATCTGTATTTACTCAAATAAAACTTGGCATATTACATCAGTGTGTGTGATCTGTGCACAAAACTGACAGAGTGACTTCTTAGTTTGATCTCAAACAGATGAACCACAATTCATACAACCCATTTAAATTTAGACAAGACTTTAATGATCATTTTCCACTTGTGTATACAAAGCAGTTTGTACAGATTAGGGAGCCAAGTTAAAACAATGTTACAATTTAGTACCTGGAAAGTGCAAAAGTACATTTCAAATACGCAGAAATAAAAATCATGCTGTACATTATATACGGTATTCATAAATAATCACAGATATACACACATCCATTTGGTGACAGTCACAGAGAATGTTGCTAAGACACAAAATATTATTTTTTTATTTCGCTTTGAAGTCCTATGTTCTTGGCTTCTGTTGAAACTGTGGATGTTTAACGTCTGGAATGCTGCTTTCATTAGATTTACCGTAAGGTCGGGGACGATGAGCTTCGGCGATGAGAGAAACCTGTGTTAATGCCACACTGAGATAAAGGCACTCCGTTTGTTGCAGTCGTGGAACAACTCAAACAGTGGTCTATTGTCTGAATGACAAAATGTGGATGAGCGGACAAAGAAAAATATCTTTCACAGAAACCTCAGAAAGAAGGACACAGATTGGCCTTTGCGCTCCATCTTGCTGTGACATTTAAATAAAAGCTAAATACAAAATCACTTTGAAAAATAACCCCCCCATCCCCAAAAGAAAACACTAGAGAAACCTTGTGTCCAATGCCGAATTAATTACTCGCGAGCCAAAACAATCAAGGTCTGCCGTTGGTCCACAGTCAGAGAAACCGCGTCAACAGAATTTGTCTTAAAAAAATAAACACGCATCATTGGCATGTCTACACACAAGCACACACACACACACACGGTCTCCTACACGGGAGCTTCATACTGTGGCTTTTTGTGGAAAGAAATTCCATTCATACAACACGATCAACACAATCTTCCAAAGCGACCTCAACCAGGCGTGCAAGCCTTCTCGAGGCCCCAGAAAAGGAGAACTCAGTCACTTCATAACGAGCAGGAAGGAGAAAGAGATGTCACAATAACAGAGGACAAAGTCTGTGGCAATGGTGAGAGCTGAAGGAGAGGGAGGGAGATATGGTGCATTTACTGTCCCAGTTAAGCTGTAGGAAGACTGAAGATAAAGGGCTGGCAGAGCAACCAAGACAGGACAGGAAAGCAGGAAGAAAGCATCGACAGCCACCCTGCGAAGGAGCTGTATTGCCGTGAACACTTTCATCTCGTTAAGCCCTTGAGGAGTTCGTCTTTCTCCTTCTTTTGCAGGTGTCTGAAGAGTCAGAACAGTCTTAAATATGCAAAACTATGCCTGTATTTAAGAGACAAAGTGTGATCTTAAAGACTGCTACTTTCGCTTATAAATAAACACAGATTCAAGTAAATTAAAAACATTCGATGTAGTGTTGTGTGACTTTAAAGCCGCATCTTTCTGTACTGCTGTGACAATGTAGTGTTTTGTCCGTAGTGAGAATATTTTCTTTTTACAAAACTATATCTGAAATGACATGCCGACATTAAAAAGACAGACACTACAGATGTTTCTAGAACAAAACAAGTCGGTTATATCGAAGCGTTAAAAACAACCACCATGACTTCTCCATCACTGTTTTGTGATGCTGCCTAATCTCAAAATGGACCAATGGACGAACAAAGATGCCAAGTTGCTGGGCACATGCAGAAATCTGTCCAAAAAACTAACCCAATAAAAAAAAAATCAACACACACACACACACACACATATTATATATATATATATATATATATATATATACACACACACACACATATATATATATATATTTTATAATGCATAAGAAAGACAGAGAGTTTGGTCTTGTGAGTGATGGAGCCGTCGTACTGCATTAAGGCTGCTGTGTGGCAGCTTTGAGGCAACCATGAGAAGTCTCCGTCTACAGAACATAGTCTGCATCGAAAGTGGAGGGGGACAAAAAGGCCACTTGAAACTATATTTTGACAGAGAGCATGGCAATACACTGCGCATGCATGCACGCACACACACACAGTCACACACACATACATACATACACACATACATACATACATACATACATACATACATACATACATACATACATACATACATACATACATACATACATACATACATACATACATACATACATACATACATACATACATACATACATACATACATACATACATACATACATACATACATACATACATACATACACGCAGTTAGCTCACCGATCCTGTCGCATTGTTAACTGAGCAGGTCAGAGAATACACAGTGGCTCTGTGGAGAGGCTCCTGCTGGAGAAACATTAGTGTCATGTAAAAATGATGATGACTAGCCGAGTGTTTTGGAGCCATAGGTTTGGTAGTGGCGTGGTGTTGCTGAGGCTGGATTTGAACCATGACGCCAGCGTCGTACGCTCAATCCAAAGCAGAAAAAAAGACACATAGAAAAACATAACAGACGAATGGGCGTGCAGATTTTGCAGTGCTCTTGCACCTCAAAACACCGGCCATTAAAGAGTGGAAAGGTGCTGGAGGAACTGAAGGGAGTTCCTCGGACAGAATGAAGCAAACCGTTTAGTGATTGACAGGTATGGAGGCGAAGTGGGTGACAGGAATGTGGGATGCGCGTGGGAAGGGTTCAGGGCGATGGGGACCAGGGGGCGGGTCAGTTGCGGTCGTGCTGGGTGTTGTAGACCGTCTCCCCCGAGGAGATCTGGGTCAGTCTCTTGCTGGAGCCCCACAGCTTCCGTGTGATCTGACCCGAGCGCATCTGGGAAGAGCGGAGGAAGGAGAGGAGGAAGTGGGATGGAGGAGAGTGGGGAGTGGGGGAGGAAAAGCATGAAGTCAAAGGAAATCGGAAGGAAAGAAAGAAGGGATATGATTCATGAGTGATTGATTAGTTCATTGCAGCTTGATTGATTTGTGAAGCAAAAATAATAATCAAAGCTTGGTTCAAAGATGAAAAGCAACAAGGTGCGATGGTTCACATGTAACTACCAACTGCCTGCATCAAGCTCATCTACACTACCACACTATTTATATTATCAAAACGTTAAAGTCGATCTGGGTGCAGGATTACTTGTTTGCATTATTAGATTGTGGCTACACGGTTAATATGGCTTGAGTTTGCAGAAAGCGTTAATTAGTCTTCAGTTTGTTTCCCAGCATATTTGTTATAGTGGTGGAGTACACACAAACACGTCACATAATGACACTTCAGGGAAACAGCAGGGGTTGGAGTTTATCCCAGGTCAATGGCCAAATCAAGTCAAATATTGCACGGATGAGGTCAGCACAAAAAGTTGTTTTCAGGTCACAGTTGTGGTTCTAGTGCACACCGTGTCCGCTCAAAGAATGAGTTAAATCTGTGTGGCTCAGATGCAAGTTAAGTATGTGTATGTGTGTATGTGTGTGTGTGTGTGTGTGTGTGTGTGTGTGTGTGTGTGTGTGTGTGTGTGTGTGTGAGAGGTTTAATTAAGGAGAAATGAAGAATTACGGGGGCGACAACCATCCCTGAGAAGGAGGGGTGACTGTGGATTAAAAGGTCTTTGAGGACATTGAGGCCAAGCATTGCAACACAGGCGATATGTGCAGCAGGTTTATCTCTGTGTGTTTTTCAGATCTTGCCGAGTGAAAGGGAGGGGGTGGGAGGAGACTAGAGCTGTTTGGGTTTATGGGAGCTTGGAGTGGGGCTGAACACCAGCTGGTCACGCTGGTGTAGCAGGTGGTTTGGCGAGCGGGCCCGGAGCGGGGCCAGCAAGGGGGAGGACAAGAGCGGCGACCCCTCCAGGCTCTGAGCGATGTAGTTCCTCAGCGAGCTCTTTACCTCCGCCGGCTTGCCCACACCCACGATGATCAGCTTGCCGTCCTCCAGGCCCACCAGGACGTGGCTCTGCTCCTTGGTGACCGAGACGCAGCGCACCGGCACCCTCATGGCCATGGGCTCCGTGCTCAGAGACAGACTGCGCAGGAGAGACAAGGACAGCTGTGACGCCCACATGCTTGCAGACTGCTGTTAGAAAATGCAGTTTCTGGGGAGTTTACCTGTAGAGGCCGCGGATGGACAGGTATCCCTGCTCGCTGCCGATGACTACGTACTCCCCCGACACACACATATCGGTCACCTGCTCCTCCAGAGGCTCGCTGCAGAGAAGCTTCCCATTGACGGAGTAAAGGTGGAGGGCATTTTTATCCTGGGGAGAGAAAATAAAACACCCACTGTCGATGAAATTTTCCAAAATCCCCACAAAGAAAATAAATTGTAATGTTTCTTGGGGGCTTTGCCTTTCTCACAGTTGTGATCTACTTATTTCCACATATGTCAAACAAAATTGTGATTCAGCTATTTTTCCAAGCCGTTTATCTGCGAGCACCTTGAGCGTTGATTTGCCCTCGAGGCAGGTGTGGACCAGCAGGTGACCCTCCCAGGACACGGCCAGGTGGAGGATGGAGAGCGGCAGGGAGCTGTCGCACGGCGGCCGCAGGCAACGCATGTACTGACCCCGACGCACCGTGTGGATGATCACCGTCCCATCCTGGGGCACAGAGAGTGGAAGCACACATTAAATAACACACGCACGGCATTTCATTTACTGTATATACAGTTTTACAAAAGGTAAATACAAATAAATAAATAAATAATAAAACCATATAACAAATATTTCTGTTGGGAAATTGTGGATCAAACAATATTAAATAGATATGGATTAAATAATTAACCAGTTTAGAGATTAGACTCCAAGTTTTAATCAAACTGCACCAACCTTGAAAGTAAAATGTACTTCAGTCTGTGAAAAGTATCAATATTAATTTAATTTTTTAGCAAAGTCGCATTATTTAAAATAAAAAATAATCAAAGCCACAATACACCAAACATTACGACAATGATCCCTTACATATCTCTCCACCTTTAAAGACCCAGAACTCCACCTATCCAGGTCAGTGACCTTCATCCTAAAGTAAACACATTTTCCAGCTCATTACAGTCGCTCAGCATGTGATCGAGAACCCGCACGTGAATCGGTTCTCCAGCATGGCTCCGTCATTCTGTGTGTGCGCTTACCCGTGACCCAGACACAGCCATGTCCAGCTCTGTGCTGATGCTGACGCTGACCACCTCATCCGTGTGTCCATACAACACCTGAACCGGTTTGGGATGGAGACCCACGGGAGCTCCACCCTGAACAAGCAAACAAAGCAGAGTGAGAACTGGTGGTTGAACGTAAGAGAGGAGATGGTCACAGGGAAGTCAAGTGCCAAACCGGGCAACGCAAGTTTCCATCCTCTACTGTTGTGAAAATATTAGGGGTTTGGCTTTTTAAAGGGACAGTTCCCCAAACAGAGATGTCTGCTTACTCTCCAATAAAATGGGACTATATGTAACTCAGCTTGTGGTGCTCAAAGCTTACTCAATATAACACACACACATTGTAATGAGCAGTTTCATGTAGGAACTATTTTCTTTCCAGCAAACTACACCCGCCAACCGTTTCACTGCACGAAAGGAGGCGTGACTCGATACTGCTAGCTCACCTAGCACCACTGAGCTAGCCAGCGCTACGACTCCAAGGACGCCATTAACGTTTACATCTGTCACGAGACTCTCGTCTATGGACAGATGCACGCTTCCTTCTATGCGTTGATACGGTTGGCAAGTGCAGAAAACAATCAAGATTGATAAAAAAAAAAAAAAACAAGGTTAGATTTTAATTAAAGGAAGAACTGTCCATTTAAGCACAAATTAAAAAAAATGTGTAAAAACAGATGGATTGTAAAATGATAAATGGACTGTCCTTATATAGCATTTTTTCTTTGTTTTTGTGCCTGCATGTTTTATGAAGTTGAATCGATGACTTTTAAACTCTATTTTCACAGATCAATGTCTGTCATGGTGTACAAGCTCATCCCGGCTGTGCTGACCTGCTGCAGAACCTGCCACACCATGCAGGTTGTGTCTCTGGAGCCGGAGATCAGGTGGATGCCACAGTGGTCTGTTGACAAGCAGGTCACAATGTCTGGTGGAGAGGTGAGTGAAACCGCCGATCGTTAAAGGACATACACACATACAAAAAGGGACAAAACACGCTGCGGCCTTATTTATACATGTCTAAAAGTGTCGGTTACCCATGTGTCGGATGTGCTGTTCCACAGTCTTGCCCTTAACCAGGGAGGTGACCCGGAGGCTGTTGTCCCAGTGGCCACCGCTGAAGAGCAGCTTGCCATCGTGGGAGGCCACAAACAGCCCCGCCGTTACCTCCACGCCGGGGGCGAAGGGCCCGGAGAGGGAACGCTGGGTCCTGGGTGAAGATGGTGAGAGGAAGACAGAGAGGACGGAGGATTGGAGAGCTTAGAGAGGGGACGCAACCAGGCAGCTAAAAGTCTGCATTGCATTGTTACCGCAGAGCTGCTCTGCTGTAAATACTGCGTTCGCGTGCGTGTTCTCACTTGGCGTTGGACACGGTGGGGTCCTTAATGAAGGTGAAGTAGTTGGAGATGTTCTTGTTGTAAGGCAGCCACCCGTGGGTCCCAATCAGGCAGTTCTGACTCAACGTCACCTGGAGTAGGCGCAAACACCATGAAGACATCACATGTCTATCGCCTGCCCTTAACTCATTCCTTTTGTTGACAACTTCTACAACTTAAAAGGAGTAAAAAACTATTATTATAATAGATGATTGCTCACCATAGTGTCAGGGCTCCCCTGGGTGATGAAGGAATGGGACTGATTCTTTGGCACCACGGCCTTAACCAGCGGCACGTTGTCACTGATGCCCTGCAACATGCCAGGGGAGAGAATCGAAATCAGTTATTATAGGGGCATGTTTTCATGATAAAAAAAATGCAGGGAAGTAGAAAAGATCAAACCTCGACAAAGAAGGACTTGAGGTCGCTGAGGTGTTCGAACATGCTGAGAGGACACGAGTCAAGCTGAGCCTTCCTCTTCTCCACTTCCTCCTGAGGCAGTCGCACTGGATGGGGCTCCTACACACACACACACACACACACACACACACACACACACACACACACACACACACACACACACACACACACACACACACACACACACACACACACACACACACACACACACACACACACACACACACACACACACACACACACACACACACACACACACACACACACACACAAAAGTCTATAATCTATTCATGGGCACAAATACAGGACTTGATGAGCTCGACAGTGTTCATGTTGTGTCTGGTGTGTGTCTGCACCTTGAGTAGCTGGCAGGGCGTCTGTCCAAAGTTGCTGATCATGCCCTCCAGGGCCTTGCGCTCCTTTTCATCCGTGATGGCGTCCAGGTCCACCGCCCCTGCAACACCAGACCAGTCAAAACACTACACTAAAATATAACATTGTCAACTGGAGATTGAGGACAGAATTAAAAACCGTATCAGCGTCACTGTTCTGGATGCTTTACCCTCATATGTGCAATAGTAGAAGACGTTGAGAGCCTCCACCGCCGCGGGGCCCCTCTGCTTGTAACCAAAGATCAGATCAATCCACTCGTGAAGGTGTGCAGATACATACTCCGACTCCTGTCATGAAAACACATGAACACTGTGGTTGTAAACGATACAAAGACATAATAAGGAGTACGTCACCCAAAACATAATAAATATCATGTATCTTAAAAATAAAAAGGTAACATATCCCCTTTGGTGTCAGTCCCTCAGAGTCACAGACCAGATACTGGACACTACCACAACATCTACTGAGAATGATCCCTAAGAAGCAAAGTCATACAACAGCAGTCAAACTAAAACTGCATCTCACCAGGGCTTTGCGGTGTTTGTAGATAAAGTCCTCTGGGGACTTTGCCCATTTGGGCAGAACAACATCATCTACCCTTTCCTTTGAGATCTGCAGGCGACCCAGATCAAAGCCTGAATGAGGGACAAGGGAACAGAAAGAGAGGTATAAAGAGACAATAAACAGTGAAAGGGATCAGAAAACAAACAGCAGCAAAACATGTTTATGTCCTAAGAAAATACATAACATTGATGGAAGTAGGCATTAGTCTTGTATGCAATATTTAAACGCATTTACAAAAGAATCCTCAATTTTCAAACAGTACCATTTTTGTTCTCAAGAAATTCTGGGAAGTAGAAGAACTCCGGAATGAGCTCCTTGACATCGTTGGGGTTGTCCATGAGGGTCTGCCATGTCGCGGGGATGGAGTGGAACTGGCGGTCGGCACAGTCAAACCTGAGCCGAGGCAGGATGGAACGGATAAGCATCTATAACAAACACTCGACAAAGCAGCTTTATGTTGGCACGTCTAAAAAGTCCTCCAGTGGAGGCTGCAGACCATTTCACAGCTGTAAACTTCAAACACTCCCAGTCCCCTGACACAAGCTGAGAGTAGGGAAGCATGGACCCAAACTGTTGCTCAGCAATGCAATTTCATATTTACTACATCATCACTGAAGATAAATGGGGTGGAAAGCAGAGGAGGGGTGGTGTGACTGGCTGGTCTCCTTACCGTCCGCTCTGCAGCTGGATGTGCAGGGAGGTGAAGGGCTCCACTCTGATCAAGTAGTGCATCACTCCGGCAGCGTTTGAGTAGTGGGTGCCATAATGGAACCTGTCGATGGTGCCGGTTGGGTCCTCAAAACTTTCATACCTGATGGGACACGTTTGAAAAAGTTAACTTGAGCCAGACGGATTGTCAGAAAACATGCCTTTCCCCAGCTGCTTTAGGGATAACTTAATTATGAGAATAACTGAAGCATGGTGGGATGAAGCATACTTTTCTCGAACAGCCTTGGCATTGCGTTCGTTAAGAACCGCCACTGGCTTCGAAAGGTCCCTGAACACCCGGGGATCAGACATGTCCAGCTCCTCTGAGGTGTAGTCAGCCAGAATCCAGGGAAACTGGTCACACACACACACACACACACACACACACACACACACACACACACACACACACACACACACACACACACACACACACACACACACACACACACACACACACACACACACACACACACACACACACACACACACACACACACACACACACACACACACACACACACACACACACACACACACACACACACACACGTTAGCTCAAACACTCACGTAGTCGCCTCACTTGCACAGTCATGTATTGAGTGAGGAACGTACCACCGGATACTGAGCCAGGTTGTTGTACGTTCTGCCTGCAATCGTGTTGAGTTGCATCAAGTAGTCGAAGTTGGAAATCTCACGGTTCACCCATTTCTAAGCAAAAGCAAAGTTTTCTCAGTTTAACACAAAATATTACAAACCACATCATCAAATCCTTTCCTTTAAAACTGATAAAGCTCCAAACAAGATGACGTTGTTTGCATTTCTGTAGTTAATGGACTCAAAACAAAGAAAAGTTCCCTGACCTGTGTAAGTCCAGAGGCTTTGAGGAGCTCCTGCGGTGGGCGGGTTCCATAAAAGCTGAGGGATCGCAGCAGCAGCAGCATGCGGCTGTAGACCTTGTTCCTCACCTGTTAATAAGAAACACAACCATAAACTATATAAGCAACAGGGGATCCAATATTCTTCTGCGATCAAAGAAACTTAAACCTCATTCATATTTTAGTTGAAGTTCAAGTTAAATTTGTGACTCATCACCTCCTTCTTGAAGTTGAGAAAGTAATTGGTCTGGTCGATGAGGAAGATCTCCAGAGCTGAGCGACGTAGGTTGTAACGCCGCAGGTGGACCTCTCGGATCTGCGACAGGGGCCATTTGAAGTCGTGGCCCACTCCTTCAGGAAACAGGTCGACAGTTGGTGTATGTGAAGGTTTCGCAATGTTTTTACCTCCCATTTTTTCCCTCGCTCTCTCCTCACCTTCCTCTTTCTCCTGGCTGCCGTCGTAGAAGTAGATGTGTTGGGTGGTGAGCTCCAGGCGGCCGGGCACCACGTCCACCACCGTCACCAGCTCGCAGTCCTCCCACAGCACCAGTTTCTCCTTCTGGCCCGCCTCCTCTGCTTCAACTCTGCGGGACAAAGCATTGAAGGCTGTAACTCTCAACTTGGTATACAACAGGGCCGTGGTAGTTCTGTGGTTGCCATGTTCGGTGACTGACTGGTTGTTGGCGGCGGCAGGGTCGTCCTCTGGCAGCTCCAGGATGTCGTCCTCCAGGTCGCTGACTTTGACCTGCTTGGCGGCCTCCAGCAGCAGAGACTCGGCATTCACACGCTGCTGATGGACACCTGGGAAGAGCAAAAGCGATGGCAGGGAATTAAACGCTGAGGGGAGGCATCCAGAGACGGTGCCGTGGCTAATATCGCATGGCAGTGCAGGAAATTAACTGGCACGCCTGTCAAGGGGCTGAGAGGAACATAACACGTACTATTCCAGCTCTCTGCCGTTTTTCTATTATAAACAGAAGATTTACAGTCTTAAACTTGCCCATTCACAATATAAATCAAAGTATATACAGTCAGGTCCATAAATATTTGGACATTGACACATTTTTCATTATTTTGGCTCTGTACACCACAACAATGGAGTTGAAATGAAAAAATCAAGATGTGCTTTAAGCTCAGACTTTCAGCTTTAATTTGAGGGTATTTACATCCAAATCAGGTGAACGGTGTAGGAATTACAACAAATTCAAATGTGGCCACCCTCTTTTTAAGGGACCAAAAGTAATTGGACAAATTAATATAATCATAAATCTAATTGTCACTTTTAATACTTTGTTGAAAATCCTTTGCAGTCAATGACAGCCTGAAGTCTGGATTCCATAGACATCACCAGACGCTGGGTTTCGTCCCTGGTGATGCTCTGCCAGGCCTCTACTGCAACCGTCTTCAGTTCCTGCTGGTTCTTGGGGCATTTTCCCTTCAGTTTTGTCTTCAGCAAGTGAAATGCATGCTCAATTGGATTCAGGTCAGGTGATTGACTTGGCCATTGCAGAACATTCCACTTCTTTGCCTTAAAAACTCCTTGGTTGCTTTCGCAGTATGCTTCGGGTCATTGTCCATCTGCACTGTGAAGCGCCGTCCAATGAGTTCTGAAGCATTTGGCTGAATATGAGCAGATAATATTGCCCGAAACACTTCCGAATTCATCCTGCTACTTTTGTCAGCAGTCACATCATCAATAAATACGAGGGAACCAGTTCCATTGGCAGCCATACATGCCCACGCCATAACACTACCTCCACCATGCTTCACTGATGAGGTGGTATGCTTTGGATCATGAGCAGTTCCTTTCCTTCTCCATACTCTTCTCTTCCCATCATTCTGGTACAAGTTTATCTTCGTCTCATCTGTCCATAGGATGTTCTTCCAGAACTGTACAGGCTCTTTTAGATGTCTTTTGGCAAACTCTAATCTGGTCTTCCTGTTTTTGAGGCTCACCAATGGTTTACATCTTGTGGTGAACCCTCTGTATTTACTCTGGTGAAGTCTTCACTTGATTTTCGACTTTGACACAGATACACCTGCCTCCTGGAGAGTGTTCTTGATCTGGCCAACTGTTGTGAAGGGGTTTTTCTTCACCAGGGAAATGATTCTTCTGTCATCCACCACAGTTGTCTTCTGTGGTCTTCCAGGTCTTTTGGTGTAGCTGAGCTCACCAGTGCGTTCTTTTTTCTTAAGAATGTACCAAAGAGTTGATTTGGCCACACCTAATGTGTCTGCTATCTCTCTGATGGTTTTGTTTTGATTTTTCAGCCTAATGATGGCTTGCTTCACTGATAGTGACAGCTCTTTGGACTTCATATTGAAAGTTGACCGCAACAGATTCCAAACACAAATACCACACCTGAAATGAACCCAAGACCCTTTTATCTACTCCTTGTAAATGAAATATCGAGGGAATTACACACACCTGACCTTGAAACAGCTGATCAGCCAATTGTCCAATTACTTTTGGTCCCTTAAAAAGAGGGTGGCCACATTTTAATTTGTTGTAATTCCTACACCGTTCACCTGATTTGGATGTAAATACCCTCAAATTAAAGCTGAAAGTCTGCACTTAAAGCACATCTTGATTTTTTCATTTCAACTCCATTGTTGTGGTGTACAGAGCCAAAATAATGAAAAATGTGTCAATGTCCAAATATTTATGGACCTAACTGTATAAGTCAAAATAAAATAAGAGCCTCGACCTAACAAATGACTTAATAGGAAACCCTATTAACCAAAAAACAGAGTGGATCATCCTCCCCATCAAGTAGATTGAAAGGTGGAACATAAATTCATCTTAAGGAGGACTTTCAAGGTCAGTCCTTTCTAATCTGTTTATCAAGGGTGGGCTGGATGAGTGTGCTCATGACATACTGTACACACACACTTATCCCTCATCATCACATCCACCTGCTGAATACGTGAAGTGCAGCGAAAATTAGTCCAACTATTCAAGCACACATTTAAGAGACGACAGTGAGGAGTCGCCTCATTACCCAGGTTGTCTCTCAGAGCGCTGGCCTCCCGGTGTGGGTCAAAGTTGTAACTACGAACCAGCTTCAGTCTCATGCGGGAGAAGTTCTCAGCGCTGGACACCCTCCAGTGCATCTCATCCTGCTGCCTGTGGTGATGGTTAACAAAACACACTTGTAAATCCTGAAGGCAGCCGTTATTGACATCTCTATATATTATATTAATACAGGTTTTGCTACTACAGTAGAAAGCTTAAAGTGGAGGAAAAAAAGTAATGCAGAGGAGAGAGGTGACGTCGGTACCTGTCGGCCCAGGGCCCCCTCTCACACACTAGACCCCGGCGTGCTGCCTTCCACTGCCTGTGGGTGGCGCTGGTCTGGCTGTGCTGCTGCTTCAACATGCTGTTGTAGCGCAGGTTCTCCTGGCGGCCTCGGCGCGAGAAAGGCTCCACAAATTGCTCCTGAGGAGGAAGAATTTATGGGAGACGAGCTTAAGCATCACAAGATTAGACGGATGATTAGATGAGACGTGGGTCCGAGCTGGGAGAGAAATAAAAAGGCTTGATTTATTATTTGCTTATTACTGATTCGACTAACCTGGAAGCGGATCTTGCTCTCGCCCCTTTCCCTCTCTCTCTTATGCAAGCTGACCATGAAGGCCTCGTAGCACTCCTTCCAGTAGAGAGCCATGGTCTCGTGGCCCTGGCTGAATGTTTCAATTTCATACTGCTTCATGTAAGGGATGATCTGGAGACGGATGGAAGTAAAAAGGAGAACATTCCCGTTAAGTTTTCCAATAAATCCATATCTGGTAGAATCCAAAACAATGATTAACTCTAAATCTCTGTCTCGTACATATTTGTCGAGGTAGACGCGCCACTCAGGGGAGTTGCAGTACAGCTGGAAGTCCTCGAAGAAGGACGGGCTGCCGTTGGTGTCGGGGAGCTGGGGGAGGTGCAGCTCTATGAAGAGGAGGCGGTGGACTTTGGAGAGCAGTGTTCGCAGCAGGGGAACCAGGAAGGAGTACGTCTCCTCCCGTTTCTCCTGGATGGAGCGCCGCAGGATGCCCTCCACCTTACCCAGCAGGTAGCAGGCCTCGTCCTGGCTGGACACCTGCTTGGTCTGCAGGATGCCGTTGAGCTTGGCTGTGGCCATGGCACACACCTGAGACAGAGGCTATTTATTAATGTGCATGCATTTGAAAGCCCATCAATAAAAAAAATACACATAGAAAGGAGAGACAGTGCCTAAAAAAAATAGCTCACTTCAGGGTCCTCCTGAGCCATGAAGCCCAGCAGCAGCCGCAGTCCAACTTGTGAGAGTTGGAACCACTGGACGCCGGACGAGTACCACACCATGAGGCTGTCCATCAGCGTCACCGTCTCGTCCAGCACCTTCTCCGTCCACAGCGCCGGGTTGACCAGGCCCTCCGCCTGCAGGAAGTCCTGCACCATGTGGAGCAACCGCACCGCGTTCTCCGTGTGCTGCGGCAGTGTGGCGGCCGACGCCTCGCGGTTATCGCCCACAGCCCACTCCAACATGCGCTCCATGAGACTGCGCGGGAGAAAGAGAGGGCACAGCGTTAGACCCCGTCGGGAAACCTGTCTCTGGGAACGTGTTTTCTGCTCCTGCTACGTCCAGCTTCGGGCTCACCTCAGTTTGATTTGGTCGACGGGCAGCAGCAGCTCGTTGACGGTTGCCAGTTTGGTGAGAGCTGAGAAAACCTGGCCGCGCTCCAGCCACGCCGAGTCGTCCGAGCCTTCTACCCCACGCCACATCACGCACAGCACGATCTCCAGCAGCATGGTGCACAGCTCCTCCTCTGCCCGCTGGGGGGCGACATCGCACCAAAAGAATGGGGGAAAAGAGAAGAAGTCATTGATCCTTGGTGTGTAACTGCTGCACTAGGTAATAGGATACAGCAAAAAAAAGAAGAAAAAAAGGACAATGAGATGATGACAGTTGATGTCACCAACAGCTTTCCTTATTTTGCTACTTCCATGCATTCCAACACCCCTCAAAGGCCTGTGACAGCCTGAGCTTCAGCACGAGCCCCCTCTAATCTGTGCTCAGTCTAGAATGTAGATGATTTGTGTTGGCTGAAAATGATTCTGCCGCTATGTTACATTCCCCAACCTGAAGCTTTAAAATGACACATCTAATGCCATCACTGACAGCTTCCCGCTGTGGGAGGAGACGGGTCGTCTCTCTGGCACCGCTGCACCCCCAGTGCCACCCTGAAAAGAGCTTGCAGGATAAAAGTCGGCGCCAGGTAGTCCGAGGTGGCGGTGACATTCACCCACACGGTAAGAAGCTCTTGCTGTGTAGTAGCATTGAAAAAACCTTTGAGTACAGACTATCATATGAAATAAAATTGGCTTTTTGAGAAATGATTTTAAGGATTATTGTTTGTATACAAATTGAATAGTTGCTTTAAAAGAAATGTATAGGTGAATAAATTACCTTTCAAAAGGATAAGCTTAGAGATATGCTAAGTGTTTTTCATTGGATTTTGTAAATATAACAATAAAAAAATTAAAAATTAAACCACTGCTGTAAACAACAATGTAACTCACCTCAGTGTTGTTGAAGGACTCCCCCAGTGAGATGTTGTCGCTAAAGAGAAAGCTGTCCTCAGTCAGGGAGGAGGTTGCATCGCGTTCCCCGGAGCTCCCCGGGAAAGGCTTCGAGGACTCCAGCGGCGATGGCGTGCTGGGCATGCTGCCTGGTGTTTGGCTGCCGCTGTCCCCGCCCTCGTAGGCCTGCAGGTGGGACAGATCCAGCATCAAGCCCCCCGACTTCCCCACCACCCAGGGCTTGACGTGCAGCTGCGGCTCCGCGGAGGCCGAGGAGGACGGCGTGTCCAGAAGCGAGATGACGTCGCCGCTCTCCAGGCTGTCCACGGAGCGCGTGTCGCCGCCGCTGAGCCGGTCGTCCTCCAGGCGGCCGCCGCTGCCCGCCCGCGCCCTTTTCTCCAGTGGGAGCTCCAGGCGGTTGGCGGCGCTGGGACGGCTCAGGTCCAGGCTGCAGGCACTGATGGTGTCGGTGCTCCGCTGTGGCTGGGACCCGTCACTCCGCAGGTAGAGCCGCATGAGAGTGTCCTGCCAACACCGCTGCTTCGAGATCTGGACGGCAGCATCTTGTTGGGATTGTAGCAGCTGGTACACCTGAAGACGGAGAGGAGAAAAGGTTAACGTTAATGACAACAACACTGAACTAAACGATGATTGGTCGTCGAAGGTTCCGTTGGTTCCCATCTTCAAATGCAGTACTTTTACAAACTGGGAACAGAACTGTGTGTGTGTGTGTCTATGTGTGTGTGTCTATGTATGAGGGGGATGTAAGGAAATAATGGAGGAAGAGAAACAGAACATAGAGAGAAGAAAGGTGATGTAGAAAGCATTTCATCAATTGCTGGGACCTTCAGTCATTTCCTGTCTGCTGTTTTTCAATATTCATAATTAATAGCGGGAATGTCTGCAGGTTTGAATGCAGGTGTTTTACTCGCCCTCTTGCAGACAAGGAGGCGTTCGCTGGGTCCGGCCCGGTGAGTGAGCTGGACCAGAGCCATCAGGTCCTTGTAGTTCACCACATGATCTGTACATGTTGGACACACACACACAAATACAAGTTTACATTTGTGCAACTGCATGTGCTAATGATTAGCGCTTCCATGTGCTAATTGTGTTATTGTCTGTGCCTTTTCTTTTTTTTTTTTTTACAAATGACAGACGGGGGAGCAATTCCGTCTGATGCCTTCAACATAAAGCCTGAGCGCCACTGATCCGTTTTTTCATCCTCTCTAAAATAGTTGTTTAGCCTTCAACTCCAGTGTAAATATGACTTGTGTTGAAGACAAAAACAAAGAATGAGTACTGGTTTAACAGTTTGGCCCCGGGAAATTAATTCCATTAATTCAAGGAACGAGACATAATGGAACTGGTCTTAATGGGAAGCAGAGAACGAGCAGGCTGTAGAAAAAACAACAACAACCTCAATGACCAATTAGCTAAAAGGTTCAACCTAAGCAGACCACATTTAATTCATGGGTATATTAGCAGGAGAGTCACTACTGTACTTAATGATAGCAGCTACTGCAGCAAGTATACATCTCATAATCCTTTCTTCTTTATTTACATTTAAAATAACATGGTTTAGAGAAAAGGAAAGGAAAGCTGACCTGTGTGGAGGACCTGGTTGAGGAGACAGCGGATTAGTGTTGGAGTGATGTGAAGTTCAGAGAAGAGCAGCGACAGGCCGGCGTAACCCGCCTCCCTCAGCCGCAAGCGCTGCTTATTCTTCTCATAGACGCGGTCGCAGCGCAGCATGCGCTCAAACAACTGCGCAGAAGAAGAAACAACAATTTTGAGTTGCCGTTTGGCTCCCACGACATGCATGGGCCCCCGAATTGTTGACAAACCCACCTTGAAGACGAGCTCCCGGAGTCGATCCGAGTGCTTGTTGTTGAGCACAAGCGCGTAGCAGGAGTCGGCGGCACCGGCCTCGAAGAGGAGCAGGAAGAGCTGGTCCCTGGCCGGACTGGTCTGAAGAAGGCTGAGTAACAACTCCAGCAGCCCACACAACTGCAAACACACAGCAACAACTGCATTTAATACTTGGACGTAGACAGACTTTTACATTGTTTTGAGATAAAAAAATCATAGAACTAAAACATTGTGAGAGGAAATGTTTTTTTTTTTTTTTAAAGATATTTAAGATATTGTAAAACATCTAATCATTCATGTAATGTTTGTGTGTTACCACCTACAGTAGTAGAAGCAGTCAGGAGTACCAGCACTAGAGCAAAGCAATACACTTCTGTGAACAAGGGCAGCAGCAAATCAGATAATTAAACGGAAAATCGATTTATTTAGATGTCTAAAATAGGTTTACAGCAGTTCATTGCTTTGCCTGTGCTCCATCTACTGTAGGTAATACTCTGATTATGGATAAGTACCTCATACAAACACACTTTAAAAATATGCAAACTCTCGCTTTAACAAGCACAGAGTTGCAAACAAATCGAAGTGCTTGTGCTGCACAATTTACACCTGGACCATGTATGTCATGTTTAATCAGAGGTTATATCCCCAGTGTGGTTGGATGAATATATAAGTAGTATCAGATGTATCTGATTAGCCGTGAAGGAGGATCATGTGATTATATTGACCATATGTTCATAGAGTGTGATGTAACCTTCCACTGTGTGTTGTGTAAGAGGATATGCAAAGTGACAGACAAAGTGGAAAAACAAAACTGGACACACAAAAAAAAAAAGCAGAGCGGTGTGACACAAGGAGCAAATTGTTTTTACAAAATAGGTGACGGAGAGGGAACCAGTTGAGAAATTGAGTGGTTTGGTCTGTCCGACAGCCACTGGTGGATATTGCTTACAGAGAGGGACATGTTTGCAAAAAATGCACAGAGAGAGAGGCTGCTAAAAAAAAAAACATCTGTCAGGAGGGAAATGATGCCGACAGCTTCCTGTACAGGCATCCCTGCAGTAAGTCTCAAGGGGCAGTGAAAACAGCCAGAGCGGTTGGCATTGACCCGTTTCACACTATGTGGGTCATCTGGCAAGCGCACCGATAATAACTCGACCTACTCCACATTTCTGGGTGCTGGCCTGACACACCTCAGAGTAGTTTTTTTCCTCAGGCTGCCGACTGGCTCAGAAAAAAGGATGATTTAGTACTTCGTATTCTAACGCGTATTATAGACATTTGTACCCCCCCTCTCACCTGCTCCTCGTCTCCGATGGCAGCGATGTATCCCAGAATGCTGTGCATCTCCTCCTGCGACATGCCCTTGCTGATGTAGTACTTGATGAGGCCACAGAGAGACGCCCGGATGGTGCGAACGTCGTCCTCGCTGAGGTCACTCTCTTTATTGCTGTTCCTCCTGAATGAAGGAGCACATGACGATGACGTTTCGCCACAAAAACACTGAACTTGTCGGACAGGGATGAACTTTGGGAAATGGGATCTCACCCGTAATAAAGGCGCATGGTGTCCAGGAGGAACTGAACTCCATATTTCTTTCTGAACTGCTTCCTGTTGTCTTTGATGACGGTGGACATGTACTGGATATGACCTATGCGAAGAGGGAAGTCTCCTTTGTTCCAGATGTTGAAGTTGAACAGCAGATGTGTGTGAAGCTGCTGCAGCAGAACCTGGTTCTTCTCATAGGTCACCTGTTCTATCAGCAGCTGCATAGCAACCAGCACGCTGACGTCCACATGACCTGCTGGCAGCTGAACACAGAAAAACAAAACAATGCATTGGTTCAACTATACACACATTTAAATGGTGCACATGCAACATGATACTACACAAGAAGGGATGTGATATGAACAGGGCTCTTATAAAAAAACACATCAACAGGTACTTATTATGTGAAGCCACATAAACAATGATGAGGCTGCTTAGAAAACCAGTACAAAGCAATGCCTCTCAAGCATAACCTGCCTCCTCAAACCAGATAAGGAACTCGTTGTAAAGGGGAGAGGCACATTAGTGGTTTATTTGTACTTTTTCAACCATTTACAGTGTGTGGTTACTCGACTTGGATGCGTTCAATGCTGCTCCATTTTATTTGATCCTCTGTGGAGTCTTTTATTATCCGTTGCGGTAAATGCTGATTCAGAGGTATTTCCTCAGCCCCCTCGTCCACCCCCCTTCCCCGCAATAAACAAACAGATACTTAGGCACATGCACCATACAAAAGATAGAAGATGAAAGGGGATGAAAGAGAGATGAAGTGAAAAAGAATGAGCAATCAAGGCAAACAGACAGACACAAAGGTAAAGTCAAACACAGGGACAAAAGCTGTCTGAGGTGAAGTCATTTCAGGTCGAGCAACATTCATAATTCTCTTAATTTTGTGAAACGCACTCTGTTGGTAGACAACAACCAGAGAAAAAAAAAAAGCTTTTTACATCATCCATTGAGATCAAAGCCTCGTGATCTTTTTTTTTTTATAACTGCAAGGAGATGGAAACAACAAATGCAAAGATGCATATTTTAACAGAAGGTGGGGCTGGAAGTACAGTAATAACATGCCATCAGTGCAATGCCCAAATTATGGGCATGTTTTCTGAACAAACGTGTTGACTTGTGTGTAGTTGAAACAGTTCTGTGCACAGCCTACATATTCCAGTCTGCCACCCTGATAATATTGACCACATGCAAAGTTAAGATGAATCGTAAACCTTTTGCAGCAGAGCTCCCAGTGTGCCGACGCCATGCGAGTGGAGCAGATTCTCCTGGTTGATAGGGTGCCTCTGCAGGAAATGCTTCAGCACCAACAGGAAGGTGGCAACTAGATTCTTCTCCAGGCGCGCCTCTGAAAACAAAAAGAAAATTCTGTTTCCACACATGCCCCAGTTTAAATTAAAGTCACAGTTTAAATTGAAGGTAAAGTATATATATATGCAGTTTGTGGGGGAGCGGACCTGATGCCCGGTTGGACGGCAGAAGGACCCAATCTCCGTCGGCTGGCGTGGTCACATCCGGGGTGATGAAATCTAACCCGGCTGCGGGATCACTGGCCTGTTGATCCGGGGTGATCAGAGTCAACTGCTCCAGTATGGGGAAGAGCACCGGCAGGCCGCCTACACAGTTGATCATATCCTGCCGCAGATACACGTATTAAAATAAAAGAAATTGTGCAATACAAGTAATGTCATATTCCTTAGCAATTACATGACGACAGGAGCCGCATGATCTGCCCACCTTGATTTCCCAGTTGACCACTTTATTCCCAGTCAGGCGTCCATGCAGCATGTTCGGAGACAGATCTAGACAGATGGGGTTCCTACACGCCTTTTGACAAAACCATCAAGTTTAGTTAGCAGCTAGTGGATACCCTTCAAACAAATAATACAAATTATTATTTCATTTCCACCCATTAAAAGGAAGTGGAAATGTGACTACATTTCAGAAAACAAGTTAGACGTTGTGAAGGGGATGACTGAGGCCGCAGCGGTCCAATCACCTTAGGCGAGTAGTGCAGCAGCAATTTGGCTGAAAGGTCGGCGAGTTCGGATTCCTGGGCTTTGAATGGAGAGATGCAGTTTGGACCTGCGTAGAGGACAGGAGCAGAGTGTCAGAAAGACAAAAACATTCTTAAGCTTATTTTTACTTTCATTTATGATCTGCTTACCAGCACTACAGATGGCTTTTATGTGGTTGGGCTGCAAGGGTTCATGGAAGACCATGACGCTTCCCATTTGGCCCTGCAACGAGGTAGGACTCCCCCACTCGCTGTCCTGGGTTCCTGCAGAGATGAGCTTTGTCAGAGACTCCGGCTTCCCCCCCAGCAGGCCCCCCCAGGTCTGCGGTGACAGGATGGCGCCCAGCGAGGAGCGAGTGGTGGGTGTGGTTGGGGAGGAGAAGGGCGGGTCTGGGATCTGGGAGGGCGGGGGAGTGGTCGTCCGGTGGCCTGCTGAGCCGATGCAGCAGGAGATGAATGGCTGTGTGTGGAGGACAAACAGATAAACACATAAAAAACAGCAAACAGCCGGTTAGCAGAGACCCATTTCTGTCTGTAAAATGGATTCAGGGGCAGCAGTGGCTGATAAACTGAAGGAAAAGACACACAATCAAGTTGCCAAGAAGTTTGTGAACTCCCACTATTAACCAAGTGAGTGCGGGTCTTACCTCGGTCATGGTGGGATACTTGAGGGGGGCGGACAGTTTCTGCTGCCCGTCCACGTAAATGTACACGAGACTCTGTCCAAAGGGCCTCTTTCCTGGAACGTGCACCACACCGATGCTGTGCTGTAAGCGGAAATCCACACAGAACTTAGTCTTTAATCCCGAGTGTTGCTCTCTTTAATCAGACTTAATCATTTGGTTAAAAGGTGTAATCTTCTAAATATAGGGTGTTGTCTGTGCTGCCAAGACTTCTTTTCAGTCGGACTCACCCAGAGCGAGTCACAGAAGCAGTAGTCGGGCAGCATGACCGTGACGTACTCCTTCTTCGTGCACACTGCCACCACCAGCACACCCGCTGAGCTGATGAAGGCCTCAAAGCCAGTCCCCCCAGGGGTGAAAAAGCTGCACGGGATAAAACACAATAATATCAGTTTGAGCGAGTGTTGCCAGACAGAACCTTCTGCTGTGATGATCTTTTGCACAGCAGGAATAGAAATAGCGAGTTTGCTTTACTTTGTCAGGAACAGACATTCAGCACTTTCCTAACCTTTATTCTTCTTCCCTTTGCCTCTCACCTGTAGAGCTGCTTCCTCTTGTCCTTGCTGAGTGGGCCCAGCTGGTCCTGGTCTAGTGACAACCAGGCGAGGAAGCTGAAGGCCGAGCCGGGCCAGCGCTGCACTGTCGGAACTACAATGCCCGCCATGCTGGGTGACAGGTCAAAGTACTGCATGGCGCTTTCCAGGCCCTGCTTCCGCACCATGGCCAGGAGGGCTCTCAGGGCGGGACCCACATAGGGGTGAACTTGAGTGGACTCTGGAGGCCTGAGAAGGCGAAGGAATCCCAAGAGTTCCCTGGCGCCCAAGGACTGTGAGCCCAGTGAGCCCACCAGCCCCAACAGGCTCTCAGCGCACGCCCGGTGTAGCCGCTGGTCGCGCTCCAGGCCCGCCAGCGCTCGCAGGACCATGGCGGCGTTGACGCAGGTGGCGCGGGTTTGGCGGTTGAGGCAACAGAGGCGCCGCAGCCAGTCGGCTGTGAAGAGCTGCCGCTCCGACGAGTCCAGCTCCGGGAGCCACTGGGCCAGCAGCAGCAAGGGCTCCACGTTGCTGATGCCCAGGAGCCCCACTGAAGTGTGCTCACCCTCCACCGCCTGCACACAGAAACGTGTGTAAACACCGGCACCATAAAGACGGCAGAATAACCAGACAAGAGGCCGACGATCCGTCCCTCACCATGTTCATCAGCTCTTTGAGGAGGAGCCGCGATGGCTGGCCGAGTGAAGTGAGCACTTCATACAGGTGAACGTAGCCGATCCTCTCCTTGAACACCTCCTAAGGAGGGTGGCAGGTAAAAAATAATAAATGAAAACACATTTACAAAGCTTCCTTGGCGCAGAACAATAACCTCACTTGTGTGTGTGTGTGTGTGTGTGTTCCTGTCACCTTTGCAGCCGGTGATTTGTGCATCACTGTGGTCAGGGCTTTGATGGTCGCTACAGCGAGGGAGTCTAGTCGCCCTTGAAACACCTGGTGGAGGGGGAGGGGGGGAGGGAGGGGGAAATCAGATGCGTCAGTGCCGACGGCCAAATCCCTGGCGATTTTAGCGGGCAGAGTGTGTAGTAACAGATGATTGGACACGTCAAATCTCCTCTTATTCCAGATGAATGTTACAGCATGTTTATAAGGTGACAAGCGTGCATACAATTTAAAGCCACATTCACATATATATATGGTTTCCAATGCTAAAATGATAATGATAAACGTATTTAAGGAGCTGAATACAACATGCATCACACAGAGGAATAAAAGAGAGACTTAAGTAAGATGCCTTTTGGTTTGATTCAATTAGTTTGTTTAAGAATGTGAGTAAAATCATCGATGATGTGGAGACTGTGGTGCTGTACTGCAGGTGTTTTAGTAAAAAGTATTGTCTTTCTGCTCCAGGTAAAAAAAAAAAAAAAGATTGAGACTTTCTTGAGACTTTCATGTCAATTGCATGATGATCTGACTGGAGCAGGAAGACCTCTGGGCTTGGACAAAACAAAAACACAGACCTCCACAAACACACACACAGAGCCACAAAACAAAGTGCCTTGCTCTTTTTCCTCGCACAGACACAGATTCACAAAAAATCAAAAGAAGCATGCAACCCATAAAAACACGAGCCAAACGATGAAGAACAAACACATCTCCGTCCAGCTCTGTCCAAGCTCATGTCCAACATCTTCCGTTAGAATAAACTCGCAGCTCGTAGGCTGCTTGGTCCAAAAGAGTCTTGGACCAGCTGGAGAGGGACTGAGGCAAATACAAATAAAAAAAGATCAATCACCTGAAAACACTGAACTCTGGGAGAACACACCAGGCCAACGTGATAGCATTCCAGCGAAACCCATAGTATACCGCAGAAAACCAGGACAATGTGGAGGGGGAGGGATATTAAAATAAATGAATTTGACATAGCTGTGACAAGTGGTCCCGCTCCACAGCAAGACAGCTCAACGGATGATTCTGGTTTTAAAATTTCAGTTTCAGTGTTTTCAATACGCCTGCATTGACATCTCGCTGCTGTAAACGAACTATGAAGCTGCTTTGACCCCCTGAGCCGGCGTTCTACACGCAGCCACCGCTTGATGTCTAACAAAACCCCGCCAAGCAGACTGAAGCATCGGCCGCCGCATCGAGTTGCAGCTGCGCAGCAACAAAGGCCCATTGCTGGTTTGTCCACCTGTATTAACATTATCCAGATCAATGGAGGGATTATACCCTCTAAAAAAGGTAGCAACAATAAGTACAAAGAGCAGAATGGAAGCTGGTGCACTCTGAGGGGGAACAAGTGACCTTTCTGTGCACATCAGATGATTGAGTGAAAGAGCCCGGGCTGATAGTCGACACTACACCATTCAAACGGGCCTTAGACGTATCAGAAAGCTCCTGTAGGTGAGAGCTTCATGTCTTAGAGCTTTCAGCAAAACAAACAGGGCCCGCAGAGGAATAATTAGTCAAATCCATGGCTTTTGAGGAAGGTAAAGACCGCCTCTTTTCAGTTTTTCTAAATGCAGGTAAATGCTTGAAAAATCTCTACTTGATGCCTTACATGCTGCACTTGTTATGACCTGCTTGACGGACCAGACGGGTGAGGTTCATAGCAACATGATAATTGTGAGATCGGAAGCTAACTGGATGTAGCTTCATATGTAAAAACGTTGAGCTGTTCCTTTAAGAAAGAAGTCCATACACTTACGCCTACTTGTGCCCAGAGCAACACTGTGTTGACAACCAGACCTTCTAACCTGAACACAACTTCATTTCAAATGAGTTTTGTGCAACTGGTCTCTGAGTTTGATTTTCTAAGCCACAAACACAACGGGCTGTTTTAACGGGTAAAGCAGTATGAATGTGAAAACCCCCCAAACATGTAGCGGTCTGTTAAATAAATGATGCTCACACAACCGGCTGCCTGCAGCACCCTGGCAGTCTAGTGACTCAGTGTAGTTTTCTGTGAGGCCACGATCCAATTACTAATAACTGTCTGGCAACGAGCAGCGGGAGCGTCTTGCTGTGGAGGGCCCACGTGGCTCTGGTGAGGCGAAGGGGGTGGGACTTGGCAGCAGGTGAGGATAAGTGGGACGGGTAGGTGGATGATTGCGGAGGGTGGTTGGGGAAGGTGGAGAGGTGGGGATTTCTCGGCGGTACCTCAGTGTCCCTCTCTCCTGTCAGTAACCTGTTGTTGGTTATATCTTTCTGGTCCTTGTCTGCCGCCGTGCACCTCGCGTTAACCAGCTGACACATAACAACAACAACAACAACAGGCAACGTGTCAACACAGCATGTGTGGAGGTTGATAGAAAGAGAAAATGGAAGACACGGGGGAGGAGGATGGTGCAGAGGAGGGGAGGGGTAGAAGATGTTGTCAGTGGAGGAGAGGGCGAGAGGTTAAAAGCCGTGACCCCCTTCAGTAGGGGGGAGGGGGTCACCGCGTGGAGGCGTGTTGGTGATCCAGCCTTGCTGAGGGAGGTAAACATGCAATGTGGGCAAAATGCTCTTAAAACCAGACCTGGAGCAAAATGAACCCAGATTACATGTTAAATCCTTGAGGCCATATTCACAAAACAGCCTGAGGCTCCAAAGCGGGCGAGTTAGGAGGCAATTGACTCGTAAAAAAATAAGGAGCGAGTCTGTCCAAACTCTAGGATACATGGGTGTAACTCACAAAGCATTTTAGCACTAAAGGTCTGACAATGGTTAGCGACAATACACTCCAACTACACGTTTGTTTCATGCCTTAAATCCCATCTATCCATCTTAATTTGTTCATTAATGAATACTGATTTCTTGACACAGACCAGTCACCCGTCTACCAGTCATTGTTGACATACTGAGTCAGTTCATTAAAAAATAACATGTCATGCATAGCAGTAACAGTGCCCATCCTCTTTGTTCCTCACTAAAAGTGGCTGCTGGCAGCTTTATGAATCGCTCTAAGGGGAAACTCCATTTCGACTCCTCGTGTTAAGATTCTTTGTGAATACAACCCCAGAACTACAGAAACCGATTCATTTATTTTTTCCCACATGGACATGTTTCTTATTTGCAGACTAAGATTTCACATATTAAATGTGATTTAACCAAACAAATATAAAGTAAAATCTGTTCCACCTAAACAAGCTGCGCCAATAGAATATATATAATGATAATAAAATATACCGACAGGAGCCATTCTGCAAAATATGCACCTTTGATTTTGATACTTTAGATTTTGCTGAAACTACTTCTGTACTTTTACTTAATTGTACATAATTGTCAATTTCTTACGTATTTCTCAATTTTTACATTGTTACTGTGAAGGATCTGAGTACTATGAAAGATGAAAACATTGCTACTTTTCCCATTATATACAGAACAAGACACAAGCAGCAAGCTGAAATGCACTACTACAAGTCCTTGCATCTTATCATAAAGTATAAAACTGTATATTTCAGAATTGATAATGTCGTAAACATTCACAAAACCTTTACAAGAAAAAACAACTGCAGTGGGGAAAACATGTCATACGGGTACGATATTACAGCCTCAAACAGTCTCGTCGTGTCATGATGGTGCAATTAATAACTTTGACCCAGTTCTGAGCTCCAAATGATCAAACCCCAGATCCAGCCGCTCAGAACTGAGTTGTGTCCTCGGGTTATATTTAGATCAAAAGACTTCTGCTGTTACCTTGCTGTTCTGCAGCAGCCGCGTCAGATGCTCGAAACAGTTACTATTGAGGAAGATGGCTTGTAGAACCGGCCTGTCTGAACACAGGAACATGTCTCTGATGGTGTCTGAGAGACAGCAGGACAAAGGGAGGGAAAGAGAGACACAGAGAGGTAGAAAAGCAAAGACAGAAATAACACAAGAAGGTTGAATACGTCACATGAACTTAACTTGAGCTCAAAATAATGTATTCAATATCACAAAAGTGTTGCTTGAGACTTTCATTGTCATTTAGGGCCGTACCTAGCATGTTTACTTGCAGTGCCACAAATCGGCTCTCCCAGTGTCGGCCCAGTGTCGGCACTCTGTCCTTGGCTTGCTGCAGCTGCTGTTGCTGTTGTTGTTGTTGTTGCTGTTGCTGTTGCGAAGCAACAACGGCCGCCGGGTCCGAATTGAGCAGCTTGAAGTAGTTTTCAAGCACAGAAGCGATTTCCACTTGCCGCTGGTCGGAGCTCGAGGCCAGGAGGCGCTGCACCACCTCCCGCAGGCAGCTCAGGTTCAGCAGCGCCTTCCGGTCGGGGGCCTCGCTGTCCCAGTCCTCGCCCTCGTCCGAGGAGCAGCTCCCCATGGAGCAGTCTGCCAGCACCCGCATCAACACCTCCATGGTGGCTGGAGAGATGGCAAGCAGAGCGTTCCTCTGCCAGAGGGGGAGGAAGAGACAGAGCAAAGAGAAAAGTCAAAGGCGGGGTTTACAATAGATAGTTGATAATTTAATCTGCCGGACGACTATAGGTGACACCAGCAAAAAGCCTGCGGATGCCAACTAACACGGACCCAGCGCTCTGTGATAACTAACAGAAACGTCCCACTATTGATTGGGAACTTCTCATGCTAAATGTTTTACTTCTATGTCGCGTGGCTCGAGAAAGTGGAAGCCTGTGAGCAGGTGTCATTGGAATAAATTTATATGTAGGTGCCATGTCGCTCCAAACACATCCATGGCCAGCAAGAGGGAGAGAGGAATCATCTGTGACATGCTAGTTAAAACATGTGGCGACCTCCAGGTCATCCGTAGGCGTACCTGATCACCAGCTACGATGGCTCCAAACAGGTGCAGCAGGCAGCATTTTAGACTCTCCTTCAGGTGCTCACTCTCCTGGAAGCACTCTGGAACAAAAGGACACACACACACAATCCGTTAGCTTAGAGCAAACTGCTATAATTCCTGCATTTTTGTCTATAACCAAAACACAGACCCACAGACATGGACTAAATTAAATCTGCAAACCAGATAAGATAGGAGCTCAGTTAGCAAACACACAAAGCACAATCGCACATTTGGCATGTGGCAATCGTACCAGTAACCTCTGGGCCATGGTGGTCCCCCGTCATCCATTAACTCATCTGTCAACACGTCCGACTGGGGAGGTGAGCTGTCACATCTCGGCTCCGTGATGTCTGTTTCCTTTATCCCAGTCATGCTACGACGTACTACTATCACTTTATCATTTATCCTATATCCAATTGAGCTTAACATATAAATGGAAACGGTCTTCCTACAGTATTCCAAATAATTTGTTCTTGATACACATGACACTAGGGCTGGGCGGTATGGCCAAAAATTCATATCACGGTATTTTGTACGATTCTGGCGGTATATCACGGTATTAACATTGATTTATTGACGCCGAAAAGGACCTGCGGCCACCTGAACAGCTGTTCACCGCTCGTTGTTCACCGCTCGCTGGCCAACTCCCTCGTAACTGCCCAGCAAGCTGTGAACAGCCGTTTCCGGTCTGTCCGTTTTTTTTCCACCTGCATTCCCCTGGGTCCTAAGTCCCTCCATGTTCAGCTTCTTTGCAATACATCGTATTCTAAACTACGTCGGACTTTTCAAACCCTCCAGCCAGCAGACACTACTCCTCTCTGGGCAACACGTTGTGTTGGTGCGTCTCTGCTCTCTCTTGTTCCTCCTGCATCGCTCTTTTCCATTTTTTAATGTAGCGACGGAGTTTCTTCTTTTTGTGATAGTGGGCGGGCTGTACCCAACATGCAGTTCGGCGGAGTAAATTTAAAAAATTTACAATTATTAGTGTTACAAATTGTTTATGTGTCACAAACTGTTGTTTTGTGGTGTTGTGCCCTGTTAAAGAGCGTTAGTTGCGGGTTATTAATTGTTATAAAATTAAAACCATGACTAACTCAATGCACGTAACACACATAACTCCGACCGCTTCGTCAGTGACTACGGCTGGGCACCGGTGTGCCGGTATGACACACACACACAGCAGCCACGCAAGGAGAGAAAGGGAGTATTTGTTTAAAAAGCAGAGCTAAAGTGGCTCGATGGAGACCGCTCGCTATCGGCTCATCTCAGCGCCTGGCGAACGGGACGCGAGCACAAAGAGGCGATTCAACTGGACCCGAAGAGGAAAGAAGAGGAGGCGCTTGAGGGAGAGAATGACAGCGTGAGAGCACTTAGGAAAATAATATGGTGGAGGAGAGGAGGAGGAAACCTTTATGATAGGAGATTGCTTCCTCATCTATGCGCAAAGAGGCCATTGAAGCAGGTGATTCAAGCATTGTAATATTGCTTAAGTGTTTGCAAAATGACAGTTGATGAGTATGCCTTAATCTAATTGTAAAACACATGACTCACGGTAAAAGAAAGGAACAAACTCCACAGTGAGCGGAGCTGCCTTGTACTTCTGTCTGCTCCTCTCGACTGTACCCATCTGCTCCCTGGCGGGGGGGAACAAACAAAACAGACACACATGATGAGAAACACTTCCTACTGCTGGTGCACGTTAGCGTCACGGCTGTTACGGTATCGTGAAGCAATGCCGAGCTAGTTGTGGTTACTAGTTGCGTTACCCGCAAGTTCGATGCCTCCAGTTGCGGTACGGGTCGTAGAGGCTCTCGCAGAACGCCAGCGCATGACGGACAAACTCCTCCGCCTGGCTCTGGTCAGCCATCTCCTTCTCTTTGGTCCTGCTCTTCAGCTGCAACACACACAGAACATATCAGATGTCACATGTCACACACTCACACACACACACACACACACGCACACGCTACTACAACGTCTCATTTAGAGCATTGAACAGAATGTCACTTTTACGTGGGGCACACACCTGCTGAATATAGAGCGTTGTCATGGTGATGATGTGATTGATGTAGGAGCAAGTGCCAATCTCCTCCACGTTGGACAGGTTCCTATCAGAAACAACCCATCATGCCCATTAGTTCAACAGTGTCTTCTGAGTACCGTCTATTCCAAGAAGATAGCAGCGCACAACAGCACAACACAATCTATGCCAAGCTCAGGATTCATACGGCACAAGCTCTCCTTGTCCTGCTGTAAAGTAGCTAAACTGTTTTTGTGCGGGTTTACGGACGAGACCTGCAGATGATGATGAGGAACTTGAGCAGCAGCAGAGCCAGGTTCTGCTGCTCGGGCTCCAAGCCGTCGGAGGCCTTCTGGACGCACTGCAGCAGCTGGTGGCGCAAAACCTGCAGGATGTTGTCGGGGAGGAGCGTCAACACCGGGGGGACCTCCTCTGGCCTGGAGACAGAGCCCAAAAGAGGCAGGATTAGTCTCCATTAGATAAGAAAGCATGGGGGGGGTTGATGTCAACACTGGTGCAGATGTAGCTTTTTCTTATCACGGAGGTGTCGCTGCAGCGTACACAAGGTTAGCTTGAAGGAGCAGACCATGTTCTGCGTTCACTCAATCACACACACACCTAGAGCAGTCAGTCGTTCTTTCCTTGGGAAAAAACTGCTTGTGTGCGGCACTGCATATATGACACACACACACACACACACACACACACACACACACACACACACACACACACACACACACACACACACACACACACACACACACACACACACACACACACACACACACACACACACACACACACACACACACACACACACACACACACACACACACACACACACACACACACACACACACACACACACACACACACACACAGAGAGCAGGCAAAACCCGTGCTACAAGTATCGGTGGGAAAAGCGGGACAGATGTGGCAGCTGCAGAGGAAGGGAAGGAAAGGGAAGAGGGGAGTGGGGGGGGGGGAGGCAAAGAGAGAGCGCAGAGAGGAGGATGAAGGAAGGGGTCAGAGAAAAAGCAGAAGAGGATGGGAGAATATGAATCAAGGCAAAAGGAGAAAAAATATGACGAGAAAAATGACGAGAGAGACGGAGAGATGAAAAGCTCCACACACCATATTCCTCCACCCTCTCTGCACACGGCCCTCCATCCGTGATAAAAATGTGACATGGTGCACCGACAAACTTTGCCAATTTCTGCAGGCTCCAAAATTCAGGCACCGATGGCCTCTCGCCTTACACCTGCATTCTATGTTCACGTTTCGACACCAATCGGAGCAGGGCCTGCAGCAGAGTGTGTGCCGCGCCGCATAAAAGCATCTGGCGGCTATTTTGGGTGGCGCCGTGGAAGGCGGTCGCGCCGTGGATGACGCATACCAGGAGAGATAGTACTGAACGCACTCGCGTTGACCTGCTACAGGAAACTGCATCGGTGTATTGTTAAATGCAATCGGGAGATCAGAGTAATCCGGGTATGTGATGTATTATAAACAGTGATTCTTCACCAGGAGGTGTCATATGTGGGGTTTTGTTTATATTTCCAGTTAGTTTTGGATAAGCAGAAGAGGAGCTGGGTATTTACTGTCACCCGTGGTAGTTTTTATTACAACTAGAAACATTACCTGTAGAAATATGTTAGTGACATGAAAAACAACTGAGAAACCCACAGTTTGCTGCGCATTACCTCGACGGCGGCTTTTCAAAGTCCACGTCCAGGCATCGCTCGTAGGAGCTGATGAAAATCTCCAGCCATAACTTCAAGTAGTCCGGATCCCTCTGAGAAATGAAACGACAGAAAGAAAGAAGGGGTGATGGAAGAGGGAGAGATGGGACGGTGGAGTGGGGGGATAATATGGTTAGTGGCCTTTGCTGACAAAAGCTGTCATGGTTAAAATACATAAATGACCGGCAGCTGACAGGCCCTGTCTGCAATATGATTGAGTTTGTTGGCTGTGTGTGTGTGTGTGTGTGTGTGTCTGTGTGTCTGTCTGTGTGTGTGTGTGTGTCTGTGTCTGTGTGTGTGTCGTCTGTAATTTCTACTCGAAGACAACAATAGGCAGCAAACTGTTTCTCTCATCGACGCACCCTTCAAATGCTCAAGGCAATGTTTTTCATGGCTTCGAGGACTTAAATGATTTTTCTTTGTTTGACAACAAAAGGATACAAGTTTCGGATTGTGGGCAGCAACAATTAAATAACAAGTAAGGACAAGATTCAGTGTATACTGAACACCATATTTAAGGCTGCAACCGAAGCGTGACAAACGTGTGACGGCAGGAATGTCTCAGGTGCGCGCGTGTCTCTTATCTTCTTTCGGGGCGTGGAAGCTGAAACGAGCACCTGTCGGAGCGATGGAACGAGTTTGACTGCATTCTGAGGAGGGGTTTCAAGCAGCCGGCTCACCGGCATTTCCTAAATTCCAGGAACAAAGCCCAGAGAGGGACGGGACGGCAACATGGGACACGGAGGAAGGCTGGGGGCCGGGCTCAGCTTGCTGGGTCACGGTGTATAAGAACAAACACAGAACACCAAACACACGGGACCACGGGGCAAAACTGCTTAAATAGCAAGAGCTGGCGCCATAAAGACACGTGCTCAGAGTCCAGAAAGTCCTCTACTGCTGCTTCGTACTTCTGGGAGATTAGGCTCTTTCATACCTCAATAAAAAATTCAAATGGTGTAGCGTGCTGTTGGTTTTTATTACCATCATTAATGTCATGACTGACGGTTATGCCAAAATAACAGCGGATAATGTACCCACATGCTTGGGAAGGCTTGCCAGTAAATACATATTTACTGTTTCGTGGCTGAAAACAACACATACGCTTGCAAATATTTAACAGATAAGTCGTGTTTTTCGACCACCGTGGAATTACGTCATCATAATAAACTGTAAAATGCCACAACCCGGCAATAAGCACGGCGTGTTCTTTAGCGAATGCAGGTGGGCGCCTCATAGTCTACGCCAATGGCTTGTAGGGTGGATGGCCCAATACAGTTTGGAAGGCATTATTAATCACTTTAACAACACCCTCAGCCCCCAGCAGCAGATCCTGTCATAAAGACTTTGAGCCGTCTGGAAGGGTGAGCCAATCTGGGTCAAGGAGGGCTGAAGAGGTGATGGGGGCAGATTAACGCCCGGCGGCATGTTGCACATTTGGTGGTATAGTTTGCTGGTTTCACTCTCTGGGGAACACGAGTGTCGTGTTCACAGCAATCCATGCAACATGGCGGAACAGACGTCAACAGATCGACTGACATTGCAATCCCTTTGAACCGCCGTAAAAACGCTCCTCGTCTTCGGCTGTTGAGGTTTGCGCTCCACACTAGTCACGTCTCTTTCTAAGGAGCAGGCGACTTTGAAACTGAAAATCTAATTTCTATTGAGCTACCACGGGAGACAAAGACACAGATGAAGATTGTGAAAACAATGCAACATTGCGCTGGTGTTATTAGGGAGTTATTGCGTGGCTCATTTGTGATTGAACGTTTAATGTATTTCTTCAATTCCTGCAATGAAGCCATCCCCACCCGGATGCTGCAGAAACAGTGCACACCTGAAAATCTTCCATAATGACAATTTTCTGACAAACAGGACACATGAACACTCAATGACAATTTCCCAAGCGTTTCATACAATTTTCTATGAAGCTATGACTTCAATGAGGAATAATTCGCAGATTAGAGCTTGAAAGTGGAGAGAGAAAAGAAAGATAAAACACACACAACTGGAAAAACTGTGATTTTCTCAGGGTAGCGGTGCCATCTGGCTAGAGAGTGGGAGAGGGGCCTGAAAGGCTGACTGCTTCTGTCTGCGTGTCACAGTGTGGAATCAGCCAGACCGAAGCAGGAAGCCAGCTCTCTGCAATGCCTATGAAGTCATCAGAACAATCCTGCAACGCTGACCTGTGTGTGTGTGTGTGTGTGTGTGTGTTTGTGTGGGTGTGGGTGTGTGTGTGTGTGAAATCTGAAATCAGCCATGTGTGAATAATATGTTCCGTTGTGCTTCTTTCTTTCCTCTGCATGAAACCCTGACTACGGAGAGAACATCTCATTATTTCGGCCTGCTGCTGAAAGCTTTCCTTTTAACTCAAGCAATAAATACTGTATTGTTTTTATGTCCACTGTACCACCAGATAATTAGATGATGATTTATGGTAGCAGCTTCACTCTCAAGTGAGTTCGCTAGTAGCAGTGACTGAATGACTGTGTGTGCGTATGGTGTGTGTCTGAAAGAATGTCCTCTTTTAGGCAGCAGCTCTGGGAGCACAGATGCCCATTGAGGGTTTTGGACTGTGGCAGTCAGGGACACACCCTGCTCTGCATGGCTCTGTTTATCCATGGCCTTCATCGCTGGCCTGACACACACACACACAAATCCTAACTCAACAACAGTCACCTTGTCCTGACTCTTAACAACCAACTAGGCTAACAATTTCTCTACATAGTCTCCCTATGTATGGGTGTATATATATATATATATATATATATATATATATATATATATATATATATATATATATACACATTATCATATTAGGCCTTCTGCCAAGCCCCTATATCACATTCCCACTGATCTGTTTAAGCTGACCTCTGGAAAGCTAACAAGGTCACCGGCAACTACAGATCAATGTGCTTCATTCTCAAAGAAAAAACGAGATCACCCGTTGACATGAGAATGAAACAATATATATATATATATATATATATATATATATATAAATAAAGAGAGAGAGAGAGAGAGAGAGAGAGAGAGAGAGAGAGAGAGACAGACAGACAGAGAGTGTGTGTAGCTGCAACAATGGAGCAGACTCTGCTTTGTGATATCAAACCCGTCCAGCTACTAACATGCCCCCAGCGTTGGATACGTCACAGCGACTGACGGTAACAGAAAGTCAAACTCATTCTGAACAGGTGGAGAAATAATTTCATGTTCTACAGAGCAGATGTTAAAATATCATTTAAATAAATAGCCTCGCAAATGTTTTAAGAGGAAGGCAATGCACTCATGTTTGTCAGTAACTAGATCACTTGATGGATTGATATATTATCAGGATGCTCTTATGCTCAGGGAGTACTCCACCTCGTCCAGACAGGCGCGGCTGGCCAGCTGGATGGGTGGCTGCCTGCTCAGTTTGGGCTGGCTGTGAGTGACCTGGTTCGGTGGAAGTGGCATGGAGTCACTGAAAACCGCAAAGTTTAAAAAAGGAAAAAGAAACGGTCCCCTCCCCGCTGTGGCCGCTCTGCATCTGCACCCCATCACAGCCCATCAGTCAGGGGCGACTCCCCCGGTCCGTGACGTCACTGCCTAAGGGTGTATTTTAAGCGGCTGGTGGGAGGGGTGGAAACCACATGTCTGATGCACTGTGTCAGTGACATCAGTGTTATTCCAGAGATATTCATAGCACAGACAGAAAAAAAAGAAAGAAAAAAGAGAGAAGCGAGAAGGTAGCACAGAATGCAGTAAGCGGCGGCGAGAAAGAAAGCTTGCCCGAGGGAACAAACTTTGCATGCCAGCACATAAACCAAAGCCTGAGTGTGTGGGCTTGTGTTAACCATGAGAGAAACTGTGTGCATGCGTGTGTGTGACAACAGAGATTAGACCGTAACTAACAGACAGGCAGCAAAGCCGGGGGAAAAGACCTGAGTAATCTACTTGAGCAAATATGTGAAACCGCGGCACTTTCTCCTCCTCCATCCGTCTCCAGCTCCAACTGTTCATCTCTCTCCTAATTTCTCTCTCTCTCTCTCCCTCCCCCTTCTCTGTTTTCACATCTCTCCCTCTGATACTCTCGGTATTCTGACTCCCATAAATGCAGGGGCTTATGCAAATTACTGCCATTTCTTCCATTTCCAGTCAAAAAGCAACTCACCAGGCACGATGGGGCGGGGTGACATAATACAGGATAGCGGTTCTGTGAATCTTTACCAGAAATCCCTGGTTTGTGGACAATTAAAAGGGAGTAAGGATCTCTGCTCCAGAATTAAGATACCGGACTCAGCTTTAAAGCCACTGGAGGATAAAACGATGCCCCTGGCCATTGAGGCATGTCCCCCTGTGGTTGGGAATTAAAAAGGGCTTTTCTGCAGCAGACAAAGGCTTTAAGAGAGTAACTGGAACCATTCAGGAGCCTGTTAAGCGCTGCACTTTCTCCGACGAGGCCTTTCTGGGTAATATACTGACGAGAGAGGATCGCCCCTGCGGTGCAGCGCTCCAGCGGCAACCAGCGGTTCCGTGCGCTCGGAGACAACACTCTGGCGCAGACCAATGGCGGGCAGCTAAGAGGATCGCAGGTTATGCAACAGCCTCAGCTGTCAGCTGTGACCTGTCGGCCCTCGTCAGCAGCAGTAGTCAGCATCTAATGCAGATTAATAACCGTTTTAATTCATATTTAATAACTCTGATTGCTTCATGCAACTACTACTACACAGAATCCTCTATTCTGTTGGAAAATCTGTGGAAATACGGTGGTGAGAAGTTTGAGGAATGTTACTGAGACTTTCCCATTGCAGAAACCAACTCCGTCACACTTCGACACACTGACAGTGGATGCCACAGCAGCTCACTCAACATCAACATGTGAACAGCTGCCACAGTTGGCTCTGAAATCAGTTACAATGTCATCTATCAAAATCCAAAGAACATTTAATGACAGCATCACATCTGGTTCAATAAGAAACCATTCCTTCCTCTTTCAGCACCGGGGACAGGGTGATGGATAATAACACACCGAGATAAGAAAAGCTCATGCGTCTCGCTCGCGGTGCAGAATGCTTCTCCGAATGTGACCCACGGCTGCTTCCATCATGGAAGCTTCTCCTGTCAACAATACACTTTGGACGGAACCGTCCTTGGAGAGAACAGTGCAAGTGGTAACCTTTGACACTAAGGGCAGCGTGACGTCTCCACTGTTATCATTACACGGACAGATGGCGAGTGCGACAATAAAAGACTTCTCAAGTCATCGAACTGAATTATATCACGGACGTTAAATAGCTACTCCTTGTACTCCTTCATGCTTAATAAATAGCTCTCACAGAGCACCTCCTATAGTCGCATTTGGACTGAAGATGCCAATAACTGCTAAGTAATCATTAATGCATTTGAGTATGACTTTGGAGGTAGAGGCTGAGGTTTGTTGTGAAACAATTAACCCATCAGTGGGACACAGAGGGGTCCCACACCAGCATTCCTCATCTGATTAAGGCCACGTGACTGCAGGTTCCCCTCGCAGCCAGCATGTCCTAGCAACCCTAACATACATACTTGCACATATATAGTGCAGAGACTCCCCGCCGGCCTAACCTGACATTTCAGCTGCCGGGGGGAGAAAGACAGGCTGCTACACATATAGATTGAAATGCTTCTCTCCCTCAGGGTGTCTCCTTCGCCTCATGCAGAGAGCAATATTGGCCCCTGTGGACCCTTGGCTCATGGCCAGGATGAAATGAAACGATCCCCTCCCCGCAGTGCAATGCTTAGTCAATGCAAATATACATTCCCGCTCCAACAAATGCAATGTGTATGCTCGCAGCAAATTGCTGGCATTTTCACAAGGGGCTGCGACGAGTGTGTGCGGCTGCAACAGCAGCAGCGTGTTCTGTTGTGAACCCCAAACACCCACACCGCTGGCATTAGATATTCTATTTGTGTCAGTGTTCAAGCTTCTATACTTTGCTTCACAGGGTGAGGATTATTCAATGTCATATCCTAAACTTGCAAGAAGGGAGAAGAAGAAAAAACACAGCTTTGCTTTTTGGGACACTTCAGAGAGCTGTGGCTGTGTGTGTTGTTGAGAGGGATTACAGTGGGAAAGTTAAGTGTGTGACTGCAGCCAGGCTCACGTGAGGAGCGGCTCAGGCAGGCCGTTTTGATTGGACGGCTTTATCGCCAAGTGAATTAAATCTAGCCAACAACTGACTCAAGGGGTGCCGTCTCTGCCGAGTGTCATTCATTCATCTCCGCTGTAAAAACAAAAGCAGAATGCTCTGAGCACTGCACTGGTCACTGCAGTGGTGCCCATCACATTACAAGACCTCCACGTGTTGGATATGTTTTTAGAGTTATTTCTAATTATTATTTATTCAGCACCATGTGATGACAGGTCCTGTCTCACCACAGCTGCAGAGAAACTGGTTTTAATACCTGACATAAAGTTACAGTAGCTCTCTGTGAATTAATGACTCGTTCATGGGACTAATTTGTCCCTGACCATTAAATGTTCAGGATCTGCAGGCAATTTCATTTGCAATGATGTGTGGGTTTGACTGGAGTACTTAAGAGTCGTATAATAAAATTGTAACGCAGTGTATAAAAAGATGCTAAACCTTGCCACAAAATAATGGCAATCAGTGACTTTGGTTTAAAAAGCATCTGCCAGCACAGGCTTCGAAATCCCACATTGATTTTACTTTAGCATTGACCAGTCTGCCACTGCAAATATGCTAAATCTATTATGTAACACAACACTTCCAAAAGAGAAATGTCATGAATGGATAACCTCTTTGCCAGGGAGGAAATGCCATCACACTGTCCATTACTTCACCTAATAACATTTCCTCGGCTGCACCACAGGACACAGTGTGTGTGTGTGTGTGTGTGTGTGTGTGTGTGTGTGTGTGTGTGTGTGAGAGACAGAGAAGGAATACACCGTACCTTGGTGCAGTAGAGCATCCAGACCTCGTACAGTCTCTCCTTGGATGCCATAGCGGTGCTTTGGACCCTCAGGCTGTGGAGTCCACCGAGGTCACTTCCCTGGCTGCCTCATGGTTTTCAGTCATGAGCCGAACCCCTGCTGCTGGCATTCAGCGCTCAGCATCATGCCTGCTGTCCAACTGCTGTCCAACTCTGGCGACGTGTTAAAAAAAAACTCCTTTCAGTCGTGTTCAAAGTGGATGGCAGGCGTGTTGTGGCACAAACCGTCCCGAGTATTATTCCATGGTGGAGGGTAGCTGTGCGGTCAACCAGAGAGGTCCTCGGAGCAGCCGGGCCCGTACTTCCACTTCGTTCGGCTCTTCTCGGAGAACCAGCGAGGCTATTCCCGGCGGGGTTTGCGCTATAGACAACAACAACAACACAGGCAATTAGTTAGTTATCACGGAGGCGGACGCCTGGCAGTAGCGTTCGCTTGCTAGCGGCGGCGAAACACTTCCAGTAACGCGGGTCCCCTGTGCACTTAGAGCTGGTCCGCTGGCACCGAGGGAAGACGGACCGAGGCAACGGTGGTTTAAACTACACGGTTTAATAATATCTGTTTCTGTCGAGCGCTGTTAGCTAGTTAAAAGCAGAGTTGCCCGTGCTGCGACGGCTGTACAACGCCCTCAGTTATCCTCGGCAAACATTAACTTACTGCTTCGGTCGACCTTACCTGACCAAGCTAACGTTAGCTCAAAGCTAGCTGTCAAAAAAGCGTATTTCTATTATTTATTTATTTTTGTCTCTTTCTCCTCCTCCTCCTACTCATGTGACAGCGCCTCGACATCCCGAGCCCCGCTCGGCTATTAACGTTTAATTTAGGAAAATAATATGAATATGAATGCTGATAACGTGTATTAAAACCGTAAAGAGCTCTCACCTGTGTAACGAAGGGACCAACTGTCACTGACGCTGTCTCCAGAGTTGTTGTAAATGCGTCAAGTTGCCCAGACTGAAACCGCACATTCAACCCATAACAACTTCCGGTCAGAGTCCGTTTTTGATATATTTCAAAGTAAGAGAGGTAACCAAAAGGACAAGAATGAAAATAACCGCACAAATATAGCAATGACATATTTGTTTTTTTCAGATATTGTTATCCCTAAACTGATATTATGTTACCTATTATATACTGAAGTGATTCGGTTTTTTAAAATAGTTTAATGTTTGGTATCTTACTTTCTAATTGAGTTAGTCAGGTAAATTCTTCAATACGGTATACTCAATGGCATATTTTACCATTAGTCACACAGGGGAGTGGTACAATTCAGCTGTCTTTCACAGGAAAATAATATGCTTCATCCTTGCCACTAGCCTATTTCTCGTGCTACTGGTTTAATAAAATTAGAAGATGCTCTGGCCTTAAGGTTGCTGATGGTTATCAGCAACCTTAAGGCCAGAGTTAACCATACTTTAAAAGCAATTATTATATGAAAAAACTGAACTTTTATTGTTGTAGGGAAACAGGATACATAATAAACTGCAGCAACTGGCACAGAAAAAACTACCACGTAAGTGAACATATTAGGCATTAAACTACCGTTTCAATATAAAATACGCTTTTCTTTTTATAGCATATTCATTGCACGGAATAAGTGCCGTGCAATATTTATCATAACATTCGGTGTGTTTGCGACTGTATATCCACTTTACGTTGTCGATGTGGAGCTACGTGGTTGCTAAGCGCGGGGCTCAGGTTGCAGCAGCGCTCCATCGGTTTGTTTTGATATTGTATTGCCATCTAGTGGAGCAGTAGTGAACTGCTATTTATTATAAGCGTTATGGAGACGTATTTCTGTGATTAAATCTGACGGAAAGAAGTGGGTTCAGATAAAAAGTAATATAAAGCAATATTGTAAGAATAAGTTACTGTAGTATTAATTAATTTAGTCTACAATGGTCCCATTCCTTTAACCGCCATTAAGCTAGAGAAGTATGTGGTCCCTTTTAGTGAGTTTTATGAATGAATGGGATTAAAATAGTCCTGTGCACTTTACATATAGATGTATTTTTATTACATTTACATTACTTTACATATGTATGTGCATATGATTAAACTGGCATGAGTAGCACTGCCTTTTTAATAAGGCAAAAAAACAAACGTCCTTATAGTTCAATAAGAAAAAACAAGTGGATATGGTAGAGAGGAACTATCAAATGAGGAAATTACAAAACAAAAGATTTAATGTTTTTCCCTTTTATTTTATTTTTAAAGAGAAGTAGATAGACTTTGGATGGGAAATACTACATGTTGGCCATTTCGGAAAGTAAAAACAACAACATGCTACAATGAGATAACTGGCATGCCATACCTCTCAGAAACATACCCAAAAGCATGTCAACGAGGATGAGGTCCTTGCCCAGCCAGATTCCGGTTGCAGGTATTTGAAACCGCAGGCTGTTCCAGATTCATCTGGAACAACTGGAAAGATAATTGAACACAACAGAGTGAAGTGGACTTAGTATCTCAAAATAATTATAAATAATTAATTAACACAAATGTTCTTTTATGACTCACCTTTACTGAATTAGGTGCCCTTGACGAGGCACTGGACTTCAGGTTCTTCATGAGGTTCCCATGCACATGGTCTTTAGTCTTCTGGAGGTCCATTGAGCCCTCAGCATCCAGGACGGTGTACTGGTCCAGAGCCAACTGAGCTTTCTCATAGAGCTCTATGGATTACTTTACTGCATTAGATTATATTACTTTACATATGATCATTCATTTTTCCTGTTGATTTTATTGTTTTATGATATCATTTTATTTCTTTTCATTTAATATTGTTTTTTTTTTATTCTGTGGCGAAAGCTCTTTGGGCTGCATCTTTACATTAAAGGGGCTAAAACATGAATAATACAATGTATTATTGTGTTATTATAACATGCCCTTGCATACAGCACAGTCTGTAGAAACATACGCACATTCCTCTGTATCCCAGTTTCTTTTGAATTACCACACCGAGTATATTCAGGGTTCTCCCAGCCAAGAGGACTCATTCGGTTTTTTGGTCACCAGAATAACAAGTCCATTTGTGCGAAGCCGACGTTAGATTACCGTGCTTATGTTCATATTTCTTAGAGATATGTTAAAAAGTCAAAAGGAAAAATGTCCTTTTAGGAAGAATTGTCAAAAAAAAAACATACTGTACACACACCACTTTTCTATTAAGATAAAACTATAAAGAAAGCATTCAAGGCATAACAGGATGTTTAGAAATCAAATTTTGTATATTCATATATCATTTATAATCATGTATATATATATAAGGCTCATACAGCTACCATGTTTGATACGTACTGTAGATCACAGGTCTCATATCAGTACACTTCATCACAGTTACAGATGGATCACCATAATCAGAATGCAGGTTTCATGAACATAAAGGCATTGTTGGAGAGGTCACAGTGGAAATATTCTCTTGGGATGACTCACTGGCGATAATTCCTCTACAGATTCTACGGATTGTTTCTAACTCCCACGTGGGATACTAGCTTTAGTCTAGAGCCAAGTTTATCTTATTGATCCTATGTTTTTTAAATGACGATACATATGATCAAACACTGTGCGCACATATGTTCAAACATACAGCAAAAAATACATTTTGGATTGTGGCATGTTTTCTAAACATTTTGGCAATAAAGCCTTAAGTTTTGGTGAGTGTGATTCTGATTAAAATATACATATATAATATATTAATATTCTAATAATGATCCCTGATTTTAAAGCCAATATTTGTTTGTATTTTGGCAAATTGGCACTACTAAATGTATGCCGATTGAGCTCGGTCCACTTCCTGTTTGCACTGTACCCATGTTTGCTTTGAGTGACGACTCCCAGAATGGCCGACTCTTCTACGTCGCTGGATATAGATGAATATATATGCGCGTGTTGTAAATATCTCATGTACCTCAGTATTAACTATTCACAGTCTGAATACATTAAAACACCGTCAAAGGAAAAACAACCCTTGCTTAGTCACTTGAGCTCCAAGGGTTATTTGTGTCAGTACCTGTTAGGATTTAACTTTCTGATGTATTCAGATTCAGTTAACGAGGTCCTACATGTTACAGAATACTTTGAGGAGAAACGGTACAATAGTGACCATTGTCCATGAAAATATGAAGAGCAGATGGTAAAAACAACATGTGTTTTTCACAAATTGCTGTTATTAACAAAGTATTTCAGGGGGGGACTTTTCCTTCAACTCGTAGTTGCATTTATCTCAGAAGGAAGTGTGTGATTATAAGTCAACGCATTGTTCTTTTGTGCTGTGTGACTTGTTGACTGTCCATTGTTATCATCGTGGATCGTTCATATATAATCCAGAGCAGCATCTTTCATAGAGCACTTTCACAGTCTCGTCTCCCTCTCACGACACTGTATATATGAATCAGACAAACCGATTTAAAAAAACAACTACGAAACTACTTTAAAAAAAGGCTCAGAGAGTCGGGTTAATAATAGAAAATAAAAGCACAGTAGAATTTGGCCTCATTGCTTTGATTGTCTTTGGGTTTGGCTTGCTAGTCAGGATTTGGAGATTCAGGGGGCAGAGGTCGTGGGATTAGGAGAAGTCCCACGCGGCCTCGGCGGAGGCTAACACCGGAGCGTGGCAAGACGGGGCCGGTGGGCAGGACACCGGAGGGTCCTCTGGGCTGGTGAGGGGCACCGCTGGGTACATGAGGCTGAGGAAGGTGTCTCTGGTGTGCCTCTTCACCTGTCACAGAACGACACCAACTTTGATTAAACACAATTAAAGCCATACTGATTACGTGTATTATCTCCCACCGATGGCCTGTCATGTGCTGAGCTGTTTTATTTGTGGACAGAGACGAGAACCAAGAGGCCTAATGAACCCACCTGCTTGAAGAAGGCGTGGGTCAACAGGGTAGATGCTGACGGCCTGTGGAAGAAAAAAAAAAAGAAAAGAATAAACACTCATGCATTAAGAGTCATGAGTCATTGACAATAAGGTCGACTGGTCCTCCAACGCACTGACCTGCGCTCAGGCTGCTGCTGCAGACACAGCTGGACCAGGTTGTGCAGGGTGACCGAGTGGTTTTTAGGGGCGGGGCTCTGGGGTCGGTCGGTGGGAGGAGCGGTGGCGCTGTGCGTCATGCTTCTGGTGGCCACGCTCTCCCCGATGCCGGAGTCCACGCCAGACCGCGACACCTTCAGCCCCCCCAGCTCGCCCAGCGGGAAGGGAGCCACGTCCAGCAGGCTGCAGTGGGAGCCGCGCAGCTTCTGGAGCAGCATCTGAATGGGGAGGGAGGGGGCAAGAACCACATTATTTTTCTCACACTGTCCATCTGTCTGAATACACACATACACAAGTGTGGGGTTAATATTCTGGTGACGTAGAAAGAAGTGTTGAATCACAAGTTTTCGGATATAGGCAGCCCACAAAAAAGAAAGTTTGGATGGAAGCGTTTCCATTACCTGAGTCGGGGCCATTTCCTGGAAAGGCACCCTGCCGTTGACCAGCTCACAGGCCACGATACCTAGACTGTAGATATCCGACTTCACTCCGTAGCCGTGCAGGTCCTACTGGGGGCAACACCGTGGGGAGAGGCGAGACATTAGGAATAAGGCACAGTCACCGGCGCATTGTTTCAAGATCTGGGAGTCCTGACCTGTCGCAGCAGTTCGGGGCTGAGCCAGGGCAACAGGGCGGGGCTGTGGTGGGGCATGTCGAACACCGCCCTCATCCTCTTCCCGTCACGCATCATGCTGTAAACACTGTGGAGCCCCGAGAGGTAGACACGCCCCTCCCCGGACAGCAGGATATGACTGGCCTTCACCCCCCTGACGGGAGAGGAACATGTGGACAGACATTAAGCATTTTAAATACTTCTCCACCTTGGTAATACAGATGTTGCCACTAACGTCGTCCCGTCTCCCACCGACCGGTGAACGTAGCCCATCCGGTGCAGGTATTCCAATGCTTTCAGCGCGCCGTACAGCAGGTACGCTATCAGGGATTCACTCATTCCATCTGGGAAATATGTTCGGAGTAAGGTGTCCGCAGAGCCTGCGGGCAAGAGAGGGAGGGAGAAGAACAACTGAGCTGGTAATTCTCATGGAAAGCAGTGATTTATTTGAATTTAGAGACAGCAGGAACACATTTCAGCCCAGAGAAGGTTCTTATATAAATAAATACAACTATAAAAAAATGCCAAAACCAATATAGAGCTATATGCACAGCACTATGTTTCATAATCACTAAATTTGAAGGATGTTAAGGGCAAAATTAAACGCAAAACAAGTGAATGGAAGTGTAGCAGTGGCTGACCGTAAGCCATGAGGGGCGTGAGGATCCAAAGCTGGCAGCAGGAGCTGAAAACCAGGCGAGAGGTCAACAGGTTGGGGTGACGGAACAGCCTGGACAGCAGGACCTCGTTCTGGGATTTGAGACAGAATCAGACGTGAACACACCTGGATGGAAAGCAGCAATTATGCCAAAAGTGTGTCTCAAAAAAAAAAAGTTTTTAAAAAGCTTTGAAGGGAAGAACCACATGTACTCAGCCAAACATGTCCTTCAAATAAATGAGCACCGGCTCACCATGAGCTGCAGCAGCTCCTCCTCCGTGCACTCGTCCAGGTTGGTTTGTTTGACGGCCACCGGATGGCCAGTCGGGACGTGGCGCGCCATGTTCACCTGGCTCAGGTTGTTGAAGCCCCTCCCTGGGACACAGATCATTGACTTCAAGTGAAAATCGTCCTTCCCCCGGAAGAGGGTACTGACAGAAGAGCATGTGGCGGTGTTCTTACCCAGCTCGGACAGCAGCTGGTAGTGAGCTGGCTCAGCAGACAGCCCTGTGATGTCATCGCCACCTGCCGGCCCTTGCAGTGTGTATTCAGAACCGTCGCAGCTCTGCGGTGGGGACATACATACATGTATATTATGCATTTTAATATATGTTCAGCGCGTCGCAAAAGGGGCTCAAACATGGACGCACGTGCGGCTGCTTTAAAGGGGCCTCCGGTGATCCATGACCTTCACCAACCAAAGACTACTTTGTGGTGAGGTAATGTGTGCGGGTACGATGGCTTCCAGAGGGTGGCACTGTGGCACTGTGACACTGTGCAAAGCAAAAAGGGGTTGGGAGGGGATGCAGCTTTGTTGAAAAGACATCAGCTGAGTGTGTTTACTGTGCCAGCATTGTGTCTGTATTATCAGGGGGGAATGGCCGTACACGCCAGCAGTACATTTTAATAAAAGGTACTGTGTTAGGAATGATTTACGTAGTTATAGAAAATTATATTTAAAAAGAAAACAGGCAAAGTCTCTGGTGAAATCAATCAAATCAATAATGTGGATTATCTGTGACACTTACAAAAAGGGGCATTGTGTGTCTTCTGTGGCTCAAGTCTGAGCAGCTTTAACATCTGCAATATGATTGCAATAATTACTGTCCTAAACAACTTAACGACGGGTTAATCCAGATAGATGGATGAACAGTGGTGATATGTGGAAGAGCATCAGTGTGACGGCCGTCTCTGTGCTGACAGTGTCTTGGCTACTGACCAGGAAATGGTGGCTGATGTCCTCATATTGATCCTCTATGTCCAGCGGCTGGACTTGAGTGTGTGAGATGCAGGAACAGTCCTGGTGAAGGGGGAGGGAGGGAGGAGAAGGAGCACAGGTGAGACATGCCCTAGACAACGGAATGGGTGGAGAGGTAAAAACATGGGAGGTTGGGGAGAGGAGGGTGATACACTGGGCATGGTCAGAGGTGAAGGGGGGCACTTACAGGGCATTTTATCCGAGGAGCACAATAACAATAAGAGGCAGCTGAGTGACTGATGCGTCCCCACAGAGCAAGGTAAGAGCTGCATACTTAAGTAGATGTCCATTAGATGTGAACAATGCACAGTAGCATCTCATATCACCCCTCCAACCAATATATGTAATGCACGTCAGTGCAGATGCACATGGATTTCCAGACAAGCCATCTAAAGTATATTTGACCTCTTATGGTCCTCAGAAAATCAACATTTGATAATCTGACACACACGTTGGTGCATCGCCACCAGAAAGACTGATTGACTTTGCTTCATCCCACCGGACCGCACATCTTGCCCGATGACAGCTCAGCGATACCGCACGCAGTGAACGAAAAAAACACACCAGCGGGATATTCTTACCAAGAAAGACATGGAGTCCTTTCGGCGACGGTAAAACCACAGGCTATGGCATTCATCCGCTCACGGGGCCGAGGGGGAACCGACCGCGAAGGAGGGAGACAAGGGGGGAGGATGAAGAGCAGCGGTGTAACAGGAGACGAGCGTTGATCCCCCCCACACTCTCTCACTCTCTCTCTCTCTCTCTCTCTCACACACACACACACACACACTAGACTAGAAAGCAGCCGGCGTCCGTCCGACCCCAGCCGGTCATCAATCCAGCCATCCGCGTGCGGCTCACCTGGCTGCGTCAGGTGATCTGAAGAGCTGAGAAAAATATATTAAGTTAACTAGCAAATACCCACATCCCAGTCCGATAATGAAGCCCGGGAAAATGTTTGCCCCACACTCCCGATGAGAAGCCGACATTAAATGCGTCCAGCCTGGTTTATTATTGGGTTAATTAGCTACTATCTAACATTACTGTCCAATTATTAGACTCAATTCCACTTCAAGGTTAAGATTAACTGCAGCCATTTTAGTTTAACCAGAACGCGACTGTTATTCAAACCGACGGCTAATGTCGGCTAGCTAACATGTAGAAATGTATTCAAGCTGACGTTAGCTAAGTTAAAACAAATAGCTCTTTTATTTACTGTAACGCTATTGACTTGGAGTAACGTCCCCGTGTTGAAAAGAAGTTGCTTACCGGTCTCCTCTCTGCTGCAACTCGAGCACCTCGACGTAAACAAGTTAAAAATACAAAAGAGAGGCTGATATCCTAAGCGACGTTGTGACTATAAACTCCATACTCTTTCATTGTTTAGTTGGGAGGATTATACGGGTTGCGCAAAAAGTATCGAGTGTTAAAGTCAATACCGAACCGCGCGACATCCCAACGCGATTTTTTTTTTTTGACAGGACTTTTAATTTGACACAGATCCTTGGCGCGGGTTAAAAACGTCACCGAGTTTACTGTCGCGCGTCGATGACTCGTAGCTGTTTGCCATCTCCCTCCCGTCCGCTCCATTGTTTCAGGTCTCGGTGAAGGGATTGAAAGACACTGCATGTAAAACTGGAATAACAGATGCTGTGGAATAACACTGACACTGGGTACGTTTTTAATTTTCTAATAATTGACATAAACATCATTTTTAATGTCTGCAGTGCTGTAAATGCGCCCCGCGTGAGGGACGCGGCCAGTTTGAGTTCGCGATGGCAACGCAATGACAAGCAACAGTGAAGCTGTCACCGTCGCCCGACATGTGAACCATTACGTTAGCTGATGCTAAAAACCTAATACTAAAAAAGAAAGCATAAAAGTTTAAATTCAAAGATATTTTTATGAAGTACCAACAACGACCTATCCTCCGTGTCTGTGGGTTTGGCTCATGTCACGGTAACGTGACATGTTAGCTGGTTAGCTTGTTTTTAATATGGCAACCTTTATACCTAGCTACATATAACAAATACACGTAAGCTATAAAATCATTGTCTGCTAATTCCGGCTGTTGGTAAAAGTATCGTTGGTCAACGAGGGAGTCGAAAATAATATTTATTAATAGAACACCTTAATCCTAAAATGTGCTTCTTTTTTTTTTTTTACATTGAGGGGTTCTTAACTAACCACAAAGCAGCACCCAGATTTCTATTTTTTTGCCAAAGCCCATCAACGCGGAGATGACGGTAGCGTTACGTTTCCTCTTTCAAATATAATTTCTGTGATGGTAAAATATTTTATAATTGTTTTTCCTGAATTGAATCCGTGCCGAAATGGAGAGCAGCTCCTGGTGGATTAATCAGAATGTTTTAATTCACGTTTTACTCGTCTGTACCTTTGCTGACCGGCGAAGCATCTTTAAAATATAGGTTTTTCAAACGGAGTTTGGATTAATCAATTTCTTCATAGTAGGTAGGTGAAGATGCATATGAAGGTTAGGGGTTCTGGATGTTGGCAGCCAGTCTGATAAGATGAGTATTTTATGATGTTGTTGGTAATAATACATTAATAGTCTTTTGGCAAGGAATCTCTGCTGATGGCTGAGGTGTCATGGTTATGCAGTCAAAGCCTCTGGTCCAGTCAGTCACATGCTACTTCCAATGTCCCCTTTCTTACAAAAACACAAGCTCTCGGGCCCGGTCCAGTTTGTCAGATCGACGGGGCCGACTACAGATACTGACATTTCTGCTGCTGCACTTCGTCGTAGGTCACTCTGGATGAGAGCGTCAGCTGAGTGATGGGATTAGACTTGAAGGGAGATGAAGCCTGTAAAAAGCTGGAGTAAGCAGTGAGTCCCCTGTGAGATGACTGTGTTGGGCTCTTATTTGTGCCCGGTGCTGCTGCGTTGTTGGTGTGTTTCACAGAGTGACTCCCAGGGCAGCTATCTTGTGGCAGTAGCTTCCATTTCACACACTTATAGGCTGCAATAATCTGTCGCCAACATTGAGTGGCGGTTTCCAGGTTGAGATCTTGAGGCTTTTTCAAAACCAAAGGAAGTAGTCTTTAGATTGATTTTTGTTCGCTGGATTAAAGTTAAAGATGACCCTAGGACTGCGTCTCTTGCTGGTCAATTTCCAGACAGTACCGGGCTGTATCACAAACACAGCGCTGTCTGTGACAGTGTTACTCATGAGATGACTCACAGGCCTCGTGGTCAAGATCAGCCTTGGCATTTTAAATCAAGGGGGAGGGATAAGCATCCTCTGAAAGGCGTTGCTATTGACATAATTGGTGCAGTTTTTCTTTACCTGGCTCATACAGAGTTATTTAGGATGATTTAATAAATGCAATATTTTGTGCATACAAGATTGCACTCCCCCTTAGACTATATTCATTCCAATACGGGTGTCGTTAATGGATCAGTACATTTTTATCTCACAGGCCTCTGATGCCAAACGGCACATTTGGGCTGTAACAGTGCGTGCATGATATTAATCTCCTCTATGGAACAAACAATTCCAGCTTCAGTGTTACGCAAGCAGAGGGTGAATGTTGCCCAAGGACTCTTGTCTTTCCACAGGCAAGCCTACACCCACCCACACCGATATGTCTGCCCTCACTGAGGTCAGTGACGCAGATGGTACTGGGATTGCAAGAACCTGCACCGTGTCCTTTTTGTCATGAGTTGCTGTCATGAGTTGAAATCTCTTTCCATTTAAAAGAGCACAGATTTTACACGTTATGAGCAGTTTAGGCCTGAAATTGCCTCTGCAATACAGTGAGGGAGGATTTACTAAAAGATGCTGTCAAATTGCATCATGGGAAGTATAGGATCCAGCGTTTTGGGGCGTCACTGACACTAAGCACTAAAAGTCAGGTAATCTCGCCCTCTCTCCCGCTTCGATCTTGCCTTTTCCCTTTAAAAAAAAAGAAGTTTCTCACAACTTCATGGAGGCGCAATGCTGAATTGCCGTAGTTGCCCTTTAATTTGAGATTTGAATGTTTCCTGCTGCAATGGAGTTATTTAGAACTGAAGTAACGTGTGAGTGAAAATTGACCAAATTCCAATACTGAAGCTCATTTTCCCAAATTCTCCAGTTCATCCCTTTTTAAGAGAGAGTGCAGCCTATCTCCTCCCTTCAGTCATCCCTTTATTAAGCACCAGAGCAATCCCTGCAGAGACACAACAGGATGTGGGCGGCCTCTGCCCCCCCCCCCCTCCTTAAAAAACATGTGACACATAGAAGGAAATGAAAATATACAGCAGCTGCTCTGCATGTTTCTCACTGTGAATTCTTAATGAATGACTTCATATGTTTTTTTTTTATGCGACAGGGCAGACTGAAGAGAGTAAGTCTTGCAGCTTCTTGAGATTTTAAGGCTTTGCTGATGTCGTTTCAAGCGGTTTGTAAGATCTGTCAAACCTTAAAGAAGATGCCAGACTGCAAACACTGGGGGAGGATTTTTTTCTTTTCTTTATAGGTCCTAATTTGACTTGTCAGCGTTGTAAATATCTTCATCTCTTTGACATCTAACGCTTCTCTCCTCAGGTAAAGGTGTGCGCGGGCACCACCCGTCAGCACAGGGACAGGATGTGATGTCACAGCGGTATCGGCTCCCGGGTCCAGCTTTGTGTTAGCGAGCGGGGAACCCCCTCCCGCTCCAAGGACAGGACATGTTTGAAGTCAAACCCCGGGCGGTGGAGAAGAAAGAGTCGAGCACGGAGACCGGTAGGGTGTCCCATTAATGTTTATGACTTGCAAAGCGCCCCACGGGAAACGTCTGCAGTGTGAGCTTTGTGTACATTCTTAAGTATTACTCCGCCAGCGTCCCGCTGCCCCGAAGTACAGTGTGCCGTGTCTTTGGGCTCGATGCTATAGTTAACCACGCCTGTCCCAGTAAACCACATGTTTGTTCAAATGGAAGGACACACACTTACTCACTCAAAGGCTTCATCAGCCCACTCACCTGGGCTGCACCGTTTGTTTTACAAAATAAAAGCATCCCTCATCTCTAATTTTTTTTAATCATGGTGACACATAATATAGTAAAAGCCTTGATTTTGTTTTCATCACTAGTATTCGAGCTGGTTGTCTATTTATAGCCTATAAATATGGCAACCAGGCTCCTGCTACAAGCTGTTCTAATATAATAATATTTGTTTATAATTCACATGAGCCGGAGTTGGCGAAGTTAAAGGAATAGTTTAACATGTAGTATTTCTTTTTTGGGGGGGGGGGGGGGATGTAAATGCCCTGTTTTTTTACATTATTACATTTAGCTGACGTTTTTATCCAAAGCGACATGATATACAGTAGACCGTAGACACAGCAACGGTGAGCAATGAGGGTTAAGTGTCTTGCTCAAGGACACAACGACATGGACTGGCTGAGCCGGGGTTTGAACCACCGACCCTCTGATCAAAAGACAGAGTTGCTAACCACTGAGCCACAGTCGCCCCTTTTTACCTGGACTCGACCTGTATCTGGGTAGCTGTACTCTGCTTCCAGTCTTCCCGCGAGTGATCTTATAATACCGCGTCACGTTGGACATTTTCCAGTGCAGGAGATCTTTTGACGAAAGTAATCATGACATGCCGGACAGTCGGACGTATTTTCAATCCGTCCTCTCTCACCCACAGATGAAGGGCTGGGCAGCAGCGGGAAGCGCTTCGGCTCGCTGGGCTCCGGCTCAGCCGACTCCGGCTCCGTCTACCTGTCGGACAGCCAGGACTGGGCGGTCTCCCCCAGCTGCTCCCCGGACGAAGTCCCCGCACCGCACGGCGCCATCTCCCCAATGCTGGCCGAGGAGACCTTCCGCTACATGAGTAAGTGTGGATTTCACTTGGGCAGGACACCCGGTGTCCCTTCTGTGTGCCGTCTTTTGATTGGTTAAAGCCCGCGGCCGAACATCATCGAGCAGATGGCGTTTGACTCTTGACTGCGTTAGACACGTGAGGGACTTGCTTCATACACAGAACATCCTCTCCAATTAAAATTGCAAGGATTTAAGCGCGGATATTGTTTGGCACTCAGTGGTCATTGTGCCTGTTTGTCTTTGCGGATATGAGAGAGAGAGAGAGAGAGAGAGAGAGAGAGAGAGAGGAGAGAGAGAGAGAGAGAGAGAGAGAGAGAGAGAGAGAGAGAGAGAGAGAGAGAGAGAGAGAGAGAGAGAGAGAGAGAGAGAGAGAGAGAGAGAGAGAGAGAGAGAGAGAGAGAGAGAGAGAGAGAGAGAGAGAGAGAGAGAGAGAGAGAGAGAGAGAGAGAGAGAGAGAGAGAGAGAGAGAGAGAGAGAGAGAGAGAGAGAGAGAGAGAGAGAGAGAGAGAGAGAGAGAGTTAAGTGCAGTTCAAAGCCAGAGTCACGGGACAGAGCGATGAGGAGGGAGGGACGGACGGACGGGGGTTGATAGAGGATGAAGAGAGAACGGTAGAGAGAGGAGTCGGACCATGCCGATTTTAAACATTCACAATGAGGAGGTTTACGACAACTTCGCTGTGGAAGGTCAGTGCAGGCGTTGGTGCAGTGCTCGGTGGGTGGGTGGGTGGGTGTGTGTGTGTTTGACATGTGAGCTGGTGGGACTGCAGCTCCAGTGTCGAGTCTGCAAGGTCAGGCAGAACATGTGTACAGTGTGTGTGGGGGGGTGTTCCTTGAAATACAGGAAGTAGATCAGTCTTAATGAACGCTCACATGTTTACATTCAAACAAGTTTTGGTATGTAAAATCGACTTCCTGTCTTTGTTTTCAGTGGATTCTGTACTTCCTCTCTCTCCTTTTTGTTTTAACAGTTTAATTTGAAGCATAATTTGATCAGACCTGATCTGATCGCACGCAAGCAGGTTTAAGTTGAGTGGTGGATGGTTTTGTTTCCCTGATAACAGTATCATGTACAGGTTGTGTGTGTGTGAGAGAAGGGTTACAGTAAGAGTCTCTGCGTCCTATTCCTGCTCGGTGAAACATTTGCTCCACTTGTAGGATCAAAACTATTAATAGCGCCCAATGCACTCGGGAAGAGGCATGCTGATGTTCGAGTGGGTTTGTACGTATCTCAGACTGTGCTGACCGTAGCCTCAATACTCCGGTGCGATGGCACAGGTACATCTCAAGTATCCCATTCTCGTGTTGTGTTGTGAAATCGGAACAGGCAGCGGTCTGACTGGAAAAAAAGAAAGAACAAAAAAACTATTTCAATGCAAAGTGGAGTCTGAGTGGTGCGCGGCAGAATGAATTTCGAGGATCAGCCCGCTTCTAATACTTTCTAGTCTTTGCCACTCTGACCTTGCATGCGTGTGTGTGCATGCTGCCTGCACCGACCTCGCAAAACTACATCAGCAACACGAGTACGGGACCTGTGGAAGCGCTACTTCAGCACAAAACATGTTGTTTGACTTTGCAGTGATGCATTTTATTGGAGTTAAGTCTAAACTGTTCATAGACTTAATCTACACGGTGACACATTACTTTTCCCAGCAGGAAAAAAAGGATATTCCAACTGTATATGTGTGAGAACAATGCCGTCTCATGTACAGTAACACAAAAGATTAAATGCAGTGTGTAACAAAAATGGCTCCGTATGGGCAGCAGATGTTATTTTTAACCGTCGGTAACCTCTGGAGATCCACGGGCCTCGGATTACCGGACGACTGCTCACGGCCAATCGTTGCAGCTGCTCCACCCGAAGGCTCCCCTTGCACTGCTACCCGCACGCACTTCCTGCTGAAATGTAGCTCGCTGCTGCGCCGCGCTGAGCCTGCCGATGTTTTCAGTGATTTTGGAGTTGCCACTTCTCTTTGCACAGGTGGAAGGGGCAGCGGTGCGGCGCCGGTGACACCCACACAGGTGCTGAAAGGCGGACCGGACTAATCGATGTGTAGACTCTAATTACACCCTAATATGTTGATTCACTGAAGCTTCAGCTCTCCACCCCCCTCAGCTTCTTTACTTCCTGTCTTTCCTGCCCCATTAGTCTTTAAACCTTCTGAACTCTTCTCCTTCTTTTATCTGTCTCTCTCTAGCGTATCTTGCCTTGGAGCCCTCTTCCTATTCCCCCCCCGGCTCTCAGAGCCTCTCCAAAGGTATCTTCCTCTCTCTCTAACTGCTCTGCTCCATTTAGCTCCAGTGTGACAGCAGACGAGAAATTAACTGAGTGTGGGTCTGCTGTCTGCCAGCGTAGACGGCTTTATAGCACCGTATAGTGTGCGCGTGGGTGTGTGTGTGTGTGTTGTGCCTCCATTACATTCAGACCACTCGCAACCACATCGCCATGTTGTGGAGCCATTTCATTAAGTGGCATCAGTAGTGTTTCTGTAACGAACAAATTGTAAACCGCACTTGTTCACAAATTTGAGGAAGTGGCTGCTTGTGGTCCGAACGTTTGTTATTAGGTCGCGAGTAAAGTGGAGTGGTTTGTATGGTTTGGTTTAAATGCTCTTGTGTGTGTGTGTGGCTTGATAGTAAAATGTCCTCTTTCTGGACAGTCCTCAGTGGGGATCGCGTGGAGCAGATGACCAAGACTTACAATGACATCGAAGTGGTTTCGCACCTTTTGGCGGAGGTAGGTCGCCCCCCCACACCCACTCGCTCGGGACAACTTGTTTGGCAGTGATGAAGCAGCATCTGATTGGTCTGTGCTCTCATTGGACAGCGGGACAGAGACTTGGAGCTGGCAGCTCGGATCGGTCAGTCTCTTCTGCAGAGGAACCACCTGCTGCAGGAACGCAACGAGGCCTTAGAGGAGCAGCTGGCACAGGCCCAAGATCAGGTAACACACACAAATACACACACACTTAAAAAATAACCAGTTTGTCTCTACGGATCTGCAGATTTTAGCTCACACTGCAACCACTTGACCACTTGACACAAACCCCTCCCTCCCATTGGCCAGGTCCACCAGGTGCAGCATGAGCTCAGCAAGAAAGACGAGTTGCTGCGCATGGTGGCCAGCGCCTCGGAGGAGAGCGAGACCGACTCCAGCGCGTCCACGCCGCTGCGGCAGCCTCGGCCGCCGGGGGGGTCCACGGCCGCCGTCGCTCTCGGCCAGCTGGAGTGTCTGCAGGGCAAGCTGCTGGAGCTGGAGGAGGAGAACCTGTCCCTGAGGTCTGAGGTACGAGGGGTGGTGGAGACACGGTGGGAAGTGGGAGCTTGAAATCGTGACGTTGTTTTGAGAAGTTAGCGTGATTACCGTGAGCGCTGACCGGTTCCCCCTCGTCTCTTCTCCAGGCGTGTCAACTGAAGAGCGACACCATCACCTACGAGGAGAAGGAGCAGCAGCTCGTGAGCGACTGCGTCAAGGAGCTCCGTGAGTGATGCGCACGCGTTTTACATTCCGGCCTCGTGTCCCTCGTGGCCCATGTTAACTTTGGTCTGTGTGCCGGTTCCAGGAGAGTCCAACAGCCAGATGGTGTCCATGACGGACGAGCTGTCTCAGAAGAACGAGGAGCTGCTCAGACACCAGGAGGAAATCTCTCAGCTGCTCTCCCAGATCGTAGAGCTGCAACGCAGAGTGAAGGAGGTGAGGAGGCTGAACACCTTACGTACTGTATGGACCTTTAAACGCTAAAGACTTTAACGCCACGGACGCGGGACTTCTCTTGGACTTAAGACTTTGAGTAAGACTTGGGTCTTGATGATCTTGACGTGGGTCTTGGCGGTCTTGACTTGGGACTTGGTGGTGTGTTTAAATGCTTGTGTGTTTGTGTCTGTGTGTCTGTACACAGCTGGCTCTGGAGAAAGAGGAGCTGAGGATCCACCTGCAGGCGTCTAAAGAAGCTCAGAGGCAGCTCACAGCAGAGGTAGCATCTCTCACACAAAGTTTTCTTTCAGATCATGTTTATGTATGAAAGGACTCCTGCACTGGACCTGCTTAATTTGAACTAAAATAACTAAATCCCAGATGTTTAGGTTTGTAGCTTTAACATACAGCAACACTCAGCAGATTAATGAATACAGAAATTCTTTAATTGACTAGAATAAAAAAAAAAGATACTAAACTAATTTAAAACCATTTTATAGCCTCATTTAAAAAGTGTTTAAATCCATTAATGGGTTTAGAAATGTATTAAAGACAATTATATTGACAAATTAAATAATACATTTAAAGTCTGATTGCATGCCTAATTCAAATATCTATTTAAGGGCTTACTTAACCACTGCATACAAAGTCATTTTGTGTGTGTGTGTGGCAGCTGGACGAGTCAGCGGACAGGAATGCGGAGTGTGTAGAGATGCTCCATGAGTCCCAGGAGGAGATCAAGGACCTCCGCAGTAGAAACACTCCGTCTGCTGGGATGCGGCGCCACCTCTCCTACGGCCTCTACCCCATGGTGAGAGACCCGAGACACAAATTCACAACATGCCAGTTGCTAAATAACAGTTCAAAATGTGTGCCTATCAGTACAGTATAGGTAAATAAATAGAGAATCCTGTGCATCCATTATGTAATGACTTCAACAATGAATGTAAACTCTGTGTGTGTGTACAGGACTCCCTGGCAGCAGAGATCGAGGGCACCATGAGGAGAGAGCTGAGTGTCGATGAGGAGATCGCCACTCAGGACCAAAGGTCAGACACCCAAACTTCACCACTGAATGAGCCGGTCCTCAGGCTGAGCCTGGTTCTAGACTAGGTCTCTGACCTCGTACCTCTTCTCCCTGCAGAGTGTCCCAGAAGCGAGTCTTCCAAACAGTCCGCTCCATTAATGCCTCAGTGTCGCGGCCCGCTTCGGCCACGCCTCCCATCCCCGGCTCAGGACAGAGCTCTCTGGTGATGACCGCACAGCCCTTTACATCCAATCAAGGGTACGTCAACAATATCCATGCCTTGGATTTTAACTTGAGGAAGACCTGCGCACCCCTTCAGCTTAATAATTAGTGTGTTTTGCAGGGAGGAGGTGCGAATGGGCCAGCCCGGCTGTCCAGGAGGAAACGACCTGACCAAAGCCCTCCACCGGCTGTCCCTGCGACGACAGAACTTCCTCTGCGAGCGCCAGTTTTTCCAGGCAGAGCGCGAGAAGAAGCTGCAGGCCCTGGCGGGCCCAGAGGGCGACGGGCAGGGCAGCGGCTGCAGCTCACCGATGGGCAGCGCGCTGTCCTCTTTCTCCAACCTGTCGGAGCTCTCCTTCAGCTCCAGCATCTTCAGGACCTTCCTGCCTGAGAAGCTTCAGATCGTCAAGCCCATGGAAGGTAAAGTGTTCAGCTCTCAGATATGGGAAATCCAGCCAACACGTTTTACAAACTGGTACCAGTGGATTTGTAGGCTAGAGAGAAGTTTTTCAGTGACTATAAGGGACTTGGTGGTGTTTTGACTGGTGGTCTGGACGTGGGACTTGACTTGGTGGTCTGGACTTGGAACTTGGTGATCTGAACTTGGGACTTGATGTTAGACTTGGTGATCCTCATTCAGGACTTGACTCAGGAGTTAAAACAATGACCTCATCCTTTACAAGCTGGTCCCAGTGTATTTTAGGTGTGTTTTGCTCAGAAAAAAAGTTGTCAGTGATCATGAGGATATTTTGTATTGACACAAACAGGCTCACTGACGCTGCATCACTGGCAGCAGCTGGCCAAACCACACCTGGCCACCATCCTGGACCCCCACCCTGGGGTGGTGACCAAAGGCTTCTGTCCACTGGCTCAGGACGCCGTCTACCGCCTGTCTGACATGGAGGAGGATGCAGAGAACGAGGAGCACAGCAGTGTCCTGGAGAAGGGGACGGCGGAGCGGGGTAAGGAGGAGGTCGACGACGAAGAGGAGGATGGCGGGATCACCTTCAAGGTGCGCATTATGTCCACGCCGGCGGAGAGGAGGGACAGAAAGCACTCTGTGTTGCCTCTACCCGTCCCACCTCTCTCCCCCACCCTGCCTGCTTCACCCGGGACACCTGCCACTTCCTCTTCCGTCAGAGCGGAGCTCTGTCTGACCCCCGCACCCCGACATGTCACCGAGAAATCCCCTCAGCCCATTCCAGGAGCCTGCACGACCGTGGTCCAATCACAAAGTCAGATTTTCATCTCAACGTCAACGTCTTCTTCTGGTAAACACTACACAACTATTTAAATGAGGGGCTTTAGGGTATTACCGCTCATTGTTGCCATTATGAATTTGTTTGTCCTTACTTGATTCGTTGTGTGTTCAGTCCAAAATCCAGGGAAGTGTCAGAGCTCCACCTACTCCACCTACACCTTCACGACCTGTAGCATCCTGCACCCTTGTGACATCACACAGGTCACCTCGAGGTAAGTCCTCTGCAAAGGATACAGAGAACCTTTGTGTCGTTTTCATCGTGCGGGGATGACTGACAGGAGGACTCTCCTCTCACCTCCTACCCGTCTTCATGTCTTTCAGTACTCAGTCGTCCCTCATGGCCAACACACCCAGCTCCATGAGGACCGGACCCAGCACCCCTGTGACTCCATGCAGACTGAGTCTGGGGGACTCCTTTCCCCCTCGACGCCCCTCTGTGCCCACCAGTGGCCTGGCCAAGCTGGTTCTGGAAAGGGGCATCTCCGCACAAGTCTCCACTGACACCCCACCTCCGTCCCAAAAAAACGCACCCCTGCAGCCCCTTTTCCGCCTCCTTCCCGGCACACCCCCGAACTCCCCCACCCACTCACGGGCCCCCTCTCCGGTGCCCCCGGAGGCCCACAAGCAAGCGGCGGACAACTTCCTCGCCTCGCGGCCCGCAGAGCTCTTTCTCCAGGACGTTTACGGGTTGAACCTGGGCCGCGCCCCACACCCCAACCTACCAAGCCCCTCCCAGGGAACTACGGCCTGTGTCCCGTCCCCCAAGTCAGGGCGCATCAAGCCTGACCTCGGCCTGGTGGAGAGGCTGCGGCGGCTGGGGTTCACCAAGGTGCTCCAGAGCGCCGAGTCCGAGGCGCCACGCCAGGATTCTTCTACTTTTGTGTCGGCAGGCGGGGGGAGCCTACTGGACGGCCTGAGGCGCAACCAGAGCCTCCCGGCCATGATTGGTGCCCGAGCGGGGAGGTCAGCCGGCAACCAGGCGCCTCCCCCTCACCCCACCTCCCTGGCCCTCCCGCCAACACCTTGGGGAAACCCAAAAGAGCGGCGACGGCATCTTGCCTCCGTCCCGCACGCCCCGTCAAGCTCAACAAAGCGCTGAGGGGGACGAGGCGGCTGGACCGCGAGGGGCAGACAGTCCAACCTCTCTTTTACACCTCCCTCCCCTCCTGAAGAGGAGCCGGGGCATCCGGCGGGCAGAACAACCCCCTCCTTTTTACGACCTCCTTTTTAAAGCACAATTCAACGAAGATTGGACTGTTTTTAGCGCCACCGCCGTGTCTACGCGTGTAGACGTTCGTAATGCCGCTAGTAACCGAGGCCTTAGCTCGCCTCCGGACGGGGTTGCACAGCGCCTGGTACCTTCTCAGTCATTTATTAGGTTCTGTAGTTTTCCTGTGAGGCTCTGGATGCTCAGGTGCGGGGATAGGAGGGGGCGGTAAACGGGTAACGAGTACGTTGACGAAGGTTTGTGGATGTGGATTAGTGGAGATTGAGTTACGAGGAAGGAATATGTCTTTCAGAAGGGAAAGTAAGTGAAAGGTAAGAGAGCGGCTGAGCATCCAGGCTATTCCAAGGGCTTGTTCTGGAGTGGGTCAGAGAAGCTTTAGTCAGTAATCAAAAACGACCATACCCGTTATACAGCGAAGGCTTTAAGATCATCTCCAAATAAAAAGCAGAAGGGGTTCAACATGCTTTCATAACTCGAGGACTTTAAGTGCTAGCTAGTTAATAGCGTACTGCCGGACCAACCTTGTAGTCAGACCATGCCATTAACGTGCCCGTATCAATATTTTGATTTTTACTGGTCTGTTGAGCGACCATGCCTCTCGTTTTTTTTTTAAATGGTTGGAGGCCTTAAGTATAGCCAGCACTGTTGTGGTTTATTTTGCCGTGAGGCCATGTTTGTATATATTAGTTGCACTCAAGTGGGATTTGGAGGTTTCGTTCATTTTTAGGATCACTGCTTGGTTTCACCGCGGGTTGTTTTTAAAAGAGAATTTGATTCAGGCCTGTCAAAAGGAGGAACGATTTGAACAAATTTAGTTGTATATCACATTGTTTATATGGTTCACACACAGGCCAGCAGGTGGGAGTATTCCTGCAGGAGAGCATAAAGAAAGTTCATCCAAATTACTTGTTTATATTCTGTAATATCATGCTTCAGTGCCGTCGAGCCAACCAGACCTTTTACTCCGCTATTGCACTTTGACTTTTTTTGTATTTAACCTTTTTTTTTGAGTGACACCACTATTTGAAGTATACAGATTCTAATAATAATAAACGCATAATGAGAACACTGTAACGACCTCAGTTAACATTTTGACATATTTTATTATGTGTAATTATTTTTCCTTCCTGCAGAAGGGGAATCCAAATGAAGCCAAACGTGATTCTTTTTTTTTTTTTTCAAGTAACGGAATAAACGTGCAAAGAATCTGTAACATTTAACAAAAAATGTTTTATTTTGTATGTATGTTTGTTTAAGTTTAAAGAGGAAAGAAGGCACTTCATATCTTTAGATTAGTTGTCCTATCCCCTGATTTTCCAGTAAAGCAGGACGTTCAGGTGTGTGTGAGTTTGTGTGTCTTGCTTCGGCTAAAATATAAAATGTTCTGTCACTTCCTCATGCCTCCTCTATAAGGTCATGATCCTCTGTAAACTACTCATGGCTATTATTCAGTTGCCTTTTTTTAAATAAAGCAATGGAAACAAAACTGCTGACTCACCCATTGGTTTATTACTCATACTTTGTGGAAGAACTGGAGCGGAAAGTCAACGCAAACTGATTTCCCGGCAGTCTGTTGTTTTGGATGCTTTCTGCGGCCTGCACGCCTCTCACATGGGACAGATCTTGATGCTGTCGGAGCTGGAACTGAACTGTCCGAGGGCAAAGTCCAGACCCACCCCGACTCCGCTGCCCACCCCGAAGGCGGCGTAAAGCGGCTGCGTGAAGTTGGCGCGGAAGGTGTGCAGGTGCGTCATGTTCTCCGCCACGCTGTAGAAGGCCAGCGTGCCCGTGGACAGGTCCAGGAAGAGGCCCAGGCGGGGCGAGTAGGTGACCGGCATGTCCCTCTTCTCGTTGTCGTGCATGGCCGAGCAGCAGGTGTCCGACAGCTCCAGGGTCCAGGACTGGGCGTTGTAGCCGAGCCCCGAGCGGGCGGCCGTGCCCTTCCTCGCCATCGCTCCGTAGACCACGCCCACAGAAGAGCCCCGCCCCCGCCACTCCACCTCCCAGTAACAGCGCTGGGCGTACAGCGGGCTCGAGCACATCACCTGGGTCCAGCCGTCGAAGCGCTGGGGGGTGTCGGGGTAGGGCTGCGGCGCCGGCTGCAGGGTGGCTTTGGTGTTGCCCTCGGCGAGAACCAGCCGCCGGTGGGCCGTGTCGGTGTCAAGGGTCAAGCTCACCGAGTCTGGAGGGTTTAACGCACAATTAGTCACACAGAAATGAAGTGGTGACGTTCATGTATGGTGGGTATTATGGGGAATATGTTTCTATCATAATGTCAATCATCCATGACGTTACATCCGTGAACATGAAGGAGCAACTCACACTGCAGGAACTCCTCTCTGCTCCGTGGCTCCGGGGCCTGGATGCTGTCGAGGCTGATCTCCCTCACTGGGAAAGCAAAAGACACGTCGGCTCACGAACAAAAAACATTTTTTTGCAAACTGGTTCCATTGCACACGTGTTACTCACGTGCAGGGAAGGTGGGCGCGTGCATCGTGGAGACCGGGGTGGGCAGGTCCAAGAACAGGCCCGGGTTAACTGTTCAAAAAGGAGGAAATGATGCGCGTTAACAACTGTCTGTGTTGGAGTGGTGAGCCAAAAAGGATTGGACATGTGTAAAGGCGGCCATCTTACTTTCTGTCGGTGTTTCGGACAGAGCGGCCATCCCCCCTGTTGAGTGGACACGGTCACACACTTAAGGACACATTGAAACAGAGGCCACACGCTGTGTAAGGACTGATAAGGAGACATGTTCCGATCACTTGGACAAAGTAACCTTTTAAAAACACCACATTTGTAGGCATAAAAAGAAAATTGCATACCCATAATAAAAAGAGCACATCTCTGGGTCTATTTGAATAATGTTGGTATAATAATAAAAGGGAACACTTGTGAGATTTGATGTGTAAATAATCATATATATATTACTGGTTTAGAATAAATGAAGATGGCACACAGCAGATGTGATGTATATGTCCAGAATTGTTGAACTGTTTTTTTTTTTTTAAGATATCATTTGTTAAGCCTCTCTGACTTTAAGTCTGAACAAATGCATTGATTAAAAGATGCTCTTTAATCGATTTGATTGATTGGGGGTTGAAGTCTGATCTTACATGGGTTTCCTCCCGCTGGCAGCGTGTTACCGGCCGGGCTGGCCGGGGTGGTGCCGCGGCGGTGGGAGCGGAACAGGCTGCTGATGGACGCCATCCGACTGAAACCGGACCCTGAACCCAGGGAGGAGGAGAAAAGGGAGAGATGGGTAAAAAAAGGGTGTTGGACTCCTGCATGAACCTTTTTATTGTTGGTGGCAGCAGACAGCATCAAAATAAGGTTAGTGTTATACCTCCGGATGATGCTGGAGCGGGAGCTGGAGCTGGAGCTGGGGTCGGGGTGGCCGGGATTGGAGTAGGGATATTTGCAGGGACAGCCTGGCTCTGGCTGGACCTGCTCCAAAGAGACTGAGAATGAGGCTCCCTGCGGCTGGGAGTGGGGCTGGGTCTGGGGCTGGAACTGGGTCTAGGGTTGGTCTCCCTCACTGTTTGGAGGACACGGGACAAGTCAGATCGAGGGTCGTGGGGGTTGATAAAAATGTGGAGAAACAATTCTTCCAAAATCTGTGATTACAACTTTGGGAATTATAATACACACTTGATCCATGAAAGAAGTGACCTTGAACTATTAAGTCATGTGATACTTGACCTTGGAAGTAAATGATGAATTATTGATTATTATTAAAAGATTATTGTTTGAATCTGGATATTCATGAATGATGCGGCGTTTCCCGCATTAGTCGCGTGCTGCCGGTATTTCCCGCTTCATCACCCAGGAACACACCTGTCTCTCGCTCCTCCCTCCTCTGCCGGTCTTGGAGTCTGGGTGAGCTCGTGTTTCCTCTGTCAGCTACAAGGAAGAAGCATATGACACACGCACGCACATGCACATGCACATGCACATGCGCACATGCACACACACACACACACACACACACACACACACACACACACACACACACACACACACACACGTTAGTACATGCTCCATCACAGGTTCGAGGTTCATTTAGGTTTGTTCCACGCGGCCTCACCTCGCGGGGCGTCTCTGCTCCTCACGTCTTGACTCCTGACGCCGATACCTGAATGACACAATGTGAACGTCATGTTTAACATGGAGCGCAGGTGGAATATTTATATATATATTTTTCCTTTTTTCCCCTTTACGATATTGTCACATGTTGTTTATGTCACCTAGTCGCGCTCCCACTGAGATGCTGGGCGTAGCAGCTGTGAGACGGGACAGAAAACAGGGATGTTTATGTTAAAGGTGATGAGGTGATGGTGGTGAAAGTGCAGAGCTGGAGACACTGGACGTACCTGGAGGACGGGTGTTCGTGTTGCGAGGACCCAGACGGAACACTGGAGGGGGGAGGAATTAGTTTTTATGAAATAACGACTTTCAGGAGTCCTCTAATATTCATTCAGAATTCTTTTTTTTTTTTTTAAACTCACATTTTAAAATCCCTCCTTTCGCCCCTCCGCTCCGGTTGGCTGGATGAGACAAGAGGAAGTTAAGCAAAGACAACTTTTGTTAAGTTCATATTGTGTGGTTTGGGGGGTGGGGAAGAAGAAGGAATGTTTGTCACTTACAGTCTTTCAGCGTGAACAGGGTGGTGTCGTTGACTGGAAGAGAGAAGACGAGATTAGATGAAAGATAGGACGTGAAAAGAAAAGAGAGGCGGGACGAGAGGCGTCTGATCACGGACCTTGTTTGGTGATCTTGCCCAGCTCCTGGTTGCACAGGTCCTCCACCCGGTCCCTGAGGTCCAGGATGGCTTCCCGCGCGGGCTCAAAGGACGCGTCGTGGTTGACCGTTACGGCGGGCAGGTCGCCCGACTCCAGCGGGCTGCACACGGACTCACATGCCTGAAAAAAATTTATTTTGAGATTTATATATTCATGTCTTTTTCCACAATTTTCTTTTCAATACACACAAAAATAGTTATCAAACATTTTGGGATATCAAACAAAAGCAGTTTTCAACCAGTTACACAAATCTGTGTTTCTATACCAGACAAAAAAAGTATTATACTAATTGTGGAGGGAATCTTTACGTAAAGTTAACACAAAGAAATAAACCAAATAGCTTGAAAGGTTATGATACAAATATGAATGTAAGATGTAAATGTGTGTGTTTATTTGAACGCCAGCCCTGTTTTGGCAAAAATTGCGACTGTGTTGCAGCCGACATTAAATATTGATTATCTCCACAAGTACAAGGTCTATTTAAATAATTTCAACAGCATGTTGAAAATTACATAAAATACATAAACCCCTTGTGAACATAGATAATACATTCATATATGTGTTAGTGGTATATTAGTTTATGATAATACACAGAAAAGAATTAAAAAAAGAATTAAAGAAAGTTAAAAAAAATGTCAATGTTAATTTCTATTAACTTAACGATATTCCCAAAGGCTTTTCTTTATTGTGTAACATAGCTCTATATGTAAATAGTATCTGTGCCAAGTTTGGCTTTGATTTAGTGAAGTTAAGTATTATTAATAATTATTTTAGTTCAGACATTTCGAGAAATCGCGGCAACTCGGCCGGCACTGAAAGCTCCATAACTTCTCCGGGTGTACTCGAATGCGCCTCTTTTCACAACATCTGGTTGCTACGTGGCCAGAGCTATCGGTATGGATTATTCATATTTCAGCCATAAGTAAGTCAATTTTAATTTTTTTTTGCTGGACAAAAATGACATTCTTGTGCGTATCTTTGCAAGGCTGTGTTTGACTTGACGGTATTGGCGAACTCTGTAGGCTCTAAGGATTCCAAAACCGTAGAGCTTTTGTGTGTAGCTTCTTGCTAACGATTTTAATCGGCATGTTTTCAAAACTCTGGGTGCATTCTCGAGCCACTTTGGGGGGGGTCACATTTAGTCATATTTATGGTTTATGGTTTATGGTGGAATTCTGTTTCTTTATTCACATATTATATGTTTTTGACTATGGAACTCAGACTTTGCTGAATCTTTTTAATATTGACATCAAATGGGTCTGATATTGATTATGGGTTCATATGACCACCTGAAAACATGACTAGAGCTCAGTTTTAGGGGCTCAGACCCCCAAGGGGGTCTATCATGCTGAATGTGACACAGAGCAGGCCGAAATGGTAGAATATTGGTTTCTTTGCCAAGAGGGCAGGACAGAGATAATTTTATGAAATTAATGTAAGGTGTAGTTTAGAAATATGCTCAAGTTCTTTACAAGTCAAAGATCAGCGGGCCGCATTTGGCCCCGCGCCGTGGTTTTAACCCTCCTCGGTCCGGCCTATACCTCCAAGTAGTGGATGTGGTCCTCGCAGAGCGACAGGTCCCTCATCTGCGTCTCCCTCCTCCTCAGCTCCTTGACCTCGGCCTCCAGGCTGTCGACGACCTCCTGGGCCTGTCCCATCTTCTCCAGGCCCGCCTGGTCCAGCGCCTCCTCCAGCAGCTCCTGCAGGCGCTCCATCGAGCGCTGCAGCTCCCCCAGCGCCTGCTCCGTGTCGCCGTGCACCCTGTCGGCGGAACGCTGGGAGAGAGGAGGAGGTCTGATTAAAAACACTGAGATCTGGAACAGCCATACTGCTGCAGGGTTTATGGGGGAAATTCTGTACGGCCCGGACAACCTTCATCCCCTCCATCATCTTCTTCATGTCCTTCAGCTCCTGCTCACGGACTTTCAGCCTCTGCTGATTCTCAGTCTGCATCTCTGACAGCACATTCTGCAAGAAGGGGCATACAAGCAATGACAAACACAACAAGGAAACAGCCATGTGTGTGTGCGCGTCACACAGAAGGACAACGTGAGAAGGTGGGGCGTTATGATTGGTCAGGAATGCAGTTAGGAATGTCCTCAGCCCGGAAGGAGCCACGCTGAGACACAAAAGGAGAGAGAGAGGACGACACCCTCGAAGACACGGAAACCCATTAAGCGGTGAACAATGGCCATACAGCACAGCACAGTTCTAGAAACATTACATTACATTACATTACATTTCATTTAGCTGACGCTTTTATCCAAAGCGACTTACAATAAGTGCATTCTACGGTTACATACAAGAATCAGAACAACAAGAATCAAGAAGGTACAATTTCGACAAAAAGTTCAACTACAAAGTGCTATCAGTAAGAGCCATTTCAGTGCTACTAAAGTGCTACTTCCTTTATTCAAGGTATAGTCGGAAAAGATATGTTTTTAGTTTGCGACGGAAGATGTAGAGACTTTCTGCTGTTCTGATGTCAATGGGGAGCTCATTCCACCATCGAGGAGCCAGGACAGAGAACAGTCGAGACTTTGTTGAGTGTTTAGCTCGCAGTGACGGAGCTACAAGCCGATTGGCAGAAGCCGAGCGGAGCGCACGAGTTGGGGTGTAAGGTTTTACCATGTCCTGGATGTAGACTGGACCAGATCTGTTCGTAGCACGGTACGCCAGTACCAATGTTTTGAAGCGGATGCGGGCGGCCACCGGTAACCAGTGAAGGTCGCGGAGGAGCGGAGTAGTGTGGGTGAATTTCGGGAGGTTAAAGACCAGTCGAGCTGCTGCATTCTGGATGAGCTGCAACGGTCGGATGGCACCAGCAGGTAGACCCGCCAGGAGGGAGTTGCAGTAGTCTAGGCGCGAGATGACCAGAGCCTGGACGAGAACCTGTGCTGCCTTCTGGGTGAGAAGTGGACGTATTCTCCTGATGTTGTGCAGCATGAATCTACAGGAACGAGTTGTTGCGGAAACCACCGCCGAAACTCTCTATCCAATAAATGAAACTGTGTTCCGTCTGATAATCAGTTTTTAAAAGACAGCACTGACTAAATGAAGATGTGTACCTCCCCTAACACACCACTATTCGCCCCGGGGGGAACTGGTCCCCGGCCGCAGCATCCGCCCCCTTACCTGTTTCTCCAGGCGCTCGACCTTGGTGGACACGCACTCGTGGCCCTTGTGCTGGTTGCTCGTGCACAGCCAGCAGACGAACATCTTGCACTGGCGGCAGAAGAACTCCTGCAGGTACTTGTGCTGGGTGCAGATCTTCTCCGCCAGGTTGGCGGTGGGCGCGATCAGCTCGTGCGCCTTCAGGGCCTTCTTGGTGTTGTGGGGCTTCAGGTGGGCCGCGCAGAACGAGGTCATGCACGACAGGCAGCTCTTGACCGCCGCCCGCTGCTCCCCTTTGCACATGTCGCACGGCACCGCCGTGGAGGAAGACGAGGAAGCGGCGGAGGGCTTCCCTTTGGCTCCGGACGAGGAGCGGGCGTTCCGCATGGATTCCCTCACGTCGGCCTTTAGGGCCCCTTTGCGGAGCTGCTCCACCGCCTCGGCCAGCATGGTGTTCCTGGACAGGGTGGGCTTGGGGCAGAAGGTCTCTCGGCATTGGGGGCAGCTGACCCCCTTGGGGTCGTCCTTGCTCCAGTAGTCCTTGATGCAGCCCATGCAGTAGCTGTGACCGCAGGGGATGGTGACCGGGTCGTTCGGGAGATCCAGACACACGGGACAGTTGAACTGCTCCTCGGTCCACAGTTTGGAGCTCATGGCGACACCGTGTTGTGGAGGAGAGACGGAAGAGATCGGAGGGAGAAAGTCCCAGGCACAGCGGTGAAGCCTCTCTCACCTGGACTGACGGGAGGAAAGTGCTGTCTCTCCAGGTGAGAGAGGGAGAGGTTGGGCGGGGCCAGAGCCGCCGGGCAGGTCTAGCGGGGAAAACGGGTGTCGGTGGAAAACTGCTAAAGGTGTGTGAATGGACTGATCGTTTTGTCATTGCACCAGAAAAAGAATACAAAAACAGGGGAGTATTCAAGATTCAGATCCTTTACACAAACGAAGACTACAATGTCAAAAGCCTCTATTACAACAAAACATTAAAGTATAAATATAAGTATAAATCCTACTTTAGTGAAAGGAGAGAAGAATTAATGTGCTTGAAATGTTCTCAACATGACAAAGTTGTACAAGGAACTGTGAGTGTGTCCCAGTAGAGTTCACTCTCACTCGTTTTGAATAAACTACTGTCCCAATAATACAAGTTTGGGTTAACTCTCAGAGGAAAAGTCCAATGTGGAAAATAAATTATGTGGACTGCTTCTTCTTCCTCCTCCTCCTGATAGTTCTAAGAAAGGCCTCTACAGCATATATATCAAAACCAAGTGAGCCAAAAGCAGTGATTGCAGCTGACGCTCTCCGGTTAACAGTCATCATAATAGTCCTTGTAGGTCTATAAATAGATATACACTTAGCAAAACGTTTCACTAGGTGGCAGTGTTACACATGTGTATTGGCTACAGCGGGTGCTTTTCAATGTATTTATTGTCCTGCTGAAACTGCCCTGTAGCCAAAGAGTGTTTAACAGTCAAAGAGGATATCGGCTTATTCAATTTACTAGCTAAATAAAACGATTGAGACGGTATAATGTGGAATGTCAGCTACTTACACACCATTATAGTGTTGCCACACAATACAAAATGAGTTAATGTACCAAAGTAAAGACAACAAGAGAGGGCGTGGTCTACCCAACGATTTTCTTTCTTCATTAAAGCGAAGACGGATGTACCCACAAATAAAACTCTTGTACCTCCCAGACAGATAGCTTACTCATCAGTTTAGCTAACTTTGTGTCATTTATAAGTCGCCCAGATGTCAGATAAAACCGTGAAACGTCCGGGAGTTGGGGTCGGGGTGCTGGTGACAGACCCGGCCCACCCAGGCTGTGTTCTCCTGGGGAAACGGAAAAGCCCAATGGGCAACGGGACGTACCAGCTCCCCGGCGGCCACTTGGAGTTTGGGTACGTAACCGAGACAGCTGCAGCGGTTAGCAAAGCGGCCCCATTCATAAATCTGACACGTGCGTAGAAGTGTGACGCAATGCCGTTGCAAAACACCCCTCGTTGTTTCCACATATCACGATGATGCGTTTTTCTGTCTTTAAATAGTGCATTTATAACTAAATAAATAACGTATCGGCCAGATATTAATATGCCGAATTGTTCAGAAGTGTTCAGCAAATATTAAGACATGTTCTGACTTTGCATTGTTTCACGTGTTTGCCAAATAAGTTTGCATAAAGACTATTTCTGTCATATTGTAAAGGCAGTTTGGTTAAAGATAAGGAGTGTAGGTAGTAATCTTTTTTTATTATTCTTTTTTTTAAAAGACATTCACTTTAAAGCAAATTGAGGTTAGTTGAGGGGTGGAGAGGCCGTAGTCTAAATATATATAAATATCCTCAATGTGCTGTATGCATGATGTGCACGTGATGACTTTCAGAGGATGTGACACACTCGTTTCTATGTCACTGAATAGGGAGACATGGGAGGGGTGTGCTCGCAGAGAGGTGTTGGAGGAAGCGGGGGTGCATTTGAGAGACGTCCGCTTTGCCTCCGTGGTGAACTCCATCAGACTGGAGGAGCAGTACCACTACGTCACCATACTCATGCAGGGAGAACTGGACCGGAAGGTGTCAGGAGAGCCGGAGAACCTGGAGCCAGAGAAGAACGAGGGTACGTGAGATGGAACTGCTTTGTCACCAGTTTTAAATGGAAGGAAGAGAAAAAAAGATTCACATCCACCTGAGCAGTGTGCTTGGTTCTCTCCCTCCCAGGTTGGATGTGGACTCTGTGGGACCAGTTCCCTCCAGAGGAGCAGCTCTTCTTGCCGCTGGCTGGCCTGAGGCAGCAAAGCTTCCAGCCGTTCAGGACAAGCAGCGCTGAAACTCAGCTTTGAAACGGCCTTGTTTACATTGTGGAAACATGTATCCTTCCCCAAAGGACACACCATGCTTTGTTTTGCATCATTGGTTGGTGTACACATGTTTTCCCCTCAAACATCATGTGTTCTTTCTGTTATGGTGCATACTGTAATATTTGCCACATTCATTCACATTTTAAGCAAATTATTAAATAAAGTGCAATCTACATGAGGGAATGAGCTTCACAAATGTTTAAAGTACACGCATCAACACAAGAAAATGGCACTTATTTAAATATTTTTATTGTTTTTTTACTCTAAGATAATGCTATTTATATTTCATGATATAAAAATAGAATTGGGAACGATTTATGAACAGATGTAGATGTTTCAGCTCATTCAAAGACACTTCACAACAGTTTTATAATGGTTTGAACCAAGGGTAGCTTATTATTATTCATCAACAGATACATTTCCATTCTATTCATCATAATAAAAAATAATTAAAAAAAAGCCTGCCTGAAGAATATAAAAGCACAGCATCTCAAAAACTGGAACTGTTTATGAAACTAACATGAAAACCAGATAAACCTGAACTGAAAGCGATACGGGTCAGTTTTCCCCCCTCCTCACATCAGGGTGTTGCCAGTGACACCCACTGCTAACAGCATGGTCCACAGAGTCGCGGCAGCGGTTGCCACGGTACCGCTAAAGGTCTTGTCGTAGGCGTAGGTGATGATGTGCAGGGCCCCGCTGTAGGCCTCCTCACACGTCGGTTGGATCTGATCCATGGGGAGCTGGAAGGCGAACAATCCTTTGTCCCTCAGCTCAAAGGTGTAGGCCAAAGGGATCCCCTGCATCCGAGCCCAGTCTCTGGAGGAACCAGAGTTGGCGTCTGTAGAAAAGAGGGTACAAAGGTTTTACCGTTCCGCCCTCCCTGAGAGCCGCGTGGCAAAGAGGGGGCAAGGACCAGCAGTGACTTACACAACACATCCGGTGAGGTTCCCACAGTGTAGTTCATCCCGTGGACGCTCTTGATGGCGTCTGCGGCACCCAAACCCACCTCCATCTGAGGAACCAGACGATAGCATTTAGCCCACAGTCAATGGAAGCATCTATGTGCCCTTATGCTGCAGGGTCAACTGGGAAGCAGTTTTACGAGGCGGGAAATGCAAGGATCTAAAGATGCTGCTTTTGATACAAAAGTTTATTTAAAAAAAAATATATTATTATTATTATTATTTCAGCCAGTAACAATGTTTCAAATCCTGACTTTGTGACGACAAATATTGTGCAGAGCTGAGTGTGTGTGGACGGAAGTACCAGCTCGTTGTAGTTGGAGGCGATGAAGTTGGGGTTTCCATAGGGGACCAGCAGCAGCTGGCCGTAGGAGTGGATGGTGAGGAAACACAGGAAGTCTTCCTTCCGGGTTCCCACAAAATAGGTGACGGCTTGGGCCTCGGGCTCGGACGCGGCTTGGCTCCCGCAGTAGGTGTTGGAGCAGCAGTCAAATGACACCCCGATCGCTGTGAGGGCAGCCAAAGAAATCAAATCGAGGAGTCAGGCCACTTTTTTTTACATGCTTAAATCTTCTAAATTCTATAAAACAATACAATTGAATGCAAACATTTATGTTTTTTTAATGCAGATTTTGGCCACTTTGCCCAGAGCATCATGGGACACTGAGTCAATACAACACACTGATTAGGTATTGCTCATGTCATAGATTCACGTTTGTATAGTGTCAACTTTACGTCAAAGACGTCCGTTCACATACTGAATTCACTTGGCGGTAGATGCTGTTGTCCCACAATGCAATGCTTAGATCAATTAAAGGGGCGCGCCACAGATTTGACATATGATGGATCAGGTGACTCATCGGGCAGAGTACCCCTCAGCCTGTGAAAAGCAAAGTATGATGTCCGGACGAGCCTTGTCAAGTTTGAGAAAGTAACCCGGATGATATCATCGTGATGTCATCGGGGTTAAGGCCTTTACATACTGGGGGCAGGTTGTTTTTTTTGCGTGCAAATAATTGGCGTGTGTTTTTGTCATAATTTCTTTCGCACAGAACATGAATATTACGTTGCGAAAAAGCGTAATACATTCGATTTGTTCTGAACTTAAAGGCATTGACCAATGAGTTGCGCCTATGAAACAACAACAGGAAGACTCGGGAGTCCAAACCAAGACGGTTAAAGAGAGCACACAAAAGATCCGCTCCTTCCTTTACAATAAAATCCCCATATGTATACTATTCGCATGCAGGTATTTCACATTTCATGCCGTTCATTCGTCACACTATTGTCAAACACTTCCTGTTACAGAAATAATCTGCGCTAACAACCAGGATCTTGAGAGTTGTGGATATTTATGGTTCTGAGTTGCATTGTGGGAATTGTAGGATCCAGCGTTTTCTGCGCTTGAGAGCGCTCTTTAGCACCATGTTGAAAACTAATTGTGCATTGATGAGACCGTTTGGGTGACATCTTGAGGAGGAACAAGGGGCAGTTATCTCTGTGCGACACAAACTTGCTTATTGTTGAATAATATGGAGATGGAGAACCACAACAAGACTCACTGCCCCAGTTGGCATTAAAGTTGCGGTTGAGATCGACGCCGGTGCAGTTGCAGCCTGAAGGTCCCGGTGACCTGTTCTTCCTCCACAGTCGAGTCTACGGGACAAAATGCTCAGTCCGTTACATCAGCTGGTTCCCGGTAGTTCTATTAATTCAGTGGGATATAAAATGGGCACTCAAACATACTCCAGTGCTGCCTGGGATCGCTGTGATATCATTTTCTCCACCCAATTTATGTTAAAAATTAGATGATTTTCTACTTGGGTCACTCTTAGCACCAGAAATCAATTTGTTCTGTGATTGAATCATGGCCCGCTGCAACTTAATCGCCGTATCTTTAATAGACCGCCATTCTCGCATTATCCGCTCAGAAACCCCTGGAAAAGTAATTTGATTTGAAATTGTGAAAAAAAAAACGTGAGCACTGACTGTGTTGTCCTTCCAGGAATGGACGTAGCCGTCTATGTTGAGCACGGGGGTGACGTAGAAGTCCATGTTCTTCAGCATCTCCTGCATTTTGGGTTCGGTTTTGTGCGCTTGCAGGATCTGCAGGACATACGAAACTACTATTAAGAAGAAGAAGTCATGATTTTGAAATGGTCGTGCGTCTCTTACCTGCCGGACAAAGTACTGACAGAAGGCCGGGGCGATCCATTCCCTGGCGTGTATGCCGCAGTCCATCCAGATAGCTTTCTTTTTCTCCCCAGTGTTGAGGCCGATCTTGAAGACACATTCATATTGCTTCCCGTTAGGCCGCCACACAACACAAACATGCATTCCCAATCTGAATTCAACGGATCACAACGTTGGTTGGACCTTGAGCAGGCTGATGGTCCTCTTCTCGTACGTCTGTCCGTATTCCATTGTGGTCACGAGATCGGGGTGATCCTTCGCCACCTGAGCCATCCAGTTGGCGATCTGCGGAGTGAGAACGCACGCGTTACGCAATCCGAGTGTCTTGTGAGCGAGCGCTGTATCTGTCAAGAGTGAGACATGTGTCAGAGTGAGCTCATCGGAGGCCTTCTCACCTCCGGCATGGGATGATATTTGTAGTAGTCATGCTCCACTCTGAATGAGCACAGCAGCAACATTATTGAGAAGCAGTGGTGGAAGTCCGAGGTCCCGCCTCGTTGATATCATGTTGTATTTGCACAACAAAACTTCATGAATGAAACTCACCTCTCCACTGCGGCTGCTCCCGCCGCCAAAAGCACCACCACGAGGCTCAGTCTAGAGCTAAGCATTGTCGCCTTTGTGAACGTAAACCCCCTCGTTTGAGACTCCGGACCTCCGGGTGGTGCATCTTTATAGGAGGCCTCCATCAGATAGAGACACACCTTTTACTCAGCCGGAGATCACCTGTTGGTTACTGATTAATCTGAGCTGAGAGCCTTGACTTTACATTCTTTAGGCCGCTGATTTATTTTGATATTCTTATTATCTGTTGCTAAATATTAATCAAGGTCAGATGGTTTACAAATGCATAACATGTACTTGTACGATAGACTAAATTGCGGTGTGAGCCCTTTTGCGTTTCTGTTCCAGTGTCACCTTTTTTTTTAATACTGCTTTAGAATCTTTAAATCGCATCCACTCCAGCTCACTCTTTTCTTCACAAATAACTGAGAGCAGGTGATATTGAATCCCGCCGGCCGTCTAACCCCTCCTGAACACAAAGACTCATCAGGAACATCAGAGGAACTTGCATGAAAACATTGTATAATTCATAAGCAATATTGCTCCCTTCATCCTCTCTGGAAACCTTAAGTGCTGATATTTTTAGAGCATCCTATATCCTCGTCTGAGGGTAATACCATTGTGTTCAGCCACACAAGAGAACATGTTTCCCGAAAATTTATTTATGAGGGAGAAGATAAGATAAGCCCCACTAAGTCAAACACATGACAGGAAAAAAAATTAAAAAGAGCAAAGGTCCTCCAGTAGTCATAAATGCCGGTGTTGCACATATAGTTCTGTTTAACAAAGGGGGCATGAGTATGGGTGGATACCATTAGGATGTTAATGATTATCTGATTTGGACATTGTTGTCATCTTTAAATTTATGGTAAATTAATTTCATGGCCGTGGGGATAGAAACTTTGTCATAGTTTCACATTATTTATATTTATCGAGGTAATTATTAACAACCTGAATCCTCTTTTATTGCTTGTTCCATTACATCAGCGCTAAACTAATCATGGTTATATAAGATCGTTATCTGTATATTAAACCTTGTGCTATCTTGTTTTCCATTTCCCCCTCTCAATCAGTCGGCATGTTTTGATATATGTTTGTCTGTACAACAATAGTTTCTTTGGCACTTAAAACGTCTCAGAATTTAGTCGTATTATACTAGAGGGAAAAACTATGTTTTATTCATCAGTGAGGCGGAAATGTTGCTGGTCAACATCATCTGTGCTCAGGTGGACTGCATGACATTTTAGGCTCAGTCTACTTTTTCCAGGAACAATATTTTATGGTATCCCTGCAGTGCCTGCAGAGTCCTCATTGAAGTCGTCAGATCCCGCTTTTTGGTTTATTTTGGTGCTAAATTGCTGTGATGCACCTCCTAAAGATCGCCTGTGACGCAGTCTTTGGATTTTGTTTTGATGCTTCTTTTTTTTCTACCCCCAGCTGTGGTTGCTACTGCTGCTCAGGTAGACCGCCCAGTTCTTCTGATGATTGTGGGCAAGCTTCTGTAGCTGCTGTCGAAAAGTCACGTTACTTACCCAGGAAAACAAAAAACAAGCCCCCAAGAAGAGCGCATGAAAGCAAATTAGACATGGTGGGCAAACGGTGGAATTACAAATTCCGGGTCCGTCATGTCTAGCCATGTGGCCCAAAAATACTTTTCACCCATAGACTTACATTGGGAAATGAACGTCTGTAAATCAGCGGCAACTAAACAAACACATGAATAGATCTTATTTAAAACAGAGGCTGGGAGGCTGGGAGTCTGGGAGGCTGGAGGCGGGGAGCGGGGCTAAAGGAAACGCCCCAAAATGTGGACGATCGACTGAAAGACCCGGGTAATTTTATACTCAAAAGCTTTTTTTTGCTTCATGTGAAGAGCAACTTTCATGAATGGGGCCCCAAGGCTACATCCAGTTCTCTTTAAACATCCATGGACATAACTCAGTGAATCTATTACTCGTGTAAAGTTATAATAAAGTCACTTTAATATCCAACCTTCCCTTGGATATTAAAGTATTACTACCTCAGTCTTCACAACAAAGGCTCAAACCTCTTAAGATAAAATGTATAATTTTGGTCTCAAAGTTTCACAGAAAAAACATCTGTATCAAATTCACTGCAAGTTTATCAGAGTATTACATAATTATATATGCTCATCTCTGAAAATCAGTGTTACATTTGTAACAACATTTTATATGAATATAATTATTATTTAAACCAGTTCTCATTGAAATTGAGTCTAGAGCGGTCATCTCCTCACAAAACATCTGTCATAATAATCTGTTAATCATGATGTCTAGAGTCTGACCTATTGTAACCGGCAAAATTAAGATTGTAATAATTGTAAAATGCGCTGTAACGCTGCAAAGAATATGACACTGCAGCATTTTGAGAGTAATCAGAAGAAAATAAATTGCATTTCTCTCACCCATTTCTTTCTACTCGTGTTTCCATTGCTGCACTGCAGTAAAACCTTCACACGTTTAGTAACAAGCACTGAGACTTGTGCTGAGGCAGCTGGATTCTGGAGTCCGAGCATGCAATTTACTGTTAGGCATTAAAAGTGTTTTTTTCACATAGACAATTCTATGGGGAAAATCGAGCCGAGCCAACAATCTTTCATCGTTAAAGACATTGCCATCGATGGAAACGACTTCAACCTCAAATTCAATTCCTACAATCAACACGTTTGAATGTAGAAATCGAATGTGCTGCCAGGTCTGCTTTCATGTAGCCAGGCGAGGGGGTTTTGCAGGAATGTCTCACCAGCAGATGTCACTGCAATGCTGAGTTTAGGTGAAATCTGCAGCATAAGACACCTGGAGTACACCCATTACACAATGACAGCTATATTCTGAAGTACAGTCTATCAATGGGACTATGTCCTCATCTTAAATTCTCAATAAAAAGTAAGTGCAGTATGTCAAGTAGTCATTTATACCCGCTACTCAAAGTTGACCCTTTGAGATTAATTAGTGTCAGAGTGCGGCCTTTCCTTTACCCGGCCCTCCATCTGTCTTCGTCTGCCTGCTCCGTGGTTGTTGCCCTGACAGTGGAGAGCTTGCACGTTAATCACGCCTCAGCAGCTCCGGTCTTTGTTCCCACTCTTTTGCTGACATGTGCATTGTGTCTATTCAGAAGCTGCTCACGAGATACAGAGACCAGACCTGTCTCAGCTCCGGTGCTGTGTGCACAACCCAGAATCAAAGGCACATCATGGGTCGTTCCTTCATAATGATGGATGAAAGCGCTAATGCTTTTGGATGAGAGAGGCAGGCCGCTCTACTGCACTCAGACACGAGCTCACAGCCTGTCTGTCGGCATCTTTGAAGCCACTGATAGCATCTTAAAGTTTGGATTAAGAGATAAGAGTTTTCTCCGGGGGATTAGAGCTGAATTTGGATATATGCCGCTACTTCATGTGCTTATTGGTTGCGTCCGAAAGTACACCAAGTACTTACAGTTGGTGAGCTTTTTGATGTCCAAAACCTGAAACCAAAAGCATATGCATATTGAATACTATTTCCGGTGAAATATTACAATATGCAAACACAGGACACTATTCCGGCATGGATATCCCACAATGCAATGTGGTAACGTTCATAACAGACGATGGCGGATAGCTTTGCAACGTCAAAAACGCTTAAATTTAAGTATAAGATTCCACTTTGCCTAATATATATATATATATATATATATCTTTATATATTTTAAAGTTCTGCTCACAAATCATTGTTGCGTGACATGAGGTTGGCCCTGGTTGCCCTGGTTACCATGGTTACGCGTCTCAAAACAGGCAAAGAGGATCTAAGGAAGCAATTTCAAACGCATCCATTCTCTTCTATTCCCAGTTTGTGATTCATTTAACCAAAACATCACATCACCTGACAGTTTCCATCCAAGATTTTACGATCACTCCGGCCGTTACTTTCAGCAGTGGAATCATTGTTTCACGAGGTGCAGTTAACTTGCATAGTTGTGTAAACATCTGGACAGACTGCATAGCTGAGGGTCACGACAACTGTTTGGTGCATACATCTCTGAGGGACAATAGGGTTATTGTGGGTCGGCAGGTTTTAAGTGCAGTGTCTGTCGGTGCTGCATTGACATGTGAGTGAGTGTGTTTTTGCCTTAAATGGGTTTCAATGTGCCAACCCCAGAAGTTAGCATTGCACAGGATCCCTCGACGAAGACAAATGCAGTTTTTATACAGGATTTTACAAAAAAAACAAACGTAGACTTTGAGAGGGTAACCGTAAGTTAAACATGCTCCTTATTGTCTGTTAAGAATTGAACTTGCGCTGGGAGAGGGATAGTTTATCTTAGCGTAAAGCAGACAAGGGGAAAACAGCGTGACTTGGTTCAAAGTTTAAAAAATATATCAACAGCTCTGAAGCTCACTATTTACGAAATAAACTAACAATATTTGTGAGCTTTGAAGGCGCTGGTAGTTTAATTATTTGTATTAGCATGTTAGCTTCCAGTCATCATGCTATACTAAGCTAACCGTCTCCTAGCTCTAGCTTCATACTTAAAGGAGATACACAGGAGTGGTATCAATCTTCTCGTTTCACTCTCAGCAAGAAAGCAAATAAGTGTATTCTTCAAAATGTCCCACCTTTTTCCTTAAAGAAGCTTGAATATACAGCGAGGAGACGGTCAGAGGACTGGCAGCGAGCGGAAACCAGCTAGCCTGGCTCGGAAATGTAAAGATGACACCTGGAGTTAATTAGGGGGCTTTAGAGGTGCTGGTATGCAATCATTTGTTAACCTTTAGACAGACCCAGGCTAGCTTTTCCCCCTTGCTTCCAGTCCATGGGCTCATTACATCACAGGATTAGGAAAATATCCTCAAGTGAGCAAAAGTGGGTTTTTTTTCACGTCAAAGACACACAGCGAAGGTCATGGACTTCTATCGAGGTGCTTTTCTCTTCTCATACGGGAAAGTTCCACGAACTGTCGGTCCGCACTTAACATAGAGGAAATAATAGGCTCACGATAATGTGATGTGTGATTATAATGCCTGCATGGAACAGGATAATGTTAAATAATTTTATAGCGTAAGTAAGTGAAATGCCCCTGGAGCTTTGCCGTTAATAATAGTTCTCAGACACATTCACATCCACTCACACACTGATGGCACAGCCTTCGGGAGCAATTTGGGGTTCGGTGTCCTGCCCAAGGACACTGCGACGTGGACTGGAAGAGGCAGGGATCGAATGTCACTGACAAACTCAATTTAACATGCTTAATCTATACTAGGTTTAGGTTTTGACCAATTCATTGCTGCATCAAAAAGGTTTACACTTCATGTCGATGTGCCTCCACGAAGGACAATTCCACTCAATTTAAAAGTTTATGTATGTTGTTATCCGTCCCAAAGTTGTTCATGCAATACAATCATGCACCACTCCACTGCCGACGCAGCGAGCTATGTTTTTTGAAAAGTAAAGTTGCAGTTCTCCTGTTTTTTTAGGAAAGACTGGTGTTTGTTCTTCAGTATTGACAGCGCTTCCCTGAGGCACCCGTGAGCTTCTTTTTTTTCTTTTTCTAATGGGCAGACTGCGCAAAAATATTAGCAAAATATTAGCTTTAATTCAAAACATTAGCTTTAATTCAATTCAATTCAATTTGTTTTATAAAGTCCCAAATCACAAATTAGCCTCAGAGGGCTTTACAATCTGTACACATTACGCCATCCTCTGTTTCGGGACCTCACATCGGTTCTGGAAAAATTCCCCCTAAATTAACCTTTTTTCTTTTTTTAGCTTTATTGCTTCACCCAAGCTGTGAGTGAAATCCGGTTGATTTTTTCCACAAAGATTTTCAGTTTCACAAAAAATTGAAATGCCCACAAAAGGCCTCTTTGGAGCAGGATGCTCTGACACCCTGGAGAAGGTGAATGGTTTCCCCGCCTCGTCAGACATGCTGGTCACGACCTGCGTGTAGACACAGTGAAAATCGATGTGGAGACAAGCTGCCAAACTTGACAAACGGCTTCAGAGGTTTGAGAGGAAGCGACTTTTGGCATTCCTTTTAACAAGCTGTTATCTTTAAAAAAACAAAAAAAAACATTATGTAAAAACTTGGACAATACACCAGCACATATTTGCAAAGCCGCAGCAGTGCGCACAAACAGACACACACACACCTCCCACACAACGCGGTATGAAAGCAGCAACAACCGCGGCAGCGTTCGCTTGTAAAACCATCAGCAGAACTGACAGCAACCTATCGAACAAGTCCCAAACACAAATATTGGAGCCCTCCTCCCCCACAGAGCAAACTACCCCCCCCCCCCCCCCCCCCCCCCTTCACAGAGCCTCCAGACTTTGTTTTCTTAAAGCATCAGTATCCTTTCTCAAGTGGTTACACACAAGCTGAACCCAGAGGCGCTTGGAGAATGTTCCCCATAAACAAAGCCATCACGCCGCACATCAGGAGTCCTGCGGTCCGGCCAAGCGGCCAAATGGAAAATGTAACAGGGGTCCACCGGCTGCGGGCAAAAATATCCAAGGCGATGTATAAAACAAATAATTTTGAAACAGAGGCATAAACAAGACATTGAGCCTTTTGTCAAAAACAATCAAATGGATGTGCAATATATTTTATTGCACATCCAAGAGAACAATTTGTAACCATGGCACCATCATCTGCTTTAAATCACCAGACAATTTAAGAAAAAGGTATCGGTACCTTTCTCGAAACCTTGCACAATTACGGCTATTTGTCCGACTGATTATGTCTCCACCCCTGCAAGACCTGGTGGTTGCTTACTAGAGCGGAGCATTTGACAGCATCCATTCCTTAAACGGAAGAGATTGTTCTCTTATCGATTTGCCGGAATGGTACATGAAATTAGAACACCACATTGAAAGATGAGTTCTAACAACACTGCTAAGTGAGGGAGGGAGCTGGACTAAGCTTTCATGAGGCCCGGGCGGCCACCTTCGTTTCTGGGAAGTGAAGCCAATGCAGAAGGGCCTTAAGTTTGCATTCTATCAACTGACCAGCAAAGGGCGATTCCTCTGGTTGTATAGAAGTCTATGAGAAAATGACTCTACTTCTCTCTTGATGTATTCCCTCAGTAAACATTGTAAACATGAGTTTATGTCTCAATCTCTAGATTCAAGTCGTATACAGCATGATGGTCATTTAGTAAATGATGGTCCATTTAGAGTGAAATCCCCGGGCGCTTTTCAGTAGCCCACTGGTCCTGCTAAGGATGGGTTAAATGCAGAAGACCTATTTCATGTATGTATGTAAGAAGTATCTGATATGACAAACAAATTAAGTTTTTTAAATAGACCATAAAGCAAGGTATGCTTAAGGGCGGGCTGCCTGTGATTGACAGGCATAATGTGGGGAATGTTTTTTCTTTGGGAATTGGACACCGCAGGTTTTCCCAAATATAAAACAGCTTGGAGTGCAGTAGAGAAAGGTAATATACTAACGTACTGGACGTAACCACTTTATTGATGAAGATTAAACCAGTAGTTCCCAAACATTTTGTCTAGTTGGTTGTCTGAGTTGTTAGCAGTTATCTCCACTAAACTTCTCAGACGGTTTCATTTGAATCTGCTTGTAACTCCATTTTTGGTCTCCACCAAGTCTCTTTAGCAGCGAAATGCTCCACTATGTTCACCTGCTAGCTAAACACATTTTCACTGGCCTCCATGCTGCTTTTGAATGTTAACTTAAGCCTGCGACAGGAGAGATACTTGTTTTTGACTACAGGATCTACGTGTGCATGATGCCACGTCCCGTATTGGAGCGTTGGTTGTGTACATCCCAATGCCAGTATGTATCTCCCCAGTCTAATACTCTCAACAACAAAAAAACACGTACATACAAGTAGCTGAGAACACATAGTGGTCCTGTTTATACTGTCCATTTGAAGTTTGTAACGTTGTGGACAAGTCCGGACTAGAAAGCGCAGTCCCCTCAAATTGGCCGCTTACCACATTTCTGTCATGCAATCGGGAACAAGCAGACCCTCACGGATACGGAAAGTAAAACTGTGGCTTAAGTCTCCATGGCGCGAAACGTGAAATAAGAATACATGCAGTATTACAAAGAATCTGCATATACACTCATGTTGAAAGAGTATACTGTGTCTGTCTGCTGTTTGGTTCAGTGTTGAGTGGGGTTTTACAGTTCTTTCACTAAAATCACCTTCCCGTAACTGCAAGAAAGAAGCTGACAACAGTAAAAGGTGCAGTCGGTGTCAGACCAAAGGCATTGACCCAGAGATGGTAAGATGATAATACATAGCAAGGTGTTTGACATATTTTATATTTGACTTGACTTCTGCTGTCACTTAAAAAAAATGGCAATTTGAACTCTTTCGAAGAGTGAACCTGAAGTCACCACACCTCGCAGCTACACCGATAAAGAAGCCTGCTTGTGTCTGACTGAACTGTACAGTGACAGTCGTGAGCTGAATGGAGAGAAGGAGGGAGTGAGGAAGAGAAGGAGCGAGGGGGGAGAGAGGGAGGGTGTGTGTGAAAGAGAGATAGAGAGAAGGAGAGAGCTCCTCAGTTGCCTTAGCAGCGCAGCTTCATTCCTTCAGTCCGGTGCTGTGCGCGCTGAGCTGCGCTTCACTTTCACGGGGTGTCCCCCTGTCTCGCGACCGGTTCATTCTCCCGTTATTCTGCGGTGTTAGTTTATTTTTATTTTTTATAAATTAGCAAACTCTCTCAAGTTCCACGACGCCCCCCTCAACACACACACACACACACACATACACACACACCTCCTCTCTATCTCTCGGCTGTTATGAAGAAAAACGCGACGCTCGCGAGTTGATTCCAGCGGGTCTTGGAACAGCGCGCGCGGGGGTGCACGCGACAAAAACAGTACTTCTGACGACCGTCCTGTCGCAGGAGGGAGGATGGCTCTGCCTCTGCAGGCGGCGAACGCGAGCGCGCTGGATGCGGCGGGGCTGTCGGCGGGCTGCGCGCTGCCGGGAAACCTCAGCGTGGAAGTTGGCGACTATAATGTGAGCTGCCAGAACGGCTCCATCCTCCCCAGACCGGCCAGAGGAGTCAAAGGTAGGATTGGTTCTCCTCATCGCCTCCTCTACACCGAGCTGTCGAGCGTGAATCACCCGAGCTATATGGAGCTAAATCCACGCCATATGTTTTGTTCATTCGAAAAAAAGATTTGAACCTGAAAGATCAAGTTTTGTTGTTGACCTTTGAAAAATCCAACGATTTATTCAATATAAAAAATGTAATTATTTTTTTTTCAGGTTTAAATCTTTTTTTCAGGTTTCAGATATTTTTTTCAGGTTCAGATCGCATTTTCAGGTTTCTGACTTTCAGGCCTGGAGGACCAGCCTCAACCACGTTGTCTTCAGGTAACGTGGTAATTATGACTCACTACCTTCATACAGCATATTCACGGGATTGACTGTAAACTAAATTGACGCCAGTGACACAGTTAAGTTTAGCAAGCTGTTTAGACCGTACTTGGCATGAATAGCAATAAACTATGCCAGGTTGTGCCGTTCAAAAACTACACTATAATATCTGACGTGTCGCAACCACTGTGAACACCGTCCGCTGTGTGAGATGAACTGGTTTTAATGAGCTTGTTTATTATTTTAGGGTGAGGCAGATGAGCTGAACCTCTCTGTCATATTCTTATAAAGACTGTAAACAGATCAGTTTGCTGTAAACGTCACTAACCGCTCGTAAGGCCGTGGTTGAGACGCTGAGGACAAGAGTGAAAGTAAAGGTTGGTGCTACGAGCCGAAGCCTAAAACACTCACGTCAATAAATCCTTTTGCAAACGCTGTTGTCCGTCATATGTGTGTAATATATATATGTATTAATCTGATGTCAAGTTGATGCCTATCTATGTATTCATACACCTGTCAGAGAAATATACTGTAGCACCGCGTAGAGACGGTCAGCTGTGGAAACTGATCTGCACTGAATAACTTGTGATCCAACACTGTGCCGTTTTATGTCAACATGCAACAAGTGATATCTTCGTCATGAAGATGGACTTTTCGTGATGATGCTGTCAAAATCCTAAATGAATGCTGCAGCAAGCCGCTCCATCGTAATGTTTCAAAAGGCACACTAACTCCTGTGTGTGATTCACTGCAGGTCCTTATAGCAACACAATGAGTTAAGTCATGTTTAATCTGGATGAATGTGCTGCACAGGGTAGAATATCGTTATGATGATAGAGATGCATGATCGTAGTCTTTAATATAAAACATTAGCGATGTGAAACGGCACACATTGTTGGATCACAAGTTATTCTTTGCATATCACAGTTTCCACAGCTGACCGTCTCTACGCGGTGTTTCAGTGTTGTAGTGGCACTGATGGAGAGGTGATTGGGTCCGCCAGACGGTTGATAAGGGTGCACCTGCTGGGATAGCGGGCTCTTTCCCGTGTTTCCGTCGGTTCCACTAGGGTTGCCGAGACTTTGTTCCGTGTCTCTGTCGGTACACGCGGCGGTACCGAGGCTCCGTCCGTAGGAGACGGTTGTCAGGCGTCATATACGAGGGGCCGTTAGGGGTCTGGGGTGATGGCTGCTCCCTGAGCGGTGCACCCAAGGATAGCTGGGAAATCCACGTGGGGTGGCTGGGTTGCTGGACAGCCAGTGGGTTAGGGAGTTTCTTTTGGGTTGGTCTTTTCCTTGTTGGCAGTGACTGGTTCTTAATTATGTTTTAATTATATTTCTTTTTCAGTTAGTGAACCGCTGCCTTGGTCTCTTGTCTATTTTCTGGGTTTTCTGTTATTCATGTGTTGCCCATCGCGGACCAGGAGCTGTGAGTCCTGCCCGTCAGACCAGCTGTCACTGTGGACCCATCGTTGCTGCTCCCCAATAAAGGAGATACAAGAACTCTGGCTCTGGCGTGTGTTTACCTTTACGGTATTTGAACTGTGTATGCGGCAACGGGATGTTTCAGTATATTTCTCTGACAGGTGTATGAATGCATAGACAGGCATCAACTTGACATCAGATTAATACATAGATATATAATACACATATGACGGACAACAGCGTTTGTAAAGATTTATTGACGTGAGTGTTTTAGGCTTCGGCTCGTAGCACCAACCTTTACTTTCACTCTTGTCCTCAGCGTCTCAACCACGGCCTCACGAGTGGGTAGTGACGTTTACAGTAGGGATGCAACGATACCATTTTTTACAAACCGATACGATACCGATATTTTTATTTGTGTACTTGCCGATACCGAGTACCGATACCGATACTTCTTAGATTTGGTCTCCATGAAAGTGCAATTAATTTGGAGGCAGATTTTATTTTATCCTCTGCAGATTATGTCAAGCCTATAGTACAAAATTAACAGAAGGCTATCCCAAGCTTTAAACTTCTTGTGGAAGTCCCTCTAATGTCGGACCATAAAACGCCCCGTGTCCGGGTTCATAATGTAAGCGATAATATTAGGTATCGAGCAATTATATAGGAAGCTGTGTTCCAAGTTATGTTTCCGGTGCTTTTATTGTGGAGGGAGAAACGGAAAGGAAAAGAGTGGAATTGTGGGATATACGTGTGTGAAGGAGATAAAAAAGTGGTTCAAGTTACCCTGCAGCGTGTTTTCATTTTATTAGAATTACAAATATAGACACACAACAGACACTCGGCTACAATAATATCATCCGTAGCCGCACAACAGCGTCTGAATGAGGCCGCTGCCAGCGCTACTTCTGGCGGACCAGCAACAGTTTGATTCAAACCGGCAGGACGGCGGTGATGACGCGCAGAGCTTCTCAATTATAGATGTATTAAATATGGAAAATTTCAACTCTCGCGTCTAACGTGCCGCCGGCGTAAATTTGCGTCTGTCGCAACCACACGCGTCTGTGCATAGACTTTACATGTAATCTGGTCGCGCGAAACATTTGCGTCGCGTTGGGACGGACTGATTACAAGTAACTCCGGGGCTGTCAGCCACTAACAAGAGCACTAATATGAGCACTAATATGTCATACACACGTATGCAACACCGGTTAATAAGCACAATATCGATAAAGTCTTGTATTGTACTCGCGTCTCACTTTTCTCCTGTCTATTGAAAGAAGTGAGCGCTGCGTAGCGAGGATCCAAGATGGCGGCTCCAGATTCTGCTGTTGAGACAAACTGGCCATCTGATTGGACGGCAAAACAACTTGGATAGCGTGATTGGCTGCTCAGAAGTTGAGACTGTTGAGACAGTTGAGACAGAGAAGAGTGTCTCCGGCTCCGCCACGGGGTTGCTTCTCCACAAAGCGCGACCAGTTTGTTGTAGTGAAATACTGTTGAGTGAGTATCGGTTCTTGGTATCGGCCATTGAAACCGATGCGAGTACGAGTATTTAACGCAGTATCGGTGCATCCCTAGTTTACAGCAAACTGATCTGTTTACAGTCTTTATAAGAATATGACAGAGAGGTTCAGCTCATCTGCCTCACCCTAAAATAATAAACAAGCTCATTAAATCATTACCAGTCATTACCAGTTCATCTCACACAGCGGACGGTGTTCACAGTGGTTGCGACACGTCAGATATTATAGTGTAGTTTTTGAACGGCACAACCTGGCATAGTTTATTGCTCTTATATTGCTGTTCATGCCAAGTACGGTCTAAACAGCTTGCTAAACGTAACTGTGTCACTGGCGTCAATTCAGTTTACCGTCAATCCCGTGAATATGCTTTATGAAGGTAGTGAGTCATAATTACCACGTTACCTGAAGACAACTTGGTTGAGACTGGTCCTCTGCCTTCTTTGTTACGCTGTCCCTCATGAGACCACGCCCCTGCAGTAGAAACCATGCCTCCACGCCAAATCCGTGCCAAAAGTCTGAAACCTGAAAAAGCGATCTGAACCTGAGAAAAAGATCTGAAACCTGAAAAAAATATTTTAACCTGAAAAAAAATCTTGCACCTGAAATTCTTTTATTTGAAACTGTAAAAAAAAAAAAGAGTGAAAGTTGAAAATATAAAATCTTTTACTGAAAACTGAAAAAGTGCTTTTATTAATAAAAAAAACAGAACTGAATCAAAATTATATTTAACCTCAAAAAACGTGTCATACACATTTTTATTACGAATACATCGTTGAACAACAAAACTTGATCTTTCAGGTTCAAATCTTTTTTTCAAATGAACAAAACATATGGCCTGGATTTAGCTCCATAGCGCTGAGCTGTGAAACTGTGTTCACACTTCAGATGGAAGTGCTGCATTGGGCAAAAAACATAATTAAAAGGAAAAAGACAACATCTGGCCCCAAACTGTGTCTTAATTATTGTCATATTTGCTAAATAGCCTTTCCTTATTTCCATAGAAAACATGTGCATATCTGTAAATGTAAGTCCTACAAAATAAAAGCGCAAAACCCCTTCGGTTGAACCGATGCTTTTATTTCCCGCTTGATAATGTTGTTTGCTTCTAATTACATACTGGCACCTATGACTGATTGCCTGCTTAAAAATGCAATCAGCAGACCTAGAGTCATTTAATTTCAGATTATTACATTTTCAACACAAACTACCACAACAAAAGCACTTTTATTTTCTAACCATGACAGCTCATATCTATATTTTCCACTACCTGCCTATAACACCGTAAACGTTTAAAAACAAATATGTGCAATCAGGAGTTGTGTTTAAATCACATTACTCAGCCTCAATGTGTGCAATCCATCATGGAGCAGACCAATTATACTGGCGCTTCCCTCTGCATCAATAATATCGGAGGGAGAGTCATTGTTGTGTGCGTGTGCGCGTGCGTGTGTGTGCGTGTGCATGCGTGTGCAGTGCAAGAAGGTGTTTAAATCCTGAATGTTGATATTTCTCGTGTATTATTCTCAAACTGCTGACTGCACATTGAGGAGATTAAACCCCACACCAGAGAGGAAGATACGGCCCTTCGTCTCCTATCGGGACACCATGTGGAAAATAAGGGGTGATTGAAGTATGAACGTGGGCGTTCCCGCCTTCTGCGCTGCATTACTTGTATTGACCTTACACAGGACCGGCACATCCTAACTCTAGCCGGAGAGTGATCCAGCGCTGCGGGGTGTGTGTTCAGTGTTCGACCTAGAGGAGGGTCCTGCTGATGGATCGCTGCCAACAGTCCTCTTTTTATGTTCCCTCTATCCCCCCTCAGGCCGAGAGAGCTGGATTATGCGGGCGTATTGCTCTCTGTGATGAGCCACTCCAGCGCGGGATATTAAAGCGCCACACACACACACACACACACACACACACACACACACACACACACACACACACACACACACACACACACACACACACACACACACACACACACACACACACACACACACACACACACACACACACACACACACACACACACACACACACACACACACACACACACACACACACACACACACACACACACCCTTCACTTGTGGAATTTCTGCTCTTCAATCATTGAATTGGAGATTTGTGCAGAGCTTCTGGTGCTGTTGGATAAACAAAACAATAACAGGCAGTAATAAACACGACAGCTGTTGGATCCCAATGAACCGAAAAGAAAGTTCAGTAAACATAGTCTGATGTATTTGGACCAGAGCACTTTGCAGTTTATTGTCCATGCAGACTGAGCTGCATTCCTTTAATATTTATTTTTGTTGGTTATGTTTTGGGTAAAAATCATCATATCAATTCACATATTTTGAATAATAATTATTATCAGCATTCGATAGATAACTAAATGTATTCTGAGAAAAACTCTGAAATTTCCAAGGTGGAACCAGTTCTTTTTAACATTTCTTTTACTAATTATTAAAATCTACCCGAAGACAGAGGACAAACGAGACAGGTGACTCCTGCACTCTCTCGGTTTGAAGGCTCCCGGGGCGACAAAACTCTTCATAAGACTAAACACACTTCAACATGTGAACACTTTTCTTTACAAAAGAAAAAAGATTTCAGTTGTTAAAGTTTGATCCCTTAATTTGCTCAAATTGACCCAATTTGCATCCCAAATCGCCCTCCTCCTCCTCCTCCTCCTAACTTAAATTTAAAACACGCAGGCTTGATGGACATGTCATTTTCCCGAGGACAACATTATTGTCAAGTCCATCACGAATAAACGCCTGTGTGCCGGCTTGGTAATCATAAAGAAGAAGAAAAACCCTACATACATAACTCCAGAGCTTTCCTGAGAATCGTGACGTTTTAAACTCTTCTTCAGTATCAAAGTCGTCCGGTGGAAGCTGACGGTACACCACTGGGTGCATCGCAAGTCTGTATCTCTGTACCTGCAGTACAAAAACATGAAAACAACACCTGACAGGGATCCCATTATGGGATCTCGTGAGCGTTAAATACACACCGTTTTCAGTTTTGTCTAAGAGCAATAATAAAACAACGCGTCAACCTCGGGCTCTGGGTAAAAAAAAAAAGGCTGGGAGGCTTGCCAGTGCAGAGAAGGCATGCTCTGTATGCACAGTAATGGTGGAGGGACGCCTCAGGACTCCCCAATTTCTACAACGCGTCGTCTCACAGAAGACATTAGCTTCTTCCCGTCGGGTGTGTACACGGTGATGTAGACTGTCATAACATGATCACGGGAGTTAGATCAAATAATCAGAGACGTTTGAAGCGACCTGGCGAGACAGCACACAAACACACACACGCACGCACACTAATATGTCCTCCCTCCTGACTTTGAGCTGCTGCTTCTTGTTAGTAAACATTCAATAAGGAAAATCAATAAGGCGTTATGGCTTTTATCGGTATTTATCTCATCAGTTCACTCCATAAAAACGATGCAGTTATCGCAGATTATGATGGTGTATGGTGTTGTCAGGAGGGTAGACAGCACAAGTAATAAAGAGGCCTTCAACCGTATAATAGTTGTACTGAGCTGTAATGGCCTTCGTTGGCACAACGGCTTTATGAGCTTGTGATAGCGGAGGATTGGAAGCAGGCAAAGCTGGAGTTTAATGTGGTTATCTGACATTAGTCAGACTCGATATGAAGGAGGACTAATTTCACCGTCGGTTAATCCTCCGTCATGTGACTCGCCGAGTCACAAAGCAAATTCAACACTGCTTCATGGCAGTGGTGCAGGGAGAGAGGGGGGCTTTTGTAAGTCACAAGTCTTTGCGCTCAAGTCCCAAGTTAAGACTGACAAGTCCAAAGTCAAGTCTAAAGTTAAGATGGACTAGTCCCAAGTCCAGTCCCTAGTCAAGAAAAACAAGTCCCAAGTTATGGGACTCAAGTTTGACTCGGGTCATGTGACTTGAGCCCACACCTCTGCTTTATAGGGCTCTCCTCCCCTGTGCAACCCTGAAATATAGGAACTGTAACTTCTGATTGATTTTTCTTCTGTAAAGTCTGAACCTCACAAAGTTTGAGGTCTCTGTAGTCCGGAAGAAGTCCAATTAGTAATTTGCACTGCAAGGTGCTCCCTTTTGAAACACCGGTGCCTCCCCGCTGGCGTTGTTTACATCGTGATTTATGGGAATCAAGTAGCGACCACCTCGGCTGAATGTTTAATTCCATAAAGAAATCCCTCAAGAAACAGCTCCGGTAATAGGCAGCGACGAGGCGCTTGTTCAAATAAGACTATATCCAGGCAAACGAGGAAACTACCATTTAATCAATTTCAACAAGCTCGGATCAGAATAGTTAATTTCACTTCCTTTAATGAGTATTATAGTGGTGATTACAACTCTTCAAAAGACAAATGGCTGCAGTACAGGAACTCTGCTAAATGCTGTTCTTTAAATAGACACAAGCTCATACCTAGTCTTCTATCTGCCGTACTCGTTGTGCCCCTCAAGTTTCCATCCTTCTCTTTGCTTTCAAGTTAAAATATTCTCTTTGGTATCTTACAATATGGTAATGGGGCCAATATCGGAGGAATTAATGGCGTCAAAAGCAAAAGTGCGTATCTGGCGAGGCCTCGCGGGTAATTTAAGATGCGCTGAGTTTGTTCGCAAGCTACGATCAAACTCCGCCACGAGACGTCCAAAAATGTCTCGGTAGAGAGGGATCAATACGACTCTCTCATGGGAAAGACTAATTGATTTAAATTGTGCTGACTGTAGCAGTAGCTCGCCTCGTTAGAGTGATAGCATGCGATACAGATGCAGAGCACCGGGTGCTTGATTGCTTTTGTCAATGGATTCCTTTGCCACCATTTTTTTTTAAAGATCCAGTAATGCAACGAGCCAGATTATCATAACACCCGCAGATTGAGTTTGGTCATTTTGGTCTGAAAGGAATCCGCATACCTGACTCAAGGTGAAATCATGCTTGGTATTCTGTGGTGGTGCTTCTTTTGTGTTTAGACTGAAGAAGCAAATCTTTTGACTTGATCCGTGTGGAAAAAAGACATGCCGCCAACTTTCTCCTGCAATTTGGAAGGAGGCGACGGGGATTAAAGCCAGGGAGCCTCAGTGATGAGAGATATTGATTTATCTGCAGTGTGGACACAAAATCTGGCATCGGAAGCGGCCTTCCACTCTGGGGAAAGATTCATGAGCATGTTTGTATTAGTATTTGGGGTGTTTACTTGTTAAGAATGAAATGAGTCCAAAACACAACCATTCATGGTTGTAAGGAAACAGATGTTATAACGAGAGAAGAAAAGAAAAAAAGATTCAATTTCAAAACACTCTGACTTATTTTCTCATGTGCTGTGTAGCGGATGAACACCGTAAAAGGTAAGAGTGCACAGACAAGTTCATAATTCTGAGCCACAGTCACAAAGTTGATTGGTTTTTATTCACCTTCCTGCCAAACACATCACATAAAGTGGGAGTGCCAGTGACCCAAATATGAAAAGCCAATAAAAGTTACTGTATTGAAGGTTTTATAAGGATCATCTTATCTTTACTTCTACCGTTTCTCTGCTTTCACTGCATGTTATATTGGCCTTGAAATGAGAAAAAGCTTTACGAGGCTCCAGAAACGTCAACCAGTGATAGATCTGTCTGTCGTTTGAATTGAGGACCTCTTTTTTTTTTTCTCCACAAAAGAAAAGATGTTTTTCTCTCTGACTTTCCAAATGAGACTCTTAATAGGAATGAAAATGTAATTTTAAGATTTTTATTGCTTGAAGGAAAAATTGGAAATGTCTCAGCAGTGTTCTGGGAAATGTCATTATATTAAAGGGATTTCTCTAATATTCTGGCAGAATTCAGTGATTATGTGTTTGCATAAATCAGTTTGAGTCATATCTATAGCTGAAAAGATAGACTGGGGTTCTCTGGGACACAGAGTTATGTCGAAAATTCTTGCAAAGATTAATTTTAGAATATTTTGCCACTCCAGCAAGCATATCCGGTTTCTGAAAAAGCAGAAAATGGTGTTAGCATGAGCACGTGAGCGGGATATTCAAAACAGTCCTGAGCCATTCATGCTATGATTAAAAATAAATATACTTGAGAAAGCGAATCAGTTGCCGACTCCCACAAGTTCGGGACTCATTTCCTGACTCATTTCTGCTGCGTCACGGGTTCATTTCCGAGGGGCTTTCGGCCCGCTTGTAATTAGGAGGAACATCAGATCTGGACGGAGCCGACAGTCGTCTCGAGCATTTCATCATCTCACACGGGCTCGGGATGAAATACCACCTCACGGCGAGGCTGTGATTAAAAGATAGTTCAGAGTTGTGGCGTCTCATCGCCGCTGAGATGATTACTGTTCATTATTACCGGTGTGAGTCACGTTGTCCTGGAAACACCTACCGCGGCGGGAACCGGCACAGTAGGCGGTTGTGACTACTTTGCCAGGTGTTTTTTTTCTTTCTGGCTGTGGACAGACGGCCAACACGGTAAGCATCGCAAACTGTGCAGGACAGACTGTCGCGCAACTTCACACGATTGGGGGTTGTGAGAGCAAGGAAGTAAGGAAGTAGGGACTTTGTGTCCTACCCGGTTTGATCCCATCTTATGAAGGTCTCTGTTTAAAGATCGTTTTATTCATGTATCAGGATGAGAGCAGGCGATCCTTATAAATGTTCCTCTCACTCCACATCCATCAACGAGAGACTTTCAAAAGCTTGCCATCCATATTAAGTTGGTTTAATCCTCTCCTGAAGATAAGATAAAGTGCAGTGATAACATGGTAATGATCCTCGGTCCGTTTGCACTGCAGCAGCCAATAGGATACGCAGAACAAACAGAGATTAAATAAACATAACTCAGCCCTGGGTCACGGCTATAATGTTCAACTTTAACAACTGCTGCATAGAAGCATCTCGGAGACCTTTTTTTTTTTTTTTTTTTTTTTTCTTCAATCGGCAATGTATTTATAGATAGATTTGAACGCAGCTGTCACGCTTGAGGGAGTCAAAGGAACCAAAGTGAATTATCCTGCAGCCGTTGGGCCCAGGGGAGCCAGACATACCGCCGGTGCTCAATGAATAGATAATTCCCTTTTCACTCGGCTGGATTGCTCCCGATCTAACACAATGGAAGCTGCTGAGCTTCCATCGCCCACTCGGTGTCCATCTCTCTGCAAAACATTCTTCTATCAACTCGGCCGCGTCGTCAACCCTCAGCCGATGAAACCGCTTTCGGAGCCGCCAGAGGATTTTCTGATCAAAAGAATAATTCATATTTGCAGCGCAGGGTGACTGGGTCTCTCAGATGGCATAGGTGATTAACATGCTTCCCACGGCGTCCTGGGTTCAAATCCCTCAGCCACGTTTTATCTTTCCCACAGTTCTTCTGCAGATTGTCTGATAAATGCGACTAGAAATTGACTACGGCCTCTGGTTCCTCTACATTTTCTGTATTCATTTCAACACAAAGACGAACAAAAGGTGAAATAGTGGGCCACGTAACGTTTGGTGCAGCGTAGGACTTTTGCCAGAGATAAGGGTGTTTAAAACGGCTCATATTTTATTTATACAGGACAATGCCACATGAGTCAACACTTATGTACCTGGTGCAGTGCTTTATAACTGCTGTCCGCGAGACACCCCAACACTAATGGAGGTAAAGAACCACGAACACGGGACAGTAAGAGCCAGAAATTAAGTTAGAAACTAAATCAGCATTCTCGATGAATGAATGAGGGAGAACAGATGGGAGCAGCAAAACCACGCAAGTTTATAACATCCACTCTTCAGTATATATAACTAGCACAAAGCAATATGAAGCAATACAAGCAATACTGTTAATAATTCTGCATTGCATACGTTAGCCATGCAGAGCAACATTAAGCAATAACAGACACAATACAACATTAACAGCCAATCTGTATATCATAGCTTTAAAAAAAAGTCCAATTAAAACATATTTTATTCGTAAAAATAAAGTAAAGTATGGATACTTTAATAATGTAATACGGCATTAGTGTTGTCTCTTCCTCGTTGTAAAGGCTGCATGAAAGTGATGTAATAGTCTGACTAACCAGATGGCTCAAGCTGTGTTTTATCTGCCTTCCCCCACGGAAGTCATTATAGCCACATTCCTGATGATTAGCAAAAATCTCATATGAATGAATCTCATGAATATTTTGTGAAGGCACAAATGGCCAACCCTACAATAGCCTCACAATATCGGCCCAGAGGGTGTTTGGTTTTCCTCCATGTCGCCCGGCCCTAATGAAGACCTCTGGCCTTCTCTCAGGTCGCTGTGTGTCATCAGAGGACTCAGCACATGGTCCTGAGACCTCGTCCTGTTGGTGGCTCTCAGCCCCGACCAGACTCGCCCCGACAGGCCCGTGTGACTGAAGGGAACATCCCAAATCCCCTCTGGCCGGGCCGCCCTGCTCCTATGCTGCTCAGCTGTGTGGCAGCGCTGGGCCGAGGCAGGACACCCGTTCAGGTTTTAAGCGTCTGCACAGAAGATGTTCTACGTTGATCCGTATTTTGATCATTTGATACTTTATTCGACGCTAACCGAGAATGATGATGATGGTGCAAATAATGTTGACTTATGATCTTGTTCTTCTAGTCGGAGTGATATTACCGCATTTCTGTTCAGCCCGCATGATGTTGTTTGTCTTCCATCGTTTTCTCTCAGTATTATTAATCTAATTTGAATTTGGTCACAAGCGCAACGGAAGATGTTGATTATTCAAAGTTGTCTCATCTCGTGATTCTCATTTCCCAGGTGAACAGCCTGTTCCCGTCTTGGTGTTATTTTTTCACCTTTTCATACGTCGTCTTCTTATTTTGTCATTCCTGGTGTCGCTTGATGCGTGTGCTGCCGGAGCGATGGCGAGAAAAAGCCCTGACATCTGAATGCAGACGAGGACAAAAACCTGCTTTTGTGAAGCCAACTTTGTTTTTTGTTCATCCAGACCACCAGGCAGTTCATTTAATTACTTTTGCGACTGTTCCCGGTTACGTCAAACATTTTATTTGACATTATAAAACAAGTTCATATTTCATTTTTTTTTGAAGGCAGATAACATTCAATCAATTTAATTCAAAGCAATGTGCTGTGTAATTCACTTCTGCAAATATGCTTCGTTCCTTTAATTGATCAGCTGAGTTAGATAAAAGAACTGACCTGAGAAATTTCTCTCTCTCTCTCTCTCTCTCTCTCTCTCTCTCTCTCTCTCTCTCTCCATCAGAGATGGACTCGTTCCGCATCCTGCTCTACTCCCTCATCTTTCTGCTCAGCGTCTTCGGCAACCTGCTCATCATCGTGGTCCTGGTGCTGAACAAGCGCATGCGGACCGTCACCAACTCCTTCCTGCTGTCGCTGGCGGTCAGCGACCTCATGATGGCCGTCTTCTGCATGCCCTTCACGCTCATCCCCAACATCCTGGAGGACTTCATCTTTGGGGGCGTCATGTGCAAGACCGTCTCCTATTTCATGGGTGAGGATGGGTTTCCCGTTTTCCGAGGCTCGCTTTCCTGCCGAGAGCTTGCTAAATATGAAGCTATAGGCAGCAGCTGCCTAGCTTAGCTTAGCTTAAAGACTGGAAACAGTCTTCCAGGAAGTCACTGTACACTTGGCGTTTCTACACTTTGTTTTTTGTACAGATGTTAATAGTGAGCTTTATAGGTGTTTGTAGGTTGTATTGCATGCAACATCCTCTGTTCCAGGACCTCACATCGGCACATTCAAATCAAATATAATGCTGATTCAAGTGGCCCATTATTTCCAAAATTATTCAAGGAGTCTCAGTTTTCAAGAGCAAGGGAGGGGATCAAATGGAACCAATTTTATATAAGAATAGTCAGGTCATTCAGGGACTGGGTTGAAAGGTGTTTTTCTTGTTCCAGAATGGAAACTTTGAGTTTGTTTTTTAAGTGGGTGGCAGCCGATCAGAAAAAAAGCTCCAGCTTTAAAATCCTGCAGAGAGAAAAAATGCTCCATATCTAACAAGAGCTTTCAGAGAAGCTTTTTTCTTTTTTCTCCCGCCTATCAAAGGGCAACCATCGTGCTCAAAGGGGCTCGAGCAGTCGCGCGTCTTTGTGTGACCGAGCGATGAGCTGGCTCCCGAAGTCAAGACCCCGTGTGAGGGCCTGAGTCACGCTGATGCACAAGAGGCGGCGGAGAAGGGCCCCCGAGATCCGCTGCAGTGCTTTGTGTCTCCGCTCTGAATGGCCGAGGAGGGCTGTTGAGTCCACGATCCTATTATTGTCTCAGAAATGCACTGTACGATCTGCGAGGAGAGGACGGCGGAAACTCCTTTTTCAATTACCGGGTTCTCTGAGTCGTGATGAGAACAAGGAGGAGGCCGGCAGACTCAGACTTTAAATACAAACCTTTTTGTTATTGTCTGATATTTTATATATGTCGGCTTGTCATCACAGTCACAAGAAGGGAGTGGTTAAGCTGACAAATAACCGTTGTTAAAGGATGAATCACTCAGCCAGCTGAACTCCGGCGTTTTATTAAACGGTGAATAATGACTTGGACGTCCTCTGCTGCAAATGAGACGGATGCTACTTCCTGGATCAGTTACCTAAGAACCACAATAACGCTTGGTTCTCTCCGCACAGCCAATGCAGTGATTAAGAATGTCATCCGTCTCGGTTTGAATCAGCATGGGGTGAGGCTTGATGACCTCACCATGACCTGAAGGTCCTGTTCCTCAAAAGAGATCCAAATATGCGGCTCTGGAAGCTGGAAGTCTGGACCAGTTGATGGAGTTGTGAGCTAACTGCTAACACAGCTGGTCGATCCCCGAGCTTCTACAGTGTGTTCTGTTTACTGCTTTAGTTCTCTGGACACGGTTCCTTTCAATTGAGAGTTACTGAAGGAGGGAAAAAAAGGTTCTCAGAGCTGGTGAGCTCGCTGACTGTCAATTAGATAGAGAGTTGCGATGTTATCCTGCCACAGGAGGGCCTCGGGCGGCCAGCCTTAAAGAAGAACCCTCCCCACCCCGCTTCTTTTGGAGCCGATATGGGCTGGAATATTCGGTTGGAAGAGTCTCAATAATGATGCAAGTCCCTCTGTGTGTTGCTCGTTTATTCTGCCCATAATTTTCCAGTCAGCGTTTTATGAGTTTTCCAAAGTTGACTGTTTTCATCTCCTGCATCGGGAATTGATCATTTCTAACTTTTAACTTTGAAGCACTGCCAGTGTTTGTTGTCCGGAGCGCCTCGCAGGACGGGGGCTCTTCTGTCTTCATCTCAGGATGGACAGAAGACCCCTCCCCCTCCTCACCCCTCCCCCTTGATCTGAGCCTCCCATGAGCACGGCCCTCCATCAGCTGAAACGGATCGATACGCAGGATCGCTGTGACGGTCCTCCCCCATTGATTGCGCGACAAACTCATCTACCCTTCGCAAACTCATCTATTGCACACGATCATTAAGACATATGATACACCATCCATCCTGCCCGTTCACCTGCCACCTCCGTGCACACATCCATCCGCCCGCTCGCTCGATGACCGCGTGAGTCATGGCCCCCGTACTGTTTCGCCGACAGTTATGAGATCGATGTTGCAATAATCTGGGGTGTGTGCATTTGTGTGGTCTTCGATCACCCTCATGCATCCATGTTTGTGTTTTGTCGTTGCCGGTCATATGATGCAATTACCAACCTACTTACAAGCTCAGGTTGGCAGGCCCCACCCCCCTCAAGGGGCAGCTTGCATAATGTAGTCGAGTTTGGGGTTTTTCGACGCTTCCAGCGAACTTTTACAGAACTGGCTGGGAGCGTCTGGCACCTATGAAACATTAATTCCATTTGTAACGCCTTTAGGATTCTGTTCAACTCTCAGCAGAGAGAATCAGGTGCGAGCCGACAATGAACAATGTTTCTGCTGAAGGAAATTTAAATCTCTCCCCACGGACGGAGGTGTGCTGGAAGACCACTCGAATCCGAGCTTCAACGGTTTCGCTGGAAAAGCCACTTATCAAACTGCGAGTGTTCGCCCCGGCTCGGGTTTAATGAACAAGAAAAAAGGGATTAGAGCTTCCTCGTCCTGAGACGGGAAGATACAGCACGGAGGGAGGAAAGAATAGGAGCGTTTAGTTGGTTACTGGTAATTAACTGGCTGCACCTTGTCCAGAATCTCCTGTCCTCCAACATTAGCCCTCTCATACTGCCAAGTGTCAGGGAGCAAAGCTTTGATCAGCACGGACGTCTGAGAAATCTTCAGGACTTTCTGCAGCAACAACTGAGACGTGCACTCTTTTTAATATAAGCAGCACTTTTATTGAGGGGCTGACAGTGTTTTATTTCTCGGTAATGTCATAACTCTTGAGGGGCCAAACAAATGGCTCCGTCAATGCTGCTGATCACAGATCAGCGTTTGCTCCCCCTCCCTGCCAGTAATAAAAACAGATGGTCAAGCGGACTGAAATGTTGAAAGGACAACAAAAAAAAAATCAAATCCCTTAGACAAGATGCACACTCATCTTTGATCGGTCTGCGTGCCTTCTGTTGCATCATCGATCCAAATTACCCGGGTGTTGGGCGCCATACATCACCTGGAAGTGTGCTTCCTTTCAGTGTGCATGTCACAACCTCCCAGTGATCATTCCATATCAGCGTAGGCCATTTGAGGTCCAGCAGCTCTCCCTCTGGCGGGGCTCTTCCTCACGTATCCACACACTGGAACGTTGCCTCTGAAGGCTTGTTCTGCCAAGAATAACAAGCTCATAATACCTTCTGGTGGGTGGACTCATAGGAGGCGATATGGCCCGACTGGTCGACGGTGAAGGCGGCCTCGTTCATCGGATAACACGTGTTCATTAGTGAGATCTTTGGAGGGTGCCGTTTGGAAGATGTAGTTACGGACTTTAGGCTCGCTGTTTGCCCCGCTTGCAGTCTTGATGCTAAAATAAGCTGACAGTTGCTTGGCTGAAACTTTACATTTACCAGACATGAAAGTACTATTGATTTACTGAAAGAAATCAAATACATTTCCAAATAAATGTCAAACTATTCCTTTGGAACTTCTCTCTATGCATAGGCTGTGTTTTCCTCCTAGTTTGATCTGCATTTTACCGCCAATTGTTATTCCCACCGCTCTCTTCATAACCCCTTTTGTCTTTTAATCCTGCTGCGTGTCTGTTTGCTTTGTAAAGCACTTTACAAAAGTGCTGTATAAATAATTCACCTTTTTCTCGTCTTCTACCAGTTATTTTTATTGTTCCTTTTGAGAGAAAATGCGTTCCACGTTTTTTAGCAATCAGCGTGAGCCGGCGCTGTGGCTGGGCATGACCGCCTTCCAGCGTCAACAAAAGAACCCCCCCACCTCCCTTGTGTGTGTGATTCGGTCTGTGTCAGTGCTTCACGCTTGAAAGAGATGTGTGGGTATGAGAGACTTATTGTGCGAGACGCTTACAGCGCCGATGCACTGTAAAGATCTGCATCGGTTGACTGTGCCACCCACCTCCTTCTGTTTAGCCCGGAGCCGGAGGTGGCGGGTTTTCGGTGTACAGTGGGTCGACTGTCAATCAAGCTTTACACCATGAGCCTATAGACGGCGAAGGCTCTCTGACAACGAGCCACCCTGCTCTTCTTCTGCTGAGCACATAAATACGTCTCATGTAAATAACTTCTATTCGGTGGCCAAGATTTAGGATTTAAACAGGAAGTTAGAGATTTTTCCCACCTCCGATACTTGAACTTCCGATACAGAGTAACAATCTGATACCAGATGAAATAAAGACAGTAATATTTTATTTATTATTATGTATTATTGTCAGATAAATGCAGATAAATGCGTATGTACAGGAAACAGCTCCACTAGAAGCAGAAGGTTGCTGTGGATTCAGAGAGTTATGCTGTGGGCTTTGTTTTCCTCAATAGTTGCTTACACTTTTTGATGCAAACTGCTGTAAAATGTAAAGTGTTGGTGGACCGGGCCAAATAAGCATAATTAACAATACTTCCTGTTGTTTTCACGAACTGACATGCACCTGTGTCTTTCATCTCACGCAGTATCTGAAATCCCCTGCTCTGAGCCAATAAATCCAGTGGTTTTAGTTTTATGTAGTATCCTGTCAGGTTTCATGTTAGTGTAGCAGCTATCACAAAAGATTACCCTTCTATCAACGAACTGAAATGCTTTTAATAATGCAGGGTCTCTCGACTGCTGGCGAAGCATAAAAGGCATTCAGACGTCTTTCTGTAATAATGATGTTCTCTTTGTTCTGGGGTATCCCGACCAGTCAGTGCCTTTGTTCTGTCAGAGGCAGGAGAACGGCTTCATCACATTGCTGCTCTATCAGACTCCGCATCAAACCCCCACAACCAGACGTGCTCGCAGACCTTTATTTTTTTGCAGTCGACAATATACCTTAAATCCTTAATCTCTCCACTTTTGATAAAGCTTATCACAATAGAAAGGAACTTTTTTTTATCAGTGATTGGCGGATCCCGGAGAGGAGACATTGTTCTCAGCCAAGTCAAAGAGCGGTCCACCACTCAAATACCTCCAGTAATATGGTTCCTGCAAATTGCATAACGACTTCCTCCCTTGAATGAGAATGCAACGCTTTGGCTTAGTCAAGACACCTTCAACGGACGGGGATTAAAATGTTGTTGCTGCTTCTCGTAGCGACAAGAGGATCAGCGTGGTGAATAAATTATTGGGGGTGGGAGGGGTTCATCAACGCTTTCTGCCTCACCCCGTCTCACCTTCGGATCACAGGTTATGCACCGGCTGAGCTTGCTCGCCCTCGGCTGATTATGTATATTCATGCATGCAAATCCAACTTGGTCTTGGATTGTTCCCAATAGAGACAGTGTCCTTGGACAATCACAACGGTGCGAGCGCTGTTGAGAGAGAGGGCTTTATTCGACCAATGGGTTTTAACGGACTGGGAGGTTCTTGTGTTGTAAAGGTGTCTTGATAGGTTTTGGCATATTAATCTGCTATTGGCCTGTTCCTTCTCCGAACTAACGTTATAATAATGATAATTCAGAATTAAACTGTGTGTGTGTTTCAGCCGCTGTTCAACTATTACAATTGCTATGAAGCAAATAATTCAGATTGCATGCTGGGTACTGGTGAAGATTACTGAGTGCTACAGTTGCACCATGTCAATGTGTTAAAGATTCTTCATACAGGATTTAGAGCCTTTCTATTGCCTCTCAATGGCTCTCAATAAGGCCTACTTGCAGCTAACGGCGCTAACTTGCAGCTAACGGCAGCTAAATTGCTGACAAAGCTAACCTTGTTTCCTTGAGGGGGAACGATATGTGCAGATTTAGTTCCTCCAGTCTTTATGCTCGGTAACCGCCTCATGACTGCATCCTCACTACACGTGAAAGTACTATTGATCTTCTCAGACCAGCTCTCTCAAAGTTTTCCTGTGGTCTTTTTCTCTCCCAAAGGGATCTCCGTCAGCATCTCCACCTTCAGCCTCGTGGCCATCGCCATCGAGCGATACAGCGCCATCTGTAACCCGCTGAAGTCCCGCGCCTGGCAGACCCGGTCCCACGCCTACCGCGTCATCGCCGCCACCTGGGTGGTGTCGCTGCTGATCATGGTGCCCTACCCGGTGTTCAGCGTCCTCAGGTCGTTCCCAAAGGCCAACGGTACCGTTGGCCACATGTGCCGTCTGGACTGGCCCAGTCGGGAAGCAGAGCAGACCTGGTAAGTCCACGGAGTCCACATTCATGACCAAATCAGGCGTTCGGCAGATGTTTTAAGAACATGCATGGCAATAATTTGATAGACATGCCTTCATGACAGCAATGACTGAGAAAGAGATGAATAGACAAAGTCAGTTAGTGAATTGAATAAAATCTGCATGGCTTTGGTTCCAATTGTGTGGAGATGCTCTGATTTACATGCGGTGTAGTAATTGTGTAATCTATATGCATTATTGAGCAGAAAGTCGCTTAATTTTCTGAGCCGTGCAATCAGAACTTTTCTACTGATTGCTCGCAGATCAGAAAATTGATTGCATGCTGAATTGGTCATTTTGCTAATCTAGCTCAAATTTCATACACAGGCCTTCTCAGTGCAGTCAATCAAAAAGATACTTTCCGCAAGATTGAAGTTTTAACTTGCTTTTCAAAGTTCCCCAAAGTCAAAATCGATGCAAAAGATTTGAGCAGATTGACTTTGTCCCTGAGAGCAGAATGTTGCAGACCCTGCCATTAAAAATGATTTGGTCATCTATTATTCCATTCCGTATTGTTTGAGCAGGTATCACAGCACAGTCATAATTTGGGTATCGTGACAACACTGCGTGAGCAAATCTACTGATTGTGGCAATTCTGTTCCAAGAAATATGTAGATTTTGTCACAAAGAAAGAGTGCTGTTCTGACTAGGCCTTACGTCCATTTCCTTACTGCCCAGTCAGAAATACGAGAGGGAAGAAAAGTCTCGCTCATGAGGAAGAGACAGCTCTTAAATTCTTGTTGTTTAAGACTTGAACCCCTGGGCTGAAGCTGTGAAAAGGTGGTGTCTGATGCAAGAGAGTCTGGAATGGTGGGCGTCAGGAAAGCCTTCCATCCGTCGGCATGCCCTCGGAGGACCAATACATGCTTCTTTGTTTCGTCGCTAAAAAAGCCCCCCCGAGTGCATGGATGCGCTGCCAAGGATAAGATGACGTTGGAGCGCCATATGCTGCTCAAGGATTTCCATAGATCTGTCCATAAACATCGTACAGTCCTTCAGGAGGGCATAATTAAAAATAAAGGAGAAGCTGAACACGGCAGAACCGTGTCCCTACTTGACAGCCTTTTGTGGTCGAACGAGCTCTTTTCTCGGCCCCGTCTATCAAACCGTAAAGCTTCTCTGGGAAAAAGACAAGACAGTGGGAGACCAGTTAATTAGTCTGCTCGGTGAGGAGGAGGAGGAGGAGGAGGAAAGTCGGGGCTCTGATGTCAAAAGTCCAGATGTGTCACAAAGTACGCAGATCTTTCAAGTTTTAATTCCCAGCTTCATCTTCGCCCATCGGGACCGTCTTTTAAAGCACACCAGGGTTAGGGGTTAAAACTTGGGAAGGAGATATCACCTTTTCCGTCTTCTCGCTCCCTGAACATCGCACCTTTTTTTTGCACCTAATGAAGCAGTGCATAGAGTAAGTGAAGCATACATTTTTAGTCTGAAATGATGAGCAATTCATTTCAAGTTAAAGAGGCATGAAATGGTCCATGAACCAATCCTGTCAACTCAAAGACAAATGTAATGAAAAGTGTTGTAACTATTATTATGCATGGTGTACATTAACAATTTATACGCAGACTGGAGTCTAAATAGAAGTCACGCCGGAGGGATGAATAATCATATTCATTGAGGCAAATCAAGCCACTAGATAATACAACTTCTAATTGGGACCAGATAACACTTTGCATTAAAGAGAAACTCGGTTTTCTTTATGATTCTAACAAAAAAGGTTTGGTTTTAGTGATTTTGACTGGAGGCGGTGGGCACAGTTAAGCTGAAGAATCTGCATCTTTCTATGCGAATATTAACGATTGACCAATATTTAGCTTGTGGTGCCAGAGGTGAAGTCAGGGGATCGCCAGAATTCTAACAAGTCATCCTGAGGAGAACAGATCAAATGTCCACATCTCCCAATCACAGTCGGAGTTCATTCTTAGTCCTGTTTGTAATGCAGAAATGTGCAACACCTGCATATGGTTTTCCTCGAAGATGAATAGGAAGCAAAGACACCTTCCCCGGTTGTTAATCATGTAGCTTCCAGGTGATGTGGGAGCAGTCATGAAAGACGCTACATATGAATATTCATCGTGCCGTCCATCTGGGTTTCCCCCTTGAGGCAAAACAAGCAGATACCCACCAGATTTATTCTTTCCTCCTGGTGCTCCTGCAGTCCTACATGCTCACTTCCTGGCAGCTTTTGTCCAAACAGATTTTCCACAGTATCAAACAGCCAGCTGATGAGCGGCTTTGACTGAAGCCTTGTCTTCCTGAAGTGAGAGGTGAAAGAGGGGCTGTGCGGAGTTCAGAGGGTTTCCCGGGAAGACATTAGAATATCAGAGAGTGAACGAGATTTCCAGTGCCGTCACTTTCATGTGCTGACTGATGTGCGCCGCGTGGTGGAGAAGGTTATTCTGTGATTATGACGAATCAAAAGAGAGACGTGTCTGCAGATGGGAAAGATTTATTTAGATCAAAGTGACACCTGTAGCTTCTTTATCTCATTTATTCATGGGTTACTCCTTTCTAGTTCAACTCATGTACGGGTTTTATTCATTTGATCTGCTGGTAAAGAGTTTATCCTTTTATAACCCCAACTCATTCATTGTACATTACTGCATATTTAAACAAAGCAGAACCGTGTTGCAGGTCTCATATAGAATGTTCAGAGTGGTATCTGCAGATACCGACAGCGGCTCGGAGCCCTTTGAATTTGGCACGCTGTTGATAAATTCCCCATTTTTCTCAGTTTCTTTACAATTTACTCAGTTCACAGCTTTTTCTTTGAGGTGCTATCAATCCAAGCACTGAAGAGAGCCATGATCATTATTTTTCTGTGCCACAAAAATGGAACATTTACGATCAGAAAACAGCCGAGTACACAGCCGGTAGCAGCATGTGGCGTCTCCAAATCATCCTATGAAAGCGCATTTAACAATGGTCATTGGCAAAAGGTAATTTAAAAAATCTCTTTCAATGCGGAAGGGCCTGAAACCTATTCTTTCTAATGGCCACCAGGGGGCGACTCCTCTGGTTGTATATAAGTCTACGAGAAAATGACTTGATTTACATTGTAAACATGAGTTTATGTCTCAATCGCTAGTTTCAATTCTTCTTTAAATCAATTTTGAATAAAATAGTTGATAAAGCAGGGGCTTTAGGGCGTGGCTACCTTGTGATTGACAGGCCGCTGTTTTTGAAGTTTCAAAATGTCCTCAAACCAATGAGTGACATCACGGTGACTACGCCCTCCTAAGTCTATGTGCGTTACAAAAAGCCCTGCGTAATGTCTATATGCTAATGTCAATATGTCAAAGCAGCCTGATATGATTGTGTTGAAAGCCTAAGGGAACATGGCGTACCTTCTAAAAGAAAGTAGTGTTTAAAAGTGTTTGACCTGCAGCGGCAAACTTGTTCAGCAGGTTCAACTGGCCCGCCTCCCTCTGAAAACTATATGAAACCAATTGGTCCTCATGTTTCGGAAGACATGAGTTTGAGTGCTGAGTATTTTGTTAAGCATTTTGTCAAGGTAACATCTCCTTCTAGTTCCAAGGGTGACGAGAGAAGAATGCGTGGAGTGAAAAGGACAATATCTCTGGTTCTGCTGCATCAATTTGTACCTTTTACTTAAATATTTCCACCATATAACTACTTCTAAGTATTTGCATAAAATTGGTACGCAAACATGGCATCAGTAAAAACCAGGCCAGAACGAGGTAGAGCAAGTGCAAGGAAGGTTAAACCCCAGTGTGCTGAGCAGCCTGATAGCCTGCAGGGAGAAGCTGCAGAACTGGCCCGGGATGCTGCAGTACCTTTAGCCAGACACCACGGGAGGAGAGAGGGCTGATGGGAGGGGTCAACCATCTGCAGGGCCTCCAGCACAGCTTCAACACATGAGTAAAGCTGTACGAGAAAAGGACAATACAAGATCGCTGACCCGTCAGATGGTTTGTCACCAGGCGGCAACCTCCGTTCTGCCGAGTGAAGCCGAGTGTCCTAAAACGTGCATTCTCTCTACTGACCAGAAGGGGGTGACACCTCTGATGGCAAAAATAAGTCAGATTGTAAAGAAGTCTATGAGAAAATGACCCTACTACTCTCTTGATTTACTACCTCAATACACATTGGCCGGCACTTTTTTAGAAAATACCTGCCGATTGGATGACCTATCAGTAAATCCATCTCTTGCCTTAGCCAGTTGGGAGAAGAGTGAAAAACATCCATCAAGGAAAGCCTTCAGTGCTGTTCTTTGCCCTTCTTTCGATGAAGAAATGCTCTCCATTTCTGATAGAACTGGTGCTATTGCAGCTACGCTAACCTCTTTAGGAGCCGGAATTGTTGTTTAGACAAGCAGTCGCCTTTTACGTGTCATCTCGCACACATCTATGAAATGTATGGCTATACTATGAAGTACTACTTTAGTATCTGTATCACTTTAAGGGTACTGGTATTATTCTCTTTTAAAAAGGATCCCTTGCGCTATTCCCAAGTGAGCTTTTCTGCCTGCTAGAAAATCTGATGTGTTCGGTTGGTTTTGAGCGCTGATTCAACTCCATCTCCCCCTCTGTGTTTTGTTCTTCTCTTTCCACTCTGGCTGTTTTCCAGGTATGTGCTGCTGCTGTTCACTCTGTTCTTCATCCCGGGAGTGGTGATGATTGTAGCCTACGGTCTGATCTCCAGAGAGCTCTTCCGAGGCATGCAGTTTGAGCCGGGCCAGAGCAGAGAGACCGCCGGTGAGATCCATCATAAATTCAATCCAAACTGCAACAGACGTATGTGTTTACATCAATTTATTTCATGGCGGGGATGAAAACATCCATCTCACTTTTTATAGACCTGTGTGTGCAATACATTACAGAGGCTACAGTGGCGTTTCTCAAACTCAGGTTGAACATGACAACTGTCACTAATGACAGAATCAAATTCCAATTAAATGCACATCTGTTTGAATGCATTATGTTGAATTATGTTTGCACTCTCTGCAAAGTGAGATTTGTTGGTTTTGGCTCAAGCAGAGAATGACATATTATGTTGCTACCTCGTAGTCCTGCAGTTGTTGAATAAGAAAATAGACTTCTCAGTTGTCGGACTACCTTCTCTGCTTGTTTTTTTTGTGCGTGTTTGGAATTTCTGCCAGGCCTTACAGTCAATACTCCCTATAGAAAAGGAAAATAATCTGTCAGGTATAGCTGAAATGTGGTGCCTTTAGGTGAAGTATAGCTGACGTGTGCATGCTCCAGTTTCCATGGAGTCTTGGGCGTGATTCATCAAGGTTGAGACGATCTGAAATAGCCTTCGGTAGAAACGGTTAATCCATTGCTAAACATAGTGTTTTATTCCTCTGGGATGCGGAAGAAATTCATGAACTTCCATCCTTGGAATTTTATAATCCATCCGTCCATTTTCATCCGCTTATCCGGGGTCGGGTCTTGGAGGCAGCAGGTCCAGCAGGCTGACCCAGACTTCTCTCTCACCCGCAACATCTACCAGCTCATTCTGGGGGATCCCGAGGCGTTCCCAGGCCAGCTGGGAGATATAATCCCTCCAGCGTGTCCTGGGTCTTCCCCGGGGCCTCCTACCAGTTGGACGTGCCTGGAAAACCTCCAGATCATTCTGGAGGTTTCCAAATCATTCCTCCAATTCATGCATCCCTGTATCCTTCAGTGTTTGGCATTCACAGCATGTTGAAGTTCACCAAAGCCCTACACAACTGTAAACTTTCTAACCCCTCCGCAGGCCAGAAGAACGGTAGGGCACGGCCCGTCCCGGGATCCAATGAAGAGGACGACGGTTGCTACATCCAGGTGTCCAAAAAGCCCTCCTCCGGCGTGGAGCTCCCCACCCTCTCGGCCTCATCTGGCGCCGCCCGGGCCAAGACTGAGCGCGCCCGCAGCAACACCTCGGATGCCAAGCTGCAGGCCAAGAAGCGGGTCATCCGCATGCTGATGGTGATCGTGGCGCTCTTCTTCATCTGCTGGATGCCCCTGTACTCGGCCAACACCTGGAAGGCCTTCGACCTGAGGTCCGCCTCCAAAGCCCTCTCGGGAGCGCCCATCTCCTTCATCCACCTGCTGTCCTACTCGTCGGCCTGCGTCAACCCCATCATTTACTGCTTCATGAACATGCGCTTCCGCAAGGCCCTGCTGTCCACCTTCGCCTGCTGCTGCCCCAACCGGCTCTGCTGCTGGTGGTGCCGGAAGAAGGAGGGCGGCGAAGACGGCATCACCGCCACGTCGATGGCCACGTCGATGGCCACCTCCATGTCAAAGTTCAGCTACACCACCGTCAGCACCACCGGCAACTGCTGAGCCTCGGGCGGAGCCGGTCGCAACCAGGGGCTGCCGGGACGGCGGTTACCGTGTGCACCAACTATTTTTTGGGGTGTTTTTTTTTTCCCAATCTTCTGTTTTTCACTCTTCATATTATTATGCCATGAGTCACACGCCGAGTAACATCCCTGCCCTTGTTTGTGAGGCCTTTTTGAAAAGGTCTCCTTCAAATTCTGTGTGCATGGTTGCAGAATATGAGGCAGGTCTCAGTTTGGTGACATTCTTCTTTTTCTTCTGTTTAATTGGCAGCATCCGCTTTGTTGCATCCCCAAGAGAACATCAAGTGCCTGTGCTCTTTGTGTAGCTTTGTTTTGTCATGGTGGTTCGTTCACTGGCTCAGAGACATTTGAGTGAGAAACTACGTTGGGAATATGAATCTTGTGTTCTTGTAAATACTTCTCTTTAGGTTCTTACTGTGCCAAAGGTTCATTTTTGAAGAGTGAGGTCTAATTACCTCAGTTATGGATCAGTATGCATTTTAGCTCCCTGTTGTGTTTATTGTGGTTATATCTTCACTCATTCAGGGCATCTTTCTCAGTTATAAGAATTATTCTATTGAAAGCTACACAGGGCAACTTTGGATATTTCCGGGTCCCCAATAATGGCAAGAAATCATTCTATTTACACCAAAATATACTGAAGTGAATACAGTTAATCCAGCTTTTTATTGACAAGCTTCTTGCTTAGTGTTTCATTCTTATTGAGTTATGTTTCATCATGTCTTGTCCAGCATATTCAGGTGAATTTGACGACTTGTTATTAACGTTTTTTGACCCTTTTGCGGCAGCGCTCTGTGATTCTGGCAGGTGCATCTTTATCCTGACGGTAAACAGCGGAGGACTGTAATTTAGCCCCATTTCTTAGAACTCGTAAATGAGAAAGCCTCTTTTCCAAAGAGGCAATTGCATTGTGTTGATCCAGCCGGCAGCATAACAAACTGGGATCATACAGACTCGTCCATGGAACTTAAATCGCCACTGCTCTGATGTATGTTGAATACTGATGCAGACATTACCATCGGGATGGGAATTATTGGAGGAAGTGCAGTTAGTCCATCACTCCATTAAAGGCGGATTGCGCCTGCTGGTTGCTCCAGTCTGGCCTGCCACAGAAAAGTGCTTTAGTCAAACTCACCTTTTCTGCTCAATTATCTCCGCAATGTCTTTTATGTAGTCTCTCTCTGCCTTCCGCTGCAGTGCTGCCAATTACTCTGAGCATTACCTAAGTACAAAGACCCCGTTTCCCGGCATAGACTAACGAGGTGTTCCTCGGGGACCCTCTCCACTCTTACAGTGCGCTTCTCGCGGCTTCGCATTTGCAAAACTCGACAAATGGCTCCACTGACGAGCCACATCTGAGCCACTCCAATTCTTTGATAATAACAACAACAATCTTGAGTTAAATAGCATCTTTCACTCAAGGAACTGAGCTCAAAGAGCTCTACAAGGAAGGGAAATATGTCGGGGCAAAGAAAAAGTAATTTTAATAATAGATGAAATTAGAATAAGAATAGAACCAGTAATGGCAAAACAAGTATTATTTAGAGTATTTAGGATCTCACCTCTTTATGATAGGAAGTCAGAGCCAGCTGCCGGTTAGCTTAGCATGAAGACCTCTATCTTGTTTGGTTTAAATTAAGCATGTTAAAGAAACATTAATAATTCCAAACACTGAGCTCATGTTTAAGCGAAACCTGAAATTATAACTAGCAAATTAAATTAAATGCAGCGAGGGAGCAACCAGCCGGCTAACCAAGCTAGCCGTCTTCTCTGGCTCCTAGGTTGTGCACTTTGCTGTGAATAAACAAGAAAACGGGGTAAATAAATCCTATACAACTACTTCTCTTGCATGCACAAATGCTAAATCGAATTAATTGGAATGTGAATTAACAAACTAGTGTGTGAAGATGACCAGGTCGCTGTTTTGTTAGCTCCCAAGTTGCCCCAGAAGTGGCGAGCTAACCTAGTTAATCTCACGGGTTATCTCATGGGCGCCAAAAATATTTATTTATATCCTGAAACTGTAACAAACGGTGGCAAGTGAAAAGTGGCATCACCAATTAGATAAGGGAAATGAGACCCAGATTGAAAAATACCAAAATTCCCATTTAAATGTTCACTGCATCATACATAAACATGAAGTCAGGCAGACTTGTCAGATTCATGAGCTAGTAGCACGTAGTCAGCTTGATGAAAGGACAATCCTGAATTCCTGTGGAAATTATTCAGGACCTCCTTTATGATCCGGCCGAAATATGGACAGGATAGAGTTGCAGTGACATATTAAAAAAATTGGCCTCTACAGCACAAAAATATCTGGACATGTTTGAAACCGAGTGATGGAATGCTTTTGTCCTAAATGCTATGTTGACAGCTTAGTGCTGTCATCTCCTATTGCTTTCAAGTTTGCTCCTCTTTTTCACCGCCTAGCAATCCCGCTCCCTGCAGCCCCCCACCCCCACCCTCCTTTTATCCTCCTTTTCCCATAGCAGAGGCGTATGAATACATGAATGGCAATAGCGCGTGGGTGACAGCTGAGATTTGCAGGAACAAGCGCTGTCCGAGAGCAGTTTACAAGCGGTGGCGGCGACTTCTTCTTGCAGTCGGACAATTGGCACACAAAGAAAATCCCCGGCAGAGCCTCGCTTGTAAACACCTCGTCTGGCAGCCTCCACTCCGTGGACGCTTTTGTAATTAAGGCAGAACAGTGAGCGATTTCCATATCGTTGCTAGCACTCGGTGCTGTGGAGAACCTGGCGGATTTAGCCTGGATTTATTTCACTGGTCTGTGCACACTTTCCCCTTCAGTTACATTTGTATTCATTTGCATGTTGTGTTACAATGTGAGCTTATAGGTTATTAAGTAGCAAAGTGTGTCAAATGACCATAGCTGAGTAGGAATAATGAAGATATGCCTCTTAAAGCTCGTGTTGGTATTATTTCATGGCCTGTAGATTCACAACTTCTCAGAATGCGCATGTGCATTATGAATAGGACGTGTGAAGGTTTGCAGGCAACCTTGCTCACTAATCGGGAAGGTTGAAGCCTCCCAGGGAGGCAGAGATTTGCTCTTGGAAATGGAAAGTTTTTTTATTGAATTTCATATCAGTTTTTCTATTCACCTCTGCAGGCAAGTATAGGTATGCATTATTAAAATGAGCAAACCTCCCGTCTTAGAGCTGCTACATTCTTGTTTGTGTACTTTTAGAGATAAGCTAGTTTTACTCAGCACAATTCACACCTCCTACAAGTGCAATTCGTTTTAGTTAGTAGTTTTTAAGTGTGAGGTGATTTTTGTCTTTTGAAAACATCACCGAACCAAATCCTCAAGACTATCTCTGTGAAAAACCGCTCTTTCCAAAGCTGTTGCAGCAATCAAATGTGATATCTTGTTTGTTTTATCTATGAATAAATTATGTTTATACAGAGGTGTGGGTAGATATATATATATACACACATACATATATATATATATATATACACATATACATATATATATATATATACATATACATATATATATATAAACAGTCAAGCTAGCTGATTCCCCTGCTTCCAGTCAAGCTAAGGTAACAGGCTTTTTAAGTGTATACAACCGACATAATGAATTTGTATGTTGTCCACGTAATCGTGCGCTCTAACAAATGTCGTAGGAGCAACAAAGGCCACATAGGGTGTTGGTTGTAGTGGACTTTCACCCAGGAGACAGCTGTTAACGTCTGCAGTTATTTTAACCCAAACCATGATCGTTTCCGAAACAAGCAGTTTTGTTGTCTGGTGCTTGTGATCGCTTGACATTTGTAGGAAAACGCGTAGAAAATAATAAACAACATTTCGTATTATACAAACTGTTGTGTGAGGATACACTGTGCAATGTAACTTCCTGATTCGCTGTTTGGTGGCATCAATAATCTCGGCTACTTCTCAGCAAAAAAAGTGAATAATCATGTTTCTCCGTAAGGTCTCGGATAATTATTCCTTTAAGTCTATATGGAGCACGTCCAACACCGCAAGCCTCTCTACTCGTGAATGTCCCCTGAAACAAAAAGTCGGCTACCAAAAGAATTGATTTTTACCGTGACACCAAAATTTCTCACCCCCCACAGGGGTGAGAAATCTAATTCTTACCGTTTCCCCAGAACAATGCCTGATGCAAATTGAAAGTGAAATGAGACGAAGGCATGGGGCCGCGGGCACAGTCGGTCTCTCGCTTATCGCTACCTCCCTCAACAAGAATCCCATTAGGCGCTCCAGGCGGCACACAGGGAGGAAAAAAAACAACAACAAAATTCTTCAGTTCCGCACACAATGTTTGACCATCTCGGGACGGCGAAAGAGAGTGACAGCACGAAATATCAACTGCAGTGTCATATTTCATGAATGTCACCTCTTCTGCCTTTAGTTAAGCCTCTCATTCGGAGGGTTTTCATGTGTTCGCTGTCGATGAGGGATTACTCACTTTGAGGAAACGCGGCTCACCTTGAGCTTACCAAATTCCTCACTGAAGCTGCTTCTCTTAGTTCCTGAATATTTGACCGCTGGGAGTTATGATATTTTCCAGCCAGAAGCAAACTCTGACAAAACGCTCATGAGTAAATTACGAGAAGTTGTTTCGCAATTATTTATAATGGCTTCCTGGGGGGGAGCGGCTGTGAGGAAAATGTGCCTCTGCTGGATTTTTAATTTTGCTCTTCTGTCGAATAAGTCATAATTGCAAAGAAGGTTTTTTTTTTTTTTTTTTTAGTTTCTACCTCGGGCAACACATGAAGTATTTTTGTTTTTGGCCTGCACCTGAGAAACGTACCTAATGGGAAAGGTCTCGTCCATTTGTTTTCGTGTTCATGTTTTACTCAGCCTTACAGAAAAAGGGAAAACCTTCCTCTTCACCTCTTCTCCAGCGTCTTGCACACCTTCTGGCCGAGCGTCTTAGGCGTTGACGTGGAAGTAGAACGGGTAAACAACCGGAGAGATCCTGAGAGGAGGATCTTATATTTCGCTCTTATTGGAGGGAAAGCTGTCCGCTCGTGTCTCCAGAGCCTGCTGAATTTTTTCATTTTTTCTTTTGCCATTTTGCCACATCTGGTGCCTGCTCGTGCTACATTATGAAATGTGTAACTTGTCCGTGAGTTGAAACGGGTCTTCAATGTGAGGTTCTTGATGTTTGTGATGTTTTTGCCTTCACTGTATCTCCAGTGTGATGTCGTTAGATTGACGCCGTCTTGTTTGGGTCATGGTTACTAGCTCCACGTGTGGTGTTTTTCATGCCAAATGTCGATTATTTAACAAAGAATAAACATTGGGGGAAAAGAAAAAAACGTGTTGATGTTGTGTGTGTGTGTGTGTGTGTGTGTGTGTGTGTGTGTGTGTGTGTGTGTGTGTGTGTGTGTGTGTGTGTGTGAGTGTGTGTGTGAGTGTGAGTGTGAGTGTGAGTGTGAGTGTGAGAGAGAGAGAGTATATGTGATTACTTCAATAAAAATAGTTTTGGGGTATAAAATCTGCAAGATGATGAAGGGTATATCTGCCTCTGGAGCTGCCGCTCTCCGCTCAAGTTTGAAACACTGAAAAAAAAAAACGTTTGAAATCTGAGGCCGAGGGGGCTGGACTGAATAAGTATTCAGCAGATGAATAATAAAATAAACAATAGCATGTCAGCTTCCACGGAGAATACTTGAATCAAAGTCCTCGGGGGTGGGTGGGTGGGGACGAGAAGCCCCCGGGAAGTTCAAACTAGCGTTTCATCCAGGCATCACCAAAAAAAAAGAAAAAAACGAGAAAATACGTTTTCTTCTCAAGCGATCCTTCAGAGACGAGGATCTTGACTTGTGTAAAAACAGAAGCACATTTGGGTTGTTGTTTTGTTTCTCAGGCGCTACAGAAACCCGCGAGGCGGTTTAAATATTTCACAGCCGAAACATGCCATGTTCCCTGAATATTAATGATAGCGATTCTGTTTACAGTTGTAATGGATGCTCTGATAAACTATACTGGGTATGAGGGATTTCAAAACATTATGGATTTTGAAAATCACATAAAAATACATATTTCACCCTGCTATTTCGAAAAGTATGTTTCTCCAGAATTATTTTATAACTGATGTTAATATTCTAAGGAATCAAAAGAACAGAAAACCAATAGAACACAAAAGTGTAAGGTTTTTACAAAAAAAGACATAGTTGGTATTTATTAGTTTTCTAATACTTCTACGTGCTCCTGACAATGGTATGAAAAGTTACTATAATCAATATGTACATGTTAATGATGTGGAATGTGAGAGAAGATGCTTGTTTTGATGAACCCACAGAATTATCACGCAAATCGGTAGTTACCCTCAGCCCTTAGGAGCGTTTTAGCACATTATTTTGGTTTTACTCTACCGTTTTGGTTCCCAAAAAGTTCTCATTAACATTTTCAATAAACAGTTTAAGCAAATTTGCAAAAAACAAATTTTCTACAGCTTTTCTTCTCACTAACCTTTTTTTCCTTTCACTAATTAAATCAAACCTATGCAAGAGAATGCGAGAAATTTTGCGAATGAAAAGAAAATCTGGGGCGACTCCTCGGGTTGTATAGAAGTCTATAGAAAATGACTACTAATCTCTTGATTTATTCCCTCAGTAAACATTGTAAACATTAGTTTATGTCTCAATCTCTAGTTTCAAGTCTTCTTTAATACGGACTGAAGAAAAACCATCTGTCTTCAGCCATCCTGGTGAACTTTTACCGCTGTGTGATCGAGAGCATCCTAACCAACTGTGTCACAGTCTGGTATGGGAGCTGCTCTGTTGCGGAGCGCAAGGGACTGCAGCGGGTGGTGAAAACTGCCCAACGCATCACAGGAACTCCACTTCCGGCCATTGAGGAAATCCAGAGGAAACGCTGTCTGCGTCGAGCTCGCAGCATTCTCAAGGACGCCTCCCACCCTGCACACAGACTGTTTTCCCTCCTGCCCTCAGGCAGACGGTTCAGATGCTTCCGGACAAGGACCAGCAGACTGAGGAACAGTTTCTTCCCCAGAGCTGTTTCCTTATTGAACTCTGCCCCATGCTGACACCCCCCCTACTCCCCAACCACCTCCACCCACAAACCCATCTCCTCGTCATCTCCCCCCACTGACCAAAGACTCTACACCTGCACTCAAACACTTTTGAACTGTCTGCACTAAAAACTGAGCATTGCACTAGTCTAGTAACGTTAGGCAGCTACTGTTTATTATTATGCACTATTTAACGTTCACTCAATCTGTATTACTTAACTTATCATATGCCCATTTGCCTTTTGTAAATTATGTTTATAGTTCCTGCTTATAGTCTACCTACATTTAATGCACAAATCAACCTGTATAACATGTACATATTACCGCAATCAATCTGTATATCCCGTACCTATATCACTAACTTATTATCTGTAAAATACTTATTATTATCTGTATATTGGTATTTACTGCTATTGCACTTCTGGTTGGATGCTAAACTGCATTTCGTTGCTCTGTACTTGTACATGTGTAATGACAATAAAGTTGAATCTAATAAAAAAATAAATAATCTAATCTAAATCTAATTTAGTAAATGATGGTCCAGTTAGAGTCAAATAGTGTCCTTCTCGGGTCAAATATGATCACTTTCTGTCACCAAGATGGCGAACTCGGGGCTTCAGAACCGCAGTCCACAAACCAATGGGTCACATACCGAATTTTGCTGGACCCAATCTTTTGTAAAACGTTGTCCTGGAACCTGGACTGTAGTTGGATGAAGATAAACGTTTACAGCTTTGGAGGCAGACTCCCGTTCATACAGACGAAAGTTTCTCGATGTGGCATGAAGGCGAAATGGCTCAACCACTGGATGATAAAATGACCCGGGCCATCTGGCATAGAGCAAGCACACTTGCCTTTCCTCTGAAACGGCATCCCAGCTGCTCGGGCTTATTCACATGAACGGCATGGATTCAGCTCTTAGTGCATTTTACAAATGTTAGGACCTAATGATTTAAATAAGGGCTATTCTAGTGTCTACTGAGAAGTGGATTTACCTAAAATCCAATGATGATGTAAGCCCCAATGTAAGTCTATGGGAAAAAATATTTTTGGGCCCATTAGCATCCCAACTACGACAATCAGCTTCAACTTGGGACAAACAAGTGCAAACTACCTGCTTTGTTTTTCTTCCCAAAACAGCTTCCTGACTACAAAGTGGGATTTACAATCTCATCGATTGCAAGTGACGGTACCGGTGACGCATCCTAATAGGATTCAGTTGTTACTCAGGTATTCAACACCCGTAATACTGCAGTCGCCCCCACAGTGCTGTGAAGTCATCAGTAATCCCAGCCAGCGATGGGTTCCCCTTCCCGTGTGCCCGTACTGTGTTATGTACACATTACCCCGCCGATTCCAACACCATTCGTCATGGCTGCCTTCCACCGCAGGGTTCAGTAATGGAAGTCAACAGCGGAGCGTCAAGGAAATGGACACGACTTCTCTGTTCCACTACAGACAGCTCATTTATCTTCTTTGCAACCCTATACCAGGTATTCCTAATGGCCTATATCCACCTCCAGTACATTTCTATTCATCCCTTCGTCCTTCCGTGTCCGGACCAGGAGGTTAAAACTATGATATGCACCACTGCCTTTATGGAAAGGCGGGGGTTCTTGCATTTTCAGCCCAAAAAGAAAACACAGGGTTTCACAGCAGGAACTACGTGTCCAAACAGCCTGAGGGAATTCAAAAGAAATATCCTGTATTGTACAGTAAATCCAATTGTTGCCATTGCTAGCTGATTCAATGCTGCACTTAAGTAATGTTTCCCATTTCCCGACTTCGGAGCATCTGTAGGTATTTTCAGCTCCACACACACGCAACGCTTTTGTTAAGAAAACCATGGGAGCCTTGAGGCCATGAATTATAATTTTTCTTCTTTTTTCCTTCTGCGCAATTCACACACCTTGCGGTGTGAGCTGAACGTCGCGCAATGATGAAAGGTTGCTGTGCAGCTCACTGTGTCCCGGAAAGGCTAAATGAGATATAATAGGTTTTCAATTTAGAGTGATATAGATCCAAAGGCCTCGGTAAAGGTTACCTTTGAGAGCGGGAGAGAGAAAGAAAAGCAAGAAAGGATTTGGATGAAACCTCCAATCCAGAAATGTGAAAGACCTAAACATCGAGAACTTGCCTCTTTCTCTGGAGCTCACTGTGTGTTTATCCTTGGATGAAAGAGCCGAATGCAATGCAACACTTGTTTCCCAAATGTGTTTGTTTTATCACAAACAAGCTAAAAAACAAAACACCCACGCATAAAGTCAAAATTAAATGACTTGACCCTTTTAGTTTACAACCTTGATCCTATTGTGCGCCTATTTCACGATATATATATATAAATCGTATTCATACAAAAAAACTTGGTGTTGATCTTAAAATACAAAATATTCCTTCGGTATATTAGGGGGTTTTGGAGCACTTTCCAGAACAGATTGCTGATTCCCCATCCAATTGCTGAATAAATGTCATTACTTTAAATTTCTCCAAATGTCAAAAGTTTTAGACACCAAATCACAGCAGTTCTTCTCGGTGTTCCCAAAGATCTTGGTGTGTTAATGTGGTATTTTGGAGGGATTTTTTAAATCCTTTTTCATAAATTCTCCAGTGGTAAAAGTAATCTGTTATTCATGGTTCAAATCCAAAACCCTATGAGACATAATAGAGTATGGAAATTGCCATCATATACGTCCATCATAAAGTTCTGCCACTGTCAAGCTGTCCGTGACGTGACTCACAGCTTGATGTGCGGCATTCAAAGATGCCAAAGTTGAGATCCGGCGTACTCAGCTGCCGACCCCGTCCTTCAACATGGACGTAATGACTCCCATTACCAAAGAACGATGCGCTAACAGCGCTAATGGCCCACTGTTTGGGGCGTCACTTCGACCTTGAGCACGTTTTTTTTTTCCGGTTGCAGCAATCGCTGTGATGTCCTGTTTTACAAAGTTCTCTCACCATCGAAGGGTTAGGGTTTTGTTTTTTTCTAGCAAGGTACGTCCTGTAGTTGCTAAGTAACTGAACTGAAAAGAACAGTTGCCACGGTGCAACATGTGACATTCCGTTTAAAAAATAAAAAATAAACACTCGGGCTGGCTGGCTGGCTTGGAGGAGGCACATGGCTGAGAGTGCATGGGAATGAAACCTTCCATGAGTTGATTGTATAAACTCTGATTTCCCATCAGGACAAGACATGGAGAAAATTGGTGGGACTCTTCTTCCCCAGCTGATTGGATTGGCACAGAGTTGATAACAATAATGAATTTGGACGTTACCTACTTCATTTGTTCGTTTGTGTCGTCGGCCCGAGCCGGGACCGACAGCTTGCTGCGCTTGGCATTCATTTTCTGCACCGGAGTGTGAAGAAGTGTCGCGTATACCAGGTCCGTACTCTCATCGGGGAGAGACGATGGTGTCCGAGAGCTCTCCTGCTCTCCGTGCTCAGCTTCACATGACCGGCAAAAGACGCCTCGAGATTGCTGCGATTCACGCTTCAAAACCGGCGACAGGCATGGGGACCCAATGGAAACCCACTTGAGTGAAATGTAACGATCACTCGTGTGGTTTGTTTTTTCTTTCTCACGTGAACATTATGATGTGCTATGCAGCCTCATAAGGACTTTGAAGTTTCAGAAGAAGATAAGAAATGCTTCACGCGAGGAGCTCTTTGGGCGTCTGGGATCCTCCGATGTCACCCTGACTTTGCCGTTAGAAACATCACCACTCAGCTGTTAATTAAAACTGCACTCTATAATCAAGCTGAAAGCCTCTTGACTGAATTCGGCATGTTTATGATCTATGACCTAAGGAAGAAAAGTGTCTTAGTTTTATGGTAATGGTAAATATGAGCCCATTGGTTCTGTCACTTTTATTTGGAGTAACAACATTTGCTGTGGCAGCTAAGCAGCCAGCTACACAGCAACTCTTCAGAATACATTAATTTAAACCGGTGAGCTTTAATTAGACGTTTAAAGACATGTTTGGACTTGATGAGGGCCTAATTTGGTATTTAAATGTGTATTCTCAAAAGCACAGAGTACATGTCATTTTCTCCATCGTTCCGCCCTCAAGTTTCTAGCTCCAAATTCCCCCAATCCCACTGCCTCAATGGCAGAAAGCACATTACAGTGTTAACTCAAGAAGTGTACATAGAATATATAAATAAAACACGGAAGGATATTAATGAAAAGCAAATTAAATTATAAAAAAAAGAAAAAAAAAAGGGTTAGGGAGAGAATGTAGTGCTCTACAATCGCCATTTTATTGTGCTCCAAAATGACCAAAATGGAAGGAAAAGAGTAGCTGCTATACCAATGCCAAATGTTATAGATGCACACGATACAGTAAACTATTGAGGGAGTTTTGAGTGGGAGAAAGAAAGAGCCTCTAACGGGAAGTTACATAAAATATATTCAGTATTCAAAGAGCTGGTGTCTGTTGTGATCCCTACAGGATCTCTATGTACTTCATCTTAATATATATAAATATATATAAGATACTGGGTCGTGAGAAACATGCCTGATTGGTGATGCAACCTATTTTCAGTAAACCACAATCAATCACTGGGGAGTGAAGCTTGGTCAGAAGACCAGTAAGAAACATCTCGCCACACTGGGAACAACCCTGGAGGAAAATTCACAAGCGCCGACACATAAATCAATACTCATGATGGGCCGTTTCAGAAATAGCTCATTAAGGTTTTTTTTTCTCAATAACCGATGGTGAGCGTCATCGCCAGGGCCTTCATTAACAGTATCATTACGAAACCAATAATCGTTACGGTGGCAACATCAGGGCCTTGTGTGAAAAATGGCTCGATGAATTCTCTGTGTGGAAGTGACGACAAAATAAAACGCTGTTACGGCGCGTGAAACCGAAGGTAATTTCATCTCCATCCTGCCATCAGGACCATTTTCTAATTAGGTGAAATAATTGCCAAACACAGCTGCACACACACACACAGCTACACACACAGCTACACACACACACAGCCACACACACACACACACACACCTCTGCCTGAGAGACTGTGGGTGCACATCAAACATGTGGCGGGTCTCGCACACCTCATGCCGATAATTGGTCGGTAATTGGATTAAGTCTCTCCTTGTTTTGATGAAGCGCAACAAAAGCGAGGTCGTCATTAGTTACCTGGCCGTGTAAACATCGCCGTCTCCGTCGTACTCGTTTTAATGATGTTACGTGTCGAGAGGTGGCGTCTGATTAATCAAGAGTCTTTCAACAGAGGCCCATTGTCACCCATAATAATCCATCTAACGCACTTATTTTACAGTACATCACTCAAATCATATTTATTGATATGGATTTTATTTTGTCTCTAACGCCACCTTTTAATAAAATGATGTCACTTGCATTTGTCACTAAAATGTGTTTTAATAGCTTACAGGATACTATGTCCAACAGCGGTCATTACATTTATTCTAAGAGAGCCCTACTTCATTCTGTTTGTGGACCAAAATTCTTCTTCTTGGGTACCAAGCGGGGAAGCAACAAGAAGAGGCGGAGCCACGGTTCATGTGTTGGGTTCAAGGACCTGTTGAGCTCAGAGCTTACAGCTAACATCTGTCCAGTCTGTCGCAGACCAGCAGTCAAATATGGAAATCCTGATGAAAAATCCTTTTTGTGTGTTTGCCCATCTGGTTCGACCTACTAGTGCATCCCAAGCTCCAGGTTGAGAGCTTTACAGCACCATGTATAGCTGCATGAAACCATGGCGACCGTGTCATGACGCTAGCGGTGACACAACCTGGTTTAATGTACATTATGCGATGCATATAATATTACTGGCCCCCAGAACTAAACAACCAGAATGGACCGTCAGGGGTGTCGATCGAAGCCGATGACTCAGTGGGAACCAGAGTAATATCTGGCAGTAATATGCCCACATCCTCACCCCCCGCTAGCGCTCAGATTTCCTTCTGGCCCCAAGTCTGTGCACCTCGGAGTCCGAAACTGCCAGGGTGAGATGAGAGGCATCATCCATCATCCTCGTTGACACCTCGTTATGGTAATGTGATCTCCGTGCCATCGCGCCATGTGGTGCTGTGGCACGAGGCCGCCTGCCGCCGGCTCCCAGGAAGGGGGGTGGGTGGGGTGGGGGTCAGATGATGCTGCTGCTGCTTCGGCCTCGGCGAATGCGCGTTAATGTGTGTGTGATGAGAGACAGAAGAGAGAAGAAGTGGACATACTTTTGGACTATAATTCAGACTGAGCCATGTGTGTGTGTTGGCTGTTGCAGCACTCACAGGCCGGGAAAAAATATTGCGCATGCCTCACGGCTTAAACGTAGAGAGGGGGGCTTCATCGCTGAGCACAGACTTTTTTGCATTGCAATCAATATTGTTGAGAAAGATATTATTCCAGTGTTGATTAGCCACTAAAACTATAACTAAAAATATATATATTTTTCAATGTTCTTTTGAATAGAGTTTTTTGGCAGCAGGGGTCTAGGATGCTGTAGTATATGTACATGTTATGGTGTGTAAAGTGTAAAAGGTTTGTTGGGTGAAAACAGTCATTAAACTCGCTTCCGGCTGCCCGACTTTTCCAATAGTTTAGTATGGTTAATGATTTTATATATATATATATATTTATATATATACAATTATTTTGTAACTTTTCTTTAGAGTGGCACATGAATACAAAATGTAATGCAAGTCCCCAGGGAGAAACATCAATCTGTGATCCAGCAGAGAGGTGTTGACTTTAGTTGCCTGTCGGGCTGCTGTCAATCATCCTGACAGGCATCGGGCTCCAAGGGACTGACAGTGAGGAGGCACATGAGGCAGGAGGCAGAGTTTTTGCTGCATCCATACAAAGGAGAGGCTGAAGTTACAGTAAGGTGTAGCGCACAATTATATCACCCCAAAACTCAACGCACGGTATCCCTGTAGTCCCGTATCTGTTCTCTCCATTAAAATAATCGGTCAGTGTCCGCCCACGGCCAGAAAGTGGGTGAGGAACGACAGAGGGGTTTATTTTCTGCAGGCAGTGAGCATAGGTCAGCTCACACAACAAACATCCACTGGTAAATATAAGGCTGTAGCCTGCAGCTGCTGAGCATAATGACTGGGAACAAGGGGAAACGGCCAGAAGGGCTTCATCCAATCGTAACTACACCTAAAGCTGATGACGGGTTTCATCCCGGGACCATGTGTCGGCCGGGTGCAGTGACTGATGTGCTGACAACCTCACCGTGAGACGAAAACTCCAGGATGTCACAAGAAATAGTCCAGCAAACAATCCTCTCTCTGACCTTTTATTGTGAAAGGTAGGAACGGAAGTGGTGACACAGTTGGCCGCCTTGGTTCATCCTGTGGAGCCCCCGTGTTGATAAGAATACAGGTGCAACTCGACCCGTTTCACACAACTCAATTGGTCGATGCCTTTGTCGTAAACATTATTTCCCGCAAAAATTTTTTCCTGCCCCGAAATATTTGCTTTCTGTGGGAAGCTTTTGAAAACAAAACAAGAGTTTTAAAAATACATTGCCCTGTCAATGAAACACAAAACAAAACAGGTGGAGGCCAATTTAGTTCCCTTTGAACAGAGTCAAGCTAGCAATTTCCCTGTTTCTGGTCTTTATGCTAAACTACGCTAGGCTAACCCCCTTAGTGTAAAGTCATGAGCAATCTTGTCATCTAACACGAAAAGCAAATGATCGAATATCTGAAAGCGTCTAATTGTTGTCAATCTCCTGGTTGTGAGCGTCTCCCGGTTGTATTCCGGGTGTGAGCGTCTCCCGGTTGTATTCCGGGTGTGAGCGTCTCCCGGTTGTATTCCGGGTGTGAGCGTCTCCCGGTTGTATTCCGGGTGTGAGCGTCTCCCGGTTGTATTCCGGGTGTGAGCGTCTCCCGGTTGTATCCCGGGTGTGAGCGTCTCCCGGTTGTATCCCGGGTGTGAGCGTCTCCCGGTTGTATCTCGGGTGTGAGCGTCTCCCGGTTGTATCCCGGGTGTGAGCGTCTCCCGGTTGTGGGCGTCTCCCTCTGAACCGCTGATCAACATCTCCAGCAGTTTGCTTTCGACAGCGGACAAGTCACGTGCCCAAGCTCTCATTTCACTGTGCAAATGTCTCTTTACCTTCCAGGAGTATCCTGCTAAAGGTGATGTTAACCAACAAACATCCGTATTCAGCATGTAAATTCCTTATGTCAATAAGCCTGGTTTGCTTGGAGGATTTGCTCTTACCTTAAGTGCACTTCTCGTGTTTTTTTATTTTTCTAAAACATGGCATGGCTACAAGTGTGGCAGGTGCAGTCCACACTTCACCAAAAACACTCTTACAATGTCGGGAGAAGCAAGAGAAAGAAGAAGTCTCTGCTTCCTTTTAATTCTCATCTAATTGAAGATGCAAAAAAAACTGCCCTTTGAACTGCGCCTTTTCATTTCTGCCCAATTTGCAAAGTAAAAACAAGCCTCGCTGCGTCTTGAAACTTGACGAGCGAAAACACGCTTTGCCTTCGTTTCTTTGAAAGTTGCTTGGCTGATCCAAAAGGTCTCCGGTGTCGTGGAGGTCAGTGCTAAAAACGGGCCTGCGCTTCATAATTAGCTTTTCGAGCAGATTCGGATGAATAAGTGGTCTGACGCAGGCACTAACAAAGCATCAAATAAGGGCTTGCGATGCTTTTTGTGAAACTATCTTCATCTCTTATGTCTAAAAACCCAGAAAAAAAGACTTGATGTTCCCTGTGTGTGTGGAAAGTGGGCCTTCAGTGATTGAATGTGGCAAAGATGAAGGAAAGAGAAAATAGTATTCAAATTGTATAAAGGACAATTTCCGCATATGCAGGCGGTGTCACTGAAAGTACGCTTATCCGTCCTCCATGTTGCCGTGTACATCATGTTCAGATCACAAGATGCGAGTCCCAGATCAGCAGCATATGCACAAGAACCACTGCCGTGTGACATCTCTCCGGTCAGAACTCGGAACATCAATTTTAAAGCAGAAGTGGGGTAAAATGCCCGAAAATTACTCGCTCCTTTTCCTCCCCCACAAAAGTTCAAAGAAATATGATAATTTCCCAGATATTTCAAAGAGAAGGGAACGGCTTTGTTTGAAATGTTTACACAGTTTTCAGGCAGGATAAATAAGCTGCGTGGGCCTTTTTCGCAATCACAAACAGTCTCTGGAAGCCTCAAAGGGCTTTAAAGCGGTCTGCTACTTGCTTTCGCTTCTTAGTGTACAGCATGTTTTGTTGTCTTCACACGTTTCCTGTCTGATGAAATACATTACGATCACCCAAAAAACAGCCAAGGGAGGATCCTTAATTTACTGGCAACCAAACAAAGCCACGTTCCCTCAAAAAAGAACCAAATGAAGGACAATGCAGTTTTTTCATTTATTGCAGCATTTCCCACATCAAGCACAAACATCACACAGCCTGGAGTAAGAACACCTGACTGATCACATGCACCAGATATGCAAAATCGGAATAAATGATCCAGTTAAACACGAGAATTTAAGACTTTTTTTTTTTTCCTGGAATGAAAATGTGTTATTGGTGCAAAAGTCAAGGTTTGTATCGTATCAAGGTTTTGAGTCACAGATTGGATCGAGCAGAAAAAGTAAAAGAAGGAAAAAAAAGATTCAAATTGAACATTTAGTGATGCCCTGTCTGAAACTAGTCCAGTTCAAAACAGTTTCAGGCGCCTCATGTTTTGGAGTAAATACATTCCTGACGAGCGAAAAACAAGTCTTCTGCAGAAACAGACCTTGAACAGAATATGACTGACATAACAGCCGAGAAATATTTCTGTCTCACCGAATAGTCTGAAAAAGCCTTAACAATCTGGCCGCTTCAAAGCGGCTGACGAGAGCGAGGGTTCGGATTCACGCTCCGCTCAAGTGTTTCACGTTTGAGAGAGAAGAAGCCTTCAGAGATGAGGACTCCACTAGCACCTTAGAAGGTATTTACCTAGTCCAAAGGTCTTTTTGCATCCTGAGAAAGTAATTTCCCAAGAACGGCTGTCAGGGAATAAAAGAATCTTTAAATTGGTCTCATATTCAGGCGGATATACGATTATACAATCTATTTTTCACATCTACTGCTCAGCCAACGCTGGATATGATATCATAAAGTCTCACATGTGACTTATCATGTTGACCTTTCTGTGTGAGGAAATAAACAACGCAATACTGTCGCGCTCACAACATCACAGACTCGTATTAACCCTGATTCAGGTGGCCTTGTGTTCAATTATCCCATCTCCTCCATCACGCAGATCGGAAACAGACGTGGCCGCTTTCTCTTGGGTTTTCTGTGACATTTAGCACATCGCTTATATGTGGACTTTCCTTTTTTATATTTATTAAACACAATTCTAACTCACACCTCGAAACCATATCTAACCATCTGGCTGTGAAACACAGCGGGATTTAGACATACAAAGACGACATGAGGTTTAATTACAGTAAATGTTTCGCCATCTGTTGCATGTGTGACTTTGGCTATGAGCATTAGTGCATTATTTGTTGCTTCCCCATATGTTTAATGTGTAATTGTCCTATATTTCGATTTCCTCTTATTGTAATTTATGGCCCTATTTTTAAACCTTTTAATCAAGGTTTTAAATTTTAGAATGCAGCGCTACCTTGATTCCTGTAAGACCTAGCTTTAACTAATTAAGGGCAGTAGATGGTTATGCTAATCCTCTTCAAACTGCTTTGGCATCATTGTAAACGCAGCTGTGCCATGTCCAATTGCACCTGCACTTTCATCACTATTAGTGGACATTTATGTCATCGAGATAGAGGACTTTCCAAAGTGATGGATCAATGATGTTCTCGCCGGCAGATCTCTTGCCTTCTTGGCTTTCAGCCCAATAATGGCTGTTTTTTTCCCCACACGCATTGCAGTGAAATATCTTTGCCTTCAGCAGGTTTTTTTGTAGGGTGAGGGGGTGGGGGAATCATTGCTGCTACAATACTGACACGCAAAAAGTTCAATCCTTCAAAAAAGAAAAGAAAAAAGGAAACTGGCTTTTACAAGAGCGCTTTTTTATTTCTTCTCCAAAATGTATTCACACTGCGTGGCTCTAAAGAAGAGCCCTTTTATGGAAATGAGGCAGAGCGGAGCCTTTTCCTCCATCACTCCACCTAACCGTGAAAGATTCTGGTCTGAGAGCTGAGCGTGAATGAATTATTGTCCACTCAGAGCAAATACTTTCAGCACACAGTTTCTTTAAGCCTTATGACTATCAATTGTGTTTGTTGGCCATGCTGTATTATTCATTTATTTTTTTAATGATCACAGAATTGAGATGTTTCGTTAGCTCAAACGAGGAGACTAATTATAATTCATTCATCCTGTAAATTGACTTTTCATATGCTTGTTAATCGTTTTTTATTGCCTGTGCTTCCCTATTATTCTCTGAATGCAGGAAATCATTAGCATTCCGTTACTCCAACAGGGCTTCAGAAAAACATTCGCTTCCAATGCGGCATTGTGAGTGATGATTTAATCTCATTCCTTTTGTGGGTTTAAACACTGACTTATTTATGAGAGCTACATCGGAAAGAATCATATTTCAGAAGATGTTGTAAGCAGCAGCATTGATCACTGGACAGAACCATTCTAAAAAAGCAAGATACTCGTGAAATAAATTAATCTAAACGACGGAAATGTGGCACATGTGCCGATACTGAGGAGGGTGTTTTCTACCAAATGGGTGTTTCACCCTCGGCATTTATCTTCCAACCTCTTAAGCTGCACAAGAGTATAAGAGTACTCCAAACCAACCAGACTGTGAAGAGGACATCCTGATCTCCTGGACATGAGAGCCACTTTCACTTTGAACCCGACATTTACTGGAACTTTCACAAGAGACCTTTTCAGGCGAGACACCCGTGGCAAACACTTTTCTGGTCAATTTTTTTTCGATTGGCTATTTGGCTTCCATAACAAGTCCTCTTTAGAACTAGTGGGGGAGAAAACATCCAAACATATTGGACATTAAGGTGGGGGTTTTTTTGCCTGTTGATTTCTCCTAAAGTTTTACCATTGGATAAAGGCTCATTTGCATAGTTGAACATTTGATTTGGAATACAAAACATGATCGTCACAATGTAAGTAATCAACTAGGGGAAGATGTAATGGCGATATATAATAGTTCATCTTTTACCCTATTCACCTGCAGTGTCTATGTATGGAGTTATACAGTATATTTAAAGAGAGCCAGAAACCTCCACTTCAGTAGCACATAAATATATATCAAACTTTATTGTTTCATTCCTATCTATATTCTGAAGGTTGGTTCATATATCATTCATAGCCTGACTAAATCAACATTTTATTTCTAAAAGCATGGCCAAAATGTTATGGCTGTTGAAAGTATTTTCTGATTTATGGAGTGATAAAAAGACAAAACTAAAACCATTGACTCTAAAATGTCAACAAAAGGAAGTGAGCATTTTTAACACGACTTCAGACTGTTCTGGAAATGTTGCACAAGATAATCTCTCATTTGCATATTTAAACAGATACACAGATAACTTAAAAATAATCGTCTTAATGGAAGAAATCAACTGGGAAGCTTTCACGGAGATGTCTATGCACCAGATAGAGCATTTTAACAAGGGGCTTTAGGGGTGCTGGTGGGCCCCTGCTTCAGTCTTTATGCTAAGCTAAGACAATAGCCTGCTGACTTTAGCTTCATATTTAGCGTACAGACATGAGAGGTATCGACAGCCTCTGAAGGGTTTGTGGGGAAAAGATGGAAAGTTCTATTTTTCAGAGTTGAAGCTCATCATCATTACATTACATGTCATTTAGCTGACGCTTTTATCCAAAGCGACTTACAATAAGTGCATTCTACGGTTACAAACAAGAATCAGAACAACAAGAATCAAGAAGGTACAATTTCATTAATAAAGTTCAACTACAAAGTGCTATCAGTAAGAGCCATTTCAGTGCTACTATAGTGCTACATCCTTTATTCAAGGTATAGTCGGAAAAGATATGTTTTTAGTTTGCGGCGGAAGATGTAAAGACTTTCTGATGTCCTGATGTCAATGGGGAGCTCATTCCACCATCGAGGAGCCAGGACAGAGAACAGTCGAGACTTTGTTGAGTGTTTAGCTCTCAGTGACGGAGCTACAAGGCGATTGGCAGAAGCCGAGCGGAGCGCACGAGTTGGGGTGTAAGGTTTTACCATGTCCTGGATGTAGACTGGACCAGATCTGTTCGTAGCACGGTACGCCAGTACCAATGTTTTGAAGCGGATGCGGGCGGCCACCGGTAACCAGTGAAGGTCGCGGAGGAGCGGAGTAGTGTGGGTGAATTTCGGGAGGTTAACGACCAGTCGAGCTGCTGCATTCTGGATGAGCTGTAAAGGTCGGATGGCACCAGCAGGTAGACCCGCCAGGAGGGAGTTACAGTAGTCTAGGCGCGAGATGACCAGAGCCTGGACGAGAACCTGTACCGCCTTCTGGGTGAGAAGTGGACGTATTCTCCTGATGTTGTGCAGCATGTACCTACAGGAACGAGTTGTTGCGGTAATGTTGGCAGTCAGGGAGAGTTGACTGTCCAGAGTCACACCGAGGTTCCTGGCAGTCGGGGTCGGGGCCAAGACTGAGTTGTTGAAGGTAATTGTCAGGTCGTGAGTGGGAGAGACTTTTCCTGGAAGGAAAAGTAATTCCGTCTTGTCAGGGTTAGTTTTCAGGTGGTGTGTGGACATCCATTGTGAAATGTCAGTCAGACAAGCAGAGATTCGTGCTGCTACCCGTGTTTCCGATTGGGGAAACGAGAGGATCAGTTGGGTGTCATCAGCATAGCTATGGTAGGAAAAGCCATGTGAGCGAATGACGGAGCCAAGAGAGTTGGTGTACAGGGAGAAGAGGAGAGGACCGAGCCTTGAGGGACCCCAGTAGTGAGAGGACAAGGCTCAGACACAGATCCTCTCCAGGTTACCCGGTAGGTCCGATCGCTGAGGTAGGATGAGAGGAGGGAGAGCGCAGTGCCTGAGATACCCAGGTCCTGGAGGGAGGAGATGAGGATCTGGTGGTTCACTGTGTCAAAGGCAGCAGAAAGGTCCAGAAGGATAAGGACAGAGGAGAGAGAGGCTTCTCTCGCAGTGTGAAGCTGCTCTGAGACAGCAAGGAGGGCAGTCTCTGTTGAGTGGCCTGCCTTGAATCCAGACTGGTGAGGGTCATTAGTTCGATTGTGTATCCCAAAAATGATGACTGAATTACTTTTGTGATAAAATATCCGTTATGTATTCCCCTGCTGTATTTGCCATTTGACAGATTTGTGATTATTTTGTAGTTTAAGACCAATCGCCTCCATCTGCCCCGAGGGCCAAAGAGCTCAGTGATTGAAGTCAAATTAATTTCAGCACCAGAAGGAAATTCAAATGATTTCAATATTAATGGGTAATTTACCACCAGTAGTTATCTGGAGAGAGAGGAGGGGGGGGATGAAGAATTAAAGAATTAAGTAAACACACACACACACATATTTACTCTCACATTTTCAACCAGAGAAACAGCAGCAAGGGTCAAGAGCTACTTGGAGAGAGCTTTGTTCTTCCACAGCAAACACCTCTCTCTGCTCTTCGCTCCAGTATCACCCCCTCACTTCTCCGTTCTCTCCGGGTAATCAGGCAGCAGACAACCTTCGGCCTGCCTTGGGGCATCGCGCTTCCAGCTGGCCTGCATGCCAACACACTCGCCGCGTGGGACAACTGCATTGATTTAAAGATGGCCAATGTGGTGGTTGGGGGGGGTGGGGGAGGGTGGGGGGGCACGGGTATTTATCACTATCACAGAAATGCATAAATCACGTATTTCGAGCACATGCATTCACATTTAGCTATATTGGAGACAGTTTTTCATTTGTCTTCTCCTAGCTCGCTCTGAGGACCTGCATGAATATGACAGCTGTAATTGCCCCCGAGGAAAAGCCAACTCGCCTGAAGCCTGTGAGTGAACATTTCAACCGAGTCATTAAAGCCCAATTTCGACTCGATAGATTTCATGTCTCAAATCGATGCGGGTTAATGAGAGCTACTGCAGGCGCTCATGCCAGCCTGCTTTTCAGTCACACAGCATTTGACTGAACCTCACCTGGAAGTCCAACATCGATGTGGAGTTACAAGAATGGCTTTAAACTAGATTTAGTGAGAAGTTGTGTGCATTGAGACATATGGATGGAAACGACTTACTGTATTCTTTGTGCTGTTGACAGCGTCACAAAAATGTTAAAATTTAAGTTTGACATTTTGGGAACTATGCTTCTTGATTTTCTGGCAGAAGGTTCTCTTAGCTAGCCGGAGTTATTGCATCATCGCTGTCTTTTAATACACATTTAACAAGAAAGTGTGCATCAGGACCGAGCCCTCAGTTACCCCGTGAGAGGAGTTCAGCTAAAGTTCAGAGAGGGAAGAAGATCTCCGCTCCAGTGCAGACGTTCGCTGTAAGCTAGCTAGCAACCTCTGACTGATGGGTTTCATCATCTTCGTGAAGCAGATACAAAAAAATAAAACCCTGGGATACACCCGGATAATAATTAACTTCTACTACAACTTGAAACATGTTCACCAAGCGTGAATTGAACATTACATTTTTAACAAATTCGTGTCGAAAGTACAAAACATTGCTAGTAAACGGACTCAGCTTGCAGAATTGAACCTGCGATAAGGGAGTTAGCCAGGTAGCATAACTGCTGTGGCCTTTCTGACCGCCTACATCCTGCATGCTTTAAATCCAAATTATGTTACATTTCTGGCTGCCGGTCCTTCTGACTAATCTTTATGATGTACACCTCGCTGAGCGTCTAAACTGCGATGAGGCAGCTGTATTTATTAATGCTTTCGCTTTCCTTAAGTACAAACAAGCCTAACGAGACAAAATAGGGTTCATGTTATGGGTCCACGGCAGTGTTTTCAGAGTGATTACAGCCACGGTGTCCTCCTCAGCTGTCCGTGCTGCCGGTGATGTCGGAGAACGCCTGTCGTGTCGTCTCTAAGGCAACCCATGTTGACCTTCGAGACATTTTCGAAAGGGAGAAAAATAGATTGAGGGCAAAGAAGGAGGCTCGCTTATGAATGATAAGTAAGTGCACATCGATGGGGGGGGGGTGACATTTATGCGCCATCACTCACTTACAGCTCCGTTATATATTAAAAAGAGTGATGTCTGGTAAAATGTCTGGTGCGGCCGGGAGCCATCTGGCAATTGTGACTTTTATTTTTTACAGATTCTTGGAAGAGAGAAAAAAAAAAAAGACAAGTTTGTGTCCCCGCATTGCGCATAGTGTCAGGTTTCTGCATGGAGACTGTGCCAACAATGGAGGAGAGAATGTTTACAGCTTGCCAGATTTCATTAAAGCAGTTTATGTGGTGTGTGTGTGTGTGTGTGTGTGTGTGTGTGTGTGTGTGTCTTTTTCTAGAACTGCTGTGAAAGGAAACGCGTCCGGACTGATGATCGCTCTGTGGCCTGGGAATTAGTTCCAGCTCCAAGTTTCCCATTAAACCTGTATCCTCCACCGCAAAAGAGGAAAAGAAACAGCCATGTGTTGACGTTGAAAACAAGCCTTCACTTTCGTGGTGCAATACTATTGATAAATGTATTACAACGAGCAGCAGCGGCCCGCGGCTAACGCATCAGGGATGTGAACAATGTGTTCAACACGTGAACTAAAACCATAAATGAAATTAATTATTATTATATTTATATAATCTATTAGATCTACTAATGTATTTAAAATGAATGGAGGCTGCAGGTGTTGCAAACAGGACTTGAACCTGACATTATGGGAGCAAAGTTTAGGACTGCTCAATTCGTTGATATATTAATCCCAATTCTCACGATGAAATTATCGTGATGGACTGCAATATTAATATCTAAAATGCGGTTGGAGGGGGGGTGAAATTATACTTTTCAGTATCAAACCACAACGACACACTATTGTAATATTGTAGCATTAAAGTTTAACATCGTTTCCTGCTTCCAGATCTAAAAAACACACAACATTTCCAGGAGCTTGTTCGACAAGTGCACAAGACAGATGGGAGGTGACACGTGTCGTCCACAGGGCATGGTGTAACACTGCAGAGTCACTGGTCTCCACTGTGTGTGTGTGTGTGTGTGTGTGTGTGTGTGTGTGTTCGTAGCAGCAGCAGCAGCTTGCGTCCTGTGTGTCCCTCAGACTAAAGGCATCATGTAAACACATTACTCTCCTTCACCGTAGTGTCAAGCTGCATGTACAGTAGCAGCTTGGTATAACAAGACTACATTGTCCAAAAAGTAACACCCAGACTTTAGCTACTGGAATGGCACTGGTCACCATGTTCAATGTCCGGCTGAGAACGAGGAAGTGATGGCTGCTTACATTTGTATCTTAGTGAATGTACTCCCCTCTCTATAGGCCTTCAACTTTAATTCTCTTAATTAAAATATATAACCCTTTTGTTTCCCTCTGTGTAACTCACGCAGCCTGCCTCGTTGCACCCTGTTGAACGTAAAACGGGCTAATGGTGCCACCTTGTGGCCGCTTCGAGGTATTGCATGATTTTCGTCTCCATCTAAAAGAATGGCCGACTTGTCAGACTTGCATTAGTAAAATTTATATTATTTACTTTATTTATGTTGCACCTCTCAAAGAGCACACGGTCATTGCTTGAAAAGCAATGACCGTGTGACCCCCCACTTACCTTGACCCCCCACTTACCTCCATGACCTCCTTCAGGAATACACTCCCTCCCGCACCCTCCGCTCATCCTCTTCTGGACTGCTAACCATCCCCACGTCACGCCTCAGTACCATGGGTGCCCGAGCCTTCAGCTGCTCAGCACCCAGGCTCTGGAACTCCCTCCCCCCACACATAAGACAGTCAGACTCCATCACATCATTCAAGTCTCAACTCAAAACTCACCTGTTCAAACTGGCATACTCTTTGTAACTGGATCCTGTGCACTTCACCTGTTTTTATGTTGATGTTCTGTTTTAATGTTGTTTCTATCTTTCATGCTTTTATCTTTTATCCTGTATTTTTATTGTAAGGTGACCTTGGGTGACTTGAAAGGCACCTCCAAATAAAATGTATTATTATTATTATTATTAATTCCAGGAAACGCTCTACTGAGTTCAGTCTTCTTTATTTTACCAGCATGCAACCTGCTTCTGCTTTTTTTTGTTGAGAAATATTTTTTTCACTATTTTCTTTAGGTTGCCTTAAAAAAGTGTTTGTATGACCAAACCTCCCTTCTGGGAGAAGCGTTTTCATTTGACTACAATGCAGGCCACAGGCCTTATGAAAGATGTGGATAAGAACACATGGCCTCCACATAGTCTGCTCATGAACAACATCCCAAAAAAACATCAACACAGAAAATGCATAAACATACTCAATAGTGGAACACAAAAGTCACAGCACAGAGGCCTCGTGTCCAAACCAAAAATAAGTTCCACCTCTGTAGAAAGGCTCTTTGAGGCCTGAGAGTACGACTTACCAATTATTAATATACACACAAGAGGTTTACTCATAGTCCTTACCAGCGTTAACCAGAAGAGAGGCAAAACTCAGACAAACAAAAATGGCTGACAACAAATATACAAGCAGGAAAGGACACCACGACGGGTGCAACAAGAGCAATACTAAGCTGATGTGTGGAGTACATTCGCTTAGCCTGACACGCACGCACGCACACACGCACGCACGCACACACGCACACGCACGCACACACAGGATCTCTGCCCTTCGTGCGGCCGCAAACACACCAGCAGCTTCTTGTCTGCTCACTTGTGTCCTTCATTCTGTTCCATTCCTTTCTCTTAATTTGTTTTTTATATATTATATAAAATACATTTTCAAAAGCCTCCCAGAGACTCGGGATCATTTGATTTGAGCCTGTTCAGAGCTTCATCGCGTTGATGAGGCCCACAGGTGAAACTACTTGCTGTGACACTCAGGGGAGAACAATGTCCCGTATGGAGGCCTGAGAAATATGGTCCCACACTGCCCCCTGCTGGTGAAGACGAATACTACAATTATACTGCATGTATGTTCAATTATATTAATAATAATAAAAAATCATTCATGAATAATTTTGGTGGCAGTCGTTGAGCTTGCACATGATTGGTTAAAAAGGTGAGAGGGCAGTGACAACACCACTGTCATGAATGATGATTAGAAATAAAAAAAAGTAATTATGTAATTTGGAATTAAAAAAGTCTAAAATTAGATAAATATTTAATAAAATCCCCAAAATTGCTGAGGATATAACATTTTATATTAATTTTCTTGATTTTATATTGAACATTTGGTTTTTCTTTAACTATCAATGTCAGAGACACTCACAGTTGGAAAAAAGCACAAACACCAGTAATGTTTAACATAATTTATATTTATTTTCTTTTGAACAAAATGTTAATAAATGTATTTGTTTTACGTCCATAAAAGATCATGACTCGTGGGACGCATTTTTATAAATCATTTCATCCAAGTCTTTTGTAGAAAAAAAAGAAAGTAAATTAGCAAACTAAAGCATCTCTAGTATGACAATATGACAACTGTATCATAATTTTTTTCTCTATATTTGAACCCTTTTCTCAATTCAAGCTTCGTTATAATTTTGTTTCTTTTTTTTGTAGATTTCTCTCAAGACCTCTTCATCGTGTCTTTTTAACATTCAACTTAGTCCTACTCATCAACTGACACCACTGCTTTAGACAACAGAAAGAAATGCGGCAAAATCTCAAAAACAGACAAGAAACCAAGGAGGCGAACAGAAAACACAGTGAGATTCCAACAGTGGGAGGTGGGCAAGGGGGGGGGAGGGGGGAGGAGGACATATTTACAACAGAAAGGACAAGGGGTGTGGTGGCGGTGGGTGTTAGTTTGGGGTGGGGTTCATCTGCATAGATCCACCGGACTCAGATGGTGAACGAAGATCGGAGGGACGAAGCACTAAAGTGTGGGCCGATTACATCCGCTGCTGTCTTCGAGGGAACGTCGTTCCCGTCGTCCGTTTGTCCCGGGAAACAAACCAAGCGGAACAACACGTCACAGGAAAATACCGAACAGAGAAGGGGGGAGGGGCGGGGGGGACGTCCCACTCTGACGGGTGAACAGCGAAACCGACCGAGGTCAAGCGTTTATGGGGGGGGGGGGGGTTTGGGGGTGGTACCACACTTTCACAGCTGAGAACAACTTGGAGGTGGAACTCCAGTCTGCCATGGACTGATCATCAAGGGGCAGGGGGGTGGACGGGGGTGGACGGGGGGGGGGGGGGGGACAGAGCGGCTGCAGCAGAGACTTTTATTTTTGGTATATCACTCGTCGGCATCGGATTTCAATGTCGGGGCTAATCTGGTTCCTCGTTCAGGAGAGGCGTTTTAAAGTGTTCCTAATCCCAGCGCGTGATCCGCCCGACACGTGTCCGTGTGCACTTTAGCCGGCAAGCAGCCGCGTGAAACAAACAGAACAAAATGGATGGATCAGCCCTTTGAAAAATCCTCACACTCCTCGCACGCCGACGCCAACACAGCCTTTTGCTATATAGTCTGCGAGAGACAGCAGTGGATCAGCTCGTCTAAGGGTATTTAAGAGTTGACGGACTGACTGATTGATTGATTGATTGATTGATTGGCTGGCTGGCTGGCTGGTCACCTCCTCTGCGATACAGAAAAGATGATAGTACTGAAGTGGACCGTTTCTTTTTTTGTTACGTCTATATTGCTCCATTGCCAGCATCGGCCTCGCCGGGCGAACGTAGCAGAGAGGCACTCAAAGATCCGGGGCCTCATTGATCGAAGCGAGCGCCGGACGAGTTCTGAACGTGCGCGTTTTGTGGCCGCGGGCGACGCCGTGTGCACAATTCACCAGCACCTCCCAGCCGCCCAGACCCGTGCGTTTGGTAGAGAGCACAGTGCACCCAGGCTCGTGCCGATTGACCATCGACAGCTGAAGAGGCGATTGTTTTTCCCTGCCGATACGAAGGAACTACGCCGTTATAGAAAACACGCTCCTCCATCTGCCCCGGGCTCTTTTCCCAGACGTCGGAAGTAGTGCGACATCGGATCAGTGGCTCGTAATTACTTTTCCATTTCGAAGAGCATGTGTCTGAGGTGTAATTTAGTCATTTAACCCAAACCCCCCCGAGGAGGTGTGCGGGTGGAGGCCAACAGTCCGCTTGCTACGTGTTGCGTGAGCTATGTCCTCTTTCGGTGGATCTAATCCCACCTGTCGGTTTTGGTTTGATTCCTCTCGTAACGCTAAAGCTGAAACTACAGACGCTCTAACTTCTGTTTTTACCGTCATGCAATCCCGCTCTGAAAGTCTTTCTGGGTAAAAGCAGAAAGTCGCGTTCCACGTGTTGAAGCGAGCGTCCGCTTGATAAATGAGGCCCCTGGTGTTTTGGCATCACGCGACCGTCCTTTGGTGTCCCGGCGCGACTACTCTGAATTCGCCCTGCGCCACCGGTCGAGGAGCACTCCAGAGACCAGAGGACGCCCGCTTCCTGTCCGGGAGCGCCGCATGGCGACTTCACCACCCCGTTGATCACCGTCGCCTCCTTTTGGCCACGGCGAGTAAGAAGAGAAAGCGAGCCGGTCTCAGAGCACTTAAGGTCCTAAAACGCGTAGGCATGTACCGTCGTTAGGGAGGGTGGGGGGGGGGGACAAAATACAATGCTGAACGTTAAGAACATAGAGGAGCCACACACACATTCCTGTTTGCAGAGAAATGGGACCCACATGAATGATGGATGACCTCCCTCCCTGAGCGGCATCGCACACGCGTTGTGGGAAGATGCCGCCGAGGTGATGGAGAGCAGGAAGTGGAACACAGTTGATATGTTAAAAAAAAACATTCTGGCACCTGAAAGAAATGCAGCAAAAATCGAAAAAGGTAAGTGAGTGCGTAACACTTCGTCGATGTCCGTCTCCTTTGACGTGCCGTCCATACACACAGGAGACGCCGTGGGGAAGGGAGGGAGGAAGGGAGGGACAATATGCTAGAAAACATTTGGGTGAGATAGAAACAATGAGCAGGTTTCAAGTGGCAAGAGGTCAGTCCTTTAGGGGGGGCGGTTCTCAAAACGCTCGGTCGGTCGACGTCCAATCTCCGGCACCCTCGGCTCCAGTTAAAACCCTCCCACTCCCCGTGGCTGATGGTTCGTCGGCGGGCGAGGTCGTAGAGGCATCTCCAGCGTGTTTCTCGCCAGGCGTGTCCCCCGGCAGCCCCGCCAAAAAAAAAAAAAAAAAAAAAAAAAAGAAAACCCGGCGTCGCTCCCCGCAAGCACCGGATTCAACCCTAAAAGGTTCACTCCTCGTTAGAAGCGCTCTCCTCTGGCGAGAAAATGGCCACCACACCCACCAGCGTGGAGTTGTGGGAGACCGAGATGATGATGACAGTGTGTAGGAGGACGAGGGCCAGCAGGCAGATCTTCAGCCGCCCGCTGCACAGTCTCGGCGTGGCGGCGGAGGTGACCGAGGCCCCCTCGGGCTGGCAGGAGGAGGCAGTCCTTTTTAGTGTCCCGCCTGAGGGGCTGTCCATTTTGGGGTCCCATCGGAAGTCGCAGCACTCCGCCTTGTTGTCTGCCACATGATCTGCCAGGAGCCCTGAGAGAGAGAGAGGGGGGGGGGGGGGGGGGAGAGGATTACTTTGTGATTATTTTTTTGGGGGGGGGGGGCTGGAAGTCAATTTGACTGGGACATAACAATATGTTAATTTTTATAGATTCTCATGTGAATGTGTTTTAATAAGAAACAACAATCCAATACGACATGGATCAAAAAGAAGCAGGCCGTCTGTTGGAGCCTGACAACCGGCTCCAGGTCGGTTTAAAAGCAGCGGCGCTCTGTTCGGGCTTCACGGGCAGCGCGGCGGCCCTTTGCTCGCCAGGTCTCAGTCCGCGGCGCTGGTCGGACGCGGTGACCCCCAGCTGAACTCCAATTAAAGTCGGAGGGTGACCCGGGACATTTTCCACATATTTTAAACATTTATCTTGGTTTAGCAGCTTTATTATGACTTCATTATACTATAAACCTCACTCTCGTTTTGATATTGTAATCTAACACATCCCTTATTCTATTGGTGGAATACTTTTCAAAGTGGAATTTCATTCATGGCACACATAAAATTATGAATAATCCAGCTCCTCTATTTCATAATAAAGAGATAAATAGAAGTTAAAGGCTAAAATTGAATTACAATCTAGGCAAACTTTCTTTCTTTTTACTTTTTGCTGAAGTGAACCACATTAAGCGTCAATCTCTAATATATATATTTTAACTATTCATCTCGGGGTGAGTTAAAGCTATGTACCGCTCTCATGGAGAGGCCCTTCCTTTCAGACGTCTGCCTACCCTTCCCCCACTGATCATTTTTCTCCGGCCCTTAGCTCATTAAAGGGTATCTACCCGGGCAGAACCCCAGCGTGGCTGTGTTGATGCTGCCGAGCCCCTCGTGATCACTGCTGTAAACCGCAGTAAACAGACTCCATCTTTTCCTTCATCACTGCGTTGTTAAAGTGTGTGAGCTCGGGCTCGGACGCGCCACTAGATGTCATCAGAAAGCCTTCAGAGACGCCCCTCGCCTTTCCTGGAGGAACACCATCACCCAGAAGATGCGGGGAGACACATGTTTGATAACCAATCACTGGCATATTTTTTTTAAAGCGGGTGCTTTTCTCCGAGGTGGCGGAGGATGCAAGGCCACGCAATCGCCCACACACACGCAGTCGGTACTAACCTGTGCAGATGAAGCTGGGGCTGCCGCCGTGGATCAGGTCGTCGTTGTCGGGCAGGATGAACGGACAGCTCTGCTGGACCTCCAGGCAGTACTGGTGGCACGGCACCTTCCTCTGACAGGACAGCTGGGTGGTGGGGAAGTACTGAGCGCACAGCCAGGGCTTATAGGCCGTCTGAGGGGGAGGAGAAGAGAAGAAGTCATGAACCGCTGGGTCCCGGGCCTCCCATCTGTTGGGTCGTACATCCAGACACATTGGGCTGAAAAAGTCACTGCATGTATATTTAAAGCATCGGATACAAACTTCCAAAATGGATACCCGGCCGGCACTTCATGCATTAATGAAAGCTCAGGAGTTATGAGCCAAGGCGAGTCTGCAAGCAGAGCCTTCTGGGACGTTGAATAAATCTTCCTGCGGAGCATGAGCTAACAGAAAGTAAAGCATGCTAAATACAGTGAGAATTTACTTCTTTATGGGATATGGATTATGAGAGACGGCAGGTAGTAGATGTAGAACCTTTTTATAATAAAGGCCAAAGGCACTTTAACACCAAACTAACTTTTTTCTCAATTAATCAATTCCCACAGTTGCCACGGTGATGACTCCAAGAGAAAGAAAAGCTCCACATAATCATTGACGATGGGCTGGAACATAAGATTTAATTGGAAAATTACTTAAACGGCATGTATCGATTCTCAAAATGAGACATTTCTACAGCACAGAGTGGTTTGTAGAAAACCTTCAAAAAGCCTTCTTTGATTTAGTTTGGTGCGCTTTTGTTTGCGTCCCTCCTCCGAGTTATAATCATTCTGAGGCAGGATGTAATACAAAATGCACAGACGTATGTGCATAAGGAGGCAGATGGTGACATGTAATAGCCAAAGCCTCGGGCTTGGAAAAGCTTAGCAAAACAAAATGAACCAAGGGCAGACCTCAGTCTGGATTCATTTTCATTGTTAGCCATCCCGTCATGTGCTTTTTACGTGGATTAACACCAAAGAAGGAGAATAACAGCAACCCGTACAGGGATGTGTTTGGAGCCCCCCCCCCCCTCCCTCACCCCCGCCCCTCCCCTCCTGCTGCCGAAATCTGGTGGGGCGAGAGGCCGCCGACAAACAGCCTTCACGAGAGTCCGTGTGCCTTTATATAAAGTGTGTTTATTAAGAGCTACAAGCATTGTTATTAAAATGTATGTACTGGAACATTGGGAGATTTTACAGTTGAACTTGTAACACTAAAATCAACTTTTAAATGAATGGTGAAGTTACCATATAGCAACAAAAAATGTAATAATACACCAATAACACACTCAAGATTGATGAAAAATGAGACTTGACTGTTAAAAATGGAGCTGTTAAAACAGCAGGCTGAACTATAATAAACTCCTAAACTGTAAACAGCATTAAATTAGGTTCTGTGTGAAGCCCGCTGTGTTGTGACTATTACATCTGTCCTATCAGAGTCCACATGCAGAAAGCAGTAAGGCGTGTAAGGGGTGGAGAGGTCCGTCCAATAAATAATACAGAGGAGGAAATGTGCTGCTATTAAGTGATGGAGCGCGTTAGGAGAGAGCCATTTAACTCCCTGACACAGTCAAGCAGGAGGAGTGCCACAGCCTTTTCCAAGCTGTGAAACCCCGACAAAACAAAGGGTTAGTGGCAATCAGGTGATTACACAGTGGGAGAATAATGACCTTTGAGTGGGAGATTTACACATGAGCAAAGTGTCTGTCTTTAGAAAGGAAATATGCTCGACTAAATAGGCAACCATTTAAAGTTGTATCAGGTCAGTTTATCTTTTTTTATGTTTGAACACACCTGCTTCATTCAGTTTGATCAGATTTGATTGATAATGATCAAAAACTGTCATCCGATGTGAATTCACATGTAATCCGGGCGACTGAAGCCAATGCATAAGTGTCTTAAAACGTGCATTTTCTCTACTGACCACCAGGGGGCGACTCCTCTGGTTGTATAGAAGCCTGTGCTTCATGTGTTAAAGCTGCATTCTCTCTCCTGACCACCAGGGGGCGACTCCTCTGGTTGTATAGAAGTCTATATAAGTGACTCTACTTCTCTCTTGATGTATTCCCTCAGTAAACATTGTAAACATGAGTTTATGTCTCAATCTCTAGTTTCAAGTCTTCAATACAACATGATGTTCATTTAGTAAATGATGGTCCTTTAGAGTCAAACAGACCATAAAGCAGGGGATGCTTTAGGGCGAGCTTTCTGTCATTGACTCTCTGCCGCTACCTGAGCTGCATCAGCTGTCTCTACGGCACACCTCCGCACTCCAAATATGGTAGCTTCTGTTCATTGATTGCAAAAAACAACATCATGGAGTTGGCCGAATTCCAAGATGCATATTATGCATATGCGTATTAAGATGACAAAATCGCAGAACTTATACTTACAGTATACAGTCTATGATATATGATATGGTATTCTGATTGGTGCACGGAAATATGTGACATCTTTCCTTTCCAGTAAGACCCCGCCCACTTCAAATCCTCCATCAGACTCAGATAAAGGTAAACGTGCCCCTCCTCCAGCATCCCTCGCACTTTCAAATGCTGCGAAATCACATGGGGGTCTGATTTGTGTACCGCCATACAAGGATAACAAACACTGCACGGGCAATTATAATAATTATAACAATCTGATTACGGTGATGGTGATGGGAATGATAATGATGAGAACAGCGTGGACCCGAAAGCTTTGCGAAATAAGATATGTTACAGACACGTACAGGAATAAGCTGTACTGTGGGGGTTAAATCCTTTACGCTGTTTTCCAGGAAATACACTCATCCTTCAAAAAAACTAAACTCTGATGATGGGCGATCTGTCTCCACCTAAACCTCGAGCTGCCGGGTTAAAAATGCTTTCTTCTGGATATTCTGTCCTAATAACCACATCTTTGGATGTTAGAGGGTGACGTGGATAAGTCACCTCTCCGTAGTGGGACTCTCCAGAGGCCAAGATAAAAATCGGCCAGATCATTGATTAAGTTTGTGTTATGGCTTGGTAATCTGGGGAGGTTCGGGGGTGTTCAATCGGTGACAGGGGATTTTCAGTGCGGCGACTTCCTGTCTGCTCAGATGGGTGTTGTTTAATCCGTCTAGGGATGCTGCGGCTATCAAAAGAGAACCAAAACAATACGAGCGCAGCCAGACAGGAAATCTGGGTCCTCCCGAAGATGTATGCTGGCAGTTGCCAAGGTAACAGCTTTTTCTGCTTTTCATTAGAGCTCAATGGGTACTGCCCCGCTCTCTGTTGGTTTTCTGTTTGTGTGCAAATGTTTAAGCGCACAACCAGGTCTGTGTGTGTGTGTGTGTGTGTGTGTAAATGTGTGCGTGCGTGTGCTCAGCGTGAAAAGGGAAGCGTATAAGAGCAAATTGAGTTAGTCAGGAAGCAGGCCTGGAGTCTGATTTGATCAGTCTAATGTGTGATCAGTGTGAATGGGAACCTGGCACTCAAAAAGCCTCTGTCGCCATGCAGCTCAGTCTGCTTCAAACAATGTACTGAAGCCCGGAGACGCCGACAGGAAAGACGGCGACAGGAAAGACACCAAGCTGGCGACCATTTCCACCGTGGGGGCTTTTTTATTTTGACATTTGCAGCTGATTTCAGAACCCACGGCCCGGCCATCAGTACACGCGGCGCTTCACCCCGCTTTCAGTGTCACATCAGCCAGCGCTTCCAATCAGAAGGTGAAATCAAGGCAATCCTGATGTTTTGGACGTTGACATTAAACGCAGAGATTAATGTGAGACACTTTCTGCCAGTGCTTGCATGCAAATCTTTTAAAGCCTAAAAATAACTAATAAAAAAAAAAATTAAGATTCAAACGCTGACGCTTTGGCAGATAAGTGTCAGCAGCGCTGGCATCTGAAATTCACCACAGTGATTATGACTATTATATAAGAAGCAGACTGTAGAACAAGTCGTGGACCGCTTCTTATTTTCTTTAAGCTCACAGTACAGCCAGAACACACTGTTCACAACTTCAGATAAATTACTGCGACTACGCAGTATATATTACTTTATCTTTTATGTTTAGTTAATTACCTTCAACCAAGAAACCTCAGATTTTCCTCCGGAGTCCACCCTAAACAGTGGTCTAAGATACAATTAAAGTCAATCTGAAACTTTCATTATTTTGGGAAAGGAGATAAACTACAGTGTAGTACGGCAGCTATTGGATAAAAAAGGATGAAAAAAGGTTTGCACATATTTTGGGAACAGCGTCTTAGTTTCAAGTACAAAGTGAAAGCTAATGGTCCATGCTTGAGTGGAAGCCGCTAGTACTTTCACTCAAAAAGTGGGAGCTATTTAGCCTCGCATTAATTAAAGCTGCTAGTAGTACAACTTGGAAGTGGAAGCTAGTTAGCCTAGCATGAGTTAAAGCTGCTAGTACTACAACTTGCTTAAGCTTAAGTGGAGGCAGCTAGCAACCTGGAAGGGAAAGCTAGTTAGAATAGCTTGAGGGAAAGCTGCTCGTACTTTAACTCAGAAAGTGGAAGCTAGTTAGCCTTACTTGGTAATATAAGCACCGATTCCCACACAGTATTTCTTATTCATGTTATCTAAACACCTGAGTCATGGCAGCTCCCACGCACACAGTGTTGTGTTTATTACACATTAAGCTATAATGTTATAGCTGGTGTTAGCTGTCTCTCTTTCAGGATTCCAGTAGACGTGATGGCAAACGGCCAAACTGTCAAAACACGTAGCAATGAATGGACCCGTGACCTCAGCAAGTCGTACATTACTAATAATCTGAATCAAAACATGGAGGAACTCTGAATTTAAGTGGGCTTTCTTTTCTTTCCAGTCAGAAGTTCTGACTTATCTGGATCGCATCACAATATGTCATATTGCACTAATAAAATGAACCAGCACTGTAGCAGCCTCATGAGTCGGAACCAAAACATAGGAATGTCCTCTTTTTGGGAAACACAAATTGAACCAAATAACGATACAAGGTCAAAACAAACGGCAACGACACTGCTGCTTTCATAGCAACCAATTCCATCTGCATGCATCTAGTTTGTGTCTCTGCACGGCAGATAATATAATTGGCAGGTTGTAGAAATGTGCATCCGATACCTGCGAGATGGGGGAGGGGAGGGTGGGGGTCTGCTTGTCGGCTGTCATGTAGCATCAATCAATCTGAGAGCGGAAAAACATTCTCAAATCGAATGTTGAAGCAGGCGTCTCCGCAGGGAGTGTGTGTGTGTGTGTGTGTGTGTGTGTCGGGGTGGTACACTATTTCATAATGTACTGATGCTGCAACCAGCAGATAGCGAGCTGTGCTACATGTGGTGCTTAATGTGATATAAATTAGCAACCAGCAGAGAGAGAAATGTCACGTTCGCGATGTTTCGAGATGACCCCTTATAAATGCTACAAAGCATTTCCCCTCTGCTTGGCTTCGGGGGAAACCCGCAGCTCGGCTTAGATGGATAACCCCCCCTCACCCCTGTGACTTTTGTGTTGTAAAAGCAGGTCAGCTTTGGTCATTCCACCGGCATCCAGCGGGTCGGCCCAGGCCGACAGCTCCTGTTAAATCTGACACGCACAGCAGCTCTGCCTCCATTCTGCTTCGCCACGGAGCAGGGCTTCCCCCTCGCCATTCACCATTCACACTCCTGTCATCCCACACAGAGAGGGCTGCGGGGGGAGCTCGCCCCCCCCGCAGGTGCAGGGGCTCACTGTTTCCAGTGTTTAAGCTAAGCTAACCACCCGCCGGCAGCTAGCTCAATGCTATGCGTACAGACTGGAGAGTGGTGTCGATCTTCTTGTCTAATTCTTGTCAACAAAGGGCACAACAGCATTACAATAGTATTTTGTCACGGCACTCGGGGTCTTGTCATGTTTTAGTTTGTCCTCTCCTGCCATGTCTTGCATTGTTTTACTTCCTGCCTTTTTTGTTGATGGTTTCACCTTTTGCTGGTCAAACCCGCTGTCACCTGTCCCTCGTTACCTCCCTCCTGTCCCTCGTTACCTCCCACCTGTCCCTCGTTACCTCCCAACAAATACAACAAAAAGGTTTTCAAAGATAAAACCCCAACCCTAGCTTTAAGCCATGATTATGTTTAATGTATGCACAGTGATGTCGTACCAAAATAAAAGCACATATTCAGCCAATAGGTCCCTGAGCTGCACTCCCCAAAATCAAGCAGCGCGTTGACCGTCCTTATGCTGGTACGCTCCCGGGTGTGTCGGGACGTTAACTCAACACGCCACCTAAGTATCAACACTCTTTTTTTACTCAGCAGGACGGTGTCACACACACACACACATAACGGGCTATAAAGTGGAATGACAGAGACGGGCTATAAAAAGCATATGAGTCAGCTGCAGAGTGAGATCCCAGTTAGGAGCTGAATGACACAGATCATTGCCACTCACACAAATCGCAGCCGCGGGAGAAGGGGAAGCGGCTCTCACACTACCTGGGCTGGGTTGTTTTGTGGGGGCGGGAGTTTATAGCGCCATTATTGTCCTGAGTGTGCAAAAAGATGAATTCCTGATAAATTAGATGGGGGTCACATGGTCTATTTTACGAGACTTTTTCAAAAGGAGTACGTCCATATGCCCCCCCCCCACACACACACACACACAAAACATAAAAGGAACTGACAAAGTGTTGTTGACAGGACTTTGATGTGCTCACACTGACGCAACCCTGGGATAATCCGGCAGGACGGGGATATATAGGGGCGTCTGTTCTCCTGCATTGATGTCCGTGCTTATTACATCCCATCCTCGGGTGATGTAACAAATCAAGGCGCTGGTTGTGTGTGTGTGTGTGTGTGCGTGCGTTTCTGGAAAATGACACTCGAGGCAAAGACCATTTTTCATCGAATTAGATGGTTTGCAATCTTGGTGCAACCCTTGTATGTACGACCACCATGTCATCTTCCAGCAACAAGTGCCCTTCAGGGAGGAGCAGGGTTAAAGAGGGTCCTGAGGACGGAGGACTGCAAGTTTGTCAGAGCCTCAAAGTGGTTTATTTTCAGAGTAACAATCTGGTGAGCGATGGCATGATGGTTTGAGAAACTGAAAGAGGGAAATCGGCCCGAACGTTAAAGACATTCAAAACGTATTGTGTTGTGATGAACTCCCATTATGCCAAAGTGTTCTGAATCAGTTCTGAATCAGCCAAGGTACACAATCTTCTAAATTAATCTTCCGATCTAAGGTCTCAAAATATGGAATATATAAGAAAATATCTAAAAAGGTCACAGAATATGCAATGTGTATTAAATGAGTTACAGCCTCTTCACCAAGACAAAGCCACCAAATGTTCACATTTAGCACATGTTGGTTGATTCTTTGTTTTTCATTAAACTGAACAATATCTGTTTCACCCCTGAAATCTTTCCTTTGCACCTCTCATTTGTGCAAATGGCTATAAATACATGTTCATGTAAACACGAAACAGGGAGCCGTGTCGGTTTCTCAGAACCGAGCGCGTCAGTGACAGAAAACAGAGGCCTTGATAAGTGATCCATAAACGGTATCGATGGGCCTCTTGTGCTGCTGCTGCCCTTCATGTTTTAGCTTCTTCAATTGCCGCTTGAGGCAGGGTCATCCCCACAACGTGAGCATTTCAACGTGTTGTGCAATTTCATAGATACTGCCCCTTAAATATGACTTTTAATTAGCATAACGGTTAAAACGTTCAGATATTTAAACATTCTGTGTAATCTCGTTTGGGTTATACAGCTTTAGTCTTAAAAGTCCAGACAGCACCTGATCCACAACACCAAGCTCTCAGCTCTCGACCCGTCAATCGTATTGACGGGCCCCCAGAGGCTTCCAGGAACCCTGGACCCTTTAACTGGAAATGCCTTGTTCCGCCCGTCAGCCACTTGTTTCCCCCGAGCCGTGCTTTGTAGATGAGTTCTGAGAAAAAGCGTGGTCATGAATGTGTATGGCAGGATTTGTTTCCAGCCCGACTTGAGTGAATCCGTTAGATTACAAAACAGGTGTGTCTGATGTAAAGATCCTCTCTTGCGGAGGGGAAACAAGCTAATCTGGACAGATAGCAGGTTGCTTCACAGTGGTTTGGGGTTGGGGGGGGGCAGGGCTCCAGCTCTGCAGCTCTCTTCCTCCAAAGGCTTGAGGAGTTCACTCTCAGCTGGATCAGAGCTCGGGAGGCTGCTGAACGGGTCAGGGCGGCTCTGCGTTCTCCATCGACTGCTGAGTGCAGGAGGCTTGACCCTGGACATATTGACTGAACCCCCCCGCGATGTCGCTCTGTGATAAACACAGATAAAGGGCCGAGCTCCTCTGTTCAATCAACAGCACCCACTCATTCTCCACTGTAAAGTGTTTGGGTTTATCTCCAGACTGCACCGCCACACCACCAACTAACAACACCGATCTTTTCCGAGAAGTCAACGTGGACTTATTTGTCACGTAACCTCCGGACTTCAGTAACGTCACTTCCGTAGTTATTCAGTAGTTTTCTTTCCTAAACCTCACCAAGTATAATAACCAATATATTTCAAAGTATTTCACCATATTTTCCTCAACCTAACCAAGTATTTCACAGTTTTTTCCTAAACTATTCCTAAAGTAGTTTTGTTGCCTTAACATAACAAAGTTGTTTCCTGTGAAGGTGGAGGGTTATTTTGATAAGACTGTTTCATCAGAAAACATATGAAAAATTAGTAACTTTCCGCAATAAATCCTACAAACCGTTGTATAAGGATACGTTGTAACTGGTAACCGTGGCTGTGGAATAAGTTTAGTGGATAATAATTACTCCTATCAAAAGGAGCATAAAATTTAAAATTGCGCCACACAGCTTGGAGATGCCCACTCTCATCTTGACACATACTGTACATCCACATACATCCAAGGTAAATACTGTGATAGGCGATCATTATCGGCTGAGTGTTGGCTGTAATGACAGTGAGGGAATGAAGATGAATGACGTGGGGGGGGGGCGGTGAGCAATCACCATATAGATGTATTGGCCTGGAGGGCAGAGAAAATGTGAAAGATCATTGTGTGAGTGATGGAGGGCATCACTGTGGTCAAGGCGGCGGCACTGTCAGTGTGAACATGAATCTGCCACCGCCTGAGAGCGGGGGGGGGGGGCATCGTCATTTATTCAGGAAACGGGAAGAAGCTAAAACTAAATCGTGTTTACTTGCCAAGAAGACAGCTGTAGCATAATGCAAACTCTCTCCGACACCAGTCTGGTATCTCACACGTCAGAAATGTAAATAAGAAGCTCTCCAGGAATGAATCATTAATATACAAGGACAAAGTGAGAGTGAAACAGCCAAGAGGCCTGCCGATCTGCCCACAATCTCCCTGCGATGATACGCCCCCACCACCCTCACATCACGGCCTTGTAACTGCATGAGAACCTAGCTCATATCTCCGGGACATTTTAGAGGCCGGACTCGGAGAGGGTCTCCGTTTACTATCTCCTGTTGTTATTACAGAGCCGATGAAGTGTGAGAGTGTGAGTGTGTGTGTGTGTGTGTGTGTGTGTGTGTGTGTGTGTGTGTGTGTGTGTGTGTGTGTGTGGGAGGGGGCTATGGTCGATATTCCCACAGCAGACTCAAGTTCTGCAGAATTCAGACGGGATCAGGGCCGCTTCAGAGCGGCAGATGTTTGGTGTTTGGGGGTCACCTGTGTTTGCCCACCACATTCTAATTCTTTATATTTAGAATTATCATGTGTTCTTTTATTTTTAATGAATACTAAAAAGCTGACGTGAAGATTTTTTGATTACTAATAGTATTTCTGTTAAATTATCTAAGAACCATATGATACAGCTGAAAGAAACATGTTTTTAAACAGTTGGCGAACATTGAGAATATTACTGTACAAGTTGCATAACCTGAAATAAAAATAAATATAAAATGTTTATGATGTACTTCCTCTGCAGATCGCCTTCTGCGCCACCAACTGTTCCCTTTGTGTTCAGTGTTTTCTTTGTTTACACAGCCTTACCTTAAGTTAAAAAGCGACACTGTTAAAAGGAACGCACCGACATGAAAGAAAATCTCTCCGCGTCAGATTGATTCCATCACTGAAAGCGGTTCAACGTGTTTTTGTGATTGGACTGGCCTCGAGGGAATTTCTTCACAAATGGAACAAACGTCCACTTGGACTCAAGATGGACTCTAACGTGATTAAAGTTTTTGCTTCTGAAAAAGACTCAAACCAACAATGAATCTGATAACAAGTCCTGTGTGTGTATCAACGCCTGATGCATCTTATTCCCTTCATCATTCACTCTACAACGAAGCACGGCTGTAGTCCAGGTCCTATCCAACTCCAGGTCGCTAAGCACTTAGCAGGTCACTGCTGTGGAATGCAGAGAGGAGACACACTCCTGTTGGAAGATTCAACTGATCAACAGCCGAGCCGGAGACCAACGAGACCCGGGTCCAAGACAAGTGAGACCGAGAGCGGACTCAAGTACTACAGCCCTGCTACGAACACACACACACACACACACGACTGTCCGTACATTGTTCCAATAGTTACTCATAACATGCACACAGTATACGCTGTTATGTTACATGTGACGCCGGCATGAGTGAGTCTTTTTAGAGGTTATATATACGGAAGTTAGACCCCTATAATGTGATGACACGTATAGAAATGGCCGCCACTCTAACTATCTTGCTGTGTTGATTTGAATGGGAATGACTATAGTTTGCAGACTTTTCTGTCCCATTTCTGTCTTTTTTTTTGTCCTATAAAATCTTGAGTCACACTGTGTCATATCAACGTATTGCATAAGACAGAAAGCAGCCATCACACATTGAGCAATTTAATGTAAAGAGCTGCACGATGGTGCTGTGAGGCCTGCTGAGCGCGGTGCTCTCAGAAACAAGCCGCATGTCCAGTGACTGACAATTAATTTACCGGGAAACATCATCCTCAATCATCCTAATGGGCCACACGGAGCTTAATGGAGATTCTAACCTTTTACCCAGTCCACTGTATATACATGCAGACCTGGTTCAAAAAGTCTTTAGCAAAAAAGGGGGGCACATGGAGGGAGGGAGAGAGAGCGAGAGAGAGCGGCCGTACTGGGGAAAGAGGGGAAGTCGGATAATCCCATTAGTGCCAAGTGGTGCAGGGATTTAGATAGGATCATGTGGAGGCACCCCACAGGATATCAGAGTTACATAGTCATCAGTTTCCCCCATCTGACACCACCAGCTGTGGTACCCCCACCTCCCCAACCCCCCAAACAAGGACACAAAACCTGCACCCTGCTCCTGCATGTTCTACATTAGTTAAATACAGCACACGGCGCCTGGGATATGTATTCCCTGTAAAAATAAATAATCCATTCATAAACCGACGCAGACAATATGACTGACTAATTGATGTCATGCCCATGAATGTATGAAGGTATTAGTCTGACCCTTAGGTGTTTCACAGTGTGCGGGGGACATCCTGCATGCAACAGCTTCATTTTCTCACAATTATGAAGCCAAAGTAATGAATGTTTTTACTATAATTACATGTTGGTTGTGTTCAGGAGCACAGCAACTAAATGGAATTCATCTCCAGGGAAGATTGGTATTTCTAAGAATACATTATTTAATATATCTGTCTGTGTGTGTGTGTGTGTGTGTGTGTGTGTGTGTGTGTGTGTGTGTGTGTGTGTGTGTGTGTGTGTGTGTGTGTTTTCTTCAGGGCTACATATAAACGCGTTTACAATCGTGCTAGCAGCTCTGCAAGGCTGCACAGGCTGTGCTGTTAGCTGTTTAGCAGGTGCAATGTTTACCGTGGCCATCACCTGCGTTTAAAGTGTTAACGTGCAAACATGATGAACGCTAAACACAAAGCACCGCTGAGGCTCATGGGAACGCCATCAGTTCCATAAACTGAATCCTTCTTCCACAAAGTGACCATGTGGCTTTGATTACAATCTCCACCTTTGATTGACGACATTACATTATCGTATGCCAGAGAAATGACCACATGGCACCCACGATGGAAATGCCACAGAGGTTAAATGAGGCCTATTAATTGGGTAACCCACTTTAACCCCCCCACCCCTCCCCCCATTTCCCCCTGGTGCGGTTCCCCCTCCCTCAGCCAGCCCTGCTGCCATCTCACGTGATCCGAGAGGCTCTCCATTCACAGTTAAAAACAATATGGAAGCGCTGCTGTGCACTGCAGCAGCTAGTCTCTCTCTCTCTCCCCCTCTCCCTCCCTCTCTCGGCTCATTGGCATGCCGCTCAGGGATCTGCCCATTCATAAAAAAAGGGCCGTTGTGGAGCTGGCCAAGCATCTCCAAGGGACAAAGCCCTCTCCAAGGTCAGCCCCGTGGGCGTAAATCACACATGCGGGTGCTTCCGTGTGCAACCTGGACGGGTGGCCGATGCAACAATGTGTCGTTCATTAATGCGCACGCCTCGGCTAATATGAATGACGAATAAAAGGCTAGAAAACCACATTGGTTACTGTGCGATAATGGATAGATTTGGGGAGAACACTACACTCACAGATTTCCAGACAGGTGGAACCAGTCACCAAGAAAACCATTGGTAATAGGACTGGGCGGTATGGCCAAAAATTCATTTCACGATATTTTTGTAAGATTCTGGCGGTTTCACGGTATATCACGATATTTTTTAAACGCCAAAAAGGACCCGCAGCCACCTGAACAGCTGTTCACCGCTCGCTGGCCAACTTGCTCGCAACTGGCCAGTGAGCGGTGAACAGCTGTTTGTGTGGCATGTCTTCCGTTCTGTTTCTTCCGGGGTTTTTTCACCTGCATTCCCCAGGGTCCTAAATTCCTCCATCGGAATTTTCAAAACCTCCAGACAGCAGACACAGCTCCTCTCGGGCACATGTTGTGTTGGTGCATCTCTGGTCTCTCTTGTTCCTCCTGCATCACTCTTTTCCGTTGTTTAATGTAGCGACGGAGTTTCTTCTTGTTATGATAGTGGGTGGGCTGCTTGGGAGAAGGGGGTGTGGTCAGATGAGACCAAACTTGAGCTCTTTGGCATCAACTCGACTCGCCGTGTTTGGAGGAAAATGAATGCTGACAATAACCCCAAGAACACAGTCCCTACCGCCAAGCATGGAGGAGGAAACATTGTGCTTTTGAGGGTTTTTCTGTGCTAAGGGGACAGGACGACTTCACCGCATCGAGGGAGGATGGACGAGGCCATGCACCGGGAAATCTTGGCCGACAACCTCCTTCCCTAAGCCAGGACACTGGGGATGGGTCATGGACCCAAAACATACGGCAAAGGCAACAAAGGAGTGGCTCCAGAAAAATCCCTTTAGATTTTTGGACTGGCCAGTCTCCAGACCTGAATGAACATCATGCTGTATTGAAGACTTGAAACTAGAGATTGAGACAAACTCATGTTTACAATGTTTACTGAGGGAATAAATCAAGAGAGAAGTAGTAGTAGTAGTAGTCATTTTATATAGACTTCTATATAAACAGAGGAGTTGCCGCCTACTGGTCACGATCTCCAAAGTTCTCACAGTTCGTCCAGAGGGTGACGCGCACATCAGAGCTAAATTTCACGGCGAACCAGTCAATGCTTGTTGGGATATTTCAGTCTATATGCCATGCTGCTGGATATAAGTGACGAATGTATCGATGCGGTCGCATCCCAACCTTTTTTGAAATTTGAAGGGATTAAAGTTTTTGCACATTTTGGTGATGCTCCGTTATAAAGGACAGATGTTAATGTGGAGCTCAAGTCTCTTTTCAAACCCGAAACAGGAAATGCACGTCTTCACTGCTGCACATCATTTTCTGCTGAATGGCATAACCGTCCACTGTTTTAGATGGGAAGGTAACAGATGAAGAGAATGGAGCTTGTTCTACCTAAAGCGCGCGCACACACACACACACACACACACACACACACACACACACACACACACACACACACACACCTTTGGCCCAATCAAACAGGTTCACATCGTCTTCCCTGCCCTATATCGGTCGGAGGAGCTGCCCAGCTTCTCAAATGAAGGGCGAGAAAACGCGGAGGGGCTCGGCCCCAATCGATAGGGATCAAGCTCTCGGTATTGCTGCCACCCGTCCCTTCGGCTCAAAGGGAGCTCAGATCAATGCAGATGTGTGCGGTTGACAAGGATCTAAAAGAGAGGAGGACGCTGTCCTCCTTTTACCGCTCGCACACAACACCGGCTAAGATTAGACATTCAATTGGACCTGGAGCGTCTGTGTGCGATTGGTCTGAAATCATTCCACAACACAGCGGCTGCAGAGAGAGACTCTGGGATTTCTCGTCCGGGGGGCAGAAGGCTCCGTCTTTTTAGCTCCCAAACTGAATGCACGGTGTCCTCAGGGGACCCCCCCGCCCCCGATCTCTCACTCTATGAGCATTGCATTAGTTCATTGTATTTAGTTTGCGCTAACTTGATTAATTGAATTATATTGAAGCACAAGACGAACTGAAAAGATTAAAGGCCTCCATAGAATTACAAACAGTATTAATAATACAAATATGTAAATCGCCATTGTGGATTATTGCCACAAACTGCCACGCAGCCTGTGGGGCCCTGATTGCCGATCCAACCGTACAACATAGCAGGATCTCTAAATGTGTGCATGCAACAAATAGTTTTTTAATTCTTCATTACGGGGTGCACGTTTTGTTGTCGCACTGCAAAATCGGATGCCAATGATGGCAACCAAAGACCCAAGAATCGGTTGCCAGCATCTCAAAATGGTTGCCAGTGGCAGCCTGACAATAGAGCCCCTGTGTGACGTCTCCTTTTCCAACTTATCCATGCCCACTTCAAACCAGTGAGAGGAGCAATTACATCCTGACATTTTCAACCAAACCACTAATAGATCACAGAGAAAAACAATCAACAGATTCATCGATAATGAAAACAACAACAAAGCGCTGTGTTTTTAGGCTTTAAAGCGGTCTTTTGTCCCAATTCAGCCACTTTCATAGTTATCATTGATTATTACAGATGCATTGCACGTATATGACAATCATGCCCAGAAATCAACTCATAAAAAAAAAAAAAGGATTTTGCACCTGTGTGCTCAAATATGCTTCATGTGAACAGGTGATCGAGCTCCCGTACTGCAGGGAAACTCCACGTTGTGCTTTTTGAAAAGCCAGGTGGGTTTTCGCAAGATGTTTTGGTTCTCACTCAGGATAAAAAAGTCTTCGTAGGCGCGTCGGCCTGGGTTGTAAATGTTCGGAAGGGCTTGGCAACCAATCAAGCACCGCCCGCAGGACTGCCCGAACAAAACAAACCAACCCTCTGTGTCAAACATCAGCACCTGAAGTGTCAGAGACCTTCCTCCGGTTCTAAGGAACAAAAAAACTAAAAACACGCAGAGATGAGACGATGAGTCTGGGGGTACACGTTTGGGTGATGCGTCTTCACAACCTCCTTGTAGAAGGCACGGGGGCAGCCGTCGACTCAAACGAAAGCGCGCCATTTTCTAGGTGTTAAGGTGATGGAGAAGGGGGTCATCGTTGGAAGAAATTAACCAACGAGGCTAAATGTGTGTCGAGAGGCCAGCTCGTAGGAGGACATTGTGTTGATTCAGCCGATGAAGGGAGAGAATGTCACACGTGCATAATGTCATCAATGGCGGATAGTTGCTGGAAAATTCCAACGCCTTAACGGCGGCCATTGCCTTTGCTTTTCCGGCGTGGCGTGATTGCTCATTCTATAGCCGACCTCCGACCAACCTCGAAGGAAAACTCTAAAGTAGTTTAGATCAGGCTTTACCAACTCAACATACGCCAAAGGACCTCGGTATGATGAGAGTGTTGTGAGGATTCATGGGGAATAGCAGAACTGGTCATTTCTGCTGTTGATTCATCCGACAACCGATTCATCCGTTAATCGTCCCCCCTAAAAAAGTTCCCAGAACCCAAAGTGATGTCTTCCAACGCCTTGTTTTGTTTACACAAAAGTTTTTGACAAATCTAAACATCTGCCGATCAACTGACCGATTCATCTCAGAATAAACTGCGGTAAACTCATCCCATTTACGACTGGAACAACTCAACTGTTTGAGCACAAGATACATGAAAGGGTGCGCACAAAGAGAGAGTGTGTGTGTTTACATTATTAAGAAGAATGTCTGAAATTTGTATGAATGATGGAATTATCTTTTCCTACTGTGAAACAAAAAAAAGTGTGTTGTCTTTGTCAGGATTAAGACATCCAACAGAGAATATAAAAGAAAGCAAATCATCGTTTGATGAATACCACACACACACACACACACAAAAGTAAGCTATCTTTGCAGTCCAGGCCCAGTGGCTCCGTCTACATCACACTGGTTTTGTATCAGCAGGCAGATGGCCTTATTAGAATCGCGTTTTGACGCCTATATGCACGTGCGTGTCTCTGCCACCGGTTGGGTGAATGAAGGCCATCTGGGATTGGCCAGGGCTTCTGTGAATGGAGCCGGGAGGGGTGGAGGGGGGTGGCTGGGAGGAGGGGGACACCATTCAGCACCGCGGACAGCTCGGGAGCTCTCCGCGGTGCTGAACACAGCCTCTCGTGGCTCGGCGGGCCCCTCCGCGTCTCCGTGGTCCACCCGTTACAGAACCCACTCTAACCCCGCTTCGCGCGTGTCATGGGCTGTGATCAAACAGCGAGCCGTGAGCCCCGCCCCCCACCGGCTCCGACACGAGGCCTGTGTGCGCGCGGGCCTGGTAATAAGCAAACACAAGACGCGCTGAAGAAAGCCTTCCGCCACATTAGGGAGGGAAACCACCTCTTGACTTTAATGAAACGCTCTCGATGTGGAGTGGGGGCGGCCATGATGAACACCTGGCGGACTGCGACAACACACACACACACACTCCCCGGAGTTGTTTGCATAGGCCAACAGCTTCCTTCCTGCTCATTAAATCGTCATAAACGCCGCGGCTATTAAAAAAGAAAAAACCTGCTCGTGCAACAGTGCAGGTCTAACAACCCCATCCGGGTTATCGATGGCTAATCGGTGGGGAACCGGAGCCGCAGGGCGGTCATCGTGTCAAAGACCGGTGCAGGGGAGCGAGAAGGGGGAGGTGGAGAAATGGCTCTGGGTGCTGCAAAAAAAATACAAAATAAAAACACTAGCAGGGCCTCCATCTGCACATTAGCATGGGGCCTAAACGCGATGAGGAGATGAATGAACATGAGGCCCGGAATCTCCTTGAATCTGTCATCCGTCTCCATGGCGACAGGAGGAGGGGGAGGAGGAGGAGGACCAAAACTGGCATCTATCCGGGCCCAAATCAACAGATGGCCACCACATCCACCCCCCCACCCCTCTTCCAAAGCCCCCCTCCCTCTCCCCTTTCCCCTTTTCTGCAGCCTACCTTGCACTGCTCCATGCACGTCCTCACCGAATATGCCCCCGGCTCGTATTTCTGAGTCAGGAGCTCAAAGTCCTCGTACTTCTCCTGGGCGTGCTGGTCGTAGCGCTGGTACGCCTGGACGCACAGGCTGCATCTGGTCGTGTCGCCGTCGCCGAGCACGTCGAGGCTGCAGTTCAAATTGTCCGGACTCGTCGACCCGTAGAACAAATCCAGCAGAGAGTAGGAGTTACAAAAGGAAAGGTACAAATCGCTCATATTTACAGCCGGCGTCCCCTCTTTGTCGTGAAGGCCCCCGCACAAATGGTCGGCGTCTGCGAAAGTGAAGCAGTTCTGAGACAAACTATCCTGGTGGCAAGTTTCAAGACGCCACACATGTTTGGTAGAGTTTCCTATAAAAATAGCATCTGGGGTTCCTCTGAGGCTGCTGTGTGCTGAGTGGGTCTGGGGTGAGAAGAGGTGGGAGGACGCGAACTTGACCCGGGTCCGGGCCAGCTTGGCCTCGGCGCAGAACCACAGGTGATCAGAGAGGAGGATGGTGAGGAACAAGAGGGATGCCAAGGACAGTCGCCATCTCTGCGCCCTCTCGGAGTCGGTGAATGGCTTTTGGTTGTCGCGGGGGGGCTCTAGCCAGATTTGGAAGCCGTCGTCATCTTCTTGCTGCCAACACGTCCCAGCACCCCTGGTCATATTTTGGGAACCGGCCGACTCCACCGTGGGGGCTCCTCTGCCGCAACAGTCATTGACGTGGGGGTCCGCTTCGCGTTTTCCTCCCCTCGGAATGTCAGGCGGTGGGTTGTCCCGGCTGGCCTTCGCGTTCAGCGGTAATTCCCATTAAAATGAGCGTGGGCCGGATGGGAAATTAGACGCTGGCGACCACGGGCCGCATCCTCCATGGCTGACCGGTGAAGCCGCTGTCCTCCCGCCCGCCCCGAGCTCCGCGCCGCGCCGCTCCTCTGCGTAGCCCCGACTCCGTTTTTAGAAACACTCACCGACGCGTTTTTACGTTTTCCCCGGCCTCGGTCGTGCAGGGACAAGGGCGCTATCCTCTTCCAACATGGCGAAGCTTGTCTGCCTTTGTGTCGGCGGATGGGCCTTCAGCCTGGTACGGACCTCGTTTCTTTTTCAAGCCCTCGCCGTCTTCATCTCGCTGCCGTTGTCAAGTTGCCGCCATGTTCGCCAGGAGACGGTGTGTGTTTGCAGGAAGCTGAGTTAAGTCAGCATTTCCGGTCACATCCTTCAGAATAAAGGTTTTGTTTATTTCGTGCCTTTGACACTTGTTGTTTTGTGCGTCCCGTTATGTAGAACGATGTTTCCCAACCTCTGTTCCCCCTGATCATGAAATAGTGTTTATTTGTGACCCATCAAACAGAATTTTACATAACAACGTTTTTTCTTTCTTTTTTTATAACTCTTCCCTTCTTATGACCCTTCAGATATTTATACCATGAACCCCTTGTTTAGGAACCACTGATCCAGGCTATTCCAGGATCCAACATACTCATTTTATTAAATGTGTTTGAGTTTTATTGTAATTTTTAGACGGAAAAAAAACGTATAGCCTGCTGATCCATTTACAAATGTATACGGTTCAGCATAATAAAGCATTGGAAATAATAGTGCATACGGAACTTTTAATCATCACATGAAAAAAAAGAACCGTTATGTTTCAGATTCATATCTTATTTTATTTTGAAGATAAGATCACCCAACATCCGGTGTTGTTCTGCCCTAATCTTGCTACCTTGACAAACTTCGCCGCCTCTGACGTTATGCGCGCGCATCGCGGCCGCCGCATCCCTCGGCACCAAGGTGTGTCAAGTAGGAGAGAGCCCGCTTGAATGACACCAGGACTGTTGTGATTGTGACTTCAAAATGAAAGCCTATGATGTCATGCCGCCAAAACAATTACTATCTCAACTATTTGAGTGTGTAGTACAAAATAAAACAGAAAAAAGACAGCTAAAAGGAAAAGCACGCAACTCTATTGACGGCACGGAGCAATAAAACATGCTGCTAAAGATAGTTTGTGACAACTGTGATGATTTTATTTTGAAATCTCCCACGAACAGACATGTTGTCACCTGTATTGTCGTTGTCTTGACAGTGTACCAGTCAGACAGGTTGGTACTCACCTGGTTTCAGCTCCAGGCAAGATGCTCCCATCAAAAGAAAGGTGTCTGTTTTTTCTCTATAAAGGATAATACCGATGCGTATGCACGTTTTATCCCACATCAACTTCACGTGAATCTTTATAATTCATACAAAGGCATAGACTGCCGTTGCGTTTTAGGGATCCAAAAAACATTTGCTATACATGCTAAAAAAAAATACGGTCCTTTAAATGAAATAGGTGTTCTCAAATCGAGAACTCTCTAATGAAAACCTTAATAATCGTGAGTTTATATTTACTGCTTTTATAGTGAAGGTATGACCAATTGTTTTCACGGAGGAACTATTTTTTAGCTTGGTTCGGAACCCCACACAATGGGGCCACAAGATAAACCTGATGGGTTGTGAGATGAATAAAACCAGAGAAACCAACGAAACTACACAAAATCCAGTGTTTATTCAGACCTAGCTCCAGATTACACCAGCTATGAGGCTAGAACCAGGAGACTTAGCTTAGCTTAGCATAAGCTAAAGACTGGAAGCAAGCGGGGGGAGGGGGACTGTTAGCCTGGCTCTGGGTGAAGGTAACACCTACGAGGACCTCGAAATCTCACCAATCTGATTTTATTTACATTTTTTCGTTATGCGTACGTATCTCAAGTGGATCCTCCCCTCCACAGTGGAAAGGACACCATTTGATGCAAATGACCAGAGTGGTTTCACATGTCGAAATATTTCCGAAAAATCCAAGACCCAATTGTGTATGAGGCACGAGACGGAGCTTGATTCTTCTGTTGTGATTGAATTTCTCCACCGAGGGTGGGCGCCGGGCTAATTGCCGCAGACAAACCTCCCCTGCAGCCGCAGAGCCCGTTTGGTCTCGACAGGAGCTCATTTATTTCAGCTGAGTGTATGCAGCTGCCGGTTGTCTAGGGGGGGCCCGCTTCCAAACCATTTATTTCCAGCTCGTGTCCAAGCACGCTAGCCGGATACCATGTCTGCAAAAAACATCCCAATTAGGGCATTTATCCCATTAGGGCACAGTATCTCTGCCACACAAGCTTTCAGCAGCTGTTTGCTGGGGGTGAGGGGGTGGTGGTGGGGGGCTTCCCCTCATCATTGGATCCTCAGGGACGAGGACCGCGCAACGCAGTTCAGACTTTTCAAGACCAACAGTTGAGTACCTCTAATTAAGGCCTGTCAGTCCAACGCTCACGCCGCGTCACCTGGAAATAGTCCAGAGTGGGCGGCGGTTTACAGGAGGGCTTACTGAGGCACAAGATCTTCATTTTGAATCATATGCTTCCCAACTATTTTATCGCCGAACTCTTTGTGAAAGCCAAGACTGTCTCAAAGGTAGACTTTTAATTAATTTGTTGAACAGAATGACGAACCCTGCTGGGAGTACGGCAACACGCCAACGAGCGACGTTCTCCAGTATATGCATATGATCGAGAACAGATACCTCATCGCTTTTACTTTGAAAATGTATTCATGCGGCATTTACGCACAACAATGCCCAGGACACCACAGGCAGCTACCTGCACCCTAGAGGCGGTGGTAATGAAGGTTATAACATATCAATGAGTCCCAAGGCATATTGGTGACATTTTTGAAGACAGTGGAAACACGGCCACATCTTGGCGGGGGGAGGAGGGCCTTGAGCTGAACCGGTTTTAACGTACCCCTGTGGTGGCCCTCCCTCTCTCCCTCCCCCTCTCTCTCTGCTGAGTGCACGCCGACGAGGCGAGGCAAAGGCCATCGCTTCACACAGAAGTCGTGTTTTAAGTTAATTTTCCAGTTTTTAAAAAAACAAGACCCCAGTAAGGTTTAAACCTATTCAAAGTAATTTATTAGAGTTGTGCTTCACATGCGATTGGACAGAAATAAAAAGCAAAAAGGCATAGACGACAAAAAGGCTCGGCACAATAATCCCCCTTTTTAATGCCTCCAACAATTTTACACATGGTTCCGTTGACTCATAAAAGGGACTGAAAGTCAGGGTCTCCTTTGCCTTTTTTCAAATGAAACCCAAACCTCAATTTGTTAAAGTGGAAAACCTTGTTCCATAAAATATCATAGTAACTGCTCGGCTAAAAGTTTAGTGTGTGTGTGTGTGGGGGGACGACTTTTATTTTTATATTAATACGGCACATTAATATAAAATGAAACACAAGCAGCCGTAATCGTTCATTAAGAACACTAAAATTAAAACTCAAATGGTTTGCATGAACCCCCTGAGAAGTAGCATCCCTGTACAGTGCAGGTAATTTTAAAACTGATTATTTTTCGACCTGCTGATAGTAAATCTATTAAAACTCTAGCTAAAAAAGGATGTATCTCCTTGAATCCTGTGTGCCACCAGAGGACTCTTCAAACTAAGTAGTCAGTGTCATCCATCAGGTGCCCTGCTTTGATTGACTCCGTCACCCATGAGTCGCTTACAATCTTAAATTTCTTCCTAAAGCTGCGTCTCAGAGTCCTTAAACAGAGAAGTCTGGTCTCCTCTGTGATAATGACATGAGAGACTCCTTCCTCTAACGCTTGCCTCACCGTACCACCGTGGTAGCGAAACTCCAGAGCCCTGATGTCCAAACACGTGGCAGCTATGGCGGTTTCAGGGTCTCCTATGTCAGCGTAGCCGTCCATGTAAACCTGGAAGGGTCTGAACATGCTGGTGGGAAGGTCCTCCCAGCCGTACCGCTGCTCCACCTGGCCGGCGTTCACCGCCACGGACGCGTCTGTGCCGCTCATCCGCCCGAACACCTCCCTCAGCTGCTGCTCGTCCGTGTCCGCAAAGTAGCTGTCGCCGTAGCCGTCGTACTCCTTGGCGAAGTGCTCCCTGGTGGAGGGTGACATGTGGATCATGTGGCGTGGTTGCCATGGGACCACTTCCTTCTGGTCCAGGCAGTCCAGCAGCCAGGAGGCCCACACCACGTCGTGCTGGTCGGATGAGACCAGGTTCTTCACGCGCATGTTCTCTGTGCCGGCAATCACGCAGTAGGTGTCCAGTCCCGGGTTTTGAACCACAATACCACCGCACCTAATGAGATGAAACACCAGTAATCATTTCATTATTCAGGATTCACACTATTGTTTTATTTAGACACAAAAGGCTTTTTTCACTTTACCTGGCCACGCCCTTTTCCAGGTCCGCCTTGGGGTGAACCTCCGTGCCATTCAGGATACAGAACTCCACATCCTCAAACATATCTGTCTCCTTGGTGACACCGGAGAGGTCCTGGGGCTTGAAGTGGTCGATGACCCCGACCAACCTCTTGGGTTTGGCCGGCAGCTTGCGCTTCTTCTTTTGCGGTTCGTCGCCGTCGATGCGAAGGTGCCGCGAGGCGAGCTTCCCTGACGCCCTGCCGCGGAACTGATCCAGCTCTGCCAGGGTCATGCACTGGTGCCACTCCTTGTCCTCGCGGATCTTCTCGATCCTGGGGAAGCGCAGGGTGCAGTTGGTTTTATACATGTTGCTGGCCACTATTTCGGCAGCCCTGACCTGGATGATGACCGAGTTGCAGGGCTCGATGTAGACCTCTGGCTTCTCTGTTCCACACAAGATGGATGCTGGCGGGTCATTCTTCCGATAGACTTTCCAGTGCTTGGCCAGCTTTAGTCCAAGGTCATACAACTCCTTCATGGTGTAGCCAGAGCCGATGCGGCAGAGAGTGTGGAAAACAGAGGGTTTCTCGCCGGGCTTTGGAGCTTCGGCGACGCCACATAGGAAGTGGGACATCATACCGCCCCGTCTCCCTTTCCCCATGTAGCCACCAACAATCAGCAGGTCAAGCTCATCCATCAAGCCATCCACGTATTCTGGCTTTATTTTCAGCCATCCCTCCCCCCGCTTGTCAGGTTTGTAGATGGACATGGGATCCTTCACCATGATCCCCTCCTCTCTGCTGTCAATGGCGTCATTCAGGGCGTTGACCACCTCCTGCAGGGTCCTGGCGTCGGCCTTTGGCACCAGGTGCATCCGCCCCTTTACTGGCGTGAAAACTGTCTGAAGGGTCTCGTGGCGCTTCTTCAGCGTTTCCCTGCCAAACTTCTGGTCATTGACCAGCAACACGTCAAACACGCAGAAGCACGTCTGCAGCTCTGAGTCTTCCATGAGTCTCTTGATGTCGAACTTGCTCCCTTTCTGCATGAAGGTCTCCGTGGTCGGGTTGTACGCCATCATCTCCCCGTCGAGGATGCAGTTCACGACGTGGCCTTTGAAAACGTTGTGGATGTAAGGAGTCAGGGAGCCCTGCAGCGGGGACCCTCCGAACTGCTGGGTGTATTCAAAAGCGTTTCTGCTGTAGTACTTGTACACGTCTCCGTCTTTGTGCAGCTGTATGCGCTCCCCATCCAGCTTGGTCTGAATGTAAAAAAGGCTGTTTCCCATTTGTTTCTCCACGTTGCGGATGTTTGCCACACCCGCCAACATCGGCTTGAAAGCGGAGAAGAGCCCGATGGAGACTTCGCTTAAGGACACAGAGGGGTTGTGGAGCTGCTGGCACACCTTGTTCAAGTCCGTGTTGACGTTATAGAGCTCGGCCGCATCCGGGTGGAAGGCCTGGAGGACCGTTTCTTTGCTGATCCCGAGCTTCATGTCCTTCAGGATCATCCTGATGAGCCATTTTTGTTCGAGAGCCGAGCTCTGGGTGATGAGGTGCAGCAGGCTCTTCTTCACGAGATCCTTCTGCTTGCCCGCGTTGTTGATGGCCACTGAGTCCAGGAAGTCATTGACTTCTCTTATGCTGAGGGTTCCTTGACTGGCACATCGTTTCTTCAGCACAAAGTACGCCATGCCGGCAAAGTCTCCAGCTTCTCCTTGGGATGTTGTCGGAGCGCGGTAGTTCAACAGTTTGTTGGCTTCCGAGCCATTTTTTGGGAGGCCCAGCACGTCGATGTAGAGTTTAGCTAACATGCTCTCTTTGATGCCGTACGCCATTCGCTCTCGTTCGAAGGAAGGGACGATGAGGCGCATAGCAGAGTAGAAAGAGTCAGTTGTTTTGGGGTTGTCTTTGTGGAGGGCAGAGTGAAACTTCCTCCATGACTCTATGAAATCCACAAGGATCTTGGATTTCTCTGGGCGGAGTTTAGACTTCTGGATCTTCTCTAAAGTGCTACAAAGATGAAGAAAAGGGACCTGAGAAGCAACAAAGGGCTGACCTGCAGCCTCGCTGTTGGAAGTTCCCTCCATGATGTAATCTGAAAAACATTTGTTTGTTTTAAATCAGCCACGTTGTGGTTGTTTACCAATTACATCACTGAATTTTGACTATTTTCAGACATTATAAAAGAGTAGACCAAATGATCAATCTACTAGTTGATAAAATAATGAGCAGCTTAAATCAATAATGAAAATTATTGTTCGTTGCAGCTCCAATTATTTGTTTTCAAAGGGACATTTTAGTGTTCTATTGTGGATTTAATCTTTGTTTTATGAATTTAAAGCTTAAATGTGAAAATATCATGATCATGTTTATAATATTTTCCCTCTCAATTAGGAAAATATTCATATCAACACCAATACATCCTTATGATTATGAATACAGGCTAAGCGTATAATGTAATCACATAAACATTGAATGTTTTGCACTATTCAAACCCGACAGCTGACAAACAGTTGGTGTTGGCCCATCCTAAATGTGGGTGATTTATTATTATTATTATTATTATTATCGCTATTCCACTTACTAATTAGTTGCAGATTATAGGTCCAGTCAGGTCCTGAACATGTTCAGGACATGTCTCGAAACAAGAGATATTTTAATCTAAAAGGAAGCAGGCGGATAGAAACAAACAGGAACCAGAACTAAACTAAAACTAAAAACTAAAAGATGGTGGAAGGTAGGAAATCCCATACTGTGTTAAACGTCCGATGTTATGCAAAGTGCAGCATTTCGTGCTGGTTATTAGCTACTAATAAACGTGTAAACGTATTTACATCAATATTTTCCAAAGCTACTGTCAACTGACTGAATATCTTCAAAATAAAAGCACATGTTGTCATATGATGTCTGTGTTGTACCAGCGTGTCTGTCCCGAAAAGTTACAGGTCGACAAATTAGTCAATATTTAATATTCAATTTGTGTTTTGGCTGCTATACGTAAAATTACGTTCACACAAACACGACGAAACATGAAGTAATTAAACGTTTCATGTTCGTCGCGCTTTCATTTTGAAACCGACCGTCGAAGCGGAGAGGTGTTGTTCTCCAGCTTTGTTTTAGAAACTGCACCGATACACGCTGACTAAATAAAGAAATGTATCAGATTGTAATTAAATACCTTTCTTGCTTTCTTTTTTTAACCTCCAAAGAGAACCCGAATGGCTTCTCCCCGCGAGCTATATACTTGGCACTTCCTCGTTTACTCAAAGTGGGGACCTGCCAAAGAAACGTTCCCCACGAAACAAGAGCGGAACCTTTGTTGCCCCACAATTAAAATTACAAATACGATTTGCGATTTGAAACATAAATACTAATTACTTAAAGTAGAGACTCGGGATGGTCATATTTTCCACTTTGAAGGCGTCACTTTTTGTATATTTAATCTGAAATGTCTTATTATTTACGTATTATTATGTTTAATTAGTTCAGCTCTCTGTAATGTTGTAAAATACGCTTGTTTCATACCCATTGCGCTGCATTTACTTTTTTCCTTTTATAATGTTTATGATGAACAGAATGCTGAAAAACGTGTGAATTTCCCAGCAGACGTAACATTGTCGCTCTCCTCTTTCGCCAACAGAGGGCACTACTGATACGCCGCAGTGCTGAGGAGACGCAGCCCGTGAGGTTGTTTACCTTTGCGGGTCTGGTCTGGAGCCAGTGAGCCAGTAGTACGTTGGTAGGCAAGATAGGAATGCGCACTTGTTGACCACAAGAAGGCGGTTCCCTTCATGACAATGATGATGTGGAAATATGTGGATCACAGTCCTCTGGTTGCAGGTGGCATTTTTAACGCTTAAGACCTTCCTGGTGGCCATTAATGCAGTAAGCTTATATTGTGCATATATTGTGGATATTGTGAAGCCAGATGGGCCTGGGACCAATACTGTGTGAAAATCATATTAATATTCCCTCTGCTTTGAGGGAGTAAATAGTCCTGGTTTGGGATCTTGTTCTAATACAAAAACAATGAATCAGCTGTTTAGTGTGGCTACAATATTAGTAGGATCTACAAAAACAGATGTATTTGTTGCCTGTGTTTGGACAAGAGCTTTTATGACTTTTAACCTCAAGTTTTGTTTCCATTATAAACTTGTTTTGACTGTCACGGCGTCAACACCTGGTGTTAAGCCAAGTGCATGTCATTACTTGAAAGGTCGAGCAAAATTGTGCCAGTGACATCTTGTTCCCAATCCAAAGTAATTGAGGCTGGCCTGACGTAGATTCCACAAATACAGATACTCAGGTTTTTAAAGTTAAACAGTTCAGTAATGTATTACTGGTTGGTTGGATTATTAGATGGCAGCAAAACAGCAATGCTCTCTTCCAGTCATGAGGTGTTGTGCTCAATCAATGACCTTAATCTTTGACCTTTGTGTGTGTGTGTGTGTGTGTGTGTGTGTGTGTGTGTGTGTGTGTGTGTGTGTGTGTGTGGAAGGGAGGAGGGATTTCCTGATAAGGATCAATAAAGCTTGTTTAGGTCTTTTTTTTTGTAATGCTCAAATAGACCCAACATACAAACGATAGGATAATACGTGTTTTGAAAACAGATTGGTCTACACAGATATCAAGAACACAACTAACTTTATCTATAAATTTGTCTTTATAGGAACGATTACTTCACCACAGGTAACAAATCAGTTAGGAATATGAACGTTTATACAGTATATATGAGAAACAAATGAGATGGGGACGCTTTATTTTAAAGGGACAGCTCTCCCCAAAAATTTAAAAACATAGATATTTGTCCTCCTACCTACTGTGTTATCCATCAATACAGATTGTTTTGTTGTGTCTCTTACCGACATCTCCAAAGACTCACACCAACACAATCTAGATTGATTTTGGTTAATGACCTGTCCCTTTAAGTCGCCCGTGTTAACATTTAGAATTTGATGATGAATGGTTTATAACACACTATTATTTAGTTGTTTTGAGGCATTGGATCACTGGATTTTATATATCTAATTTTAACATACGTGTAGGATCGTTCAGCCCCAGTGAGATGAGAAACCCTCCTTCATTATGACCTGAAAAAACAAAGTGAGACTCAACCCAAATTTGGTCTCGCTCGTTGCTTCCTGCCGCCAACAGGGGGCAACCCGCGTCACGCACCACCCGGGGTTTGTTTATCTGACCGCCGCTGCTGCAGTGGAGGATCCTGCGATGTGTGTGCGTGTGTGTGTGTGTGGGGGGGTGTGTGTGCTCCAGCAGTGAACCCGCTGTGTTTTCACCTCACACACACACGATGGATGGATGCGGTGCAGCAGAGAGGAGAGCGAGGCTGCCCGGGAGCTCACGCGGTGTTAGTGCGGCACGTGCATGCTACCTGCCTGGTAGTGGGTGCTGGCGTGCAGGCTGCAGCATAAAGCCCCCCTACACACACACACACACACACACTACAGTAACCCTCCTGTCATGCTGTCGTGCAGCGGGCAGCGGAGGTTACATAAGCCCTGCTGGATGTGCTGCTGCACTGCAACTAGCAGCGACCCACAAGACAATAAACAAGTGACGTCACTGCTTCCGGGGCATGCATCAGCTCCCATTGGGACTGAGAGCGAGGAGGAGGAGGAGGAAGGGGCATGTTTGTAGTGGGATTTTGGCACTGAGGTACAGAGGGACAGAATTGGGTAACAGAGCTAAAATCCCCCCACCCATCTCTCGACATGGCCGATGATTAAGCGGTGCGTCAGCCTCCTCGTTCTGAGGGACTTGTTGGTGATGAGTTGCCTCCAAGACAGTGGTAAACACTTCCGGTCCCCTGCTGGTTGCTGACAGATTGCCAAAAGGGTTCCCGTTGATTATTCACTCTGGTTATGCAACGTTTCGTGACGGACAAACGCAGTAACCTACCTATATGCCACGCCCCTAGCGGTATTATGGTATTATGGCATGCGCCATGCAACAAAGGTCCCAAGGCTGGAATCAAACCGAGGCACAGTTGTTATGTGACGCTCAGCTAACAAGACGCTCTCACATTCCTTTCCAAAATGAGTTTCAATAATGAAATAATAATTAATAATAATAATGAATACTGGTACATAGGCTCACCCCTACAGTGCACTAGGTGGCGAGTACTTTTAGTACACAGTATTGTTCACCTGCTTAAAATCCAAACTGTACTTCTTAATTATTCTTTTTTTTCCCTCTCCACTTACTTCAGCTGAATTTCCCCCCTCTGGGGATTAATACTCTTATCTTCACTAAATTCAGTGTAGAATACAGTAGAAAATAGGTATTATGGCATGTACATTTGGTATCAGGAAGTACAGCACACCAGCTGCAGAAGGGTAAAGCTGACATACATTAGCAACAATCACAAATACATTGCGTACATGTGAGAGTACAGAATGTACCCATTCGTGGAGTGCCTAATGTGTGTTCCCAGCAGCTGTTTTATAAACGAAGGGAGTATAAAGTACACGTCGTCACAGTTGCCAAAGCCACAAGCCCCGAGGCCCGATTGAACTCCTCGCCAGATAATCTTATGCAAATGTCAGAGGAGGGGAGGACACGGAGATCCCGTTCACCGGGACTGCAGAACACAAAATAAGGTGCTGCACTTTTTTCTTTTTTTGATCTGGCAGGGCGAGCCAGACTGCACCCGGTGACCTCCGGCTAAACTGACTGGATCAGCTTCACACATTGCTGCCATTCCATGCTATCCACCCTCTTACCTGTTTAATCTGTCTGCCTGTGACTCCCGCTCTGTTATGAAATTGAATTACAAATCAGGCCGGCTGACCCCACGCCGCGCGGCCTTGCTCGGTTGCATCATTCTGCACAATAGCAGAAAAGGGGGTCAAGAGGTCGCCGTGGTCTTTCCGTGACCTTGGATTGGTTTGGGTTCAAGTGGGGAGATAACGGCCTCGCAGCAACAAAGAGAAGCAGATGGGATAACAGAGACGGTCTGGGTTAGGTTGTGGGCATCTCATTAAAAAAAGCAAAAGGTTGTTCTTGTTGTTTTAAATGCTTTGTGAGTCTGTTATGACTTAGTGTGTCCATTCAAAGGGAAATGCTTCACATGTTCAGATATCACTACGCCTGGTTTGATTGGTTCCAATCTGGGCCCATATGTCATTGTGGAGAACCATGTCCCCTGTTGTTGGGTCCGTTATCAGCATCGTGGATTTCGTATGTGAAGGGAGGCGTCGGCTTAATGGCACACACTCTTCTTTCCACTGGCACCTACGCTTATCTAGATTGGCGGTTGAACATTTTGCTGGCGTTAAATCAAAATGCTGCCTCTGACACCACTCATCACGCCATCGCGATTTATAACTTTAAACCCGGGGCCGACGTATCAGGTCCCTGTGTTTCATTGGTTCCCCTGTCACATGTCAAAAATGGGGAAATGTGGTCTCCAGTGGAAGCGATATCTCGTCCTGTGCTCGGGGAGGTGGTGTGCCTCAGGGCTCTGTTCTCTGGACTATTTTGCTTCTCTTGGCTTGATACTCAGAATAATAGACAAACAGCAGCAGCAGCAAGGCCCCATCTGAGTGTCACTGAAACACATTCCTCTTTGTATTTGATTCACATGCTTCAACATGACTCCATCTGTTCACAACTCTGTTAGAAGTAAGCTGCATTTGACTGTTGGGACTAGAATGAGTCATTGTTAATGGTGTTGGCTCGTTGTCGCGCACAAACCAGATTGACCTGTCCTCTAAATAAACATCGAGTGCTACTGAATATACTGCTGTCCAAATGGGCTTTCAGCACCTGAAGCATGTGTGACTGGTTTGAGCAAGAACGCGTCTGCGCACCTGTTCCGCTTCGCCCTTTGCTCCACGGAAGATGTAATTAGTATTGTTAAGTTTAAAAACAAATCATTTATTTAGGATCAATTATCATCATTAATCATCAAGAATCAATTATCATGATTACCTATGGAGAAGAAAAAGTGCTCATGAATCCTTTTCAGGCTCCCTGAAACATGCAGCTGCAGGGCTGGTATTCATATTGCTCATCTTTACGGTCATATTATGGATCACACTGTGTTTTGAGCAGCGTGACAGTCGTCGTTATCTGCTGAAGTCTCGCTATCGAAGTGCTTTCAACCAACCTGACGAGTCACCTTCCCCTTGCTGTTATCTTGCCACATCCGAAATCCAGATGCACGCCACGGAGAGCACAGCCAGACAGCACCCTCCGATGCATCTTATGCAACTCACAAAACAGCTCATTGCATAACAGTTGAAAATGAATGACGCTGCAATGTTCTGAGGGGGTGGGACATCTTGTTGGGGCGGGTGTCAAAATTTGATTCAAACTGTGGGCCAAGACAGTAAGCTGTGAAGTTTGATCTTAAATACTGTTTAATGGGACGTGAGCTTTGAACCGCTTTGTTCTGGGAGTTGCTGTTATGCCAGACCTTTCACCTTGATTAATCCATTTACTGCCTTTGGTGGCTTTTTCCTCATCTTTTTTTGTTTTATGAGAGTGAAGATTTTTGCAACGTCGAGCATGTTTTCCCCCTCAAATCTAATCTGAGCAGAAAAGCAGAAGGCCAATGAATGTGATACTGGAGATTTTGGGGAAGTTGTTTTTAATTGATCTAAAACGTACTCTTCATACAGTTATGGAGCGTCCCGTCCCGTTCATGGTTTGTGTTAAGCTAACGTTAGCACTCATTGTGTGGTTGTCTAGCAACATTAATTAAAAAAAATAAATAAAAAGATGCAGAAAACTGCAAAAAAAGCAGACTCTTTATAAGAAGTGGAACCCATTGGTTTGCAAATTACGTTTTTTAAGTCTCAAGTGCCGAATCATTTTTTGTGTGCAACCAGAGTCGCCCCCTGCTGGCCATTAGAAAGAACGCAACAGGGTGGGATTGGTTTCTTTAACCTGCCTCTGGGGGTTGTTAATGAATCACGGATGTTGTTGGGTTAGGGTTTTTTGTTTTTTTCTGTCTTCTCTTTGACGCACCGTGCCCCATGCCAATCTGGGACACTTGGCACACTCGCCATAATCCAATGTGCAACTGGAGTGACTACAATCTGCTCATTTGTAAACAAACATTTACTCCCAGCCTCTCTCATGGACAGAAGGACAGCAGCATGGCCTGCATGTGTTTTTGGACATGCATGAGAAGTCATAAACAATGAACATATTTTGATATGTACTACTTTCTATGTGACACTTTATCAAATAATTTAAATAATCAAAGGTTGATAAATCATGTAGATTGATTAGAAGCCATTATTGGGCCACTTTTCTGTGCCAATTCTTTTTGCGGTTTGTGTGTTTTTGACTTTGGAACAAAAGCGGCCTCCAGACCGCTCTGCCCATGTCTCATTTGGTTGTGTAAGCAAGAGGGACCACGCGAGATGAAAGGCCACGCTCTGTTTACAGCACACTCGCCATTAATACTACGACAATCCCATGTTCATTGTGTTTGTGGGACATCCAACGAGGTGTCCCAGTCTGCACCTGGTGTTGAATTTGGGGGGACGGGTGTTTGGACCTTTGTTCCTGGCTTCATTTTTGCGTGTCTGCGGAGCGTACACGCTGCCTCTTCACAGGGCTGGATTTGGTGTTTAGTTCTTTTTTTGCGAGGCATCTTTGCGTGCCACCACTTTCCATTAAGCCCCCCTCTCGCCTGAGAGCGCATCTTCGACCCTGTCCTGTTTCTGTAAGCTTTAGCCTCGTGGCTGGCATGTTTGACGGATGATTTACTTGGCCGCCACGCACGCCAACATGCCCGCCGTGTGAACTCTTTCGGTGGGTGCTGTTGGGCGGCTGAATGAGATTCCTATTGACACCAACTATTCCCCACTAATGGGATCGGGGCCTGCTGACAGCTGCTGGTGAAGCGGTTGCACTGTTCCACCAGCATCAGAATTGCAGGTTAATTATCTTACTCAAATAAAAGGTTATGTGCAGTTTGTTCCGCTGGAACACAAAGCAAAGTGCTTTCTGGCGCGTCCTTCCATTGCGTTACGATTGCGTACATGTTTCCGTCCCGCACACTACCAACACGCCGATATGTGTGTGTGGAAAAACCACAAACACAGTCTGTCTGTCTGTATGACGACACACCAGCATCGGATGCGACGGGGGGGAGGATTTGGATGGGTTCCACGAATGGAAACCTCCGGAAAGAAATATTGACCTCGTCCGGCGCGTCAATACCACAAAACATATCACGGAAACACGTCAGAGGTGTGTTTTCAGCAAACATGAGGGGGAACTTTCCATGAACACATTCGGACTGGTTAACAATGCCTGAGGTGTGTGTGTGTGTGTGTGTGTGTGTGTGTAACTTGTTTATATTGAAGGGGCCTTTATCTTGTTCTTGTGCGACTTCAGAAGTCCAGATATTGGTCATAAAAGTGCACACGTCAGGACACATGGACGTGGTGTACAACCTTAACACACTCCTGTGTGCAGTGTGTGCAGTGTGTGTGTGTGTTTAGGCGGCGTCTACACAGGGCTGTGTGCGCTTTTGTTTGAGCACAGTTCTGATATAACCTGTGCGACAAGAAAGGTCCTATATTAAGCTGTTTGTCCATGTGTGTACATCCATGTTTGTGTGTGTGTGTGTGTGTTGCCCTGTGACCCAGGTAACAGTGGGAACATGTACTCTCTGATAGATTAAGCCTTACATAACTCCACATTCCACTCAGCAGGTAAACAAGCACCGGGACTAAGGTCGAAAGCAGCGAGGCACCGGCTGGACTGCAGATCCGGACGCCGGTGGATCAGATCTGATCCACAGTGACCCACATCGGGCACACAGACTCAAGCTGTCATTAAAAGCTGCATGGCTTAGAAAGCGTGGTGTTTGATGGGAACTGAAAGCATCCATTTGCAGTTAATTGCCAGCTGTAGTGCAGCAAACACTGGAGGTCAAGGGATGCTGGGAGAATGTTTGGAAGACGGAAATGTGCTGCAAAAAAAATCACACATGGGGTTTTACTGAAGTTGAAATACCTTCAGCCATATACGTCTGGTCATGTTTTTGCCCCCCGTGTTGTGCAGAATCCACGACCTGCGGATGAATTTGCTTTCTTTATGTCTAAAGTCAAACAAATCCTGTCAGCGTGTTATTTACTTTCCCATTTCTACCAAATGGGTTGATAGTTGTCCTCATTTGGCAATGCAGCAAGGAGCAAAAGTTTAAAGCAAAGTTAGTAAAAGCCCGGGTTTAACAAGGAATTTGAAAGATGCACACAAATCCCGCAGTCGAACAGAAATGAGCATGAAATCCCCTTCATTCACAGGAGCACATTCACGCTCATGTGAAGGAGAAGCTCAGACTCAAGCTGCTGCCGTATACAGTACATTTTACTCTAAAAAATATAACATTTGTTGCCAGTTTAAATAAAATCTACTCTTGCCTCAGAGTTAATAATTCAGAGTATTGTATTATTTAACTCTATATGATGATATATTTACTAGACTTCTATATAGGGGCGACTGTGGCGACTGTGGCTCAGTGGTTAGCGGGTCGGTCTTTCAACCAGAAGGTCGGTGGTTCGATCCCCGGCTCCGGCAGTCTGCGTCGTTGTGTCCTTGAGCAAGACACTTAACCCTTAGTTGCTCCCCGGGCGCTCCACGAAGCTGCCCACTGCTCCTTAATACTAAGGATGGGCTAAATGCAGAGAATAAATTCCATGTGATTGTGTAAAAAACACACATGGCCAATAAAGTTGATTCTTCATAGAAATAGATTAAATTCTTTATAGAATTCTATATAGAATTAGATTGGATTCTGTATAGAATTGGATTAAATTCTAAATAGAATTCTATATAGAATTCAATCTAATTCTATTTAGAATTCTATATGAAATTAGATCAAATTCTATATAGAATTGGATTCAACTCCCTTCATCTCTCTTCCATCCCATAAACCGTCAGCTTGCTCCAGCGTAGCGAGAGCTGTCATGATGGCAGAAACGGAACTTAGGAACCATAGGTCATGCTGTTTTACTCTAATAGATTTTATTCTGAACATTTGCTCCTACTCTACTGGCTACTAATTACACTGCAAAATGATGAAATGTTACTCCTTTAGATGAAAATAATTGTAACTCCAGAGAAATTAGATTTTTCTCTGAGTATATAGACACAAATACACAGAGGGTCCTCATGCAGACATCCAAACATGACTCAGAGTGTTAAATGCAGTCTAACGCAAAGATACAGGCTGAGAATAGGCTCCAAGGTGCTGCTTTCACAGCTCTCTTTTGCAGGTACAGGAGCCTCACTAATACATTTAAAGAGATGAGATTAAAAGGAATGTACAGGGGACAAAACCAGAGTTGGACTCAGGCCAAAACTGCAGGAACGACATTGTTTATATATATAGCATGCTCTCAACCAATGCGTTTATTCCTCTGTTTTTCTTCATGGACACAGGACTTTATACCTTTGGCTTGCTACACAAAGACTACTGTGTCATCATTCGCATCTGAGGTATTTCATGGGTTTATTGCTGATGGCTGATCTGTTGCCTGCTGCAAAAAAGAAAATCCAGCTAAAGTGTGTGGAACACAGCTACAGCTAACAATAAAATATCAAACAAAGCAGAGGGAAATATATTTATGATTCCGTAAAAACAAATGCATGCGTGGGACTGTGTGTTTTTGCAGCTTTTAGGTCACAGGCAGTATCATCCCCAATCCAGTGAGTCAGATTGGTTGTGCGCTGAGGGGCCGCCCTCGATGTTAAACTGCCATGCTCCGCATTATGGGCTTAAGCTAATGCCTCATTAGCATCAGTGTCTCACTGACTCTGCTCTGAAACACCATCCCCCTCCACTAACGGAGAACCTGTTAACATCACTGCCAACCACACAGAGCGGCAGGAAACTGGAGCATGTGACGCACAAGAAAAAAGAATACGTCACGTCACTGCCTATAAAAAAAAAACTACACTGCAGTTAAGTTCAGAAATGTATGTGAAGGTCGAGCTCCCGCCAGATTACTCATGCATTTTGAAGGGGGTTTAATTCCCATCGAGGAAAAAGAAAAAAAGTGAAAGTGAAGTAAAAACATCATACACATACACTATATGGCAAATAATCCATATACAGAGAGCAAATTTTGATCGCACATAGCACGGTGTCTTGAGTCATTATTTGGGCATTAAAAGGCTCTGTGTGTTTCATGTTGTTTGCTCTCAGGTAGTAAAAGGTCACACACACACACACACAGATGGAAACGTGGATAAGCTGACTGGCTTCATTCGCATGACTGTATTTGTGCACCAAAGTCACCATAACTCCTAATCTGTAATCTGTAGCGTGATTTGGGTTTTTTGATTGCGACGGAGAATGTCGTGCTTAAAACTCAGATGTCACGCAGAAGGCTGCGTTTCCAGTGAGGGCGTGTGGGATCAGAGGGGCACACGGTGTGTGGGGGATGTTTGCGTTTGTATGCCGCTTTTCCACAAATTGAAAGAGATTTGCGTAATGACAGGAAATAAAGCAAGGAGTCATGATTAATGATGGATTAAATGGCATGAAAACAAATGTGGTCCTCGAGCCTTTAGCGATGCAAGGATTCAAGGATCATTTATTGTCATTATGCAACACCTTATGCAATATCTTATTTTCCTGCGACCAGGCATCAGACAGCCAGCAGCATGCTGGGTAGTGTATCGGGCCCCAGGTCCACATTCTGAATTTCTATCTGAATTTTCAGAGTTCTTATCAAGTTTCATCCTTAAAATAGATAAAATTATGACAGTAGGTGATTTTAGTGTTCATGTGGATGTCAATATTGATAACCTTAGTACTGCCTTCATCTCATTTTTAGATTTGATTGGCTTCGGTCAAAGAGTGCAAGGCAAGGCAAGTTTATTTGTATAGCACATTTCAACACAAGGTGATTCAAAGTGCTTCACATAAAACCATTAAAGCATAAAAACACAATGCAAAATAAAAGATTTAAAAACAATTAAAAGCATAAAAACACAATCAAAAATAAAAGATTTAAAAACAATTAAGAACAGTCATTAAAACAATAAAAAAAACAGTTAAAAGGCAGAAAGCAGTACAGTTTATTTTATTTATTTACACGTATCCTTGGAGGCCAGGAGAAAGGCTGCAATACCCAATACAGTGAACTCGAACGAGAAGCTTCTACTGTATCAGAGGGATACAGCGCTCGATCGCTGAGGTTTATAACACCAGTTCACAAATATTGTTTTATTTCTCCTTGCTTCGTAGTACCATAGACTATGATTTTCCCTTTTATTCCCCTTTAATCCCCACAGATATGTAGTCGAACACCTTCTCCCGAGGAATTCTCAGTCCACTTTTGTGTTCTGATACACACGCTTTCAGATTTCGTTAATTCACCAAGACTTACAAAAACCACCCACACATTCCATGAAAAACAACAAATCTATCCCTGTGTCCTTAACCTTGCACCTCTTGGCATCGCTCCCACAGCGGCATCGCTCCCACAGCGGCATCGCTCCCACAGCGGCATCGCTCCCACAGCGGCATCGCTCCCACAGCGCCATCGCTCCCTCAGCGGCATCGCTCCCACAGCGGCATCGCTCCCACAGCGGCATCGCTCCCACAGCGGCATTATCTAAACCCTAAACTGACCGCCACCTTCATCGCTATATCGCTCCGTGACTTCAGTTACCAGAGGTATCAACGTGCCACACGGATTCAACTTGGATTTCTACCGACTAGAGTCGACCTCCGGTAGCTCCAAAGAGCATCCCTTTGTCCTATTTAAACAATTCTTTTACCTAAATCCCTAACCTTGCGGACACTTATTCTCATTCCCTACTAAAAAACCCGGGGAAATATGTGCTTTCACTTTACTTGTGACAAGGTACAATTTTGTAAAACTTCTCTCATTTTGGTAGATTTATTTCTCTGGTCACGAGCAAAGTATAAGCGCTGCACTTGCAAGAGCAAGGAGTCGTTTCATCAACACGCAGGTTGGAAACCAAAACAAAAGATGTAGAATCTGGTTTAATTAAAGGCAACAGCAAACAGAAAGGTCTTCAGTCTGGCTTTAAAGAGGCTGAGGGTCTCAGAAGACCTGCAGCTCTCTGGGACCTTGTTCCAGATGTGGAGCAGAAAAGCTGAACGCTGCCTCTCCATGTTTAGTTCTGACTCTTGGAACAGAAAGTAGACCCGTCCCAGACGACCTGAGGGGTCGGGATGGTTCATAAGGCAGCAGTAGATCACTAATGTATTTAGGCCCTAAACCATTCAGGGCTTTATAAACCAGCAGCAGGATTTTAAAGTCAATTCTTTGTTGGACAGGAAGCCAGTGCAAAGACCTCAGAACCGGAGTGATGTGATCCACTCTCCTGGTCTTAGTGAGGACTCGAGCTGCAGCGTTCTGAATCAGCTGCAGCTTTCTGATTGACTTTTTACTGAGACCTGTGAACACACCGTTACAGTAGTCAAGTCTACTGAAGATAAATGCATGGACAAGTTTCTCCAAATCCTGTTGAGACATAAGTCCTCTAACCCTTGATATATTCTTCAGGTGATAGTAGGCTGATTTTGTAACTGTCTTGATATGGCTGTTCAGGTTGAGGTCTGAATCCATAACTACTCCTAGATTTCTGGCTTGGTTTGATGTTTTTAACGTCAGTGATTGTAGCTCAGCGCTCACTTTCAATCGTTCGTCCTTGGAACCAAAAACAAGTACTTCTGTTTTATCTTTATTTAATTGAAGAAAATTCTGGCACATCCAGTTGTTGATTTCTTCAATACATTTAGCCAGCACTGGTATGGGATTATAGTCCCCTGGTGATATAGTTATGTAGATTTGTGTGTCGTCTGCATAGTTATGATAACACACTTTGTTGTTTTTCATAATCTGAGCCAGTGGAAGCATGTAGATATTGAACAGAAGAGGCCCCAGTATTGAACCTTGGGGAACACCACATGTCATACCAGTCAGCTCTGATGTGTAATTAGCTACCGACACAAAGTATTGTCGGTCCTTCAAGTAAGAGTCAAAACAGTTAAGTGCTGCACCAGAGAGTCCTACCCAGACTTTCAGTCTGTCTAGTAGTATGTTGTGATCGACTGTGTCGAATGCAGCACTGAGATCCAATAATACTAAGACTGAAGTTCTGCCTCTGTCTGTGTTTAAGTGGATGTCGTTGAAAACCTTAACAAGAGCAGTTTCAGTACTGTGATGCTGACGAAAGCCAGACTGGAAGACATCAAAACACTTATTTTCGGCCAAGAAGCTATTTAGCTGTTGATAAACCACTTTTTCGATTATTTTACTTAAAAAGGGGAGGTTTGATATTGGCCTATAATTTTTCATTATTTCGGGGTCTAAACTAGCCTTCTTTAGGAGTGGTTTAATAACTGCAGTTTTTAGGGCTTGTGGGAAGACACCTGAGAGAAGGGATGTGTTTACAATTTGTAAAAGGTCAGTGATCATACAGTGTGAAATATTTTTGAAAAAGTGTGTTGGTAGAATATCTAAGCAGCATGAGGAAGTTTTCAGATGTTGTATAATATCTTCTAAGCTTCTTTGGTTAATTGAATTAAATTGTGTCATGATATTTGGATGGCTGTTATTTAAAGAAGGTGGCAACACACATCCTGTGGATGGTGTGTAGCCACCAACTGCTTGTCTAATTTTCTGAATTTTGTCAGTAAAAAAGAATGCAAATTGATTGCATGCCCAGGTGGATTGGAGCGTAGCAGTTACTGACACCGGAGGGTTTGTTAGCCTGTCCACGGTAGCAAATAAGGCGCGTGCATTGTTATTGTTTTTGATTATGATGTCAGAGAAGAAGGCCTGCCTTGCATTTCTAAGTTCCAAATTGTAGTTGCGAAGTCTCTCTTTATAGATACCATAGTGAACTTGGAGATAAGTCTTTCGCCACCTGCGCTCAGCTTTCCGACACTCTCTTTTCTCTATTCGGACCAGCGTGGCATTTCTCCAAGGGGATCTTTTCTTACCAGAAACCCATTCACTGTTTTAACCACGCCCTTGACCTTGTTCTTGCAGGTATTAAAATAGAACATTTAATAGTCGTTCCACAGTGCCCTCTAGTACCTAATAACCTTCAAGTTTATACTACCGGAGTATACGCCAAACGTTTCTACACCAGATGTCTAACTGACAGTGCTGTAGCTAAATTTAAAGAAGCAATTCCTTCTGCATTTGATTCAACACCTGTAACACCCTGTTAGTTCAATGTGTATGTGTGTCTCCTGATTGATTCACTTCACCTCCTCAGTCACGCCCCTGCTTCCCTTGTGTCTCCTGATTGTTCATGCTCAACACCTGTGTTTCCCCTCTCATTCATATATATATATATATATATATTAGGGATGCAACGATACCACTTTTTACAAACCGATACGAGTACGAGTATTTTTATTTGTGTACTTGCCGATACCGAGTACCGATACCGATACTTCTTAGATTTGGTCTCCATGAAAGTGCAATTAATTTGGAGGCAGATTTTATTTTATCCTCTGCAGATTATGTCAAACCTATAGTACAAAATTAACAGAAGGCTATCCCAAGCTTTAAACTTCTTGTGGAAGTCCCTCTAATGTCGGACCATAAAACGCCCCCGTGTCCGGGTTCATAATCAGAATCAGAATCAGAATCAGCTTTATTGGCCATGTGTGTTTACACTCACATGGAATTTGACTCCGGTTACACATAGCTCTCATTGTACATATATACACATTTACAATAAGCAAGATAAATATTTAAAAAAAGACATTAGAAAGAAAAAGTAGTCCAATTAGTGCAGGTAGGGGGAGTCTGATTAATTGTTCATCAGGGTGACGGCCAGTGGAAAGAAGCTGTTCCTGTGTCTGGTGGTTTTGGGTAATATTAGGGATCGAGCAATTATATAGGAAGCTGTGTTCCAAGTTATGTTTCCGGTGCTTTTATTGTGGAGGGAGAAACGGAAAGGAAAAGAGTGGAATTGTGGGATATACGTGTGTGAAGGAGATAAAAAGTGGTTCAAGTTACCCTGCAGCGTGTTTTCATTTTATTAGAATTACAAATATAGACACACAACAGACACTCGGCTACAATAATATCATCCGTAGCCGCACAACAGCGTCTGAATGAGGCCGCTGCCAGCGCTGCTTCTGGCGGACCAGCAACAGTTTGATTCACACCGGCAGGACGGCAGTCATTTTTTACTGTGTGAACGCGACGCACATTACTCTACACACCTTGCTGCAAGAGAGCGACGAAAGAGCCGTATGCGGCTCTGGATCACGGGTTGCCGACCCCTGCCCTAGACGTTGAAGTCAGGTAGGACAACAAATATTTTTCTCCACAAAGCGCGACCAGTTTGTTGTAGCGAAATACTGTTGAGTGGTATCGGTTCTTGGTATCGACAATTGAAACCGATACGAGTACGAGTATTTTAACGCAGTATCGACCCCCGATACCGATACCGGTATCGGTATCGGTATCGGTGCATCCCTAATATATATATATATATATATATATATACATATGCTCCCCTGCTTTCTTTGTCCCTGGCCAGATTGTTGTTGTATGCCCCGTGTGTTACAGCCTAGTGATCCAGCGTTTTGTCATAGTTTTTTTCCTAGTTGTGTATTCACGGATTCCCTGCCTGCCCTTTTTTGTATCTGTTTTTCTGTGCACTGAAATAAAGGACCCTTTTGAATTTTCCTTAACGTTCCTCCTGTCTTTTACGTCTGCACCTGAGTCTTTGCCCCACCACACCCGGTCCTGACAACACCATGTCTTAATATAAGTTATATATATATTAATATATATATATATATATATATATATATAGTTTGGCGAGATAGTCTTAAAACATAAAAAGGACCTCCATAATGCCAGAGCAGTCTATTACTCTATCAATAATATAGAAAAATAAGAACAACCCCAGGTTTCTCTTTAGAACTGTAGGCAGGCTGACAGAGTCACAGCTCTGTGGAGCCGTGTATTCCAAGACCTCAGTAGTGGTGACTTCAGAATCAGCTTATGAACTTCTTCAATGATAAGATTCTAACTATTAGAGACCAGAATAATAATCTCCAGCCCTCAACTAGTACCGATCTATCCTCAGAGTAGCCTCAGAAACAGTTGTAAACACTGATATATATTTAGATACTTGTCTTCAAAGGTTTCTACTTCTAAACTTTTCGCTTGTCTCTGAAGGTGCGTTCACACCGAATGCGGCACGAATTATCTGCGCGAGTAGATTACATGTAAAGTCAATGCACAGACGCGAATGGTTGCGAATGACGAATTTTCGCCGGGTGTCGCGAATTAGTCACCTCATTCGCGCGAGTTGAAATTTTCCAACTCAGGCGAAAATTTGCGGCCTGAAAGCCAATCAGCGTTGAGAAGCTCCGCGCGCCATCACTGCCGTCCTGCCGGTGCTGAATCAAACGGCTGCTGGTCGCCTGAAGTAGCGCTGGCAGCGGCCGTCATTCAGACGCAGTTGTGCGGCTACGGATAGTATTATGAACCCGGACACGGGGGCGTTTGATGGTCCGACATTAGAGGGACTTCCACAAGAAGTTTAAAGCAGAACTAGTGGTTAGTTTAATGGTGGATGGGGGAAATGGTACTGTTTTATGGAGATTAACCACTGAGATACGCCCCGCCCCCCTTCAGGCACGAATGACGCGAATTAACCACATAAAGTCGAGTGAGTAAACTCACGCGAGTAACGCGGCGCGAAGATTCGCGTGCACCTTTAGACTCGCACCTTTAGACTCCATCCCGACGAGAATGCTTAAAGATATTTTACCTTTAATTAGCACCTCTCTACTAGATATTATCAAAGTGTCTTTACTAGCAGGCCGTGTACCACAGTTCTTCAAAGTAGCTGTAATTAAACCTCTTCTTAAGAAGGGATTTAGAAAACACTATAGCACAGAGACAGCACGGGTGAAAACTACTAATTACCTTCTAATTGCATCAGATAAAGGACATGTCTCTGTACTTGTCTTGTTAGACCTGAGTGCTGCGTTTGACACCATTGACCATCGCGTCCTGTTATAGAGACTAGAACATTTGATTGGCATTAAAGGAACCGCACTAAGCTGGTTTAAATCCGATTTATCAGATTGATCTGAATTTGTATATGTAAACAATGAATCCTCGGTGAACAACGTTAGTCACGGAGTTCCACAAGGTTCTTTTTAAGTTATTTTACGAGGACCAAAACACCTCTGAAATCAATTATCTAATGATATACAGTAGTTTCTCAAGATGACAATGCCTTGACATCTAGCACCACCATAAAGAATCTCTGAGTTATTTTTGATCAGGACTTGTCCTTTCACTCCCACGTAAAACAATTAGAAAATGAAAAAGCATACTAGTCTCAGAATCTAGACATTTATCTTTCCGTAGCCTGTAGCTGCAAGCCAACACCCAGAGGATTTAAAGTAAATAGCTTGAAACATGTAATCCTTTCAACATTTAAAGGTTGTGCAAACTCAAAAAGGAGCGTAAAGGTGTATGAGCAAGCATTTCTTTGTCTGCGAGCCTTAAGTGTGTTCACGTGTTCAGCCCAAGGCCTGCAGTGACTCATATAAGTTGGCGTTCTTCAACCAGAGCATCTTTATTTCTGGCCTGTATTTCTCACCTCAAATACTTATAAAGAAAATACTAATAATAATGATATGTTATTGACACTAATTGTGGTTGTAGATTTAAAATGACGTATCCAGCTTTTGGCACTGTCATCTGGTTGTTTTTGTTACATTTAAAGCGATATTTAGATCTGCGTTAAAAGTTTCCCGTCCCCATTTAATTTGTAAGTAATAAGTAAAACAACAAGGTTTTATGGGGAGGAACTTTGGACAGATCTAGTTTAGCGGTTACTCTCTGCTCCCAGTGCTAATTTGATTTCTCATAGAGAAAGCAAATTGGTATTTTACAAAATGTTGAACTATTGCAGTCACACATAGCACCATACATTGTATGTACCATCAAGGAAATATAACCATTTGACTTGAATTACAAGTTAGCATGTTAGCCTAGCTTAACCAAGACTAAACAGGGAATCCATGCTAGCTTTTAGCCTCCTAGACCTATTTTATCACTTCCTATAGTTGCTGACTGCCCTCTTACTTTTACTTCTGATTTTGGGCTCTGTTCAGAGCTTTAATTCAACTAATGAAATGGGAAACAAAAATTCAAGACTGAAAAAGCTTTCCAGTATGACGTGATTGGGTACAGGTCATGTTTTGCAATAAACAGAAGCAAGGGAGCATGGGAGAAAAACCCCTCCTGCAGACAGGGATCTGTTTAAGCTGACATCCGAAATAGGAAACTGACATACAATGCTGCACGCTCTCAGCCCACTGGCCGTCATACCAGCTCATCGGTGGGGAGCAAATATCAGTCGACTTATGCTTGGCTTTTTTTAAAACAGCCTTCTCCCAGAGTGTTTCCTTTGCAAAACATGTTTACCAGCCGCGCAAGAGTGTCGGCTGATAAGGCGGCATGTGGACCGGGCAGGCTGGAGTCTTCCACTCCACTGCCAGCGTGGTAAACAGCAGCAGGAGTGCTTGTGAGCAGTGGGCGGGACATGGGCTCTGCATGCTGTCCAAACACGTGGAGTCTGAATGCCACGGACCAAGAGATACAGCGCTGCAGAGACTTTCCATTGACACACACACACACACACACACACACACACACACACACACACACACACACACACACACACACACACACACACACACACACACACACACACACACACACACACACACACACACACACACACACACACACACACACACACACACACACACACACACACACACACACACAATGTATCCGCCAAACCTCTTCATTGAAACCTTTTCCCGTTATTCTATAATTTAGAATCCTAGGAGACAATAAAAAAGATTGTCATCATTCCAAGTTGAAAAATGCGAACCAGATCATGCCAGTTCAGCCTCGTTGATCATTCAATCTATACCAATTTAAACCACAAAACGAGTCAAACTGAGCATGCTCAAGACAATAGTGGTCCGTGAGGCTCTCAAGCAAATGTCTCGACACAGAAACTTTCACTGGCGTTGCGGCAAGAATCCAAAAAGGACAGTTCAAAATGAAAAACGCCCAGTCTTCAGATACTAAGCCAAGCATCCACATTTTTGTTTGCCTCGAGGCAGCTTTCTGTCTGAACAAGCATGCAGAAGTGATGGCTGATAAAAGCCAAAAGAGGTTCAGAGAGAATGTACAGGGGCTGTTGACCTGTTGACCTTCATGTAACTTAGAGTGCAGTTGTTGCTCCAGGAGAAGGAGGTTAAAGAGAGGCTGGTAAAGATTCAAGATTTGCTATGCCAACGGCGGCACATGTACATCATGTAGCTCCCATGAATCGCACTACATTTGTGTTTTTTGTGTGTGTGTTTATCACTAATGGCATATGAAAGAATACATTCATCAACATCTGAAATAGAAGCGTGGGGGTTATGTGCAGCAAACTTTGAGTTCGCCGCCCACGGACGACCAGCCAGCCAGACCTGCCGGCCCAAACACCACCAAACTGCCCCAGGGAGGAGAGCCGAGATGGAAGCTAAGCAAACCCAGCTAGGTCTCAGAAAAATAAGATGGATGAACACAGCGGGAGGTCGGTGACTGTTGAGCCCACATTTTCACAGAGATCTGGATCCATCGTTCAACCAGGATCAAGCTGCACTTGACGGGCGGACCGCAGGACAGAGATCAGGACTGTGTTTACATCATGATGTTGGTGCTCAAACACAGAGTCAAAGAACAATGTGTATTTCCTCATGTTGAATCTTTTATGTGAAGACGTCAGCCTTATGATCTGCCCAGAGAGTTGTTGTTGTTGCTGCTGTTTACAATCCTTTAGTATCGAAGACAAAAATGACTCTACTTCTCGATACTACTTGATTTATTCCCTCAGTAAACATTGTAAAAATGGGTTTATGTCTCAATCCATATTTTCAAGTCTACTCAATACAGCATGATGTTCATTTAGTAAATTATGCTCCATTTAGAGTTAAATATTCCTCTATCACCGTCATCGAGTCAAAATTGTAAATTTCGCCAATGCTTTGTTTCATGTCTTAAACTGAAATTAGACTCTCCACTTCCTGGAGTACATCGTGTAACATCGCGATCTACCGTGCATACCGTGCATACCGTTCATACCACGAGTGGAACTTGTGGTATGAACTACTACGAGTCCCATAAATGACAAACGTTGCTCATGGCATATTTCACGTTTGATATAAAGGCCAGCATCGTGTCGACCAGCCACGTGATCCCTTGACGTAGACGTGAACGTCTTTGTCTGCGTCACAAAAAGCTATTTATTCTCACGCGTAGTTTGATTTTGTGCGGTGTTTTGAAAATATATGTCAGTATGTTACGTTTTCATGTGGGCTCACATCAGTGCTCTGTGCCTCTGTCCTCTCCTTTCTGTGGAGAGTCAGCGCTGTTTACTGTAAGTGGGTCACAGCTCCGCCCTGCTGCTGCTGCGCGGTGAAGTTCAGTGAGCCCCGGCTGAAAACCCTCCTTAGGCTGATTCAGGGAGAAATAATGGGGCCAGCGACTCTCAATCCCCTCAAGAGCCGCAGCACAGCACGGCAACGGCAAGCTGGCAAGGGAGGGAGGCCCAGTGGAGCCCAGGGTCGCCAAAGAAGCAATAAAATCCTATAAGGCCCTAATCTACAGCGCATACCACACATTGGAGCAGCCTCCAATGTAGCGCGAGTGCATCGAGGCCACAGGGAACAGGACGGGAGTTGCTGTTTAAAGTTCAGTTTCATGAGATTGTTTCCAGTCCGGCCTCTTTCTGCAGAACAAGGTGCGACCGCATCATGGAGGGGGGTTCGGGGGTTTAATTCCCAGAAGGGCCAGTCTTCCAGTTGACCTCAGATAATTCGCTGGGAATGACAGATTTGAAAGTTGATATATGTTGTTGCTATTTATTTATTATTTGTTATGTTCTTGATTGTTCTTGCAGTGTATTTGCACGTGACTGTTTCCATGTTTTTAACTGTCTTTACATTTTCCCCTTTCTGGGAGCAAGAGTTCATCACAAGTCGGAGGTGATCGAGCCTCCAAATCGTACCTCAAAAGACGTGGCTTGCTGTTATGAATTCTTACTTGTTTGTCTGCGTAAGTACAAGCATTTGGTTCCAGCTACTTTAAGCTAGGCTAATCCCCCCCTAGCTTCCGCACAGACATTATCGGGGTATTAGGCTTATCATACTCTCTGCAAAGTAAACTATTCTTTTAAATACCACAATTATTTTTGTCATTGAGAGCAAAAGTCTAAAAAACTTGGGGGAAATTTTTTGTTAATTTAACATTAAAGTCGACCTTGTCAGTGGGAAATATTCCTGTATTTTACAATGAACATGTGTAAAAAGAAAGCTGCATGGCAAAGAAGCACAAGGTCCCTGTGTAACAGCTGCATGTGAGTGTGTGGGGGATGGAAACAATGGAAATGTGTTCTTTTACTTCATGCTCTAAACCTGCTGACCTCCAGACTCTGACTACGTAGTCCCTTCTGGAGACACGTGGCTTGACAGGAAGTCATTGGCTCAGAATGAGCTTCCCACCTCAGCCTCCGTCTGAAAAAAAAAACACTTACAGAGAGGGAAAGTGTCGTCCGGGGAGTTCAGCTCCTCAATCTTCTGCAGGGGGGGCCCAGTGGGATATCCGCCTCTCTTTGACAGTCAGGAAGCCATTATACTTTTGTGCCAAATAAATGACATTCCGGTGAGGGAGGGAGAAGAGAGGCAGGATAGGATTTGGAGTCTTCTAAGGATCATAATTTGTGGGATAGAGGAAGATTATATAAGTAATATATATATATATATATATATATATATATATATATATATATATATATATATAAGTTGTTTGTTAACATCATAGTTATAGGCAATGTGAAACTGATATTAATAAATCAAGTCGCCATGGGAATGAATATCTAAAGTGACACTGTAACATCTGTAAAACAAAATAAAACATTCTTGTTACAAATTAAAAGTTGAATTGATGAGCAGTAAACAAATTCAATACACTCAGTGGCTTTGCTGCTACAGCCTCACTTGGTCTGGTATGACCAGTAGCTTCTGGTAGCTAATATTAGCACGTTAGCAAACTTTAGATGGCTATTGATGTATTGCTGCCTTCATGACTCCTTTACTTGGGATATTATTCAATAATGATTGTTTATTTAGATTTTATAATGGATATATTATATACAATTCTGATATATATATTAATCAAAAGTGACTGTCTTGCTTTAAACCATCCAAGTATAAAAAATGACACCGGCATACTGTTGGCCGTTTAAGCAGCATGGTATATTATTTGTGGAAATAAAAAGTAAACACAAAGTTGTACCTTTTTAAATTAATTCATTTATTTCTGTAGGTTGCTATCCATAATCAATACAGACAAAAGCACTACTCGACTACCAGAATTTATAAATCATTGTAATCACCTCTTGCGAGCATCACAATAAACAGTATATGAATTATGTACAAATGGAAGACAATGGCGCATTCAGACTGAATCAATCCAAGAACAGTCGGTCTGTCCATGGACGCAGAAATGGGTAAAGCGCTTTGAGACATGTCAAGAACAAAGTTCCCAGCGACAAAAAACTAAACACTTGGCAGAAAGAGAAATGTACAAGGAGCAAAACAGCTTCTGCTCGCCACAAGAAGAAAGTAAATCATCAATGCAATGGTACATTTGGTTCCACGGTTGTAAACTAGATTGTATTCATGTCACTATTGCATATGCCATTAGGTAAAGTGTGTCAACAAGGCAAAGAGATCTCTGTAATAAAATAGACAAGAGTATTATTTTCATATAGTCCAAGACCGTGGGAGAAAAGCATACAATATACTCTACAACCCCAAAGCAAAAAACCCATCCCCATTTGAAAAATCGGTAGCCAAAGTCTTTACACAGGAATATCCTTGCAACATAAGTAAAATCTAAGAACTATGTATTTTCAATAGATGGTTTTTAGTTAAACTCTTTCTATGTACACAATATACACATTCAAGACTCTGTAGATAAATAGATATCACAACTTAACGTGGTACAGCTCCAATATTATTTAACTCTGTTAAAACCGTTACCTACGTTATGTTTGTGTGGTGTTCCTACCAGCTCAGCGATACATTCAGATGTGGTTAAACGTTTTACAATCTACTGTACACTAAAGGGGGTTGAGAGCCTGTTGGAGTTGGCACAGTGGACGACTCAAGGGCCAAACAGTCGGGACATTACAGGGGGCTCTCAGATTATGTTAACTAACCGCCATGCGGCCATTTTGGAATACTTGAGTTTTAGTTTCCGAGACTTTGTAACTTCTGAAAGAAATAAACAACCTTCTTCTAACTATTCAAACGTTTATCAGCAATGAAACACCCTAGATTATGGTAGCCTAGCTCATGTTAGCTAACAGTAGCAGTCCATTGACTTTTATCATTATCCTGAAATGGCTAGCTAATTGTGGCCGCTGTGGCTGCTGTTCTGCAAAAGTTGCAAAGGCTCATTTTGAACAGAGGCTGTGTGTTTTCGAAAATGGAAATAAAAATAACTTTCCAACTTCATAAGCAGTAAAACACTGTTGTTCAATTCGTTTTGCTGCTACCTTGCGTGGTCTGGTATGACCTGTAGCTTATGTCGGCTAATGTCAGCCACTAGCTACTGTAAGCTGATGTTAGCCAGTAGCTGCCATTAGCCAGTAGCCGCCGTTAGCCAGTAGCCACCGTTAGCCACCATTAGCATGTGTTAGCAAACATTAGATAAACTGACTTGATGCCTTTTTTTCTATGTGATCGAATATTATAATTTGTTTTAGCATTATCTTATTTTAATTACATAGTTGTCACCTAGTGATCTAGTTACATAGTTTTGCTTTAACTTGTAACATTATATAATTCTCTTTAGCCAGATGAAACTTTTTATGCCATGTTTTCCAGCGAACCTCCATGATGGTGCCAGATGTTTTGCAGTTGGCCGATCTACTTCTACTTTTTCAGCGATTGACCAGAAACAGTCTCCACTGTGCCCCAACCGTGTCATTTTTCTTCGGCGCCACCCCTCCGTTGTCACCTCAACTAAACAGTTTGTACCGTCCAATGATATCACAGCAGAGCAGCCTGCATCGAGCTCAGCGGCAGGCCATGTAGATTTGAAGGTAGGAGTGTGTGAGGTCTTAGGGGCTCAAGTGACTGAGGAACTGTGGGTACAGTGCATTCAGGTGCCTGTGTTGTGGGGTCTGAGCTGAGTTATAAAGACATGCATAACTCTTAACGATATTTAGAAATATAATTCTTTATGTCCAGTGCTTTGATTGGACGAAAAATAAACTAGGTTAGAATAAATAAGAAATTAGTAATTAAGAAAATACTTTAATATCAATACGATGAATCAGATCTCAAGCAGCCCCACTGTATTGTATATTTCTGAAATAATATCTTTACTGGTAAGCTTTTTAAGTTCCACAACACAATAACAATATAGAGATGTAGGTCCAAACAGACATACTGTAATATAATATTTATCTCTTATTTCATAGAAAACATAAGGACAGTATAGACATTAAGGCATCGGTAGGTCCTATCAGACATTCGTCTTCCAAAAATAAATAACATATTAATCTAAATATAGTTATATACTCCGTGTACCTTGGTATCCTCGCTCCCTGGGCCATTTGTATGGTAAGTTTCTTTTTTCACCGCCGTACCGGTTAGTTGTACTTTGTCTCAGAAACACACTCGCACTCACACCGGCAGTCTTAAAACTACCTTCAGGTAAATAAATAGTATCTGGGTTCCATTAGAGTTGTGTTACTCTCTGACTATCGTTGCCTCTGTGCTTGCGCCAAAATGTGGGTCACAGCTGAGATGGCCTCTAAAAGCGCAGGGAACATGAGACACACCGATACGCGACGCAAACGTCCACCCACTCGCACACACACACACACACACACACAAACACACCTGTCGTGCCTTCAGCGAAAATTCATGACATGCATAGACGATGACCTGCTTGTTTCCTAAGTGTGTGTGATTGTTCCAGACAGTCTTTTAGGGCCACAGAGCCCAGTGGAAGGGCAAAGTGGAGTTTTCTTTTCCTCTTTTCTTCTGAGCAGCAAGTCGGTGAAGACACCAATTCAAAGGATGGAGGAGTCCTTCAGTCTGAAAGAGACGGGCAGAGAGAAAAAGAGGGCGTTAGTGGAAATATCATTCACTATAGGATGAACTTTTGTAGCATCTGCATCCAACTGTCAAGCAGACATAACGCTGCATTGTTAAGGCTTTTTATGTTAAAACAAGTCACATTTAAATTCAGTGTTTCTCACCCGAACCCATTGTGTGACTGTTTTGAGCTCAAGCAAATGTGCCCAATTGGTTTGCTTCCTCATAAAACATTTGAGAAATAATAAAAAATTTCCCCACAAACAACCAAGAAGGGAGCCGCTTATAAAAACATGTCTCTATAGCGCCTCTAGTGGTCAAGAACTCCACAGGGTGCCTTTAATATTTATATACTACAATCCAAGTCTTTTACCAGTCAACACATACTTTCTTTATCTACAAAACAATTGGTCCAACTATAGTAAATAAAAAGTTTTTTTTGTGGGACTGCAGTAAATTTGATCATAAATGCAAAAATGTAACGCATGAAAATATTTGAATACAAAAGCAGAGAATGTAGAAACAATTCCTGCAGATGAGAAGAGACGGGTGTAAGTAAATAGATATTTTAAGAGCTGCTCTCTGCCTGATTTAGATTTTTAGTTTTTTAAGCAAACCCCAGTTTGTTTATTTTCCCACGGACAACACCAGTGCCAACAACGCAGACCTTTTAGAGCCTGCAGACCTGAGAGAACATACTGTCTCGTACTGTACCGCCTGAACTCATTTCAGACTCAGATTAGGCTGCCGTTTTCTGTGCCACAACAACACGCCGGGAAAATCAGCTCGAATAACAAGAACAGCGAGTGCCCCACACACACACACACACACACACACACACACACACACACACACACACACACACACACACACACACACACACACACACACACACACACACACACACACACACACACACACACACACACACACACACACACACACACACACACACACACACACACACACACACACACACACACACACACACACACACACACACACACACACACACACACACACACACACACACACACACACACACACACGGATTTGGAATGCGTTAACATGATTGTTTTATGTGCCGGGCTTGTGTTTAATGACTGTTTAGTGCAAATTTTTACCTCGCTCAATCCTGTGTCATTTCTCAGCACACCAGCTGTTTTGCCAAGGAAGCTCTGCTTGAAGGACGGCAAAGAGGAAAGGGGGGGGGGGGGGGGGTCTCTTGTGGGAGGCTGGTGGTTGGCAGCGGCCGTTATTACATAATCTGGGATAGAGCGATGGCGGCGGGGAGGGGGGGGGTCTCCTGTCGCCCTGCTGTGTTGCTATGGACACCCGCTGAGCCGAGGAGAACCAGCTACCAATACAGTAGCTGCTGCATCTCCGATATTATACACAGAGAGAAACTAACGGTGCATTTGTATTGCATTTATAATTATGATTGATTGCGTGGCCACTGACAGTCTGTGTGTGAGTGTGTGTGTGTGTTTGTGTGTGGGAGGGGTCGGGGGCATCGCAAGCAGAGAAGAGGGATTTACTTGAAGTCAGAGTGGAGGTCAGGGGGAGGAAGGCAGGGAGGGACATTGGGTCAACTGGAAGCCTGAGAGCAGGGCACTTTTTTTCCTCTTCGGCCCTGAAAAGTTGCCTTTTTTGGAGCGTTCTAGAAAAAGCACCATCACAATTCTATTTTTAAAACAATTAAATGATAAAGAGAGAAGGGGCGGATGTTAATTCACTAAATCCTGAGATAAGTCCCCCGTATCTTATATTATTTACTATTAAAAAAAAAGGAGCTGTTCACAGCAAACATAAAAAAATAACCTGCAGTGCTATTTGGCAATCCAGATCAGTTCAGTGGGATGGAGATATTGGTAATAGAGATGTCTCTTAAATATAATGAGACTAGAAGGCGATCCGCTTTTGCGGCGAACTGTCCCTTTAAGACATCCAGAGTTCACCCATTTACACAGAAGACTTCCCCGTTATTTTTTCATAGCCAGTCCAGATGTATGTTTGGTTTGATGCTCAACTGCCACGAGCGGGGACGTGGACGGGCGAGGAGCGAAACAACATGCCCACCACACCTTGAGTCACGCATTAGCCAGCTGCTGTCCACCGAGTAGCCGCCGGCCCTCGCTGATCTACCGGAGGCCGTCTAATCTCGCCTGCAGAGGCCATAATCTCATCTGGAGCCGTGGCTGGCTAAATGTGGGGAGCGCTGGCCACGCAGTTATCTAGCAGCGCTTCTGTCTGGAACATCCCGGCCTACTTTAGCCCCCTCCTCCTCCTCCTCCTCCCCGTGCCATGACTGACACACACACACACACACACACCCTGGAAACTCTGACACAAGAGCCTGCGGTGTTACGTGTGCATGTTTGTTCTCCATATATCAAGTAACATGGCATTTCTGGACTTCCTGGCTTGGCTGTTCGCACCGCTTTGTTATGTTTGCAGGATCGCAGCTTCAACGTTGACGTAAATAAACCATTCAACAGCTTATATGTTTGTGTGTGTGTGTGTGTGTGTGTGTGCAGAGATTCGCCTCTTTTTTACGAGTAGCAGCAGAATAAAGTGTGACGTGGAAAATCCAAAACAAGCCTCACGGGTGTCACAAAAAATTAATGCAGCCTTCATGCAAAATGTTTAAGTGTGTGTGTGTGTGTGTGTGTGTGTGTGTGTGTGTGTATTAGATTGTGTCTATAAAATACAAACAAAACAACTAAAAAGCCCAGGATTATGTTATTCAAGATCACCTTGTTGAGACAGCCGTATCTACTGAGCGTGCTCGGAGCGAGTTAGGGATGCATGGCCGTGCAGGCTAGACCTCTTTCGCTCCTCTTGACATTGCAACGCAAAACACGCAACACAAGAAGTGCACGTAGCATTGGCGTACACGCAACAAGCTCCGAGGGTGCATTGTGGATCCACCGCGCCCACCCCTTGTGATGACATCACCCGCGCGCTACTCCCGAGTGAATGGCGTTTGAGTGGAAGCGGGCTTTGAGCCGATGGACACGAATGCCTCTAATCTGGCCGACGAATTACACAAAGATGCTGATGGTCGTGCTCCACACACACACACACACACACACACACACAAACAAAGGTGTTTTCCCCGAGCCAGATAAAGGTATTTGAGAGACTAGGATGCGGAGACGGACGACCTGGTTAATCTGGGTCTGGTACAGGACATCCACCTGTCTGAGCTGCGGCTCGCCATGAGAAAGGGGCCAGGAGAGCACAGGTAAGCGTCACTTTGACCCGCATGCCAAGCATCAGAACATCTATGCCGACTCGAGGTGGAGCGGCGAAAGAACGTATCCAGCTGTCAAAAAGCTTACGACCTCTGGGACATTGAAAAACACAAAACCAAAGCCCGGAGGCCAGTGGGGCCCGGCACAAACCCTGGTGCCGCACTTTGACCCTCCCTGGCCCCGCTTAGCTCCACAGAGCAGTGGGCCCCAAGCATTCAGTAAACAAGTCATCTGTGGGCCGCATGTACAACGCTTCCCAGGATGCACCTCGGTCGAAGGGGGAGCCTCACAAGAGTGTATCATTTGTTGCTTTGAAAAGCAGCCCCTCCCCACCTCTTTCTGCTGAGCATACAAGGCTGTGCCCCCCCCCCCTTACTTCTGCTAAGTGAACAGCCTAATGAGGCAGAAGTGCACGTGCCATCCCGCCCCATTATGCACGCATTCGTTGGCTCCCCCACAAACAGTCAGGCCCTGGAAAACAAACCAGGTCCCTCTCTCCCCCCCTCTCCCCCTCTCTCTCCCCCTCTGCCAAGTGTTTTCACGGATGCACACGAAGCCACTGGAAAAAAGAAAAAGGGAGAAAAACACCCGACCGCTCTGCATGCGTACGTGCTACAGTCCACATGTATGTGCTTGACTGTTCCCTGCCCCGCCCCCCCCTCCCTACTCAATTACATTCCAGATTTTATCAGCGCCATAAAGACATTATAATAATTGTACTCCATCAAAACACGAGCACAGAGCACGTGCGAACCAACGCAGCTCAGATCAAAGCAAATAACTGCGCGAGAGCACGCGTTGTTGAGAGGCACTTCGCTGGAAATAAACCCCCATAAAAAAAAAATTAAAAAAAACAGTCAGTCAACTATTTGAGTCGTGTCACTGTCGAGGACGTCACGCATTTAAAGCGTGCCTGAACGAAATTAATTTATTTCCCACATGACTGTGCAAATAACAACTTTTTCTTTCTTTTTTTCTGTGCTACGTACAACATAAAAACAACTTCTCTCTCCCTCTCCGGCATGTGGTGAAATAAAAGCCACTTTTGTATTCAAATGGCCTGGAGCCGGGACAAAAACCGGCTCGGCCAGGAATGTGGACCGTGACAGCCAGTTACCTGATGGCCGTATAGCAGCTACTCGCCCCCACTTTGTTGTTTTCCCTCTCGCTGCCTACAAGGACACAAACACACGTTCACTTGTGCTGGGGGCCTCACATGTCAGCGTACGGACCCCTCCCCCTCCCCTGGCTCCAACCCTATGTGCTCGCAAACACATGTGAGCTCACTGTGTCCCACGACAGAGAGGGGGGCACGGGGGGGCTCTATTTGGAACAGCGGGATATTGTGGGATGCAGGTATTGATTATGGAATGGTGGGGATAAGAGGTCTCCAGAGGTCCCACTGATGTGCAACACATCCTAAATAGCTTACCCGACTGAAAAACAACAGCCGGAAATGCCCGAGGCTCAGTGAGCCTTAACAATACTGGTGATGTAATGGTTGTTTTTGTAATGAATCTCTAGTCTCATTGTTGTTTCTTTTGCGCAAACAACTTTCATTCATAATAAACGTCAGTGGAATTCCAATATCTACTTGTGCTTTTTATATATATGCAGCCTGCACCAGCAGCAGAGAGGCATCCTGCTCCACCGTGCTGCTTGTTTACTTCAGAGCTCCCAGCTTGGTCACGTTTCAGGGTAGCCTCGTGCTGCGTTCGCATGTTGTGGGGAAATATTGGGAGGAACCTACTAAGCGGCAAAAAAACAGTTAAGCGTGATGATTGCAACTCAAATCAGAAGCCACTCCTTTTTTTGCAAATGCCGCCACAGAAGTGCTACTGCAGAATATGAAAGTACTCAGAAATTGGAGCTTAAAGAGCGGCATCTGAAGGCTTCATCAGCACCACTTATATGTACTTTGAGATTCACAGAGCCCGTTTGAAACAAGTTTTGTTTTTCTTCTCCTCCATTTGGCTGCCAGCTGTATGATAGAGCTCCTATTTTTTCACAGTAAAACCAAACAGTTTGTCACTTGTTTCAAACAAAAAAAAGGGGCAACCGTTCACAACTCTTACAACAGCGTCTTCCCTTCTTCAAAACAAAAGCTGCCGGACTTTTAGCTGAAAGTTCAGATACATTATTTGGCAGTGACACACCCGACAGGGACCTCACTCACCTTTGGCAGTGGTTGCAGCCTCCTTGAATCCCAAACAAACATATGGTGAGCTGTGTAATCCATTGATACCCCCTTTGCAACTGCTGGTGGGTTTGAAGCCGGCCAGGTCCTCGCATTTCTCCACGTCCCTGTTGTCCAGCAGGTTCAAGGCAATGTAGTTCAGCCCGCTCGGGTAGGCGGCAGATCTTTGCCGGTACACGGGGCTGCCGAACTCCTCGTCGGAGCCCTCGCTGCTCCGGGACGAGATGTTCTCCACCGAGCTGTGCCTCTTCATCGTGTCGCCCCGGGCGAAGGAGGGGAAGACCGGCGTCACGGTGGCGGTGGAGGAGAAGGTCTCAGAGCTGTGACGCCGGCGTCCCTGCGGGTTGGCCCGGATCACCTTGGCGGAGCAGTCAGGGTCCACTGTGGAGGAAGGGGTGGCCCCAAGCAGGAAGACCCCAATGCCTTCTGGCACTCCCTGGTCTCCCAGAGAGAGCCTGCTCTCCCTGCTGCTCTGGCAGCTGTGGAACAAAGTAAAAGTATGACATGGTTAGTCAGAAAAAACATTTCACTTTCACGGTAGCAAAAAAAACCCACTAACCTAAGGTTTGAAATAATGCTTCTTGTTACCACCAGTAAACATTTAGTAAGAGGAAATCAAAAGAGGTTAAAGCTTCATATCAGAGTTGATATTAATTCATTCTCTCCCAGTAGATACACATACCTTGCTGTGTTCTGAGGAACAAGCTGTGGAGGCGAGCTGGTCATCCCAAATGTCATATCAGTGTAGTCATTTTTCACCTCAGCACCGAGGTCCTGACACCCTCTCTCACTACCCAGATGGTACGCTCCAGCCCCCTCTGAGCACATGGGTAACTCTGGGAGTGTGTCCAAGCGTTCAGTGGGGGTGTCGGGCTCCTTGGATGAGTGTGAGCCCAGCTCCAGGTTAATGTAGTCTGCCAGGGAGGACCTCCCCGGGTCCCTGCCGCTGGAGCCCAGTGATGAAGACTGACTCTCTGTGGAAACAACGGAGGGCGGGGAGAATCTTGCGCTGCCAAAGTCTATGTTAATGTATTCTCCGGGGCTCCGGGGTTCTCCGGGCAGGGGGTGCTCGTTCATGCTGGGCAGGGTCCTCAGGGTGTCGAGGGATAGCCGGTTTGGCCTGCCGAGCCTCCCTCTATAGGCCAGGTTCTCCACCCGACAATGCCTGACAGGGGAGGGTACCGAGGGACTCAGTGCTGAGGTCTGGGCTGCACTGGGCCGCATCACTGAATAATAGTCTGACTCCCCTGGCCTCTGCCTCAAACTCTGAGGGCTCATCAACACATACTGGCTGCTTTCCTCATTCTTGGAGGCCTGAAGTTTAGCAGGGAGCGTGAGGGAACCGGCTTGGTACGCTGACCTCACTGATGCCGTTTCCCCCGCAAGTAGACCCAAGTAGTAATCAGGGGGTGTCTGGAGTGGAGGTGGGTTTCCAGGTGACATGTTCATGTATTCACCTTGCCTGTCTGGGCTCCCCATGGAGGACTTGGAGCCACACCACATCCTCATGTAGCCACTGTCCTCCAGAGAGCTGCTGCAGGGGGAGTTGGTCTTGTAGCCGCTGGCAGCCGGCTGAGGATGCCCCCGAGGGTTCACAATCTGCTTCGGTGCTGAGACACACATGGGGCTCATGGGCACGTAGTTGTCTACCTTGCCCGGCTGGGCTGCCGCGCCTGGCGTCATTGGCATGTAGCCATCATCGGCAAGGTTACTGCTGGAGCTCCTTGACGAACCGATTTCAATGTCTCCATAATCCTCGGGGTAACTCACTTTAGGCGAGGCAGAGTGAGAGTTCTGTCCGTGGGCCATCCTCATGAGCGTGTACTCATCCAGGGAGGCCGACGACAGCGGCGCCACAACCCGCTGTTGACGTGGTGTGGTGAGGGAGTGCGTCCGCTTCCTGTAAGCCTTGTCGTCATCGTCGCCAGCCCCGGGTCTGCTGCCGTTCGACCCCTCCATTATCATGTAGCCACAAGGGTCGTTGATGTCACGGGATGGGGGCGTGCTAGACAGAGAGTCAGGAGTGTCGCTGCGGGTCAGGGGGATGAATCGGAGTTCCCCCGGGCTGGAGCTGTAGTCGTCACACAGCATGAAGCCAGTGTCACTGAGGGAGCCAGAGATGGAGGCGCTGCAGCTGAAAGGCCGCCTGGCTTTGTCAGGAGTGAAGATGCGAGCCCCCCCTCTGGGGGACATGCTGATGGGGCTGGAGGTGCCCGGCGGGGAGTTGGACACCGGCATTGACCGGCTATGATGCAGGTTGGAGGAGGGATCCAGCATTCTGCAGGTGCGCCCACTGCTGAGGGTGTGGGACCTGATGAGGTGATTCCCAGGGTTTGGACTGGTGGGACTCCCATTCACAGATATTGACATGGACACGGGCCGGGTCACGCTTCCGTCCCCCTCGCTCGCCGTTCTAATCCGACAGGACGTGAACTTTCTCCTGGGGGACGTTGCTGCCATGCTGTCCGTTCTTGATCTCCTCACCAGGCCTGTCTGGCTGGGGGGGGGGTTGTTGAGGTTGCGCCGCGTGGGCACGGAGATGGGATTGGTGCTGGCCGACTGGCTCTTGCTCCGAGGCCTGAACTCGGACAGCTCCTTCATGGCCTTCATGGCCTCCAGGATGGTCTCGTGGATGTTCTGCGCCACCACAGAGTCCTCCGCCTGCATCCAGAACTCCCCAGGCCCGGTGACCGCAGAGCGACCCACCTCTATGAAAAAGAAACTGTCCGAATGACCGCATCGCCTAATGTTCATCAGCTGCAAACTGACAGCTGCTGTTTCGGAGTTCAGCTTTACAAAGCTGATGGTCCTGCTGGACAAGCACAGCCTGTACACCCCAGTGAGGTTCTTGATCTGACCCAGGCCTTTGGATTTCAAGTTGACCTGCCACACCTCCTTATAGGCAGCTGTTGCAGGGGCAATAAGCCCGTAGCTGGATTCCTCAAAGCCCACTAAAGAGGAGGTGGAAGCGGGGCTGTCGTACGCTTTCCCCTCGGCTATTAGATCAGTCAAAACCGTGTACCAGCTCTCCTGCTCCTGCTCGCTGTCCGCTGCCACCGCGAAGTACTCGTCCTTGGTGTAGAGGGCGATGAGGTGCTTGTGTTTGGCGTCGGCCCGCTTGTTTACGCACAGACACGAGTCCAAAGTTATGAGCCGTTTCGCGGCGGACTTGTTCCTCCATTTCTTCTCGCTCTCGAAGTACTCCAGGCGCGCGGGGCAGCGCTCCGTGGGCTCCCGGAGCACGAAGAAGCGTCTGTGTCCATGTTTCTGCTTCCGCAGGTATCCGCACTTCTTCACGCCGTTCGTCCCACTAGGTAACAGGTGTCCTCCTGTCGCCGGAGGACTTGCCATTTCTTCTCCACGTTTCTTTTTTTTTTTCTCCCCCAAGTTTCAGATGAGCAAGCTCCTTGTTTCGTTTTTTTTTTTTACTCGCAGCAACAAAAAAAAACACTTCAAAGAGATAACGTTATAAAAAAGAAGAAAAATTACATAAATAAATCTAATCCATCGCAGACACCGAAAGCTGCGTCCGCTGTCCGCTACGGTAGAAGCAACTGTGCAGCCGGACCAGACCGGGGACTGATCTGATCCTGGAGAAAAACAACATGTGACGCTGCTGCTCTAAAAACAGAATAAAACACGGAGTCATAGGGGGGCGGCGCGTGCTGCAGGGGCCGTGCCTGTCCATCGCGCGGCTCCGGCGCTCCCCATTGGCTGCTTCAATAATTCAAAGCAAGCAAACTCCGCCCCCCCCCCTTTTTTTTTTTTTGCTTTTCCAACAGCCCTGTCGTGTAGAACCATAAATCATAAGCCCGTTGAATAGCAGCAATTCCTGCGAACTGTAGAAAGAAAGTGTGGGCCTAAAAACACACACACACAATTCCTGTTTAGTGTATCTCATATACTGCAATCGGAGTGATACCTCCTCGTTGTGTTACAGTGTGATTGACAAGCCAATTTGGATTAACGAGGATTTGAAATGTGTAACATAATGCTGAGGCTGTAAGAGTGTAAACAACCCTGATGTCCCACTTGTTATGTAAGGAGCGTTGTGGCCTATATTTAAACCTGTGGGTATTCCTCTCCAGCTGGAACCTAATGGTTCCTATTTCAACTCCATCTATACTCTATACTCCAGCAGTGTGCACATTTAGTAATAATTATGGACATTAAGTGTTAAAAATTTAGCTTTTTCCATGTACATTTGAAAATGATATTAAAAAAACCGCTGAAGAAGATAGGGAAACTTTGTTTTTTTTCTGTGTTTTTTTATATTCTTCCATGCTTGTGATGCACTTTGCTGCACATTAAAACAAATCTTGTTGAATGAAAGACAGGCATCTCACAGAGGGGGATGATTAAAGTGAATGCGTCAGAGGTCTGTGTCATAACAAGCTGCAGAAATGCCGCCATCATCTGGCTGCTCGTCCTGCACGCACGTCTTCCCCCACGCACGATTCCAAAATAAAACAACAACTTTTTTTTCCTCTTCCGCGTGACTCTCAATTTACAGACAAAAAAAAAGAACAAGCACCGAAAGGTCGTGCCGAATAACAGGCGCCGCATTGGGCTGCGAAGGGGCCTCACGGCCATCTGTTTCGTCAGATCATCTCGGCAATTATGTCAGTAATTTTGCCTGTGATCTTTGGGATCATTAGTCATGTCCACCCCCCACAACCCAAACCCAAACACACACTTTTATAATCCCCCTGAAATAAACACATACCGTAGATACTTCAGATTAAGGGTAATCCCCGCCTTCTCTAATCACCATTGTGGTAATTATTGATATTGTTTATACATACTCATGACACACGCAATATCAAGTGTGTGTGTGTGTGTGTGTGTGTGTGTGTGTGTGTGTGTGTGTGTGTGTGTGTGTGTGTGTGTGTGTGTGTGTGTGTGTGTGTGTGTGTGTGTGTGGGCGTGCGTCCGTGTGTGTGGGCGTGATCCCGGTGACATTTGGCCGTTGCCTATTTTTCTGTTTTTCGCACGAGTGCATTTGCCAGGGACCAACAGCGTGGCATGTGTTTTCAGTTTTAGCCCCGTCACTTATAATCTGAGACATGGGTGAAAAAACATCAACACCTCCACCAGGATTTAGTAACACAGATGTAAACAGCCGGAGGCAATCAGAAACAAAGGGGAACAAAGAGATTATTGTTGACACCTAAGCGGCGAGGACGCACAATAACTTGGCAACAACACCGAGGGGGATGAACGCTGCATATTGTTGTTTTGCAGGCAGTGCACGGGATGTGGTGTGCCGATACGTTTCCACAGGGTGTTATTTTGTATCCAAAACCAGCCTGGGTGTCTTTTGTCCTTCTGCCAGCCCGAGCCCAGGAGCAGTTGGTTACCCGTTGTTTAACTTTTAGACTTTAAATGAGTTATTTTTTAAGTGCCAGCCAAGGTGAAACTCCTGCATATTAGGAGCTCCTCTACCTCGGCCGGATATTTTGGGATTCTTTCCACCGCTGGTTAATTTTCAACTCCACGAGGGCCCGCCGCGTTGAACTACATCCCTAGTGTGAATGAGCCCGGGACAGACTGGAGCCTTCAGCTGCATCCAGCAGTCTTTGTCCGGCTATTATCATGATATTATTGGTACTGGGGAATAGTAATAGTATGATAAGTAGCAGCATTACATGTTATGATAATAATAGCTGTGTTAGCAATACGGTGGTAGATATAGTGGTAATAAAAGCAGTAGCTAAACTTGATAAGATGAGTACCAGTAAAAAGCTTGTACACAGCTCCGTAATGTGGTATAATCTGATGACGACATCAGGTCTCTAGGTTTAGGTCTGGGTCTGGGTCCAGGTCTGGGTCTGGGTCTAGGTCTGGGTCTAGGTCTGGGTTTAGGTCTGTTTCACCATGGATCACAAAATTACATTATATTTTAGCATTAGTGCCTTATACCCCACTTTAGAGAGCCCAAACTATCCCTTTAAAGCAGACTGTGCATAAAGGAACCTTATGTAAGAGCATGTCTATACGAACAATGTGCTTTATAAAAAAACAAGAGACCTTGTGTTTTTTAACTGTTTAACTGGCCGACAGCTGTGTAGTATTATGTTCGATTCACTTGCTTTCAAAAGGAAAACAATGACAAGGACAAGTAGAACAATTGCAACGGGTGAAGCTAATTCATATTTTGATAAGCAGAAAAGTTGGGTCAACTTGACTCCTAGCGAGAAATATTTCGTCAACAAACAGCAGTTGCGGGTTAAGATAACCTGCTCAACTGGTAGAATCGTGTGGTCAACGTGACCTGAGAGAAGTAAACAAGTTGAGCCGACCTACTTTTTTAACCAAGAAAAAAGTGTGCACGTTGTGTCAACTAAATACCAACGTGAACTCCTCGACTTTGGCAGCATTTGTTTCTAAAAGTTGAATAAACAAAAAAAAGTAGCAGTAAAGATTTGAAAATGTAAATACCAAAAGCCAAGAACTGCACTGCTGAACAACCAGGTCATTGGATTTTAAAAGTGGCACGATTGGAAGTTGAACTGCATTATCTAAAGAAGCTAAGAGCTGAAATACAATGTAGGAGAAACTGGAAGCTAAACTGTAGAAGTTGTTGTCATAGTAGAAGTATATATGGTGGTAACAAGAGTAGCAGTTTCAGCAGCTGAAGTTTTAGTAGTAGTAGTAGTAGTAGAAGCAGCAGCAGAAGTATCAGTAGTTTAGTAGAAGAAACAGTTCCATCACTAATAATAGTAGAAGAAGTAGCAGTAGTAGTAGTAGTAGTAGTAGTAGTAGTAATAGTAGTAGTAGTAGTAGTAGTAGTAGTAGAAGCAGCAGCAGCAGCAGCAGCAGCATCAGCAGCAGCAGTAGCAGTAGCAGTAGTAGCAGTAGTAGTAGTTGAAATAACAGTAGGAGTAGGAGTAGTACTCGCAGTAATAGCACTTAACCACAGAAACAGACTATAGCTGAGGCTGATGGGAATGGTAGTTCTGCAGGTATTTAGTCACAAACCAGAGACCTGAACGACATTGCCATCCATGTATGTGGTCTAAAACGTTACCAAATATAACTCTGTGGCACAAGGTAACTTCTTATTATCCAAACAGGACAAAGAAAAAATAAAGTGATGATAGAGTGACATTAGCAAAGTGGAAAATGCACCAAAACACTTGAGGAAGCCATGTTCCCAAAGGGTTTATTCAGTCTATTTGTTTGCGAAAAAAACATGACGAAGTCACAGGGAAATATTTTCCGATGAACCAATTCATAGTTTAGTCTCCAGTTCCCAGAGGAACATATAACCTATTTTATTTTTCAGATATGGTTGTTGAATACATTTATGATGATGTTATGTTTTTGGTCCAATGTTGACTCACTTATAATAATAAAAAGTTCCAAATCATATTTTTGGACATAAATTTCCATCTCCAGCTTGTACCCAAAGGCACAGCAATCTAATACTACAAGCAAATACTATTAGTCTGACCGGAAGTGGATACTTGTTTGTAGATGGTACAATGCTGACCTCTAGCGGCAGAAGACAAAAACTGCATGTCTCAAAATGAGTTTGTTTTTCCAGATGGCCCATACAATCTTTTGGTTCTCTTTCTCAGACTAACTATCTTTAGAACGGCGACATAATAAGTGAATATCTCTAGTAGGTCAAAATTATGACAATTTGAGTAAGTAAGACATCATTTACATTTTGTATAATAACAAGTTGAATATACTATCTCATACTGAGTTTTTATTTTAATAGATTTTTCGTTTTAATACTAGCATACTTAATAACATGATAGTATGTGACAAACCAACTTATAGGTGCATTACTGGAGTAGTTTCTATTTTATTATATATATATATATATATATATATATATATATATATATATATATATATATATACTGTTATTGATGGCATGTATGGTGGATATCTTCAAGTTTCTCATGATGTCTGCTTGTTGTTCTGTATACTAAAAGAAAATATTCGAAAAAATAAAAACAATGATGTAATAGTTTATATATTTATTGGCATACAGACAACAGTCTAGTATGAGGTTAAATCAGCATTGTTTTCGTTACTCCAATCAATTGTCTATACCTTTTCAACAGGTGGGAACTGACATCCTGGTGCAGTGTAGGGCATCTAAATTTGGCGCGTCATAATAGTCACGTGATTGTAAACCAGCTAACGTTTCAGCCAACGGAGTGGGAGTGGGGGAGTGGGGAGGAAGTAGTCAGAGAGAGGAGGTGCTTTGTGTTTGTCAGCTGTTTGGAGGTTAGCCCTCTTCTTGTTCAAACAGAAACATGGTGTCCGCCACGGCGCTCTTTCTTTTAACGCTCGGGTGTGTTTGTCGAGACGCTGCGGCAGAAAGAAAACTAGTATATGTGACTGTGGTGAGTATTGTTATTGGAATAACGGCAGCTGTGCTGTACTGTGTTGTGTTCGCAGCGCTTCTCTTCGACACTTACGGAACTACATTCAAAATACAAGAGGTTTTGTGTTCTCTTTACTTTTCTGCAAACGTGTGTATTATTTTGAACATTATTTGATCCGTCGGTTCATAAATTGGGTCTTGTGGTTAATTCGGCATGTTAATAATTCACCCAACAACAATTTATTTTAACAAATAAGCTCAGGATTCGTCCTGCGGGCCTTGAGTTTGACACCAGTGGTCTACAGTCACGGAATCTGTCATGGACATGAGAATTGGCAAAAGGCATCGGTCACACTTGTTTTTCCATGTTGAATCCTTGACATCAAGCATCTGGCATGTCACCACATTAAAGTACGATGCAGAGAGACAGGAAGGTCGGGTCACGGGGCAGAGGGGGTGATTATTCGCCCTCCAAATAGAGTTTACACACTTTGTTTTTGTGTGTGTGGCTGTTTTGAACAGATCAGTCATGCATGCGCTCCACGCCAGAAACCCACACTTCTCTGAAGACAATTGAAACTGTTCCACTTCAGCAGGACTGCTGACGTGGCGGCGTCCAGCAACATGGGCTGACTGACTGATGTTCCTTTAAAGGCCATGGCAACGTTAGGGCCTTCGGTGCTTCTTTTGGTTTCCGGAAGTGCTCACTCTACAAAGGATATCTACACACTCTGACTAACTCGGGGCTCCTCGGGATTGTCACTGAGTGGATAAAACTATGACGCTGTTGTTCTGGGTTTTAGGACCCATTCCTGCAGCACTCTATATAGATATCTACTCCCTAAGTAGGCCTTTTAAAGACCAGTCACATGTTGAAATAGTCAGTTTTATTGGCTTGATCAATTGACTTGAAAACTTTGGTAAATACATTCACATTTTTCTCGTGATGCATGCAGTCCTGTTGCTGCATTCATTTGCAGATGTTTATCAGGTTTCCAATAGGGCTGCAACAACGAATCGATAAAATCGATCAAATTCGATTATTAAAAGCGTTGGCAACGAATCTGATTATCGATTCGTTGTGTCGCGCGATTATTACGCCACTCAATAAGTCACGGGGATGTTTGAGTATGAAAAGAAAAGTTGAGTTGAGCGCGGAGCAGAGCGGAGGTCGAGGAGAGACCAGCTGAGACCGTAACGTTGACTGAAACACATCGCGGAGGAAGGCCGTTCAACAGGCAGCTAGTAGAGCACTTCCGGTTGAGGCTCCGGTGCTGCGGCTAGTCGGCAGGTTGTGTTCCGTTTTGAAGTGAAGACGTAACGTCCCTCCAGCAGCTTTCTGCTGTTTACTCGTTATTAGCTGGACAAGTTAGCGTTAGCTCGTAAGAACAATGTGTCTGAACAAAGGGAGTGAGAGAGAGAGAGAGAGAGAGAGAGAGAGAGAGTGTGTGCGCGCGCGCGTCTGTGAGTGTTTGTATGTGTGTGCGTCTGTGAGAGTGTGCGTCTGTTAGTGTTTGAGTGTGTGTATCTGAGTGTAGTGTAGAGAACCAGTTCTGACGTTCAAACAAATCCTGTTAAGTTTTGTGATTAGTATTTTTCTTTATTTTTTATAAGTTATTTATTGTTCTGACAGCTCAGGTTCCATTAAACAAAATGTTGTGCAAAATGTTTTTTGCACTTTATTTAATAAAAGCCTATATATTTGGCAGATATAAAGCATACATGTGTATGTTTGTGTTAGTCTATTATTTTTTTAATTATTATTACTTTAACAGCTCAGGGATGTTCAAGGAGCAACCTGTTTGTGCACTTTCTGAAGATTTTTGCACCGTCAGTTCTGTTTTTGAATAAAGGGTTGGAAAGTAATGCTTTCTTGTTTTTTATCCGATTAATCGAAAAAATAATCGACAGATTAATCGATTATTAAAATAATCGTTAGTTGCAGCCCTAATTTCCAATATAAAAAAGTGATTCTCTTGAAATTCAATCCAAATTAATTCCTATTCTATTGCTGCTGTAAACTGCTTGGGTTTATAGAAATGTATTTTGTTAAGGCCTTTGTGGAAGGGTCAGTTGGGTGTTGCCTGACTTTCCCTTTCTGTCTCCCCTCCAGTTGTTTCGTCATGGCGACCGGTCCCCAGTCAAAGCCTTCCCCACCGACCCTCACCAAGAGAGCGACTGGCCGCAGGGCTTTGGGCAGCTGTCCCAGGTAAAACGGGCAGTTTTGGGGTCATTGCAGTGCATCAGCACCTATGTTGTCTTTAACGTCTTTTAAACCACTTGATGTTTGAAGCTCATTGAGATGGCACAGTTTTGAGGTCTTATGGGTTCTGTACTGCATTAAAGTCCACAGAGGCCCATTCAGTCCCTGTGGATTTCTAACACAGATATAAAGGCCTGTGCATTTTATGAGTTAAGCTTTAAAGCATTCAGTGTGCACTGCAGCAGGGACCTATTTTCTCTCATTTATTACTGCTATGTTATTGTTACACTTTAGACTCACATTTTGTAGTGCAAACGCGTTTTTCAAGTTTGAAAGGTTAACGACGCCCTGCTATGTCATCGATGTGTGTTTTTCAGGAGGGGATGAGGCAGCACTTACTTCTGGGCCAGTTTCTCAGGCTTCGGTACCGAGGATTCCTGAGCGAATCCTATGACAGACGCGAGGTAACCCCGCCGCTCTCCAATCACATGACACCTGATCAGGACGCTCAAAGACAGACGATGATTCATAGGAATATTCGCCATGTTAGACAGGATTCACACACTGGTGCTGGAATTCCTGGAGCATGATGGTGTTGTTTACCGAGAGGAGGCCCCTGTTTATTAGCGTTTTTATTTCGTTTGACCCCTCACCGGCGACTCCTTCTGTCCGCAGATCTCCGTTCGCAGCACGGACTACGACCGCACGCTGATGAGCGCCGAGGCCAACCTGGCAGGTCTGAGCCCTCCCCTTTCTACCTAGCGATCCCTGCACTCTCCCAGTTCTCCCTCTCCCGCATTAACACCGTCTCTCGTCCGTCGCCCAGGTCTCTACCCCCCGGCTGGTCAGCAGGTCTTCACGACAGACCTGAAGTGGCAGCCGATACCCGTGCACACAGTGCCACAAAGTGAAGAGAGGGTATGTGTTTGTCATGTCAGTAGTTTCCCCTTGCTGTAAATGATTGTACACACTTTGTCTGAACTTTCTTTTTTTTTTTTTTAAAATAGCTCCTCTCTTTTCCTCTTGCGGACTGTCCTCGCTACAAACAGCTGATGAATGAAACCGAGCACACAAAGGAATTTATTAATGTCACCACCACGTACCAGGTGCGGGGGGCGGGCGGGCGGGCGGGGGGGCTACGTGACGTCCAAGGGAGTGTAAATGTTTTAGTTTGATTTGAACTGCGTTCCTCTCCACAGGACATTATAGAGCTGGTGATTAAGAAAACCGGACTGAATCAAACGGTTGAAACGGTCTGGAGCGTGTACGACACACTCTTCTGTGAGGTGAGCGCACACACACACACACACACACACACACACACACACACGACAGAGAGAGAACAACCAGCAAAATAATGTATCTATATATTACTTGTTGGTACATCCAATAACAACATATTTGAATGTTTTCTATATTATCTGACAAAGTATAGTTCTCTGAGATCTCGAATTGGAAAGTTAGTACATAAACCGTAGGAACGAATACAATTATTCAGAATTTGGCCATAAATACTGTATGTATATGAGAGCTTTACTATGCATTCCTTTCAAAATAAGGGCGTCCAAGTTATGTGTGAAGTTCCAGTGGGTGACACAGTGACTGACAAAATCTCATGGTGTTGAGTTTCAGTCTTGTGACTCCACCGCCAACATCAGTTTTTAAGGAACTCTGGGAAATTCGGGCAAACAAGCTGTCATAGGAACAGCTCTCTGTTTCTGTTTCATATCTGTTTTTACATTTGTCTTATCGATCCAGTGTATTTGTCGTGGTTTTTCTTAATTCCCACTGTGTTTTCTGCATGTGAATTCAGTCCCGCCACAACATGACGGCTCCCGACTGGGTGACTTCTGATGTCATGGAGAAGCTCAGAGTGCTCAAAGACTTTGGATTTCAGGTAACGGTAGTAGGAGGTATTAATGGTTCCATGTAGGACTTCTGGTCTCGATGCTATGGTGCAGTTAAAAGTAACGTGATGACACTGTTTATTTTCACACAGGTCATGTTTGGCTTACACAAACAACAAGAAAAGAGCCGTCTGCAGGGAGGTATGTGTGTGTGAAGTTTAGTGGAGCGATGAAGGAACCTGTTACCCAGTGCAACAGTGTGGCATATTGAGGTCTTTTTAATGGAGCTCTGTGGCACAAAGTGATGACTATATATTTCAAGATTTAGTACTTGTTCGTAAGATACATTCATTGTTGGCATACCACGAGATCTACGCTTTGAATACAGGACTACATGTGTAAATAAGAGCGTCTTTTTCTGTTCTTTAAGGTATGCTACTGGGTGAAATAGTGAAGAATCTTTCCAAGATGGCCGTCCCAGACCCGAAAGAGAAGCTGAAGATGATGATGCTGTCAGCGGTAATAATTACTTTTTCACATTTGTAAAGAGCCAGGCTACCTGTTTCCGGTCTTTATGCTAAGCATAGCGTCTTCTGGCTGTAGCTTCATGTGTAGCGCACAGAGTGGTATTGATCTTCTAACTCTTGGGGGATAAAAACACAAGTAAGCACCTAAAATGTCAAAAGGTTTCCTTTTTAATGTGCGTGTTTGTTCCACAGCATGACACCACTGTAGTGGCTCTGCAGTCCAGCTTGAATGTGTTCAACGGAAGACAGCCGCCATATGCCTCCTGTCAAATGTTTGAGCTATACAGGGACGACAACGGGTAAAGCACAGCCTCTTCTAGACAATCACCTAATAAATAGTAATTGATAAACAGACTCCATGCGCTACTGAGGAGCTGATACAAGAAAGACAGTAAAATATATAGTGTGTGTGTGCGTGTGCGCGCGTACGAAGTGGAATAAATAGATGAGCCTTTTACTTTGATATTCAACACAATCAGGTTCAGCTAACTCAAAAATACATCTTTTGTTGTGACATTAGACCAATCAAAGACTGTAAAACTCGCTGTGTGTGTGTGTGTGTGTGTGTGTGTGTGTGTGTGTGTGTGTGTGTGTGTGTGTGTGTGTGTGTGTGTGTGTGTGTGTGTGTGTGTGTGTGTGTGTGTGTGTGTGTGTGTGTGTGTGTGTGTGTGTGTGTGTGTGTGTGTGTGTGTGTGTGTGTGTGTGTGTGTGTGTGTGTGTGTGTGTGTGTGTGTGTGTGTGTGTGTGTGTGTGTGTGTGTGTGTGTGTGTGTGTGTGTGTGTGTGTGTGTGTGTGTGTGTGTGTGTGTGTGTGTGTGTGTGTGTGTGTGTGTGTGTGTGTGTGTGTGTGTGTGTGTGTGTGTGTCCAGCTCGTTCTCGGTGTCGTTGGCTTACCGCAATGACAGCAGACTGGAGCCGTTCCCTCTACAGTTACCCGGCTGCTCCCTTGACTGCCCTCTAGAGGACTTTGTGAGAATTACAAAGCTCTCTATTTCAGAAGACCGCGACAAGGAGTGTCAAGTTCCATCAGAGGGGAGAGATAAAGGTACACACACACTCACTCTAAACTTTAAATTTAAAAAGATTGTGCCACTGCTCATCCATTTTCTTCATTCCGTCTTCAGAGGTGATCATCAGTCTGGCGGTGGCCGGCTGTCTGCTCTTCTTCCTCATCGCCTTCCTCCTCGGCGTGATTTGTTGGCAGAATGAGCCAATCAGCAGCCGCGGGTACCACCAAGTGATCAACAAGGAAATTGGAGAGGAATCCTGACAGGAGTGCGAACTCCTCCCCCGGAGATCGGCGAGCCTGGCGTCCTGGGACAGCAGCGATGACGATGAATTCTGAACTGTTGATGGTTTCATCAACATGTTTGAGACTCGCAACTTCAATGATGGTTTCTTCATCTCTCAAAACTAACATGACGAGTGAGACATTGTCTGAGGGACCAGGACTAACCAAACATGAATAAAACGCAGCAGGGAAAACCTTTTTGTTATTTAGCGGTTTGTCTCCTAAAGTAATTGCAGTGTGGTCCGGTCTCCGTTCAGCCAAATAAGTTTAACGAATGTCCCAGATTGTTCCTCGGAAAGATGCTGTGTTTGGGGGGGTTTTGCGTCTTGATGCTCGACAAGTCTTGAAAAGGGCTGCAGACAAGTAGTAGAAAGTCAATGCAGGAAATGGTTCTAAAGTTGTGACTTTCTATAATGTAAGAATGGTTTTGATCGTGCTTTTCCTTCTGGCTGGTCTGACTTTCCCTATTAACGCGCAGCACATGACAAGATGTCTGCTTGATTGAAACCTCTTTGGCTGACAATGATTCTCAGCCCAGAATGTTTCCACACGTTCTTGAACATGACTTTCTTTTAATGGGCAGAATACATTCATTTCGTATGTATATGTCCATGTGTGTTCACGATTGACCAGCTTGTGTGCAGTATGTCCGTACATGTGTTGACTCTGTGGACTAACAGCCGAGATGCCTTAAATACTTTTGATGTTTCTCTTTTTTGGGGTTCTGATGCATCGCATTTGATTTGATCAAAGGAGCAGCAGGGTGGTGCCGACCTTTGGTTAACTCGCCCAGAGAGCGCTGACCTTAAGCCTCATGACAACAAGCGTCCACCCCCAAGTGTCCCTTAGTGAGACACTAAAACACCAGCAAAATAGCAAATAAAAGCCAAATCTCTTTTGAGCGTCAGAGAATCAAAGCAGTTTTGCGATCATGTGAAAAAGCTTTTTAAAGATGCAGCTTACGTTAACACTGGAAACCTTGTGTCTTTCAATCTGACTGCCTACAAATTAATTATAAATTACTAATTAGTTCTTTTGTTTGTTTAGAACAGATATTGGATGCTGTTCTTTGAAGAATAACTAAGTCCCCAAAAAAATGTTTCAGCTGTAAACCAATTTATCTGGGTATTAAATTGTGTTGATGTATTCAGGTCCAAATCTTGAGATTTTAGTGCAAAGTTTGAGTTCTATATATGTTATAAATATGCAAAGCCACTGCCCTCAACTGGCAGTCTATTGCAATTTAATTTAGCTCTTGGCTAATCTAGAGTGGGTCCATCTGTCTGTAGCATTCAAAACAGGACTAGGTTTAATGTCGAAGGTTTAATCCCACCCACTGGATTTGATTGGTTTAAGTACTAGTACTCAATTACACATTTGAGGTACTTCTTTACTTGAATATTTGTAATTGAATGATATTTAGGTGTATTGGGGTCTAGAGGCAGGTGATGTTTATGGAGAAAAATCTAATGTTAAGTGTTACAAATGAGAAATAAATGCTGTCTTGACCATAATCTTGGATTCTGGACTGAATTAATTTGCATAGTCAAAAGCATTGTTTGTAGTTACATAAAACATGGAGAACTTTGATAAAAACAAATACAAAAATCACATTTAAATTGCAATATCCTCTACAATTAACATTTGTGAGTATTGTGTCCAAACCTTGATTTCATGCTGTATGAAATTGACCAGACTTTTGTTTCTTGCATATATTTTTTGTGAAATAAACAAATCAATGTGAATGCAGGAGTGGAATCTCTTTGCTGCACAACTTGGCCATGTTTTGCAGTGAGCTGCGTCTGGACTTAACTCGGATAAACTTGTTAACTGGTGAACTCGGCCACATGACCAGCTGCACAAGATCATTTCTGTGCAATTTGGCGGTGGTTTGATACCAATCACACCTATGAGTGGTATGTGGGGCAAAACTGGGGAGACAAAGGGCAGTAAGCTACCTTTTGTGTTATGTTTCACATAAACAGACTAATATTCAAGGTTAGGAGAGCAAGCTACCGTGACCGATTGACAAATTCTGGATTCGCCTTTCTCTTAAAAACAGTGCAGTAGGCCTTTATTTCAATATGGTAGTGCTTTTCTTGCATACATCGTTAGTGATCTGTCGAACAATAGGTTACATTCAGTATGGCCACAGAAACCAATCAATAACAAACAATTCATAAAACAATTGCCATTGTATAAGAGTCACTTTGTTACATAAATTATATCACCTTGGAAAGAAAACATGACACTGAGCTCTTGCACCCTGATGCAGAAGCATGCACTGCAGATGTTAATATTTCTGTTCATCTGGACCCAACAACTTCAGTTCCATGGTTGTATTTCAGTGTCCTTTTGTTTTCAGAGTTTACATGGTCATTTACAGATTGAGTTCCATGGCTGCTGAATCTCGGTACTTAAACTGACTTCAGCGGCATTTTTTCCATTCAGTCCTGGCACAGATGGGGACACTGATTTGGGACTGAGAACTGGGTCAAGTGAAATATGCTTATAGGCTGCAGTCTGTCATGAGATTCAGAAAATGTGCGAGATAATGAACAACAATAGGAGAGAAAATTATTTGTAAAATAAAAATGTAAAAGGAAACTGGAAAGCAAAGATTTAAGGTCACACACATACAGACTCAAAAACACACATGATTAGAAATCGATTAAGTTGACGCACAAACAATTAAAAAAACGGCAACCGTTTCTTGTGCAAAAATATTTTTCGTCAGAAATGAAATGATAACACATGACAGAATGTGATGGCACATTGACATTTCCTTTCTAGAAGGATAAATAGTAAAATATAGAATACAGACGATGATTGAAGAAAATTCATAAAACAGGTAGGAGACGTAATCCTACATTCAGGCCCGAGGCCTTTTTTTCTCTGCCGGTGAACTTCTAAGTGCAAAGTTTTGCCTCACAACTCCCAAAAGGATCAGATTACACGACAGGTTTTTGGTCAAACGTCTGTTTCGGCAACAATCCCAGGGCTCATTTCTACTTCAATGTGGAATGAAGGCTACATTCTGATACTTTGATCTACTGTCCAAATGATACTGATGGCGCGATTGCCCGGGAAAACCAATGATATGTTTTGGATCCCCAACATTCAGCAACTTGACTTGTGTGGCACTCCCTCCCTGTCTTGGGCTTTCACATCATCTCCATGGTATAGTTATGGGGAAGTCAACCTGGATTTGGCTGCAGTTCTATGTAATTCGACTGCAGTGGCATGTTCTTGTGAATGAGCGGATTTAGTTCAAGCCTGAGTGGGTCGTAAAAGTAATCTGTTGACACTCTTCCCCCATATCAATGCATTGTTGAAGCCTACATTTTTCATACACTTGTACATCGACCTTGTGCTATTGAGATTAACCAAAGTACACACATATGGTAGCTTCCTATACATTTCACGTATACTCTGCGGCTGTAAGCAGTCTACACGGGTGATACTTGTGAACGCTGAAATAAACAGACCGGTATTTTGATGGCAGTTGGCTATTAAAACCGCAATAAGCTTATTTTACATATCAAACAAAATGCAAGCCAAGTACTGTTTAGGCAGGTTAACACTCAAGCTCTCAAGCTCGCCAACGTCGTTTGTACATCTTTTTATTTCTGTGGCTCCAAAAATGTAATTGCTGAGAACAATAATTTGCCACCAACAAGATAATAAAGTTCTGAAAGATTGAAGTTCAGTTAGCTTTTTGTGTTTAAGTTTTGGTAGGTCTCTGATAATCTTCTTGGTTAAAACAGATTAGGAGTTTAAGCTAACTGTTAGCGTTGGCGATAAGATCTCTCACAGCTACTACAGCTAATGGCAAATCAGACCTAAAGCGCTTGCGTCCCTAGCCGTTCTTTTTCCTCGCCAAAATAACCACCAATGTTTAAAATCACACAACCCTTTTTCAACAACCAAAATAACAGTTGGACAAAAGTTGAGTAACTAGAACGTCTTTGTGTCCAAAGCTGTTGACGACCATGCTGTCGGCATTAGCCACGGCAGCTTCGGCATTAGCCACGTTAGCTAGCCTGCTACATGGCATTCCTCTGAGCAGAATGGTACATTCCATAGAAGCACAATTGGATGACATTTACAAGGAAAGGATAATTATCTGGTCCCTGATGATTCCAGTCTTAGAAATGATAACAGACCAGAACGTTTTAACATAAAAAGTTTGGTCTTTGAAGTTTTAGGTGCATTAGCCATATTAGTAGCTGTATTAGTGCTAAAACTGTGGTCCATGGCCTGCGCTTGCTATCGTTCTGGTCCCTACATGCTGTTTAAAGACAGCGGTGTCTTTAGTTACTGATGCAAGTACGTTGGCGAACCGGTCTTTTAGGCTCAACCTAGTTCCTAGCGACGAAAGAAAACACAGGATGATGTTAGTTATTAATCAAGTTTTTTTCAATCTTTACGGATGGACCCTGCTCAGTTCTGTGGGGTGCAGAAATACGTTTGTGACCCGCCGTAATAATTCTGTGGCGTGGAAAAGTAGTTACTGTGATGATGATGATGATGGTGGTGGTGGTTGTTGTTGTTCTGCGGGGTGGAGTAGTAGTTGTGATGGTGGTGGTGGTGGTGACTCTGGATGTTTCCATAGGCAAAAAGAAGGGGGGCCGTGGAAGACGGCGGTTGCTGGGTGGTAGCAACGCCCGTCACCAGACTCCCGTTGCGTTGGATGGAGCCATACCAACTAGACGTGCCCAGCTGGGGGGTGGTGGAGAGGAGGCTGAGGTTGAGAGGGAGAGGAGGATAAGCAAAAGAGAAATCAACCAAAAGTAATTTCTTCAGTCAGAGTATTCATTTTCTTGGGTGTGCGCCCACCTGGCCCGATCAGTCCTACTATTAACGCTTCTGGACAGGTCGTCATCACTGTCGTACCGCCGAGGGTTGTCAAAGAAATACGCTCTGGAGCTGAAACTGTGGCTGTTGATCATCCCTCCTGGAGCCTGAGAGTCAAAGAGACACATTACAGCCCTGAAGGTTCACAGGTCTGTCCCACAGATTATTGACAACATGTTAGGTTACCAGGTCTTGGTTCGGTCTCTGGACTCTGAAGAAAACCACCACTAAACTTGTAGGTAGCAGCTCCCAGAAGAACAGAATGATCCCAAACGCAATGTAGGCTTCGCCGCTGATCACCTGCACATCGGCCTGCAACACACACACACACACACACACACACACACACACACACACACACACACTTTAGATTCATCACCTGAATCTTGAACACACTAAACAACGGAACAAATAGAACATTTTGATTTTGGGTATCATGCTCTGGCATTTGGGCTTTTCCATTTTGTGAGTGCACATATCATGTCTTACACTATTGATATTGCGTGTGTCATGAGTATGGCAGCATTAAAGGGGAACTACAATCTACTATCTAGTCGTTGTTTGGTTTGTCCATTCTGGGCTACTGTAGCAACACGCCGGACAACAGGGACAGAATTAAGTTGAGATGTCAGACTGACAGCTGGTATACAGACAGATTATAAAAAATAATTTATATCGTCAGATTATGCCCAGTGACACCCTTTAAAATGGGCTGTCCGTCTCAAGTCCTGAGCCATGATGTAGGTCAGGACACACACATGGTTATTTATAGCCAAACAAAGCCCTTTACCCCACTAGGCATTGCCTTCCCAAAGATCCTAAGGCAGATTGTCTACCCAGACACACACACATGGTTTCTGGCTGACTAAAAGCTTGTTTTCCTTTCATAACCCAACACACTAGTGTGCAGTACCTGATCAGAAACACTGTACCAGCCGTAGCTGAAGGGACTGGGTCTGTCCTGCGGCGCCAGGGCCACCACCACCAGGTTGTAACAGGCTCTGGACGTGTAGAGCAGGATCACCATGGATCCTATGGCTGTAGCCTGGCACACCGATGTACCCTGGGTGGAGGAACAACCACGCTTATTACAAATCATGCGTCAGTCGTCTATCGGCCCGTGATTGAGTGTCAGATATGGGCCTCAAATGTGATCCGAATGACCGAGGGCTCTCCAGGACAGACTATATAGTCCAGGAGTTGAGTTTTTAAAAAGGGGCCATAGATCTAAGCCTCTGTTCATGTCTACAGCAACAACACAAAGTCACAATTTCTGCCAGTGATGCTGGGTATTGTAACACAGTAGGTGCGAACATGTAGTAGTGATCTGGTCAGAGCATATTAATGAGGTCGTGGATAATTTTTGCTCAGAAACAGCAGCTTTTTGTTGCACTATTCCCACGAAAACGCCCAGGGGAGGCGTGCAAACAAGAGGCAAGCGGACAACGCTTGTAGCCACCCAAACGCCATAAACCCACCTCCTCAAAGTCGAGGAACAACTGAATACCGACATTTTAATGCTTGTCTAGTCGTGGTGTTATGGTACGGGTATGCGCATAGCCCAAAAAGCATGCAGACAGATCACTAGTTGGTGATATTAAAACTTACGAACTCCCCTTTTTTTAATAAAAAAAAGATACAGACGGAGTTCAATTATGATAGCAAATACTTTGACATATACTGACATGTTTTACGACATAATCTGTCTGAATAAAATACATTCAAATTATTCATTTATTTTTACGCATGCACGTTTTTGGTCCTACCTTGGACTCAAGGTAGACGTTGGCAGAGGACATCTTGGCGATCTTGAAGACGCAGACGGCCAGAGAGACGGCACACAGGACAAACAGACTGTCGTTGATCAAAACCCGGGCCAGGACCGCATGTCGGATACCTCCATCACTGGGGACACAAAGGTCACGAACTTTCGAGTGAAACCGTTCGGTTGGGGGGGTGCTGAGTGGGACATTAAGTGCCCAAAGAGAACACAGTCGACTCTTGGCATTGGTTTTGTTTACCTCGGAGATTCAGAGCTCTCCAGAGCCCCTTGCACCAACAACGCGCACGTTAGATTCACCACCAGGAAAAATACACTGAGACACAGGAAGAACAGGCGCAGAGGGACCCTGGGAAAGACGGAGATGGGGAACATAAGGCAAGACAATGTGAGTGTGTGTGAGAGAGAGTCTGGTTGTTAATAACAGCTAGAATCACACATCTATATTCTGATATTCTGTCTAATGATAAAGGACAACATTGTTATGAAATGTAGATTGTTGCTTTTGGAGTAATTTCTGAAAAAAGATAATGTGAAAAAAGACAAACAGCATAAAAAAACAAAGAAGTTAAAAGGACAGACTCACTTGTATTTGGTGAGCTCTGGGGAATACTTGGCTTTAGCCTTAAACATCACCTACACAAAGAAAAGTTAAAAAGAAATTAAATTATTTTAAAATGAACACATATTGCATTTTCTGTGTGTTATTTAAAGTACACACACAAAGTTGGCTGCTGTTTTTTGCCTGTGGTGATGTGGCATAGTACAAATTTGAGCGCTCAACAGGATTTACGGGATTAAAAGGAAATTGCCATTTCTTAATTTGGCTAATTAAACAAGATATCTACAAAGACAAGGTCGTCAACCTGACAGCAGTAGTCTGACAGCGCGTCGACCCAGTACGCAGGTAGGCCTTTATATTGTCCAGGGTTTCAGCTTAGGAGCAATCAGAGCGAGAAAATTAGGAGACGGACTTCTTTTCTGTGTGGATTTTCCTTTAGAAGATGCATGTGTTGTGCATGATTGGCAATTTTTAGATTGCTTCATAACGGAATGAATTGGGGATTTCAAACATTGTAAACTGGAGGGGAAAATATGTACCATATCCATATATCATTATGGACGAGCAGAAAAGGGCAAGAGAGTACAATAATAGGAAGACAGTAGTATGAAAACTGCTGTTGGACAATCACACACGTCATGACATGAAACAGAGATTATTTTTAGGACAAATATTCACATGAAAGTGTTCGTTTTTGACTAATCCAGTGGATTGTATACCTCATAAATTAAGGAACTTCACCGAACAGATTAAATTAAAAATAAAAATGCTGTTATTAGCTATGATACGATATGAAATTGTTTAAATAAAGATGAGTCTCAAAATACACTTATCTATTATCTCCCATCAGTTAATTTTGTTCAGTTATTAACGAACATTCAGACAGCCCGGACCGTCTCTGACCAAAGTCATGTTTGGTTTATGATTACATGGCCACAAAGGTCTCAAACGTTGCTCAACACTGAGTTTAAGCACAAGTAAACACTTGGCCTTTTGTGTGAGAATGTAGGCCACAAGGAGGTAATTGGTAACCCAGAAAGGAAGAAGCCAGCCAACAGAACACGACCGGATTACTTTATGTGGGCATCAAGGGGCAAATACAGCAAAATCAATATATTCATTTCATATATATATTTCTAGCAGAGAATTTCATTTTATTGTTTGTAGCTTAACATTATCCTTATTTTTTCTGTAGTGTTTTTAAAAAGGGGAAGCAAATAGCAGGTCAGGAGTCATGCCTGACTCATCAGAACGCACACACACACACACACACACACACACACACACACACACACACACACACACACACACACACACACACACACACACACACACACACACACACACACACACACACACACACACACACACACACACACACACACACACACACACACACACACACACACACACACACACACACACACACACACACACACACACACACACACACACACACACACACACACAGTTATATCAGCGTTCCGCTCGAGCCGTTTACGACTCTCTGCGAGTTCGACATTGAGCAGCACTGTTCAGCAGCAGGCTGAACAAATTGACCAAATATTCTCTGGAGATTTGATGCATCGCTTTGTCAAATATGGTGGTAAATATCTTTGGTGGCATGGAGGAAACAAGCTTGTTCAACCCGAGGGCACTTTCATTTACCCAAACTGAGTTAAAATGCAGTCTGCCTCATAGATAAATGATGGTTTAAGGCAGGGGCTCCGACCTTCTGGGCTGGTATCCCCATCAACAAATGGTCCATCACAGGTTTTATAAGTCTATCAGACGTGAGCAGTTCAATCAAAAGAATATTTCCCCCACAATCCCATTTAGCACTATGTATGGATCCGTATTGGATTTGTCCATGTACAGGAGCACGGATGGTATGTCAGCCTGTCGTCACATGATTACATTTGTGCAAGTCCAACATTCACTCTTCTTTAAGCTCTATTTTGGTCTCTGTCTCCTCTGGTCAACTCCAGAGGAAACCTTCTGGCTCATTTGATTCACTATAAATTATATCAAACCATTGATTATAGCTGCTTTAACGATTTGTTGAATGACTTTCAGTTTTTGATTTATAACTTCAATATAACCAGGATTCTACTGTGGGAGAAAATGCGATCTATTACCCAGATCTGACTCTGCAAGACCCAAAACCACAAGTACAAAAAGTTTGTTCCCTGAGCTGGCCAGTCACATGATTTTCCTAACATAGATCGAGATGCATACTTTTAAACTGATGATGACATGGGAAAACACCATTTTGTTGGTAATGGTGGAAAAAAGGGGCAGTGCGCCAGTTGTGCAACGCAAAGTAGCCCAACCCCGGCAAAACACACAGCAGTCTTATTCCACCCGTGGCTTCATTACCCAATCTCCACTCAGCCAGTTGAACCCGCTTCCTTTCCACTTACACCCCTGTTTTTTTAACTAAGATGCATCCTGTGTTTGATCTGGATCCGGTTTGAACTTCAACAGACTGAAAGTCCCAAAGTGTGGAGGTGTTTGCCGTGAGGGGAACAAACCGGTCTCACCGACAGACACACCCACGCCCTCCAGTCTGATCCACTTATTGAATGAAACACACCGATGTGACGCTGTCGGCCTCAGCATCCCTGACCCCGGGACAAGAACTGAGCCAATTAGCAGAGTCTTCAAACCTGATTCAAGTCAGTCGACTCTGTGGAACATGTGGACCAATGGCGACCACTGTAACCATATTTCATCGTTTCGCGAGTTTAAAGTAATTTTGCTAGCGAAACAGACATTTCGTGACATTTACACATTAGCCGACCACAAAGCTGCATTGCGGCGTGATTGACCTTCTAATTGAGAGTTAGGCGAGTAGATTGATACCTCACTCCACGTCTGTTCATTAAGCGTGGCACTAGATCTGGGAGATGACTAACTTAGCTTAGCATAAAGACTGGAAATGGGGGAGGGAGGGGGGGGGGGGGGGCTGGGCTTCCAGATGACCACACTGCCTTGACAAAGATGCCTCACACTCACATGAAGAACCATAACATTTGTCTATTTAATCTGGGCCCTGCAACTAACAACTCCTTTCACTGGCCAATGATCTGCTCTGCTAATGTGCTCTCAATTAACCAATTAATTATTGGGGTCCATAATACAAACTGCCAAAGCATCATGGGAGCTATAGTTTTGTAACATCTGGTCTTTTTTTTTAAATCTTTAAAATGACAACTGGCAGGTATATTTAATTTATTGCAAATGCAATGTGTCCAAATGTATTCGACACATTGTTGTTGACAAAACTGTGATGTCAGCTGTTTTATGAAATCAGTTCACACAGACAAACATGCCCCCCAGTGCAGTCCTACCTGTGTGAAGTAGAGGTTGAGGAGGCAGAGTGTGAAGAACTGCAGGCAGACGGGGCAGCAGTAGAGCAGCCAGTAGGCCAGAGGCTGCAGCCGGTTGGCCTGCACCACATTTCTAAAGTAGAAGGAGAAGAGGGTCGTCCTCAGCGCGGCCCATAGCAAACACAGGAACAAAAACACGCTCTGGTAGCTGAAACGCTTGTGTCCGTAGTGTAAAATGAGCCAGAGCTGCAGGTAGACGAAGGCGAACAGGAAACAGTAGAGAACGGTGTAGACGGCAGTTAGACTGAGCTCCAGTGTCGGGGAGATCGCAGCTCTGGGGGACTCCTTCAGTGAGGTAAACAAGTGGGACTCGACCTCCTCTCCTGCCGAAAACATCTCCACTGGCCGCTTACACTAACACATGGGATGCTGCGAAGCCAGAAAGAAGAAAAAACACTACAACTAGGTCAGACTCGGGCTACATTTACCGCGGATGACAAAAAGACGATGGTTGTCGGGTGAAAATGTGCGATAAAAGCAGTTTATTCTGCAAAGAAGTGTCATAGTGAATCTGCGAGGGGGTTTAAATCCGATATAGGGCTGAATAAATTGTGGGGTCTAGTTTGAAAAAAATGCGCTACGGTAAAAAAATAACAAGAAAGGGGGAAAGAAAACAAGAGAGAGGTCCATCTGTGAATCTCTGCAAAGCTGTTCTCTGCAAAAAAACAACTTAAGGGGGGGAAACCTCTAGATCAGCTGTGATGCAGTTTTTGACCCGCCCCCTTGCTCTAGACTAAAACGGAAACTGGCGTTTCGTGTACCGCCATCTTGGCTCAACGCGAGGCTCATTCACTTGAGAAACAGCTGACTACGGAGCCACATATTCTAGCCAGTTTCCGAGCTAAATCCACGGCTAAATCTCCCAAGCGAAAAACGTCCTCACGCCCACTTTCTCAGTGCGCCCCTTCATTGGCTAATCCTGCCGCCCAAACTCCACAGCTACTTCACTCCATTGGTTCATGATGATGTCAGCTGCGGCAGTGCCCGCCCTTTGCTTTCTTGTGATTGGATAGTTGTCAAAGAAAAACCGGTTCCCCGATCTTATTGGCTCAACGAAGCAAGTGGGCGTCTCTCGCTGAGAAACAGACGTCAAAACAAGTTGCAAACATGTACGTCAAGTTACTGAGCAGTAACAAACAGTTGCGTAAAACTGAGATGACCTTCAAAGTAAAAGCTTAAAACACTGGCGCGCACAGAACTGCAACATTTGGGAACGACTGTAAAACAGCCATATTCTTACCAGCTACAGATTCTTACAGTAAAATTGTCGCGTTTATCATACAAGTTGTATGGACAACTCAGGAACCTCGAACCTTTTATTATTAAATGAGAACCGGAAGCTGGTTTAACTCTCTTAGTTTGGCACTGTTTCCCAAAGCATGGCGCATCGTCCTCTCAAGCTATATTTTTCAGAGTGCAGCTTGAAGAAACACAACCTCACAAACCTTCCTGGCACAACGTTAAAACTTCCAAGGACATATTTTGTATTCCCAAGTGTCGACGTTAGCTCGCCACATAAAACCATGGACGAACACTCCTCTGCAGAAAGCTAACAAGCCGAGCTAAGTCATTTCTGGGCTTTTCTTCTCGATATTATACGTGTGGGAAAAAACTGCTGCTTTTTAATACGCGTCATAATGTAAGCGGTTTCCGTTAACCGCGGCGCCAACCGTGGTTTGTAATGTGTGTGCCACCGGGACAGACATAAGTTGAACTCAAAACCCTCCTCAACTCTCTCAGGTAACGCGAACATTCCTCGTGACGTTTTTTGTTCCTTTTCCACAGCAGACATTTTGACTTTTCATAGCAGGTAGTTATTAAGTACACCTGTCCCTTTCCCACGTGGTATAAAACATAGTGCAAAGTCATGAGAGTTCATATTGGAACCGTTCCTTGGTTTGTCTCCTGAACGGTTCCATAAAGACAGCATTGCTCTTTTCTGTCTATTCCTCTATGCTGATAACACCTGTGCCTCTCATAGTCCCACTCAACACACAGAACCGAGCCTTTCCTCCATCATGTGGACGAGCATTGCCATCTCCCTCCTGTGGATGGGGTTAGCAGGGTGCACAGAGAAGGCCGGCCCGTCTGCCCTGATGGAACTCACGGCTGCTGACTTCAACGATAATTTGCATTCTGGGAAGACGATGTTCATCTATTTCCATCTGCAAGGTGGGTTGCTCACGCTCGATTTGTTTTTGCTCACATTGACGTGCCAATGTGCAATATGGCAGATAGCAGCTACATTCACGAAGACTTTTAAACCCATTAATCTCTTGTCCCCAGCCTCCTCAAACGGGTCTCTCTTCCTGGAGGAGCTGGAGCAGTCCGCTGATGCTCTGGAGCCTTATGGAGTGCTGGTTGGCAAGGTAACCATCTACGAAGTTTGACATTATGTTTGTTGTATTCACTTCCAGATGTGGAGAGGCTGAAGTTCAGTGTCTTTTTGTCCTTTTTTCTGTTCAGGTCAACTGCAGTAAAGAGCCGGTTCACGAATACTGCGTGGAAGAAAAGGCCCTGAACATGACGTTTCTCTTCAGGTGTGTGGGAAGTGAAGCAGCAGAGGGAGCTGGGACAGAAGGCGTGCATTGTGCTGACGTTGTCTTCTCCCATGTCTTTCTGCCAGGGGTGGCAAGCAGTTCTCAGCTTTTAACTTGGACACCGTGTTCGACGTCACATCCATCGTCTCGGAGGTCCTGTTGTGAGTAGGCCCTTCTGAAACGTACAATACACTAACTACTTGCACCCAGTCCCCCCTCTCATCCGCAACATCTACCAGCTCATTCTGGGGGATCCTGAGGCGTTCCCAGGCCAGCTGGGAGATATAATCCCTCCAGCGTGTCCTGGGTCTTCCCCGGGGTTTCCTCCCAGTTTATTCTCAGTACACGTGATAATGCAGATATTAATTAAGCTGCTTTTGGACAAATTGTCTAAATAGTTTTACTAGGTGACATGTTCCTTCATTACCATGAAAACACACCCCACATACACCATCTATGCGGTTGGAAATACTCACCACAGCACCAAATGCGGATTAATCCACCGCTGAAAATAGTTCCCTACAAATGCACGGTTTCCTCCTGTTTGAGTAACGTTTGCTGGCTAACTAAAGTGACCAGCTGTTAAAGCCAAAAGTTTGACTTTTTTAACAACATGAAACTATATATTTCCAGGCTGTTTTTCAAAATGTATGTCTGTAGCAACCCAATGGGCTGAAGTAGGAAGGGAAGTCCGAAAATATTGAGAGACAGACTTTTTTGTTTTTGATCTTTTATATGATAAAAAAGTATAGAACAAGCTCCAGATTTATCCTTTAAGATTTGATCTATCTTCTAGTGGCGTTCTGCGCGAAGAGATCAAGTACGTTCACACAATACGTAACCTGCTGGCCATGGAGAAGGCAGCTAGAGGGAAGAAGGACATCGCGCTGGGTTACGTCAGCAGTTTGAGAACACAAGGTATGGAAACGAAGGACCGTGTCAGTGATGGAGGTCACCTGGCTGATGTGTTTAAAGGACGGATTAAGTGACTCTTAAATCGTACTGTGTAAGGTGGCAAGTCTTAATTAACTGATTGATTGGACTCGACTGGCTAGTATTAATTGTATGGTTTGTTGCGGATTGTGTTACTTAAGTGCACAGATCGATGATGGAGACGGCGTATGTGTACGGATCCAAATACCAGTTCATCCTCATAACTGGAAAGCAAGTTTTGAAACACCTGGGGTAGGTTGCGTTTATATTTTTTGGTTCCTTCCTCTGATGTGAATCACGTGACAGATTGTGATTCATAAAAGCGTACAACATCGTCTATTTTATTCATTTAATGCAGTGACGTCTGGGCAAAAGAACAAAAACAAATTTGTCATCGAAAACCCCTGAGAAAGTATTTACTGTGTGCGTCTCTCCTCCGTCTCGTCTTGCAGAGTCAATGAGAATAGTAGCTCGGGTAAATTTTGGTTCCTCCACTGCGGAGCTCCCAGCGCGTCCATGACCTCCAAGCACTGTCCCTCGACCCTCTTGAGCAAACCGCTGTCCACCCTCAGCCTCCACTCCTTCCTGCAGCTCATGGAGGCTCCACTAGTGGTGAGCAGGATGGGGAATAAAGAGTCACTGGATATTGGATTAAAGGGCCAGCGTGTGTCATTTTTTGGGCGTCCATTAGCAGAAATTGAAATGTAATATTCTTGACGCTCTTAATCGTCTTTTTCACTCGTCCGTGGTTACCTATGTCTTTAGGAAATTATGATGATTTTTGGGGGGGTGGGGTTCAAAAGTGAACAGAATGTAATAATTTGCACGGGTCTCTCCACTGCACAGTTCGAAGTTTATGACGACCCAACCTCGGTCCAGCCCGCTCAGTTCCCCTACCAGGACACTCCCCAAGTCTTCTTGTTCTCTCGCCCCCCAACCCAGCAGGAAGACCTGGACACGGCCACCGCTCTGGCCTGGAAGCTCCGCGGCTTTGCCCTGATGGTCCTCGTGCACAGGTACACATGCACATGGATCTGATCCTCTTACTGAGTTTAAGGAGTGACACATCACACATATTTTGCTCAGCAAACCTAAATCTTGTGTGTGTGTGTTTTTAGACAGAGTCCTGCAGTGAAAACCCCCGATGACTATAAAGCTGCTTACAGGCTGCCTGGGGAAGTAAGATGGTCACTTAAATACATTCATACATAAGGAAAAATAAGGTGACTCATTGTGTGTGTCTGTGCGTGCTCTTCAAGGGTTCAGAGGTAAAGTATTTACACTCAAACAACCCCGACGAGCTGTTGGCGCTCTTCACAAATCAAGAGGAGGAGGAAGAGGAGGAAAAGGAAGAAGACGACAACAATGGGATTGAGGTGGAGGAAATGCAGCTGGACGATGAAATTGCGACGTCAGTCTTCCAAAACCGCAACAACTTGCCGGACGCGGACTCACTCACCCAGCTGACCTCCAACAACTTCCACGCCACAGTGGCTCAAAGCAGCCTGACGGTGGCGCTCTTCCACCTCTCATGTAAGCGGCGTTCTTCCCACTGGCCTGTCGAGATGCATGCGGATGGAATTAATGGTTGTTTCTGCTTTCACCACCAGGGGAGGCTGTTTCCAAGACCGTTCTCAGCTTGTACATTGATGTGGCTGAGAGACTTAAAGGTAACTGGAGAACTCTGGAGATCTAGATTATTTTTTACTTTCAAAATGATTGTTATGACCAGATAGATAAACGGAGCGCTCATCCAGTTTGATATGCGTATGTCTTGAAACGGCGTGATCTTGAAGTTTGCCTGATTTACTAACGCCCCTAAGGGTCCGAGGTCCAGATGAGTGTGGTCAACTGTGCGGAGTGGACCGACCTCTGCGCCGCCGAGTCGGGCAGCTCCCCCCCGTTCCCTTTCCAGCCGGTCGCCATGTTCCCCACCATCTTGCTGCTCCGCCCCGAGGAGTTGGCCCAGCACTACGGGGGCATGCTGGGTACTGAGGCGCTGCATCGCTTCATCGCTCTGTGAGTTTTCTCATGGTCCACCTGCACAAATTTGTTTTTGAAATGGATTACATTAGGGCTGCAACTAACGATTATTTTAATAATCGATTAATCTGTTGATTAATTTTTTCGATGAATCGGATAAAAAAACAAAGCATTACTTTCCAACCCTTTATTCAAAAACAGAAGTGACGGTGCAAAAATCTTCAGAAAGTGCACAAACGGGTTGCTCCTTGAACATCCCTGAGCTGTTAAAGTAATAATAAAATAATACTGCGGTCAACTCAGCCGACACTCGGATCTCTCAGCAGACACTGAAATTTCAGTGCACCTATATACTGACGTTCACGGTAAACACATTCGAACGGCGCAGATCGGGAGCGAGCGAGGGTTTTAATAAAGTTAGCGGAAAGATACACAAGACACAACATCCGGTTTTCAAAATAAGATGTCAACATTAATGTTACTACTAACATATAAAAGTAAAAACGGAACCGATTTGATATCTTTATAGATATACAAATAGATTATTTTCAACGTTTTGCTAAAATTATGCTAAAAATCTAAAACATTTACTGTACTAAATTGTAACAGTTTATAAAAAATAAAAGTACTGATTTTGTATGTTCATAAAGCTTATTTCTCATTATTTGAGGTGCTGTAGAGAGAGTTCCAGGAAATGGATACAGATGTGTTCAGGACATCTCTGACTTCCCCTACAAAAGCAATCAAACAGTTTTACTGTATCAATTAGTAGATATTTCAAAGTAAAGGTCCTACATTTTAAGATAAATCAGTCATTTCTTTAATGTTTGAGACTCTCTAAAAATATACTTTTCCTCAAAGTTCCAGGAAATGTCTGATGCAGGTGCGTTCAGGACATCTCTGACTTGCCCTATACCGGAAATCAAACAATTCTACTGTACCAATTAGGATATATTTCAAATTAAAGATCCTAAATTCTAAGCGAAATTGGTCATTTGTCAATGTTTGAGACTCTGTGGATATATTTTCCCTCAATGTTCCAGGACATGACTAACGAAGATGTGTTCAGGCCATCTCTGACTTACACTACCTTGGGACTCAAACATTTATACTGTACCAACTAGGAGATAAGTAAAGATCCTATATTTTAAGAGAAATCGGTCATTTCTTTAATGTTTAAGACTCTCTAAAAATATACTTTTTTTCAAAGTTCCAGGAAATTATTAATGCAGGTGTCTTCAGGACATCTCTGACATCACCTATACTTGAAATCAAACAATTTTACTGTACCAATTAGAAGATATTTCAAAGTAAAGGTCCTACATTTTAAGAGATATCGGTAATTTCTTTAATGTTTGAGACTCTGTAATTTTACTTTTCCTCAAAGTTCCATGAAATGACTAATGCCTCAGCTGGTCTCTCCTCTACCTCCGCTCCGTGCTCAAATCAACTTTTTTCTTCACTCAAACATCTCCGTGACTTATTGAGTGGCGTAATAATCGCGCGACACAACGAATCGATAATCAAATTCGTTGCCAACGCTTTTAATAATCGATCTTTATCGATTCGTTGTTGCAGCCCTAAACGCTAGTGTAAAAAAAAATTCAATCGGCTCAGGCACCGAATTGAAGCACTGAAATCTGCGTTGCGTTTCGGTCCGGTAGGTACCGGACGTCTTGGAACCGGTGCCATATTAGCACCGACTTTCGGTACCCAACCCTACTATAGAGAGGACCGGAGTCATCTGTGGTTACAGGGAACAGCTGTCCATGCATTATCCATGAGGGCAGGCTGCTCATCAGACCCTCTAAGCGACAGTTTACGGTCGGTGAACTGAACACCTGGAGGTTTACACCTCGGTCCTGCTCCGTGCCACGGAGACTCTTTAGTCCGCCCCCTGTAACAATGTGGAAATAATAAAAACAGCGTGTGGCAGTCGGGTGTTTTGAGGAGGAAGAAGCCGGATTATCAGTGTCTGAATGTGACCTCCTGTGACCTCATGTGACCGAGATACAATTGTTTCATTTACCAAACTGCATCCACCACAACATCGTGCAACAATTTTAACATTGTATTTCAATGGAGAAATGCAAATCATGATTAGCAAATATTGCTACAACACAAAGGGTATATACTAATCACAATATACATTTGTCTCCGGGCTCAAGAGGTTTATCAACTGCTGGTAAAATGAGAATTTTATGAGTATTTTACAGCCTTGATGAATCTTTTCTTTGTAATAATTTTCAAACATTCAGTCATGGAATTAGAGTTCAAATTTTCTTTTTTATTTATAACAGCAGTTTTTGAGTTTGAGAGATAACCGGATCACCCGGAGTAATAATCCCTACAAACAGATGGAGGACATGCAAACAACAATAGTGTCACAATCTTAAAATGAGAAGGAAATGGTGAGAAAAAAAAGGACATCACGTCCGTCATTTTTGTTTCACCATTCCCCCCGCATCCTCAAATTGTGTCACAACCTTCAGGAAGAAGGTAAAGGCCGCTGTGGTGAGGAAAAGACAGGACATCACGTCCGTCATTGTTATTTCACCATTTCATCGCAGCCTCATTGTTGAGTATAAACAAATTTCGAATTTGAACCTGCATGAGTTTGGGGGAAATCGGATCACCCGGAGTAAAAACCCTACAAACAGGTGGATAACATGCAGAAAGATGGTAATGGCTGATGTGTTGGTCAAAAAGACTAGACATCACGTCTGTCATTTTTGTTCCGCCATTCCATCGTAGCTTTGGGGTTGGGAGTGAGCAAAACAGATTTTTATTTTGATCACGCATGTTTTTGTGTTTGGGGGAAAACCGGATCACCCGGAGTAAAAACCCTACAAACGGGTGGATAACATGCAGAAAGATGGTAATGGCCGCTGTGGTGAGGAAAAGACAAGACATCACGTCTGTCATTGTTGTTTCACCATTTCATCTCGGCCTCTGGGTTGAGAGTGAGTGGTACAGGTGTGGGAGTGGAAGGGTGGATTGGAGAAGGGGGAAGTCTGGGGATGGAGGGTGAGAGGTTAAGGTAGGAAGGAGGGAGGGAGCGGGGAAGAGAAATACTGTTGTTTCTCTCTCTTCTACCCACTCGCCTCATTGGCTTCAATAACCGCAATGGCCACACTGGCCTCACTGGTCACACTGGCCACATTGGTCACACTGGCCTCTCCTCTTTTCTCTCTTAACTTTCTTTCTTTGGCCTGTTTTTTCAGCTCTTTAGCATCGTGCTTGGCCTTCTCTTCCCTCTCCTTTTTCTGAGTTTTCAGAACCTTCTTTTCTTCTTTTTCCTTCTCCTTCCTCTCTTTAGCCAACTTCTTCTCCGCCTCCTTCGCTGCTTTCTTCGCAATCTTCTTGATCTGGGCCTTCTCTTTATCAGATTGCTGAGAAAGCACCTGAAGTTCCAGGTTTGAGACCTGAAGGTCGACGTTTTGTTGAGTGAGGACAACTTTCAGCGGTACTTTGTCCATGGCACTCATTCGAGCCACTGCTCTCTTTCGACCAGCTCTCTCTGCCTTCAGAGCTCCGATTAGCTTTATTTTCTCGTCCTCCCATTGTAGCTTGTTGTTGCTTACCAGCTTCTTTAAGGCAGGATAATTGGTTGTCAGCCTCTTGAGTTGCGTACTCAGGTCCTGCTCTGTGCTGATAGTGTCCTGCAGCTTGGCCTGGGACGTTCCAGGTTTGAGACCTCAAGGTCGACGTTTTGTTGAGTGAGGAGTTTGATTGTATTCTCCAGTTGGTTGACTTTTTCAGCAAGCTGACAATTCTCCAGTTCTTCCAGAGACTTCTATTACAATACAATTGTTGAATTTACCAAACTACTTCAACCACAACATCATCCAACAATTTTGAACATTTTATTTAGCAAGAATTGGCAGTCGCTGTAATCAGTAAAACTTTTTGATGCACTGAGGGCTCAGTTTTTGGTAATTAAAAAATGTGGCTGAATCGTTTGTGGAGAGAAAAAGGTCTGAAGGAGGTTTAATTAGTTAAATTAGGAGAAACAAACCAACATTTAGGCATTTTGGTGAAAGTCGCAAAGACATATGACTGATTTGCTTTGAGTTTTAAACGTTTTAAACTTAAGATAGTTGCTGTAGCGCCACCATCAGGCATAAGTAACTTAATAAGTGAGTAACCCAAAACATTTGAAACACGGCACCGTTTCCATCTTTCAGGGGGACTATTTATCTATCTCACTATTTGTCAACCTGAGACTAATGCAGAGGATTTAGAACCGACTTAGAAGCTGAATTATTGATGTCAGAAGACAAAAGAAAATAAAATGATCGAAGAAAAATGACATAAACACAAATGCAAATAAAAACAAATGGACAGATTGCGGAAAACACACCTCTGGGATGTATTCCTGGTGGATACGGCCGGCTGGGGGTCATTCGGCTCTCCCCTTCTCCTGTGATGCCGATACCTCCTCCTCCCTTCATCCTCGCTGACAAGATTCCAGCTCAGGATAAACAGGGAACAGAGAGAGTCAGCTGATGGAAAAGAAGGCTCGGAGATGTTGAGAAAGTTGGAGTTGGAGAGACATGAAGCGCTCGGAGAGAAGCGAGTGAGTGTTAGAGGAAGGAGAGACGGAGGGAATAAGAGAGCGAGAGAGGAGGGTATTGTACTGGTTGATTCAGACCCTCTGTGAGTGTGTCAGTAGAGATATAGGAACTAAATACTCTGCAGGGAGTACCGTACACACTGGAGGAGAAGCTCCAGCACACACACACACACACACACACACATATATATATATTTAAAAAAAGCTCATGTTCACAGCATCGCTTAACTAGATGGAGCTTTATTTTTGTTTCATGAGCCACGCAATATCAATAGTGTAAGACATGATATGTGCACTCACAAGTTGGAAAAGCCCAAATGCCAGAGCATGATACCCAAAATGTTCTAATTGTTCCATTGTTTAGTGTGTTCAAAATTCAGGTTGTGTGTGTGTGTGTATATGTGTCATAGTTTTGCTGTGTGTGTGTATCTGTGTATGCAAGATGTGCTTGCACAATCTTACATGTTTCTCCTTTTTAACCAGGAGCCAGCCAGCTTCTCCGGCGCTACTGTCCACCAAAGATGAAGTGACATCATTCCTCCAGGAAGTGCCTCACCATGGGCCAGCGGGCTACCAGCCCGATCGCGCACTGGGACTGTTTAAGACACAAGCAGACGCAGGTGGGAGGCCTCAGTAGCAGATATCAAAATAAGGACTTTATTCATGGTTTTTGGACAGATATATCATGCTTTAATAAATGCAGTTCTTGACATGTTGGCAGTAAGAAAAAATATGGAATATTACCAACTGTATTCTTGGGACATGTGCAATGCAAATATGAATATTAACAAATGTACACTTGAGAGGCCTGCAACATATTGCAGAATTATCTCTTCAGGGTGTCCATTAAAGCCACTGCCCTGTCTGCTGTCAGTAGCATGATGATGATGGTGATGTAATGGTGATGTCGCTCTGTCTTGCCAGGTGTACGGCCGTTCACTGAAGCAGCAAAGTCATTGAGAGGCCAGGTGCTGACCGGACTGCTGACAGATGGGCTGGCAGAGAAGTGGTAAGAACTCAAATGTCAGTCTCGTCATTCTTGCCTCAAGGTCGTCCCTGACAGTTTGAAGTCGCACTTGACAAAACACAAGGTAGGAAGAGAAGGATGAGGTCTGTTTTTTTTTTTTAAAGGTAGAGTTCACTCATCTTAGATTCTTACACAACAGTCAGGTGTTGAAAGGACACTTCGGTCAATGTGTGTAATGATGTTTTTGTAAAGGGCCAGATGTTCTTGTGTCATTAACTATCCTTCAGATTGAACTTCAAATATGTATTTGTGTTGCGTGTGTGCTCTTGCAGTGCGGCGAAGCACAACGTGGATCTTCCTGCAGTGTTGGTGTTTCCATCTTGGGGGGAACGCACCCGGCCCTCCGCGCTGCCCGCGTCCACCTCGGCCAAGGAGCTGCTCTCCCACATCAGCACTGCACTGCTGCAGCCACTGGTACATCACTGGTCTTTATAAAGTCACGTTTGCATTGGGAAACACGGAAACCAATTTTTAACAATTGTCTGAGTCTAAAGATTGCCAGATCGTCATTTATATCGGCACTCACAGTATGTCAGGGATAACAGGCTCTGTGTGTGGATCCACAGACTGTGGAGACGGTGCATCCGAGTGGCGGAGCCATGCTGAGTCACCTCGTTCATAAACGAGGCAGTAATGTGGAAACGACGAGTTCAGCTCTCCCTTGAGTTTTTTCTTATGCTAGTTTTGAGCTGATGCATTTCATAATTAATTGAACTACAGGGCACTTTGGATTAAAGGCCAGGCAATAAACCAAAGGTCCCTTTCGGTGGCGCTGTTGTCTGCATTTTTACCAAGACTTGAATGCAGCGAGGTCCAATAGGTCTGTCCAGTTAAAGCACAATTTATTTTCCAAATAAAGCAACTTGGGGACTGTATGAGGGGCAGTCAGTAAAATAACTGCTGTCTAATGTGATTGTGTGGTGACACTCACAAGCAGGTTTGATGCCTGACAGCGAGGTGTAGCAGCTGCAGTGAACAGTAAAAATCTGATCTCAGATATTGAGCTTTGTGCTGACTTTATGTAAATGTGGTTATTTGTACAGTATTTTGGCTGGTGTTGAATCATTGGTACCCGAAGAGCTTAATTCTGTCTCTCCTACAGAGGCAGTCACTGTAATAATGTCTGTTTGAACTCCCTCCTCTCCATCTCCGTTTTATCTCCAGCCTGAGCTGACCGTGGAAAACCTGCCGTCCTTCCTCTCCCTGGGCAAAGGCCTCCTCCTGCTCTTTGTGGGAGAGGAGGTGGACGAGATCGGGCGGAGGCAGAGCCAGGCGCTGCTGAAGGAGATGAGAGGAGTGGTGGAGCTGGGGGGCCAGCGGATGGAGCGATACCTAGTCTGCTGGATCCACCTGTACGTGATGAATCCGTGCCACCAAATCAGTCCTTTCATTTCACAACGACCTCACTAGTAGTGACTTGTTTTCTTCGTCTGGTGTTCCAGCGGCCGCACTCCAGCTGGTATGTCTGTCCTGCGGTCATACCTGGGCTCTATGCCCCCCCTCCCTGCCCTGGTCCTCACCCATTTGCCCACTGGAAGTGAGATCTTCCAGTACTCTCCCAACACGCCCATAGTGGCCTCCTCTGTCCTGCAGTGGGTGCAGAGGGTCGAGGACTGGACTGAGTCAGCAGCAGGTAAGGAGGAGGAAAAGCTGCAGTATGTAAGAAGGTATATAATATAACACTAGACTACAGAATGTTTAAACCCTGTTTACTTTAATAATAGAACATGTTTAAAAATATTTGAACCTGTATCATAATACACAGTGAAAATCATGGAATAGCCCTTTTTTAATTTATTAATAACCATTTACTCTTTGAAGGGAAACTCAATCAAAGAAAATTACAGAATTTATTCCAAACTCTCATCTCAATAAATGAACACTTGGTTAATATATTTTTGTAAACTGCGATAGAGGTCAGCTTCCTGGACAACCAGCAGGCTACCCAAACTTTAACCCACAAACAGCCTGAACTGTGTCCTATTAACCACGTCAGTGTTCAGGCAAAGATGTCATCCCCTTTAAATATATTTATTTTCCACAGTCATAAAATGATCCAATACAAAACCCACAATTGAAGACGAAATGTACCAAAAAACTTCAAACCAAGAACAGACACATATAAAACAACAACAACCAAAAACAATGAAGTTTCACATGCGACGCTAGAATATTAAGCAAAGCTGTTATAAAGCAAAGCTGCCATAGTTGTATTTAAGGAAAGCTTAAAAAACATCATGCAGAAGATCCTTACCTCACCTTTTTTTCTCTGTCATTTCCCCTCTTTAGTCACACTAATTGCTCTCTGCAATTACTATAATTATTTTAAGCAGCAGAACTCTTTAAGCGCCTGCTTTTTGAAATGCACCTGGATGTGTTTCCATCTGTAATGAATAATCCAATTACGCACTCACATTTACATCATCTCTCAAGCAGCAGGAAAATGTAAAAGTCAAATTGTTTTGTGGGACACCCAGTGTTCCTCCGACGTCAAAAGGAGAAGAATACAACAATGGAATGCCACCGAGTAATTGAGATGAAAGTGATTTCTTTATCTTTTTGTGTCAAATGAGTAGTTACAGTATGTCAAATGAGAAAATCTGTGGCGGAATGTCAAAAGAAATGATCAAATGCATGTGCCCTCCTCTCCTACAGTGCATCTCTTCTATCCACACACACACACACACACACACACACACACACACACACACACACACACAGAGGTTAAAGGCAGACTAAAACAGTGGCAGGCTCAAACTTGTGGCTTTCCCGATTGAGGAATGTGAAAGGTATGAACAAGAGGCTTTGAGATGAGCAGCTACACAAGCAAAAAAATAAAAAGGGTCATTAAATGAAGCCAATGATTGTTAAGGCTTTAGCCGTTAACCTCTGACCTTTTGAACTCTGTAGTTTGGAGTTTGGAGCTTTATTATTGCAGTAGAACGTTATAAACCAAAAACATTATATTGAAGCATGTGTCCCCTTTAATCCTGTATCAAATGGCTCCATGTAATTCTACATCTGTGTGTTGGACTGTCTCTGCAGGGATGTTGGGTGGGGACAGCTGGCCTCCCAGTGCAGAGTTGTTCAACTTCCTAGAAATCATGGACCAGAATGATCCCAACTCCAGCAAGCAGAAAACTCAGATGGCGGAGGAGGGAGAAGAAGAAGTTGTGGAGGTAGACTGGGAGGCCTCCTCCAGTGTTCCCGCACCTGACAAGTACTCTCACACTGAACTGTAGGAGAACGATTAAACATCTTTACTGTGTTCATTCTGGGGTCCAGTTTCTTCTTCTTACTTTTACCAACATTATTCTGCATTTGTCATAAGACCAAATATTTGAAAAAAAACACCCAGTGCAGTAGCAAAAGACCCCGTGAACTTTGGAGGTAACGTCAGTTTTAATGACTGATCTCATATTCTGTTTAGTTTAGCGTCAGGCTGGTTGCAAGTTTCTCAAAATGATTTATTTGACTAAAAATGTACACGGAAACATTCTTGTTTTGTCGTTCATCTTTTATCAACAAAGGCGTGTTTCCAGTGCCAGAAAGCCAACGTTCTCATCAGATGCCGTTGCCTCTTCCGCAAGTGATTTGCCACAGTGATGTTTGAACTGTTACATCTGCATTCCCTCTTTTTATCGCACCATGCGTGGGAACTGCAGTGACTTTAGGTGAAGGATATTAACGCCCTGCAAGAAATTATTCCAATATTGTTTTTTGCCAGCATGAGATGGCTGTGTAGTTTTTCCCGGCACTTGAGATGAAGAACAGAGGCGGTGGAGTAGGTCGGTTGGGTTGGTCTGCTCTCATTAATATTATTATTACGATGTTTTCAGATGTGGTGTCTGGGACTTTGAGTTGTTTGAATCAATTAGTCTCCATCACGACCCGTCTGGTGAAGGATCTGAAGGGCTCTTGTGGTTTTCTGCACAATTTCTTTTTAACTCTTCAGCTTAAAATTCCGTCTTTGTCCTGAGTGAACCGACAGACTGAGCACATGACTCAAGACGGGCAGTTTAGTTTGTAAGTTGATTTAAAAAAAGAAATTTGAATGGTGTATGCCGGGCTTGGTTTATCATGTTGGATCAGATTATTTGACAGACTTGCCACAATACAGTGACCATTACATAAATAAGATAATGATGTTAAATATTTTTTCACGCCCATGTTTTGAGGTATGTTGAGGCATACATGTTTACATTAGGCTGTCTTGTAAAGTGTTCTCCCTTAAACATGGTACTCCTAAAATTGGTCTATTTTTGTAGCTTTATATACACAGTGAGCACTCAGCAGTGCTGCCCTTTTGCCCATCAGGCGCTACACAAAGGTGAAAGGTCAAGTGTGTGCTCGTGACTGCCCGACGAATGCATTGGAAGAAAAAAAGGGGCAGGGCTGGTCTAAGGATTCAATTATAGTAGAGAACCAATGTTGAAATAAGACATTTTTTATGGCCCAAAATTGGTAGTTTCAGTAGTAGTTAATATGCATGTAGCTGAACTACTATCTAACTATTTAAATAAAATAAATAAATAACACTTTTCCCAAACGCGTGAAACAGCGAATGTGGTTTTCTTGTCCTGGGTTTCGATGGCATAGGTGCACATAAGCCACTACAGTGAATGCATCATCCAAAACACTGCCACTCAGTGGTAAATTGTTGTAAGTGCAAGACATATTTCTCATCAGCTTATTCTGTACACCTGCTGGTCACACCTCATCAGCTCTATCACTCTCACCTGCCCACCCTACTGCACTCCCTTCAGTATTGCCTTGTTGGCTCATTCTGTGCACCTGTGAATTACACCCACCTCGTCAGCTCTATCACTCTCACCTGCCCGCTCTGCTGCACCTACTCCATTTAGTATATAAGCCCCAGCTTCACTTAAAGTCACTGCCAGATCGTTCTCCTTCTCCCCCCAGTATGACCCTGCCCATGTGCTGGTGGCCACCATCATATTCTATCCCCGACTTCGAGATTCCTGCCTTCTGCCATGTCTGTTTCCCTCGTGTGTTCTGCAGTAATAAACCTCTGCTTTCAACCCAGCATTCTGTCTTTGCATTTGGATCCTTAACACCCCCGTTACATATTATTTAGAGTTTTCACATCTTTATATATCATATATCAAACAAAAGTGCATTCTGTCAGCATAAAAATCTCTTTAAAAAAACTGAAGTTCAAATCTTTTTTTCATGCCTAAAGAGCAAAAATATCACTAAAACATTCCTGACTGAGGTTGTCATGATTCATGCATGAAAGGGTTTTGTGTTCCCTGTCATGGCAGTACAAAACTGGGAATGGACATGTCTAAACGAGAAGAGTCTGAAGGGAAGTGTGAACTCTTTCACGGTCTGGCTTTGGAAGAAAAAACTAAACGTTATTAGTATTTAAATGAAGGCGGTATGAGAGTTAGCTTAAGTGTTAAGACATCACAAGATATTGGTTATTGTTCCCGCGCTTTTGTAAGACTAAGCTAGTTAGCTAGTTAGCAGCTATAGAGAGAGTGGAGATGAGGAGTCTTGTCTACAAGGAAAATGACTGTCAACAAATATACTTCAAGCCAAGAAAGGAGAATCAACATGGACGTCAAATAACGTAAGTCAGACTGTCTGCCTGTCTGCCTGTCTGTCTGCCTGTCTGTCTGTCTGTCTGTCAATCTGTCTGTGCGAACTGTCTTTTGCTAGCCTTGCTAACTCTAGCTAGCTAGCTAGCTTTCTTCCTGGTGGTTAGCATTAAATGCCTCGGAGCTGTGATTGCTCTGTGTCTGTAACTCCTTGCTATGTTCACTTAGCACACTATTCACTATTTTAAAATAATGGCGGTTAGATACTGTACTGAATGTAATTTTTTTTTTTTATAATTTCCAAGTTTTATTTAATGGTTTTGTCTGTGTTGGACTGTTTGTAGATGGTGAGTTAATAGTCAGTTTCTTCAGAGTCTATTTTTTCTTCTTAAGTTGTGCTGTATATGGAGTAGTAAACTAATTAGAATTGATAAGTGTACATGGATACACTTTTAGATCTTTACATTTTTTTAGTTTGGATGCCTGTTTCAGATTATAAGCTTTGTGTGGCTTTATATGATTGTTATGCTTATTTAATATGTGAGAAACATTAAGTTATGTTCTATGACAGGTGCATTGTTTCTTTTCGATGAGAGCTTATTGTCTCAAAGTTTAATTTACGTTGCATGGTTTGTGTACTACACCACAATGGAATGATACTATATCTGCTTTTCTTAATTTGGCATGTATTTTCAGAGTTGATCTAACTGGTCAATAAAGTCTTATAGAGCATTTTGAAGAAACATTTCAAACCATTTAATCAGACATGCATTGCTAAAAAACAATATAACTGACTGACAGTCGTCCTCAAAAAGCAAATGATTCACGTCTAGGAGTGGATTTCTCCCCCATGAAGTCAGCGCTCCGTGTGCTTTGCGTTGTTCAAATCGATCAGCGTCAAAGGCGTTGTGAGCAGAGCAGGAAAAACTAGATTAAAAGCCATGGCAAAGCAAATCAGTGTCTGTTTACATATCGCAGACTGCTGGATTTCATCATTCAGTATCTGCTTTGTTTTTTTTCCAGTGGAGACGGTGATTAAAGCATAATTAAATCCTGAGTCTCTGCCTCAGTTATGCTGTCTGGAATTTCTTTTTCAAATAAAATAACATTTTGTCAGAGTTTTAGGCTTAAAGTGCTTATCTGATCCAAACTCATGTGGCAGATGTGTGGCAGAGAACGTGAAATAACTGCTGTCACAGACTTTATGACATTTCACCCCCTCTGTTGATGGCGGGCTTTTTTGGCGAGCAGACTCGCGCCATCGGAGTTGAGAAGAAAATCAAACACATGCGTTAATGGTGCGGCTGCACAGTTGGCCAGATGACTGGAGCAATGATCCACGTAGCCGCAGACACTTTGATTAATGATGCCATAAAAGCAAGCGCGGGCCAATTACACAATCTGCCGATGGCTGCAAATGGCAGCACGAGCCAGCCGGGAAACGTGGTGCAAGGTGCTGTTGAGTTGAAGAAGTTCAGCGTTTGTTGATGACCTCAGAAGACGTTTATAAGACTGTGGACGCCTTGTGACGAACATTACAAAGTAATTGTGTTTGCTGCATTATGGTTAAAACCTGAGTCAGCATAACCAATCAGTAGGGAAATGATCCAGTGTAGATCAAGTGTGTAACTAGATTGCAGACCAGCCGCTGAGGCCCCGGTGCCACATGTGAGTTAACATTAACGTAAGCAGATGTATATTATTCAGTTCATGATGGACAGAGCACGCCTGATGCCTAAAGCGGTGCGTTCACTGTTGCAGGTGGTTTCATGTTATTGTTTGTTCTTTGAGAGCAAATGGAGTTGAAATTGCTGATTTCTTTCCCCAATAAAGAGTAACGTGAGAGGCAATAGTTCTGCAAGAATGAATCCTAGAATCAGGATTTTCTTTTACTTAGTTTGAAGTAAAAAAAAAAAATGTTTCTTTGGTTTGGTTCTGTGGCTCAGTTGTTAGCAAGTCGGTCTTTCAATCAGAAGGTCGGTGGTTCGATCCCCGGCTCCGGCAGTCCGTGTCGTTGTGTCCTTGAGCAAGACACTTAACCCTCATTGCTCACCGTTGCTGTGTCTACGGTCTACTGTACACTGTATATCATGTAAGTCGCTTTGGATAAAAGCGTCAGCTAAATGAAATGTAATGTAATGTTTAAGGTCTGTGGTTAACACAAGCCCCTGTGAAGCCTGACCCATCACATAATAATCTGAATATTCTAAATATGTATTTATATTGAAGTGTTTATTGGGCCTTTAGTCAAAAAAGGTAATATATATATATTTTTATTCACATACATATATGATTTTTCTTCTTTATTCTAGAAACAAGAACACATTTTTATTTTGCCTTGTGGTAGCCTTTTTGTTCAGGCAAAGATGAACTTTACATTTCCCCCAGTAGATATGGGAGAAGTGATTGTCTGTGTACGTTTCAACAATGGCTGGTCTGGGAACCATTATGTGGGTTTTGGATTTTCGATCCCAGCGTTTCACATTTCCCAATGGTTCGATGCAAACGAAAGAAGTAGTTTCACAGCTTTGTTGTCCCACCATTTTACAATCATGTTGTTTTCCTGGTTTACTCTATAATCTCATGAGCCTCTCCCCTTTTTCTTCACCTCTTTTTCATCCATCATGTTGCAGTCTTTTGCTCTGTTCATTCGGACTGTGCCTCCATTCCTCTTTCTTTTAAGTGCTCAACCAGTGGAACTGATGTGAAATAGTTGTCGGTTTAATTAAATGATCATTTGGCATTGTGATATGGCATAATCCAGATTGCATAATGAAATACAATGCGATGTCAGGGTTTACAGATTAATTATTACTTTATATACCTGCTGTATCATATTTGATACCTATATTTTTGACACGGTTTTACTATAAAATAAGGAATGAAACATTAAGCAGCATAACGGCACACAGATTCACGAGTGCAAGGATGCACCGATGGGGAGGCAGGAACACGGAAAAGTCATGAGAAGGTCATATTTGTTTGTTTTGCTGCGCCTGAAAATAGCCCTCTGTCTCCAGGACGTATTATGAGCTTGTTTGTTGTTGTTATTTGGTTATGTAATCAAGGTTTACATCGTCATGAGTCTTGATCGATCGATCCTTCACTGTGCATTTGTGCGTGCTTGAGAGAGACATCCATGAGCAGGGTTACAGAGATATGGAGCTGTGTTGGGAATACTTAGTACGCTGGTGTGTGAGAACTTGTTGTGGCTGTGTGTGGGAATATATTTATACTCCAAGATTGTTATCAAATTCTCAACCATTAATACACTGAAACTCCTACGGGATGTCCATTCATCTTTGTTCTCACACACACGGAGGATCTCCAGGCTGCATTTCTACACGTCAATACAGAAGACTACTCACAGCAGTGAACAAAGTTAGGTTGAAGGGGTAATGAATGATGAGCCAGCAGCTAATAAAAATGACGCTCCACAAAAGCCTTTCAGACATTTTTTTGTGCGTGAAGGTCAAGTGCCATGTGGCCTCGGTACACCTTGGCTATGAACGTCAACGGTCAGGCGTTCACCCGTTCAGCATGTCGGTCCGCAGGTTCATTTAGCATGTTTTGATTGAAACAATTGAGCTGTTCAGACGCAGATCAGATGCACTGCGGCGAGTCTCGTGTGTCCAGCCGCGATAACGATGATCGCTAGAAGTTTTGAAAACTCCGCTCAGACCTCGTTGTCTGAAAGGGCCTTTTTTTGAGTCTGCAACAAAAGGTTTCTTACTTTCTCACGTAACTGATAGATGAGGGCAATGAAGTCTTGATGTTGGACTTGAAAGTCTTGAACGAACAGTCTATAGCGGCCCTCCCTCTTTTATCTCGGTACACTTTACCGTAAAAACAGGAATGCAGCAGTTCGGAACAATAAAAGACATGCTATCTGCTGTGGAAAAAGTCAGCTGGTGATGAGATTTGAGGCTATGGTAATAACTAAATGTCAAATAAATAAATTACTTAAAGGACACAAAAGAATGAGGTCATCAGGAAGTCACGGAGCAATAATGATAATATATTGTGTGAATGTGTGAACATAGTTATGCTCCAGCTTCTTATTTGAATGTTTAATTCATCAGCCCCGGAGAGGTCTCTGCTAATATTTGGCCATCTGCAATTGCTGTGTTGCCATGGGAACCTTGCAGTGCCATTTCCCTTTTCTCTGCAGCATTGGAAGAAGAGATAGAGGAATAAAACTATGGCATAAGGATACTTATTAGTCAAAATGGGACGCGTCTGTAGAATTAGTTTGAATCTCATGTCTTCGGAAAATTGTGTCAGTATATAGACTCTTTTGAGTATACTTTGTTTATGTTTTTCTACTTTTAACGCACAAAAGAATTGTTCTGCTAAGAATAAACATGTGATTTAAAGTCATAATTGGGATTAATGGTCCAATGGTTCAATGAATGGTCCTTTAATCATTTCATCATTAGAATGATAGATGATATGATTCTTTAAATTTGTACACTGTGTAAACAAGATGAAATGTAAGAAATACATTTAAAATCCTAGAAATGAATGGGTACAAACAGACATAGCGGGACATTTGCACTTCTATCACAAGCTTAGCCCAGAGTCATTTTCATGAAATGTAATTGGCTCGTGATGGTGACCTCACACTCCTGACCACACTCTCAAACACATGCTGTTTGTTTTTTATTTAAAATCAGGCTTAGGGGAAAACATGCATTTGCGTTTCATCACACAGCAAAGGCCACACATTTAATGAGCGAAATCATTTTGTGATTACTGCTACCGTGATGAATCAGAGCAGCAAATTGCAAAAGCAAACAACCTTTTATGGTTGCATTTTTTTATAGCGGTAAAGGTCTCAGCTAACGGCCCAATCAGCCCGATCCAGGTGCTAATGTTTCAGGGAATAAAAACGTCATCACTGCACTGCAGTTCACACACACCAGACTGAGGTAATGACATAATCAGTTTGTCAGAAGAAAACCTTGAAATATACAAACAAGTCACGGGGAAAGAATGAAGATTAAGCAAAAAGAAAAGTTAGGATTAAAATTTTTATGTTAAGAACCCAATCTCTGTATTTATCACGAGGTAAGGTAACAAAAGAGTACCATCAGCCTTCTACCAGGAGTGTGTGTGTGTGTGTGTTTTTCTGCAAAAAACGCTTAATTGACATCTCCCTCACCCCTGTCTCCATTTATTGCACAATATTGGTCAATTTGCACCTTGTAATACCTCCACCCAACGTGGAGCTGAGCAAGACGTCTAGCTAATAAAGGATAAGTGGAAACACGTCTGTGGACGTATTTACACAAAGGCCCTGCAGACGGCAGCATGTTCGGGTGCCAAGAGGTGGAGCCAGCAACGGCATTAAGCCACCCAGACCAGAGCTGCACTCGGGTCGGGCTGTGGAAGAAGGACCTGTGCACAAAAAACAACAACATGCATTTAAATTGTAGAACTTTTTGCAGAGGACAACTGAAGCCATTTGTTAAAAGTGTGGTGAGAAAGACTGTGTGTGTGTGTGTGTGTGTGTGTGTGTGTGTTTGTGTGAGAGCAGAGGGAGAACCATCTCTGTAAGAGCGCTAAAAGGCTTTTATTGGGTTTGTTACACAATTCGGGGAAGAGAAACACAATAGCCCCGCGATGGAGGAATAGATGTCAGGAAATATGGAGTGTGTGGTGAGACAGAGAGAGATAATGTGGACAAAGTGACTCTCACCTTTCTAGGGTTTGATGTTTGATTTTTTTCTCCTTGTAGTATTTTAGAATAATTCTGCACTTTTGCCAGTTTAGGAGCCACTGAGTCCAGCAAGTAATTTCATATTTTCCACTATTTCACTGACTTTGAATCGATTAATCCGGTAATTGGTCTTCAAAATGAAACGGATACCTTCTTACTCTTATTTCCATTTCTTCCTGATGTTTTAGTTGGAGACGGACTTACTGCGTTCAGCATCTACTGACGGTGCACACATGGTGAAAAGAGTTTTCCACAGCACAAAGAGATTCTCTCCCACCTCCAGCTCCTGCAGCCGTACAGCACAATACCTTTCAGCAGCTATTGGGATGGCACACAAAAGCTCTGTAGGTGTGTGTGTGTGTGTGTGTATTGGTGCAGAGTTTGGACAAGGGACGAAGGTAGTGAGCATTAGTGACGGAGAGGAAGATAAAGTCTGGCTGACAGCTTGCTATTATTTCGCAGGGATTTTGCAACCAAACACAGAAAGCCTGTGGTTGTTTCTTTCTGCTCCTGGCTGTTAGAAATAAACGTTCCGTATTTTCATCAATCCAGTCGAGGCATGCCCAAAATGAGTAATAAGGCCTCTAAAGTGTAACTTTGGAAGAATGTGGAGCTGATTTATTATGCGTCCATTCTCAGGAACGCCTCCAGGGGAATCCCTTCAGAATTGGCACAAACATTCACCTGGACTCCAGGATGAACTGATGGTGGTCACTGTGACCTCACACATAGCTTCAGAATCTATACACTAAATATGACAATTGTGATGACATTATAGACAGACGTGGATGTAAACAGAAACTTCCATCCGGTGAGGGTTGGGACGTAGACCGACCAGTAAATTGAGAGCTTCGCCTTCCGGCTCAGCTCCTTCTTCACCAAGACGGCCCGGTGCAACGCCTGCTTTACTGCTGCAGCCGCACCGATACGCCTGTCGATCTCCCGCTCCATTTTACCCTCACTCGTGAACAAGACCCCGAGATACTTGAACTCCTTCGCTTGTGGTAGGCACTCTGTCCCCACCCGGAGGGAGCAAACGGAAACTTAACCTCATTAAACCAGCTATTTCAATCTTAAGCGACTCAGATTATGAAACGAGGAGAAACAGGAAGCTGTCATCACGTCGTCAAGCCGACGCACTGAAGGAGAGAGGTCACTGGAGGACGAGCAGCATAAACACACGCATGCCGTGTTTATCCGTGTATGCACGCGTGTGTGTGTGTCTGTGCGTTACAGCAGCCGATTGCTAAGAAAGAAGAGGCTGTGTGCGTGTGTGTGTGTGCGAGTGTGTGTGTGTGTGTGTGTGTGAGAGAGAGTGAAAGTCAAGTAGTGGATGTTATTTTTGCAACTGTTGATATTGTTGAGGAAACAAATGGAAAACATTGAAAGCGAGCGTTTAAAAAAACTACTTCTGTATCAACAGAATACATCCGTTTCCTCATCACGTTATAACCGATGAAATTCAGATAGGTTTCTTTCTAAATGTTTTTGCTGCTGTAAGTGAGTGTTACATAAACAGGGATTCTATTTATCTCCAGTCTCTACAGACTCTTTGCTGAGAGCATGAGAAGCTTTCAGACGAAAGATTATATGATGGAAGGTGGACTTTTATTGCTCTTCCTCTGGGTTCCTTCCTTTCATCTAATCTCATCTCTTACTTTTGGTATTTTGTTATGCTGCTGTCTCAATGTAGATATTCATTCATCCATTCATCCTCATTTATTGCACTGCGTTAACTGTTAAATGTGTATTGTTAAATGTTAAATGTATGCACCTTCCCGCCAGGACAAATTCCTTGTATGTGTAAGCATACATGGCAATAAATGGTTCTGATTCTGATTCTGATGCCTCCTTTACTATCCCTCTCTCACTGACTTCATTCAAGGCTTTTACAGTCGGTGCGCGCCGGCTGGGGAAAGGCCAGCTGAGCTCAGCTGACGTGTAAATCTCTGCGATAACGTTTCCAGAGTGGAGACGGAAACCTTTTTATATATTTTCCAAACACTTCACGTGGCTGCTGCCTCTATTCTGGCTCTGATCCTCTGCGATGATGAGTCCATCCTGTTGGAGTGTCCTTGACCTTTGACCTCCGTGTGGAGAAATATGGAATTGGAGGTCAACCCCAACTCCAAAAGTATCCCCCCCACCCAAAAAAAAGGTCAAAGCGATGGGATCTGATAATATTTGTTCCCCCGGTGGTTGTTGAAGTTTATTTCTACGTGACTGTCTGCTGCTCCCTCGGCTGCGATAACATTATACGAGGGACGACGAATTAAGATCTCTCCTACTTGGAGCTTTCCAAATTTCAGCGTGGATTAAAAGGCAAATGTTTTTACTGGAAAGTAATTGCAAAGTAGGGAGGAAGGAGGAAGAGCAGAGGTCAGCATTCCTGCTGGTCTTCAGAGTCTCAGAAACACACAGCGGACCGAACTGAGAGCACATTGAGTCCCCAGAGGTCACTGCACTGCTTCAGTTTTTAATATGGTCTGCAAAGCAGTTAATGCCTTCAAGTATTTGGGATTTCTTTTTCGGGATAACTAAACAGTCATTATTTATAAAAGATGAAATTGCCCTTTTGTATAAACGTTGATTGCGTGGGACTGAGTGGATTGTAAACAGAGGGTCTGAGCTTTCGTGGTTAAGAGTTGTGAGCAAATGGATGGACAGAAAAGACCTGCCTATCCTGTATCAGTGGTAGCCGTGGCAACAGTTTCCCCATCCTGTAGAGCAGGGGTGTCAAACTCATTTTCACCGTGGGCCACTTCAGCATCATGGTCGCCCTCAAAGGGCCGGTTGTAACTGTAACACTGTATCAATTTAACTACTACTGAACATATTGTTAAATAACTGTCTTTGTATTGTTTATTCAAGTGTAAAAATATTGTACATGCATTTATATATATATATATAAACCCACATTATTCTATCAAAGATCAAACTTAAAACAGAAGAAAATAACAAAGACAAAGATCAAACAATCGTTGTTATATTAACTTTGTTCAAAGCTTTTTTTGTCACAGTTGAGAAGGACATAACTAGCCAATAAGAACATGCATGTGGTCTGGGGCAGTGGTTCTACTGGTCTGGCTGCACCATCACCCCTGAATGAACCGAGATCCAAAGCAAGGAACATGCTCAACTTCTCAAATGGATTTAATCAAAAGATGGTGCAGTTTGAGCCTGAAATGGTACAGAATCTCACATGCCAACACAAAAAAACTAGTTTGAAATATTCCCTTTTACACTCAATTAAAAACCCCAAAGTGCATCTTGAGGACACAAAGTAATACAACACACATAATCATTTTATAACTTCAGCCTTTTTTAACAGACTCAGCAGTGCTTTCATGCACAAACATAATAAAAATGTCGGGAATGAAGTGAACTATCACAAATAGTGCGTGAGTAAACTCATGCAAGCAAAGTGTGTTGTGAACGCAGTACTGAGGAGTGTGAATAGACGCACTCTGCTGCATTCAAAATTCCCTTCAAAATAAAATCACAGGATTTTTATATTGCCCATGCAAAGGTCCGCGACCGACTGAAAACGAGTCCGCGACGAACCGAAAACGGGTCCGCAACCCACTGAAAACGGGTCCGCGACCGACTGAAAACGGGTCCGCGACGAACCGGAAACGGATCCGCGACAGACTGAAAACGGGTCCACGGTGGTGATCATGCCTTCCAAGCCGTCGCGGGCCACATAAAATGACGTGGCGGGCCACATTTGGCCCGTGGGCCTTGAGTTTGACACATGTGCTATAGACCAATGGTTCTCAACCTTTTTTCAGTGATGTGAAATAATGAACCCCCTAACCAGCGCAAAGTTGAAAAAAAGCTGAAATACAGAGCACTGTGTCTGATTTAATATAGAATATATAAAATTCAGTTAATGAACTTAGACTTATACTTTATTGCATATTTATTAAATAACTATTTTTAAAGGATTTTTGAATGGATGCTAATTTTAAATCTAAATTTTAATTTACAAATCTCACATACGCCCATTTAAGAACCACTGCTATAAACTAATCCGCCAGCTGATTAATGCGTGGCGTTCCCGAGCGATGACGCCGTCGAGTATTCAGAAGGTCAGAAATTGATTACAGTTTTTTTCAATCGCTAACAAGCGCTTACCCATACTTCAGATACTTTTTCTAAACTCTTAACACAGACTCACACCTACAAACCACAATTGGCCAAATGGATAATTTTCTTCTCAAAAACACATATTGTTAAATATATACTAACTCTTCATTTCAAAATAGAACACATCTTTCTCTGCACACACTAACTTTACCAAAACACTGGAAATCTGACTCAAAATGAAATTATTCTGTCAAAGAATAACTCTTGTTTTCACTTCACAAGGTCCTTCCAGTCAATCAAAGCACACCAGGTTTCAAAATACTGGCTATTGCTGACATTACAAAAACTGCATAGACTTTTATGTTTCAGTTTTACAGGTATTTGCATGCAAAACATGCAATCCACTGTTTTTACACTAAATCTCTTGGTTGGGAACTGTATGTCCACATGTAATGTTCACATTCAAAAGCATTCCAGTAAAAACCAAATCTGTTTTTTTCCCCTTTACTGTTTACTACAGGAGGTACAGTATAAATACTGTTTACAGTATGATAGAACAGAAAAGGTTTTACAGTATTGCTTACAGTGAACAAAATATCCATGAAACACACAAGAGCATTCTGAACAAAAAACAACGGCAAAAAGCCCAGATAAAAAGGGGGGGAACATCACTCCTCAAAGTCCTCCTTTTACTGTATAAGTAATGCCACTGAGTCTAAGCCAGACTGGAATCAGCTGTGGTTTGCCCAATTTACCCAAAATAAATCAGCTGTGTGTCAATTATTCAATTGTTTGTTTATTATCAGCTGAGATATATTGTTTTAGAACTGATATCATTGCAGAAGAGGTTTTTAGACTGTATCTAAGGTTTGGAATATTGTTTTTGCCATTGTGGGATGTTGTGTGTTAACATTCGTAAATAATACAAAAACAATCCATAATTTTGTTGGGAGGTATAGCTTGTCTGTTAAGAAAATGTAAGCATTGTGGAAATGTGTTCACTGACTGCATATTGTTTGAAAACGACATGAAATGTGTGAATGGTATGGCCACAAAAGACCGATGCTGTGCTAATTGTGTTTAGAGTTTTGAAAATGTGACCACTGGCTGGACAAACGCTTGGTAGCGCCTGAAAAAAACTGTAATAGAAAGATCAACAAGATTAATTATTGACTTCTTTCCTCTTTAATCCCTCGTGGTCCCTGTAATTATTCACAGGCCGACATCATTATTTCCCCGTGTATCTGGACCACATTCTTCGCAGCTTCTTTGGCAGTTCTCCTGCTCGCGTAACTAAACAAACGTTGAACCAAAACCGGCCCAATCTGAAGCTGCACAGAAGGTTTCAGTTACCCGCTGTTCACTGGAGGATGTGTGTCCGTGGAAAAAGTGAATTCCTCTCTTTATAGAACATAAAATGCCGCAGTAAACACCAGAAAGCAACAAACAACAGTGCTTCTCTTTAGCACAATGCCAGAATGAAAATCGATCTCCGTTGGTCTCCCATTGTCTGTGTTGGTTGTTACACAACGGCAGCATAATTTCATGAGGATGTCCCCGAGCAACGCGCAGAAACACAGAGGAGGCCTTCCCTACATGGCTGAGGGTATCAGGCGCTCGAGGTTCTGCCTCCATGATGCCTTTCAGCTGTTAACTTCCCTTGCCTCACGTCGTGAGAGCTTTTTAAGCGATTTGATTTTTGATCGTTTATAAATATCATCATCTATGCTTACACACACACACAGCTTTACTGTAATGTACGTAAAGCCTGTCGTCAGCATCGTCAGGTTTCTGCGGGATCAATTTGGATAAAAGTTCAGCTCACTCTGTCCAAATCCTTTGCATGTCATTGTAATTTATTTAGGTCAATACAGTGTGTGTGTGTGTGTGTGTGTGTGTGTGTGTGTGTGTGTGTGTAGGTCTTTTTCTACAGTATATGAAGCTACAGCAGAGATAACATCCTCCTCTGTGAGCCTCTCTGTGTCTCCACATGTACGACCCAGTAAACATCCTCCTCTGCCTCTGTTCCTCTGGAATGTCCTGCAGCGTTCATGTTCTTGATGAGAACGTGTGTGTGTGTGTGTGTGTGTGCGTGTGTGTGCGTGTGTGTGTGTGTGTGTGTGTGTGTGTGCGTGTGGTAACTGGTGTGTTTAATGATGTCAGAGCTCTCACCTCTCTTTTGTGTCCACATTCCTGTTTTACCAAACACATGTGTGGGCAGTGGTATAATGGCTCTCAAAATACATGCTGTTTGAAAGTTAAGTGATTTAGTTTGAGTGATCAAATCTGAGGACTTCAAGGCCCGTTGAAAATGATCACATCTTAGTCACGTAGTCGTCTCATCCCGGGTACTAACGTAGCATAATTCTATTTTCCTCATCTATATAATTGTTTTCAATTGAAACAATGGAGGCGTCTGCACATACTGTTGTAAACGTAAAGACAGGATGGTGTGGACTCTGCTTATGTCCAAAGGCCGTGGTTGATTGTGCCTTTGGGGACAGTAAGTCAAAGGTCAACACTGGCATCCTGCCTTCTTTTTGACCTCCACTTATTGTGCCTGCATTGGTTTGTCGACACGTTCATGGACAGCTGAGTCCGACTGACTCCGGAGCTTTGGAACGTTGGTTTAAAGCCTTCCAGCTGGCGGATGACTGAACCCGTCCACTGGGAAGGCCGGTTGATTGACACATTGTCATAGTTCAGGGGAGAGGTCAAGCAGGAGCGGTGCTGAGGGCTTTGCTAGATCTATACGGTAAGTGTTGATCTCTGTACCAGACAATGTCTTCCTGTTATAGTCCCACTGTTCCAATAAACGGGACCCTCTTTGTAGTCTGATTGGAAAAGAAAAGAAAATGAAACTTGTTTCTCAATGAAAGCGGGTATTTATTTATTTTTTCAATGCACGGCTCATCGCGTGAGTCACAGACTCAGCAGGGCCTTTAACAGCTCCCATGTGGCGACCGCACAGCTCACCCACATGCATTAAACATGGGATGTATTCATGACTGGGGAGCGATGAACTGAGCTGTGACCAGATCAAGAGATTTCTCTATTCTAGTCTGTGATTGAAGAATGATGTGAGAATATGGATTTGTGTGCTGGATAAATGATCCATGTGTTAGTGTGTGTGAGTGTGTTATTGATCGAGGAGTAAGGTAACAGATTACATGCAGGTGTACTCTCAAACACACACAGTTTGGTTTGAAGCTCTTTTTTTGTAAACCTTGTTAGATGTGTAGATGCTGTGAATAACCTCTACCACACACACACACACACACACACACACACACTCATTTGATTGGTTATGTAACACCGTAGCTGTGAGCCAGTTCTGTACTACATACAGTTGTAGACAGTATTTACTACTTTTTTTTATTTTTTTTATTGATCTTTACAGTACGGTGTGTTTTGCACTTGGTACAAGAAATCAACTTCATTGAGGTTAAATTGACCCTTTGTTAAGCCCCGCCCCCCGCTGCTACTCCTTCAACTTGTCAGAGCTACCATGGAGCGGCAATTAGCTTTCAGCGTGTGTGTGTGTGTGTGTGTGTGCGTGTGCATGTTTGTGTGTGTGTTCTGTGTGTGAAGGTTGTGGCCTGACTTCCTCTTCATGGGGTTGCATCTCCTCTCAGTGTGTTTCTCTCGCATCCGTTGTGAAAATCGTGTCTCTATTGAACCCTTTATTCTCTGATCTTTATTGAATGCCAGCAGCTGCATCTATTTCTGCTCCATCGGTTAAACCAACAGATGAGTGCTGGAGAGAAGGAGCGAGTGACTGTTTCTCAAAGTCAATGGAGGATCTTTCGGCGGCTGAATCTTCCATTTGTTGGAACAGTGGGAAGACTAACCGAGGCGGTTCTGATGAGTTGTACTTTGTTTCTGTCAAGTTTAAAAAAGCCATTAAAATTAACACGGTGGTGTAGATCTACCTGAGTTCATCAGACGGAGCAAAGGGGCCCAAAGGCCTCCGAAAGAAAAAAATCTCTGGGTTACAAAAAAAAGAAAGATACTTCTAAAGAAAGATGGAGACAGGTAGGATCAATGGCTCATAACTTGACGTAAACACACCAACGCTGTGGAAGGTTTAGGTTCTGAACCACACGGTTGCACTTGGAAACAAAGAATCCCAGAAACAATTTGTGCTTGTCGAAACTTGACAAGCACATCTACTAAATCAGCAAAGAGCTTTCTAGGAATCATGGCAGGAATAGACGTTAGGAGCTCTTACAGAGATTTACAAATTGCAAATGGGAAACCAGTGAGCTGTTTGAGGGCCTCAGGCAACGTTTCCAGAAGCCCCTTGTTTATGCCGTAATTCAACAGGAGGCCACCGAGGGGTAACGAGGGAGTACAGACATGGCAGAGAAGGAGCGATAATGTCTATCAATATTTATAGATGGCAAAGGGTCAGGGGGAAAGGGAGGTAGACATGGAGAGCGATCAGAGGAAGGTGGAGGAGGATTATGTATGAGGGGGAGAGCAGAGGACAGAGACAAATGGCGACATGTCAATATTTATGAATAGCTTCGTGGGTTCAAAATTATATTGTTATTCCTTCGTACATGCACTTTTTGGTTTGAGCTCTTCCATCAGTTATTTCTAGCAGCAGTTTTATCTTGCCGTCACTGCGAGACCACCTACTACAGTTTCATTTAAACACACACATACACACATGTGCACTAAATACACTTTACTTAAGCTAGGAGCCAGTTGAAACAGACATATTCATTAACAGAGGCTGACTTGCGGAAGAATAATATCTAAAGTTTGTAAATTTGACAACATTTCCCTTCCTGTCCCCTCTTCTTACTCCCCAGGGAATGTAATGACATACTGCATATTCCATCCAGCTGTTAGGAATTTATTTCCTTCAGAAGTTGATTGGTATTGGACAAAGTGATGCCTTGATGTCATCATCATTTACTCGAAAAATGTGTCTCCATTACAGCCTGATATATTTATGTATTTACATTTAAATAATTTTAAATTTACAGTCGCTTTTTCTTTAACCAGTGCGGAATTTATTGTTATATTTTTAATATGATCTGGTTCGTGCAGACTGTTTTATTTTTGGCAATATTTTAAATGAGGCTTAAAGTGATTAAGATGTAATACACCTTTTCTATGTTTCAATTTGGTTTCAACTTGGCTTTACTGTGCATTCAACCCACACGATGTGTTCATGGACCGTTGGAAATCTGACAATAATTTGTTTTGACGACCCCTGGCTATGATAAATGCTGAAATTTCTGTGAATTTATTTTTAGATTTCATTAATTTCAAGAAAACTGTTCATACACGCCCACCGGTTTGGGGGTTCAGAGGGTTAAAGTGGACCAGACGTCCTGGGGCATTCCCAGGCCAGATAGGAGCTCCTCTATAATCCCTTCAATTATATTTAAAGTACATGGACACAGTATTAGAAACAGCTTTCACAACCCAAAACAGTATGACAGTACTAGTAAGTACTGCCCTAAAACGAGCCACAGAACCGACCAATAAAAACCCGGCACAGCACAATCTCTATTATCTCTTCTTTAACGAGTGGATAATCATCTGAATCAGGAAGGGTGAGTCTATCCCAATAGACCAAATCAGTCAAGTAAAAAATTCCACCACCAACGACCTACCCATGCCAAACACAGAGGTCATGTGATAATATTAGCTATGTGGTAATCTGAATCTTCTTCATGCACCCCCACCCCGGTAATACTATGGTTCTAAAATGTTTCCTACAATGAAGAAGGCCTGCTAGAAGCGGTTAGACACATACTGCCCCGACAAACCAAAACCCGGCCCAGACATGAATCCACTGCTATGGACACATCATCTATTGACTGATACATTAGGACCATTTGGAGGAGCGTAATCTCCACATAATTCATGTACGCAAAAAAATTGTGATTTGTTTGACATATTCTGAATTTAACTATACTGTTTTGTGTTTGAGATTTATTGCAACAGCATCAGGTGGAGCCTCGGCCTTTGAAATTTGATCAAGTTGACAAATCCTGATTGAAATACTGACTGAGGTCACGACGAGATAGGTTGTGGGTTTCATGGCGGATTTTGCCTTTAGACCGGAACCTAATCAACCTTCACCTTTATTGATCCTTAGGAAGCCGCTGCCAGAGTGCCTTCAATCTTATATATCTCATAACAACAATATAACAGAGTGCACCTCGATGCACGGCCCACAACAAGATCAACCTCTCAATGTTCCCTCCAAAATAAGATTTCAAAAGATTTCTGCTCTGATGAAGTCAGCTTTCACAGAGAAATGCTCCTCACAGCGACATTCCGGCCTACATGACGTACATGATCTCATAGAGGTTTGACTTTGGACATCAATATACATATTACCCAGAAAATGTGTTTTTCGGTTTTGGTCATAAATATTGAATAAAAGAAAACCCCATCATGATGGAGTTGGGATTGCCTTTTTGAGGGGATGTATAGGAAGGGGCTCCATTTGGATTTATTGTAATTCTGAATCATTCAAAAGGAATTGAGTATGTGTATAATAAATTATTGGATGGTCGGTTATAAGATTATTATTGCATTTTTTCCCCATCATGCTTAACTCTTCATGTATTGAAAAGTGTATGTATGATCTTAATTAATTAAAAATTTAGACTTTATATTCTGTATAATGGAAAATATAAGGAGAAGATGTTGTAGTGTTGGAGCTGTGTTTGGTCGACTGGTGACTTCTGGGAAATGCAGTACAAAACACTATAAAAACCATCAGAGCAGATGGAGCCAAATTGAATATGTGTGCAATATTTAAACCAGACAGTGATTACGCCATCACTTCACTGACACACAATGCCAGGAAATAGCTGCTCCCACACACACACACGCACACACACACCAAGTTACCAAGCTCCATTAAACCATTCTCGCATAAGGGCCGCTGTCTCATCTGATACGAGAACATCACAGCGTGCAGTCAGAGCTCACCTTGAAAAAAAAATGGTCGGGGTTAGCGGTGAGGTCTAACGACGTGACGTGGCTGGTTTCCCGGCCAAGATGAACCGAGCGTGGGAACACGTGTCAGGCCGGTGATAATGTTCTGTCAGGGAGATCGATGGAATCCTCCCAGCTCTCTGGGGTTTGTTTCATATCAGTCGGGGATTTCCTAGATCATTTCTTTTTAAATGAACAGCCCACAGTATATATTAATGCAACGAAATGGGAATTAAGACTATCGGAAGTTTAGTCATGATTATTCCAAGCAGCATTAATTTCACCGACCATGTGGGTGACGAGCGTCAGTATTTGTCAAAGTGCTCTGCTCCTGAGGATGTTAAAAGAGACTGTTCAGTGCAAAATCAAAAATACTCTTATCTGTAGTGCTGTCGTTTTTTAGGTGAACTGCCCATTTAAACATTCTATCAAACACCAACTTCCAAGGTACTATTTGAAAACATGGAAGGATCGTAGACTGTATGGAAGAGGTGGACGTTATACATTGGTTTGTGGCCGGCCTTTTGAAGCCTCGAGGTCGGTCTTTTGGTCGTCTCCATCTTGGACTTTTTTCATCCATCAATATGAATGAAAGTGACCATATTTGGAATGCGGAGGAGTGATGTAGAGATGCTGTATACAGCTCTGGTAGCGGTAGCAACCTTTCAATCATAAGGTAGCCCCGCTCTAAAGCATTCTCCGCTTTATGGTCCATTTGACTCTAAATGGAGCATCATTTACTAAATGAACATCAATCTGTATTGAAGAAGACTTGAAACTAGAGATTGAGACATAAACTCATGTTTACAATGTTTACTGAGGGAATACATCAAGAGAGAAGTAGAGTCATTTTCTCATAGACTTCTATACAACCAGAGGAGTCGCCCCCTGTTGGCCATTAGAAATAATGCAGGTTTAAAACTCTTTCCTTCCCTTTTCAGAACCAGAGGTTGTCGCCTGGGAAGTATAGAGAGAATACAAAGAAAATCATGGATGTGAGAGCTGAAACATAGATGTGACATCCAAAGTCTTGTCCAGAGCTCTGTGTCTTCACTGATCTTTATCATTTCGGTAGTTTGGTTTGGAAAAGAGATGCGACTTGCAATCGATAATGTCCATTTAGCCCCGGCGTGGCCACAAAAACATCAGCAGGAAGACCGCAGAAGCATCCGCCTGCCATCGTCTCTGGGGAAGACAAACACTTTATATATACCTAAATACCTAAGGGGCCACCGTCTGTAATACCCTGTGTGTGGGTGCGTGCGTACCTGTGTGGGCGTGTGCACTCCCAGCTCCTTCTGTTTGCCTGCATTAATCCATTTCTCACAGCAGGTCCTGACAGGGCTCGCTGTTGGCTCACATACAGGACTAACACACTTTCCACACACACACCCATGCATGCAATGATGTGACCAGGCAAAAGAAGACATCTCAGAAAGTGGAACTGTTTCGTGGATTCTGTTTGAGGCGCACCCTCTGGCCTTTGCAGCGACTGTGGCTCAGTGGTTAGCAGGTCTGACTTTCAATCAGAGAATTGGGGGTTTGATCCCCGGCTCCACTAGTCCATGTTGATGTGTCCTTGAGCAAGACACTTAACCCAAATTGCTCACCGTTGCTGTGTCTACTGCTTTGGATAAAAGCGCCAGCTAGATGTAATGTAAAACAATACTTTAGTTTTCCATTTATGACGTTTTAGGCGTTTGTACTTTCACCTCTGGTCACCATCACCTGTGGTTAATGGTTTGTCACATTTAAATGTGGTTTAAGATTCCAGGGAACACAGTTGAGCAGCCGCTTTTTCAGAAAGAGCAACTGGTGTGCCCGGTTTACAGCGCAGCCCAAACAAAAGTGTGTCCGTCACGTCTTTATTCAAACGGATCACACAGCTCCAGTCACGCGTTGATAATAAAAAAAAATATTGTCAAGTCTTCAGTGTTGGAGGAGAATGTTTTCACACTCGCGTGGTGCGCTGCTCTGCAGCACTAGTGATTTATTGTTTGAGCTGCAAAACCGAGAAATGGCCACACACACACATCAATACACACACACACGCACACTTAGCCTCTCCCCTAGACAACAAATGTCCTCTCACCCTCTCACCCCGTCAGCTCTCACAAACAAAACACACCTTTTACCGAGTCAACTCTGGCCACTGGCTTGTCTTTGTCACTTTTCCCTGCCGTCCAGCCGTTGGTGCTCAGAAACGTCGCGCTTTTCTCTCTGAACAGGTGCATCCTGGGGGATACAACTTCGCAAACAGATAGCTCCTAGTATCAACTGCTCGGGAAGGACGAGTGATGTTCAGTGGGACGTTCGTATCTGCGGTTTTGTATCGTAGGCGTAAATACCAGCAGTTCATGCTAATCAGTGTTATTCTAGTATGAATGTAAACGCGGCCTTGTCTCTTAAACAGGATCGCTGGCTTCTGTCTGACTTCCACAGCACTGATATCAGTACTGTGTTACGGTCCTGTACTTGTATAGCGCTTTTCTTGTCTTCCAACCACTCAAATGCTATTTGTCGTCATTCACCCATTCATACACTGATGGGAGGACCCAAGGTGCCACCTGCTCATCCGGACTAGTTAACCATTCATATACCAGAGGCACAGACTCGTCTGACACATCAACATGGGCTAGTGGAGCCAGGGATCGAACCGCCGATCATCTGATTGAAGAACGACCCTGCTCCCCACTTCACCACTGAGTCACAGTCACCCACTGTTCAGCTGCCAGACAGTTAAACACAATATTTGATATGTTGATTATGTTTCCGTTCTGTGCTTCGTCTGTCCGTCCGGTCTCACCGGTCTTTGGCTCACCAATCTGAGACAGACACTGGTGAAATATTGCAGCACTTCATGCAAATACCTGTGGCTTAGACGCACAGTAAATGCACACTAGGCAAACAAGTTTGGTCGCAGTTGCATTTCCAAGAAAAGAGAACAATAAATGTGTGTGTGTGTGTGTGTCAGCAATCATTCGCATGATGGTGTTCTGGTCCAGTGTGTTCTGGTCCAGTGTCACTAAAATATTTCATCAACGCTGGTGCCTCACTTACTTGGCGAGGAAACTGTTTTCACACAGATGTTTTGAGGTTGTTATTGCGCTGCTGCTTTAAAAACAACAACTGTGCGTTGCTATATTGAACTGCTCCTCGTGTTCAGAGGCGACTTGTCATCGCAGTGTGTAATAGTTGACATTTAAGAGTCAGGTCATCCTACCTCTGTTTTCTCTCAAAGCAAAAAGGAGGGAAATCCCCTTCTGGCTCATCCTTCCTTTCTCACACTCTTCACCATCACGCTCGCTCTCGTCGTCTCGTTGTTTTCCGTCTTTCCCTTCTGTAAATGAGGCATGAGTTTGCATCGATGTCGCAATGAGAGTGGAGGAGAGTAGTTGTGGTGATTTTCTTTTGCAGAGGAAGTGGTTTCACAGAGAGAGAGAGAGAAAAGAAGAGGAAGGAGGGGTGGCCCTCTCTCAGGGATCAACACCTCTCAGTCTGACTCATACTGTGTATTTCCCAACAGTCCGTTGGACAGAAATGACCCAAAGTAGACTTCAGTGGTTGGATGGAGGAGTTGTCATGAAACTTTTTAAGTATTCCTTTAACAGTTTGACTTATAGTCTGCTGACTAATGTCAAACCACCAAACTACTGTCAGTGTTTGGGTTAACGTAGCTGAATTAGTTTTATTCAAGCACAGATCTGCCCGTACCGACACACATGTATATGTACAAGTATCTTTCCATTTCTTTTCTGGTTCTACTGACTTTTTTCATGTTTCATGTCTTTTCATTCAGTGTTTCCTGCTTTTGTTTTGAAGGTGCCTCCTCATGTGTCTTGTCTGGCTTTCTTGCTTAGTTTCACCTGTTCCCACTGCTCCCGTCACTCAGTCCCCATCTAAACCGGTGTTATGTTATTATCTTATGTTTTGTCCAGTTATGTTGGGAGCTTCTGTACCAGTTGGCCTTTGTCCTCGCCTTCTGTTTCCTGCCTGTTGTGTTGGGCTCCAGCATTTACAATTTTTTTAAAATTAAATCATTGCATTGTTTCTGCGGCTTCCTCGTTTTTGTCTATGTTTGGGTCCACCCTCTGCAGCCGGCTCTGCAGCCTTCACATATTTACACATGGGCATACTTTGTCCTCTCCTCACTAGGCGTTTAAATGGTGTCTAATTCCCCAACTCACTCTGAGGCACAGGAACACACAGTTTGCAGCAGTAACGCATCATGCATCGCCTCCGCTCTGCAGCTGTTGAAGCCATGGATGGAGACGTCTTTCCTTGTAGCTTCTCTCACGGCTCACATATGCAGCGGCCTTTAACTGAGCATGTCTGTTCCAAAATGTTGGTTTGTTACATGAATGTGTACAAGCGAGTCAGAAAAGGAGGATGCACGGTCAATGTGTGGAGGAAAAAAATGCATTAATTTTAGCTTTTTATATAATTTTATATGTCCATCACCTCCCCATCAACCCCTTTTTTCGTTTATACATCCTCTAGAGATCACTCCACAGCTGTTAAGAAACTCAGAGATAGAGAGACACAAAACAGATGTTGTACACTCTTAGCACACAACATTTCAGTGAGCTTACCATGGACTAGTATTTTCACAGCTAGAGGAGCAAAACAACGATTGGTCCTCTGCTAAGCCCCGCCCCCTTAGTTAACACAACACACATGCAGCTTACAATAATGATGGTGGCAGATTTACCCACATGTACACAGAAGTAGATAAATGCAGGCTCCTCATGCATAGCTAATGTCCGTTTATCTTATCAGCCAAGTGTCACTACTGTAGCTAGCATAATTAATTTTATCTGTGACTAGCGAGCTAGTTATCACTAACTTTGTTAAAATAAAGGCCATCATTGTTGTTGCCATCATTGTTTAGATAGAGCTAACAACAGCAAACTTCTTTATTTTATTTTTGCTTGTTACTACTGTTGCTAGCTACCTCGTTGCTCGAGGTAGTTAGCTAGTTAGCTGGTTATGCTAATATTTGCAGCCTACATTCGATCAGATAAACATATGGTTTAATTTGCACCTTTGGAAGTTTAATAATTGTTACAAAAACTGTCCATACGTGCCCAATTAACAAAGAATCTGTGTATGAATAATACATAATGTTTTATACAAACTGTATTTTTAAAAAGCTGCTAAATGAAGTAAGTAATGAAGTATGATTGAAGTTTGATGTGTTTTATATATACAACTTTATCTTTTACAGTATTTATCTGCTATCAAGGGACACTTAGCGCCCCACAGTTGAATTTTAAAGAGGAAGAGGCAACCAATGGAGGCAGAGCGGTTCTCAGCTCACAATTTTGTGGTTTCAAATATCGTTAAATGTGACTGAATTGGATTTCTGTGAGAAAAGCCTTGAGGACTAATGATGCTCTTTAAAAGGCTATTACCAGAAGAATGTTCCTTCATTATAATCAGGGTAAAGAAGAGGAGTGTTCATTTTCAAATGGAAATCTAAAGTCGGGCTGGAAAAGCACAGCACCAAGAGGTTTGTAACCCTTTTGTTACTTTCTCTACCTGGGTAGTGGCTGTTGAGAGAGCATCTTCTAATTGTTAAAACAATGTGTTTAGATGACTATAAGAAATAAGACATCCACTCCAGTCTTTAACCAGTTCTAACTACCAAACATTTGCATTAATATTGAATACAAAATTAACTGTTTTGTCAAAACTTCAAAGATTAGTGCTTGATGTTAGCACTGATGACACGGTGTAAAAGCAACCACTTTGCTAATCTGCATCTAGTCAAAATGCTAAGATGTGTTCACTTCAGTAAGGATTTTGGAGAGAGATTGCTGTGTTTTCTTCAGAGAAGCTCAGTCCTGGCAGACCTAAAGTTACAAGCTGTAACAGGAAAATATGGCAAAACATTTAATTTACCATATTAAGAAATTCAATCTGCCAGGTAGATGAAAAATCAAATACGGTAAATTATTTTAAACGTCTCGCCATAGTTTCCTGTCACATAGTTAGTGTTACATCCTAGAGATGATACATTTGTACATTAAAGTGACACATATTCATCAACAACACTATAAGTGTGGGCAGTTACAGTATACATTATGTGACTAAAATAATTTTTTTTAACCGACTACATTCAGTATGACTAATGAGGAAATTCCACAGAAAACCTAAAAAACAAACTAAATACATTATTCAGTTCGATTGCGTTGGTCGGACTGACGATAAAGATCTTCTGGTTGACTAAGAAGCTTCTGGTATTACTAAGATATTAGGGTTAAAGAAGTTTCTATAACCCCAACAATTCTTTTAATGGTTGAAAAAACAGACCTTTCAACTGCTTTCATCAAACAGCATCTGTTTCTTAAATGAAAGCCGACATTCGTTGCTATGCTGATGACAAACGGCACAATGTCATCATTTAACACAATGAAAACACGTGACCATACCGGGTGGCATCAAAGGAAAAATACTGAACTAAATTTGGCTAAATGATCTGGGTGGAACTCCAAACAACACCCCCACCTTTTTAAATGTATATTTATATCACTAATTTTCCTACAGTCGCTATAGGTCAGAGGTCAGCCTCCAACATTATTAGTAATTTGCACACTCTCACATACATACACACAAGTCCGTTCCTTCCTTCCTCTGACCTAATCACAACATAAGAAGACACCGCATGATCCAATAAAACAGACAGGGTTGATTAATCTACTAATCAATTATGTGGGATAAACTCAATTATGCTGATGTGCTCCTGATGTCTGGCTGGGCGGGTGGATGTAATTGTTTCTTGGTGGGACATTCATTAGACAGAGAGCAAGCAGGATACATAGTGAATTATGGGTAATTACAGGGGGGGAAACAATGGTACAATGTAATCACATGACGTGTGCTTTCGACAGTGCCGGTTTATCGGACTGACTCAACACTTTGGTCCGGTTATCCCATAATGGCCGTAGTTAGATAGTACATACATTATTTTACCTATAGAACACATATATTAGACAATATACAATACCTGGAATATGAAATTGTTATTTTGTGTATTGTATTGTATTTTTAAAAATGTCACTTTTTTGGCAGCACAAGCCTTGAATTAGGCATATTTTCATCAACTGGTTTGGATAAAATAAACAAGGCTGTATAGTTTGGTCAGAAGATGGCACTACATGCTACCCATGGCTTTAATCCGCCAGTAAACAGTAGAAGAAGAAGTAGAAATTGCATCTAAAACAAAACGTAGAGAGAAGTCTTCAGGAATTTGTTTTTATTGATCTTTCATGTCAGCTGGTTTTGTTAATGTTTCATGCTGTCCAGAGACGAAGACCATATAAATATACATCTGGAACAACTGCTAAGTCTTGTGAGTTAAATGTCCTTATTTATGTCTTGGATAGTTATTTAGTAAAGGCTTTTCCGCATCACATTTAGCACATCAACTTTCACCAAAAGTTTTAAAAAAACACCTCAAGCGAGCGTTTTATCGTATTAGCGAATTATTCCACCCAGCTTTTCTGATGCGACGCTTCAAAATGTGCATCAACGTATGTGAACAGAAACACGGCTCGTGCTCTCTGGCAGTGTGACAGTGTAATGTTTGCACAACAAATGACAGTTAGCAACAAACCCCACACATGACCCTCATCAATCAGATCATTCTAAGCCATGACGGCTCTTAATGGGAGAGAATGTGGGCGCTGAATACTAATAGATTAGATGAGATCTGAGGAAAGACCTGTGACTTATCTAAAAAGCATGCAAAGACACCAGACGTTTCCATGACATAACTTCAGTCAAACTAGAAGACAGTGGACATGCCAATACCAATTTGAATACACTTGGTAGTTCTGCAGAAAGGATTGAAAGAGAAGGAGACGAGAGATTGGCGTATAAACGGGTTGTGCCATTAAAGGTCTCCAATCCATCAATTATAACTGTATAAATTAGATTATCGCACGTTCACTGGCTAATGGTGGTAGCAGAGGAGAGAAGGAAATGTCGCAAGATGAGGAGAGGAAGGAAGAGAACGACTTGATTACATTAGAATTGTTTTTTGGGTTGAATCTGCAAAAGTCAAGTGAAATTGGTGAAGAGTTGCTGCAACGAAATGAGTTTCTGCTGTTTGGCTAACCTCAGCATCTTTCAGCGGCATGCGGCTAGAAAAAGCAGCTAAAAGAAAAATCGATCTGACGTTCAGAGCGCTTGGTGAGTCCACACGTGAATAATTCATTTACATCCCTACTCCCACGGTAAACACAAGAGTGATGTGTGCTTTGCTTGTGGCAATTTTCTTCATTTTTGTTTCTCACAAACAGGCCAAACGTTTTGAAATCTCATTTCCCTCCACGCATCGGCCTACTTGGCTTCAACCACAGAAAATGTTGAGTTCCGACACACATGACGGAAAACACGGCATGAGGACAGGGAGGGGAGGGGGTGAGGGGCGGGGGAAATTCCTCAAGGCAGCCATAGAGAAACTGAATACACACTTTTAATTGAAAGACATGCTACATCTGGAACACATCTCCAAACTCTGTGTGTGTGTGTGCGTGTGTGTGTAAGAAAAGCATTACAAAGCAGGTTGGACAGCAAATATACAGTGGCTGAGATGTTTATTTACACAAGCCATAAAACACACATACGTAGACATTCAGTGCGTTCAGTTTCTTCTACAGTACTTTTTAATTACAGAGTACACAACATCCAGGTAGGTAGCTTTCTGGTTTGACACCATTACATTTCAGTGCTGTCTGACACACACACACACACAAACACATGCACACAAGCTCACACATATTTTCGGCACACGGACGCACAAGCATGCAAATGGGAATATTTGCAATAACACAACACTTGCGTGAACGCGGCGGGGTAGAGGGGGGTGGCGGGGGAGCTAAACACACAGATGCAAGACTCACACATGACAACCGCAGGAAGCAGTAAGACGCCGTCGTAAACGACGAGATGTTTTCATGCCAAGCTTGAAACCAACAGTGGACCAGCGGGGCCAATAATCCGCTGTTCCCACAACACACACGTACACGTGCACACACACACACACACACTTTCTCATACACCCGTGACACCTTCAATTAAGGGTCGCAGCACCAAAGTTTACCTGACGCTCACACATTTTCTGATGTCTGATAACTTTTCTTTCAGCCAGTTTTAAAACACATCAGGTCCAATCTCTGGTCCCATGCTGCTGTTACGTAACCCTAGTCACACAAATAGTATTCTATTTTTTATATGGAGAGAGATTTATGTGAAAGATCCTGCAAACACATCAGCTGTAGCTTATTATCTTCTCTGTTTAAATTAGATTGAATTTCCAAGGAAGAGATGCTGCAAGAGTTTAACTCAAAGGAATCCACCTCGTAACATACCCTACGTAGGTGGATTATCAAACATCATGTGATACGCTGTGGGTGTGGTAGCAAACCAGTGTTGTCTCATCACGCTTCAACATGTTTTGAGCGATCAATAGGAATATAATCAGGGACCCAAATCATGCTCTCTTCCATCTGGGCTATTAGGGGCATTCTTAGATTGACGTCCTTTGTCCCACGTGAATGATGGGCCCCAGGACGCACATTTCAAGATGTTCCCTAGTAAAACCAACGCAGTTCGAATGGCACTTCAGTCGTAAGATGGATGAGTAAGAACAAAGGGTGCTCGTCTCATAGTCCCAAAATGACTGCTGACAAAAAAACTATTTTTTTAGAGGTGAACGGACTCGATAGTCAACATCTTGTATTTCATACTGTATTCATAAAATAACATTTAGTTCATCAGGATTTTAGCTTATTATAAACAACATTTTCCAAACCTGTCGGGCCATGTTTTAGTTAGTGGGTCCCTGTCACCTCTAATTTCAGCTCCAGCACATATTCAATGAGGACAGAAAAAGCCTGATCCTTCTGAAGGTTCTGTAAAAGAGATTGGGAGCATTTGGCAGGGCTGGTAGCTGCCAGCTAACGGCACCAACAGTGCAAGCTATGACTAAAGTGCTGTCGGAGCTAACAGCATCAACCTGAGGCTGGCGGGTGGGCACAGCAGCGCAGGGCAGAGACATGAGCTCACATGCAGTGAAAGCAGGCGCGGCTATGTCAGCAGCCAGTATGACTTCATTCTCTAGACATTACTCCACTATATCTTTACATAGCAAACATATTAACACTCTGAATCCCGTATATTGCACCTTTTAATCATAATTAACATCAGAGCCTGACCTGTTAAAAGTAAACCTGTGTGTAAATCTGGCGTAGTACAAATTTAGTAGTTTGCTCTTTTAAAAAGTACCAATATTTGCTACAATTGGGTGCCACTATTCATTTTGAGTGTTTTAATTACAGCCAGGTTATGCGAAAACATTTGCTCTTTGCTGTTAATTTATATATAGATATATGTATATACATATAGTAAATGTTTTCAAGTCCCATATGAACAACCTTTTATAAAATATTGTTATAATATTTTATATTATATGCTAATGTATAAATGAAATGTACATCCTCAACAGAACCTTAACTGTGTTCATCACAACTGTGTTTCTGTTCTTGCTAGAACACTTCATGAATACAGCCCCTGGTTTCTCAGGATTTTCTTTGACTGTCTAAACAACATGTTGATGTGAGAATCAGAGAAGGCATGTCGAGCCTCAAGTCAGTGGCTCCTTTCGTGTCTTGAGCAGGTTGCAGTCTGCATGTCCTTCCCCAACCGTTTGATGCAACAAAGGCAAAAGCACTCGCACTTGAATGAAGTCTCTTATTTCTTCCAGCTCCAATTTTTTTTTTAAATTAACTGGCACAAAAATACAAGCAGCAAAGGAGGCGAGATGTCGAGCTTTCCAATATGAAGACGCAGGCCCACCAACTGGAAGAAGTGCTTCAAATGTTTGTCAGTTAACAGAGAGGGCCGCTATCTGATGGAAACACATTCATAAAGTAGATAAGAAACACAACCATGTGAGGGATGCCGTGGCCTCTCTGCTTCCAATCAGAAGAGAGGTTGGAATTTATTGATATCCAATAAAGACATGAAATCACAAAGCGCTGTTATGGTCATAGAGTTTCCACAGAATGAAAATTCTCGTTGTACTTCAGCGGTGGGCGAGACAGTTCAAGGTTGGCGGGGATATGCTCTTTGGCAATGGATGATCTAAAAACGGATTGCCTGAACGTTTCCACGGGTCTCTGGCAAAACGAGGCCCAGCAGAAGTGCAGCACGCTCGGGGAGAGGAGGATAAAGACCCAGGGGTCAATGATGGAGTTGATGGAGATGAAGCGCAGGGCCTTCAGGTCCTCCAGGTGAGACTCCACCTTCTGCGATTTAGAGTTGATGTAAACCCGGATCTGAGAGGTGGACACAGAGCGGGGGAAAATAATTAGCTCGTCACAGGCACACTCTATCTTCCAAACAAGCCTTGATATTTCAAAATTATAGAGAGCACATAGGAGAGAGTGGATGAGCATATTACCCCTCAAAAATCATGAAAGTGGTGTTCATTTGTGAATCTTATCATTACTGTTTGTTTGCCACAGAGCTTTCAAAAATCCAATGGAAAAATCCCATTGGCTCCATGGAATCAGAACAGTCTTGTATAAACCTACTAGATTTAGAAATGATACATTTCTATGGTATATTCTTTATGTGTAACAAATGGCAGAAAGAACTCAGCTTTTACCAAATATGGTTACCGGGTTTTGCCTTTGCGGAGAAGAACAGTCAAACACAACACAGACAGATGTGTGCAGCCTTCGACCTTCCTCCAATCAAATTAGACGGAAGATACCAAAAATCATTCCACCTCACAGTGGTGTGCACACATTGTTGTGAGTCGCTGACCTTTTTGGAAATGTCAACCGTTGTTGAGCAGCTGATTTCATTCATTGCTTCCTGTCTGTGGTTCAAATACCCCCCCTAACCCTAACACCCCCATGGGGCTGATGGCCACAAGGTTGGGAACCAGCACATTAATACAATCCATGGAAGCTTTTGACTTGTTTGCAGGCTGCCGGTCTCTCTCTGGGGGATCAGAGCGGAACAATAAATATAAATGTGAAATGGGGAATGTGAAGTAGGATCTGTTCACTGACACGGCGCTGCTCTCTTATTCCTTGCTCAACTCTTAAAAAAACAAAACAATTACATTTAGCTGACGCTTTTATCCAAAGCGACTTACATGATATACAATAGACCGTAGACACAGCAACGGTGAGCAATGAGGGTTAAGTGTCTTGCTCAAGGACACGATGACATGGACTGGCTGAGCCGGGGCTTGAACCACCGACCCTCTGATCGAAAGACAGACTTGCTAACCACTGAGCCACAGTCACCCCTACAATGATCCAGACATGGCGGTGGTTGTGTCAGCGCTGCCACGGCAATCTCATTCGACCAGCTTCCTGCCACGCAACCCCGGTGCCAGAACCGTTGCCATGAGGACAACAACCGCCTTCCCAGCCAACCACACGGCTGCAAACGGCACTTAAAGGGTCTTGCTTGAAAGCAGACGGATGAGAAAGCTCTTAAAACAGATTTTTGAGGTTTAGCCGTGGCTCGGTCGTGAAACCCAGCTCACATCGTGAGCCCTCCCAGCACCGGCAGGAAGCGTAATAAGACGTGTTGATGGGTGTGTAACCGGGGCCGATGCTTGAGTTTCTTTTTCAGGAACATATTTACACTTGCGTGCTGAGCACAAAGATGAGTCATAGGTCACCACGATGTGAGAGCCTGTTCCACATATCCCCGTTTCAAAGACGCGTGCTTGTATGTTCCCCACATGCCGGTAATTTGACGTTTGGCGCGGTAGTTCGATTGTGATTTCCGCGAAGACCCGCCCTCTGATTGGCTTGCACTCTTGGCCGTCTCAGTTTTTAAGTTAATGAAAAAGGTGGGCGGAGGGTTGAGGGGGTTAAGGATTTGGCTGCCTTCATGTATACTTCTCTCATATATAACTGCAATGTCCTGAAACATTTTTTACAACTGCAGCATTCAAATTCCATGTTGCAATTGTATCCTTTTTGCATCCTGTCTGTCTGACTCTGCCTGCCTCTCAAACAATGTGTCTCTGCCAAAAGGCTATTGTGTGACTTTTTAATGCAATCGCAGATAACCGGCATACAAAAGGACAGCAGTGTGAACAAGTGAAATATAATCGTACTGTGTGTGTGTGTGTGTGTGTGTGTGTGTGTGTGTGTGTCCTCAGACTTTGGTATCACATTGCTGGCTAGACATCCATGAGTGTTTAGAAGGCTCTTAAATTATGTATTTGATGCATATCTTAGAATGCTTGAATGTGTAGCATTGGCAGGCTTGTGACCACAAAGCAAACATAAAACTAATAAATAATCTAATGTACGAGCTACTGTTGCTGGGCCTGTCAAGCTTTCCGTTCTACAGGGTTCATACGGTCATGAAAAACCTGGAAAATTCATGGAATTTTAAAATGGTTATTTCCAGGCCTTGCAAAGTCCTTAAAAAATATAAAATCCCAAAAGTTTTGGAAAAGTCATGGAAATGTGTTATATTCATATGTTTATGTCGTTTATTTACGCTCAGTTTGAAATAATTGATATGCTTTTAAAAGAAAGACGCTCATAATATAAGCAGGCATACGCTGAGAATATCTATAAATGTTTTGTTCTTTTAATCAAATTATTGTCTCTCATTCATTTGTCACAAGGAATACTGTATGCTTTGGAATCCTCATTGTTAGTTTAAATACTACATTTTCTCACTTCTTCATGCATACACCCAGATTTCATAAAATATTTGGTAATCAAAATTTGGTTTAAAGTCATAGAAAAGTCATAGATAAGTCCTGGAAATCCATTGGTCAAAATGCGTATGAACCCTGGTTCTGACTCATGTGTCCAGACATTTCCAATAAGAAAAGCCCACATTTATAAACAAAACAAAAAAAATCTATATTCGTGGGCGTTTAAGCCTTTCAAAAATAACTTTTTGCCGGACACAAAGGGAGGCGACACTGATGAGTTTTCTGTAGAAATGAAATAGGCATTCTGTGCAGCCCTAATTTATTCCGTACATTTCTAAAGCCAATCGCAGCAAGTTGTCGGAATACTATTCAGAAGTGTTGAGCGACACTTTTCTCTCTGCACCGACTAACAAGTTTATCCCACCAACACAGCAAATGTCTCAATTTACAGACATATCTGCAGTAAACACCCACTTATCTCCTCCAGTATGAAATGCCCTGCGCAGACATTCTCACTCAGACGGTAAAGAAAGTGGCCGTGAACATTAGGGTGGATGACGCCTCCTCGGCGTAATCTCATAAAGTGCGCTTTGAATGAAATATGGTGAAAGGTTTTCTACGTCTTCCTGCAGGGTAACCGATGGAGACCTTTGCCAATACGCTGTGGCCATTCGGTGGAAATATGAGAGGAGAGCAGAGACCGAGCTGAGTGATTCACCAGTGTGTCTGCCTCGCATTATAAGAAGAATTAATATATGGCTGACATCAACATTATGGCGACTTCTGCCGGCTGTGGTGAAAGCTCTGGTTTCCGTTTAATCTGATGGATAAAAAGGGATTATCCTTGTTTTCTTATGTAAGGAAATATAATCTATAATAATATTGAATATATTCTCTATTTGTTTTAAATAAGCAGATGATTCAGACCTGCTGTGGAACGGCACTGAACTGACATTTCCTGTCTACAACTTGGCAATCTGATTGCATGACACATGCGACCCAATGTATCTGCCCTGGGTGACATCTGTCCAATAAAGATTGCCGTTGCGTTTCGGCGGCTGGCTGTTATTGGGACGGAAACTGGCAAAAAGAGATACTGTATGTTGTCATGTGCAGTAGCTAGTTTTCACTCAATAAATGGACTCATCCTAAAAGGAAAGCGCTCCAGTCCACGACATGTTTGTGATTCTCTGAAATGCACACAATATTCACATGCAACTGCCGTCATCAATAATTTATTATTATTCATATGCATATAATATATTATTCTTATATTGAACAAATTGATTTGTTCAATAAAACACAAGATACTTCATACAAGCACAAACTATTTTCTGTGCAAAAGATTCAATTTAAAAGAAGACAATATCAAACCGTCATGTTATTTGTAATATGTATGGCACAGATGTTTAGTAAAGCACCAGTCCCACAGGACCTGCTCACTCATCAAGTTACTGATTTGACCATGTTATTAACTAACTGACCCGTTGAGTTAATTGCATTTGAAAACGAGGTCAGCGGTTGGTAATTGACCTTTTCTCGCCTAAAAAAGAAAAGCTTTACACACGTGTGTATTTGTGTGTATTTTCACAGAATGGGTAAAAGCATTAGAGTCAACAGCTGTCGTCTTACCACCAGGGGTAGTGTGCAGATGAGGAAGATGATGGTCATGAAGACCAGCAGGATGAGATGCTCCACCTCCTCGGCTATTGACATCGTCCTGCGCTCGCCGTTGGACCTGGTAGCCGCCATCACCGAGCCGGTGTTCCGCCGCCGTCGCCGGTACATCAGGAACAGCTGGTACACCACGAAGCAGTTGCACGCCACCGTGGCCAGCACCAGCACCAGCATGAGAGTGGCGTACAGGTTGACGTAGACCCGGTCCTCTATCGAAGAGGGGTTCATGTCAATGAAGCACCACGTCCCGGGGCAGTATTGTACGTAATCACCAAACCCAACGGCGGGGAGGAGACAGAATAACGTGCACAGCAGTAACACCACAGGGATCGTGATGTAGGCACATTTCTTGGTGACGTGCTGGCTGTACAGGTAGGGATACCCGATGGCGATGCACCTCTCAAGCGCCATCGAGAAGAGCAGCGACATGGTGGCCAGGCTGAAGAAGGTCATGCTGCCGCCGAAGTACGAGCAGACCCTCTTAGACGCGGGGGCCATGCCCACCAAGGTCGTGTTCAGCGAGTAGGACAGCTGCACCAGCGGGCTAATGAGGCAGGTCCCCGTCAGGTCGGTGACCACCAGCGCCGTGATGAGGACGTGGAACAGCGAACGCCGCCACATGTTCCCGGTCCTCCTGTCTCTGCACCGCCGGATTTCCAGGATCACCAGGGCGGCCAAATTGCCGAAGAAGCCCGCGGCGAACATGATGGCACTGATCAGAGGGTTCCCGCTGGCACCGATGTGGAGCTCGGTGTGGCACAGGTTATGGTCTTGAGCCATCGCGTGGCTGGAAACTGGATGGGATTGTGAATTAGAAAAGATGTCGCCTGCTTCCCCTCCTCCCCACAAAAAAGAGTCAAAAAGGCGTCCTCAAAAGGTAGTCTGCAGCCATCCTGGTGAAACAGAAATGAAAGAAGAACTGAGATTTAGAGCTGTATAGCAACCATGAGTTGGTCAACACAAGATGAATCGCCAACTAGTTCCATATTTTGTACATTTATTTGCAGTCTGGGTGAGATTAGCAAGAAAGTGACAAACAAATCACTGTTTTCTAATGTTTACTGGCGTCTAATGCCAGCAGGCGCCACCTCCAGATCGGTCAAAGCCCGTCCGTCTGTTCTTCAAACACAAGATGCTTGGCAACAGCGTATGTTTACGTTCCCGGGAAGATGTTCCATTATTTTTTTTTATCCAAGATGATTTCTAATCTCACTCTCAGACTGTTTTGACTAGATGTCAAGAATAATGATGCTCCACTCTGATTCCATGTTTGCAAGTCTTTGTCTAATTTAAGTGATCCCACACAACCCCCCCACACTCCCTTCTCATAAAAAGGAACATTTTTGCTCCAGTGTGTTGTGAAACCCAACGTTCTTCCTCTTCGGTCTCACCCGTTAACAGATATCAGCTGACAGGCCGATGCTGCGGTCCAAGTTTGTTATTTTCTGATCAAATTTGCAGTTGCACTGAAGAAATTAAGAAATGTTGCACGAGGATCTTACTCATAAAAGTGTCTGTTGTCCAACACAACAATGCACATCTCATCTGCTCCACTGGCACATGTGCCTTCACTTTCACTGTGTGTGTGTGTGTGTGTGTGTGTGTGTGTGTGTGTGTGTGTGTGTGTGTGTGTGTGTGTGTGTGTGTGTGTAGATCAAACAAGTGACTCACCTACTTGCTCAGCCCGACGTGTTTGACAATGCCTGCTGAAGTTTAAGGGTTGCCAAAAAAGTCACAGAATCGGTCCTTAAAAAAAAAACAGCTGTTATTACGACGGGGAGGAGAGCTATGACAGATGTGTCCTGGTGTTGGGGATGTTGCGTCCGTCTCGACCTCAACTGTAAAAATCTGACATGTATGAAAATGACATTTTCTCAATCGAGCGAGACACAGTCGGCTCTCGGCTGTGTGAAGCGGAGCGCGTGCTGACTGAGCGAGACGACAAGCGAAGCAACTGTTAAAGTTGGATTTTATTTTGGAGAAGAAAAATAAATTAACTGGAAATATACAATTTGTGCCGAATGAAAGATCAACTACATACTTATAACAATACTTAATGCCAGCTCTGAGCGCGTGGGCGTTTTCTAGTCAGAAAGAAAAGTTTACACTTACATAGTTTCTAAACGGAGTTTTGCCTAACGGTCGCTCCAAATGAGGAAAAACTGCGCGGGCAACGACTGTCACCCCGCGTGGACTTTGAAACGGTTGAAACGCATCCAAGTAAAGAAGTTCTCACCTTTTGTACAACTTGGTCCCCCGCGCGGCGTAGACCTCGTCCACGCACGTGTCTCACAGCCCAGACAGAGCAAAATGTATCCCACGGTGTCGGTTGTTTCACTGATGAAGCCGCTCTGGTTCAAAGCAAAACACAAGGTGATGCGTGGAGAGGGCGAGGCGCGCGCCACTGTGAGGAGGAAGGGGTGTATGGGCTCGAGGTACAGGGAATGATGCGGTGACGTCACGCGGAACGGGTACACCCAATCGCTGCGCACGGCCTGGATCGACAGCTGAGAGGGTGAGGGAGCCGGTGTGTAGCTGAAATAATGTTCACTATATTATTTTTCAATTTCATAAATATTGAATAATTTCCAAATTGAAATAATTAGATGACACCTTGCTTCGAAGATTGTCACTTAAAATTATGTATATTCTTTTTATAATTTGCTTTTTAAAAGGGGCACACTACGATTTTTGTAAATGTGACCAGTCACAAGAAGGTAATTTTAATGTTATCTTTATGATACATTTCGAAAAAGTTAGATTAAAATGTGGAATGCTGATCAGGCACACCCTCACATGGACATGCACACACCGACAGATGGACAGATACACATAGATAAATATATACATACTCTTTAACACACACATGCACACACACACACACACACACACATACATAAATTATGCACATACACACACCCTGTTTACCTGAGTTAGGGAACAAATTCCCATCTGGACATTTATTAAATAAATAAATAAACAAAAGTTTATTCTGATTTAGAGGACAGAATGCCAGAAAATAGTGGAAATGGCCCTATATCCCAGGGTGGTGTCATGGTGTTTTGTCCAACAGTCCAACAGTCCAAATTCCAACAATATTAAAATTGATGTGAAACAGCACAAAAGCAGCATATTTGACCAACCAGAGATGTTTGGCCTTTTCTTTTTATAATAAGGTTTTTAAACGACCATTTAATCATCCTTCTAAATTGCTGGTAAATAATTTTCTGCTGAACGAAATATAATTAATATAATTATCCACAGAAACCAGACATTAAACATTTGCAGAGCCCAAAGTTTTAGAAAAAACTATGTGAAGTTCTCCTGTAGACATTTACATAACCACAAGTTCTACCTTTTGTGTGTGTGTTTTTAATACATTCTTTTGAGAAAAAAAGGAAAAGATTTTAATTCTCTGAATCGATGTCTCCCAGATGTGTATGCAGATGTCCTGGCCTGGCCTGCAAATATGATTAATAATAACAAGAACAATTGTGATGTTTGGGGAACATCGTGCAGCCTGCTGGGTATCCCATGTTTGCTGTTCTGTGTGTCTTTATATGTGTGGAGATTGCATGTTGTTCTCCTGGGTTCCCTCCCACAATCTCGTGGATTTGAGGCCTGAATTTCCCATCGGGATCAATATGACTGTTTGCTTTTCTATCTGTGAACCAGTGGCATATCCTACAAATATACATACACCGGCTGTTGCATCATGTATTTTTATTATATATATATATATATATATATATATATATATATATATATATGAGTGGTGGGCCGTCAGGGCCAGCTAAGCCTTCTCTGCTGGCCTAAACAGAATCATAAAGTTATAGCTATTTTATAATTTCATTGTTTTTCACAAATACACAACATGTATTATAAGTATTTTTTCCTATTAACTTATTTTCTCATTGCACAGCTCCTGTCTTCGTCTGTTGCTCTGCTTGCAGTCGCGCTGCCTCCAGTTTCTGTTATGGAGAGCTCTCATCCAATCAGATTTCACCTCCGTGTCTCTATGGAAGAATATATATATTGCAACCGCCGCCCGTTTTGAGCCAAATGGCTTTCAAAATGTCCCATCGTCCATTAAGACGACATGCTAATTGCACCATTTGGGCCTATTTTAAAATGTGGAATGAACACGGCAGACGTCCTCCAATGGGCTGCGATGCTGGCTAAAAGCACTCGAGTTCCTCTCTTTTTTTTCAGGTCCATTAACGAGCTCCTAATTGTGACATTTTGCCATTATGTCGTCGCTGCTTCCTCTCTCCGCTGTGCTCTGTCTGCACACTTCTCTCCCTCTCTGGAAGGACCTCCGGCATGTTGATGCTGATGAAGTATAGAACCTACGGCACAGGCAGGCCTCGCAGTAATGCATCCACATTCTACAGCCGGACTCGTCCCTTTCTAAAGGTTGTTTTTAGCTTCTCCTTCCTCCCTCCTATACCTCTTCTCGCCCCTCTTCCTGTTGCTCCTCTCGGTCATCTGTCCCTTCTTTTTTCTTTGTCTCCTTTTACCCCTGCTCTATATTTGCTTCCTCGCGCAGCAGAGGGCCTCTCTTACCTTGCCCTCTGCCCTCTGCCCTCACTGCCGCCAAAATACCTTTCCTCTCCCTTTGCCTTACGTTCATCTTGTTTCCTCTCTCCTTTTATTTTATTTTCTCTTTTACTTCCCTTTTCTTTGGCCTTTCATTTTTCTTCTTCCCCTTCTTGCTTGCTTTATTCCCTTCTCTTCCATTTCCTTTAATTACTAGTCATTCATTTCCTTTAGTTTATTTTCTTCCCTTTATTTTAAATATCTTGTCATTGGTGTTTATTTTTTGTAATTTTCTCTTTTCCTTAATTGTTTCCTTTTCATTTCCTAACTTGTGTTTTCCTTTCATTGACCCTTCCTTGCTTCAACTCTCTGATCTTTCCTTTCCTTGCTTTTCATTATGTTTTTCCCTCTCTTTCCCTTTCCTCTCCTACCAAAACAATGTCGGACAGCAAGTGTTTAGAGGTGGAACTGTTTCCATGATTTACATCGAGACCTCTGCTAAGAATCCAGATTATTCGCCCTTGAGTGGATCTTGACCCAGATGATGATGCAATTTACTGCAGTGGGCGTCTTGAGTGGAGACTGTCACTATCTGTCTGTGCTTTTTATGTAGAAGCAATTCAATCATTAATGATGGTCTCAATCCACAGCTCCTATGGCCGGCTGTGCTGGTAAACAGCCTTTGTTGAGGGCTCGGCGTCTGCTGAAGTGCTGACAAGTGCTCCATGTATTGTTAGTGTCACTCTGTCTGTCTCGCTCTCTCCCAAACACACACAGAACCCCCACAGGGAGGCTTAATTTCTCACTCCTTTATGTCAACAGAATGTGTGTGTGTGTGTGTGTGTGTGTGTGCGTGTGTGTGTGTGTGTGTGTGTGTGTGTGTGTGTGTGTGTGTGTGTCCAGCCTGCTAATGGTCCTCATCTGAATCATTGATGAGTTCATTGATTTGTGGTGAATATATAATGTCAGCTAACCCTAACGCTGTAATTACACCCTGAGATGCAGATGATCAGATCAGATGAATCCACTTTTCAAATGAGTGTGAGGGAAATGCGATCGATTGTATATTTTATAGAGTTTTTATTGTTGTTTTTTTTGTGCTCAGATTACACAAGGGCCTTTTTGCTGATGTGATGTGCTGTTTATAACGTGGCAGACAAACACAGTTTAACAGTTTTCACATACACAGAGTAAGACACTATAGTATTTCCAGACTGAGTAAACTAATTAAAATCTGTGTAGTCAATGACCTCAGTCTGACCTTTGCCTCCACCTACAGGTTGCTCTGGGTTAGTACAAGCATCTGCTGTAACACTGACTGTATATTCTATTAGTGTGTCAGTTTGGAGGCTTGTTCCAATGACAACCCCCACACTTTAACATACACACGGCAAATGTGTGTTTTCTGAAATAAACGTAATTGATTTTGAATGAACTAATGTACTGTGGGACCACTATGAAATGCAGTTTGCAGAGTGTGTAGGACTTTAAATGGGATTACTGGGTTTCTAAAACCGCGTGATGTATCTCCTGCGAGTTGTACACAGCTCACTGAATGTGCTGTTAATGGTGTTTTTCTCTCCCCTGTCCTCTGAGTAGCACCAAGGCCTTTCATGTGTTGGACCATGGGCCGTCCTCAGTGCCTCCTCCCAGACGTCTTGGATCCGGTCCAGGAGACTGTTAGAAATGTGTGCTCCTCTTGTGTGTGTCTCTGTGTCCATAGAGTTTCCAGGTGGAAAGGAGGTCACAGGGCTCAGGACCTTCCTGTTTCGGCAGCACTTGGAAGTTGCTCAATGTCCTCTTTGATTATATTCTTCATTTATCCATCGACACATATTGTCATCCTGATTTTCCATTTTTCTAATTTTAGTATTCTCTGTTTTTGTACACACATATTTAATGTGTCAGTCCCTCCTTGGAGAGTGATCTCTCCTCTGTTTAAAAAAATTGATTGTACTGTGTATATGTATGTTTACACACAAAATGTACAGACATCAGCACAATATGTATGAAACAGAAGTTATGATTTGAACATGGTACAGTTTTCTTTGTTGTCTGTTTAATAGAGTATTGTATGTGTTCATGAATAACTGTGACCACTGGAATGTGAAGGTGTGTCTGAGGAGGAGAGAGAAATAAATCAATAGGTAAAGAAAGGGTAATAATAATGTTGATAAGTGAGAAAAATAACTACATAAATATTAATGAGGGCAAAAGTAAATACAAAAATAAAGTAATAATAGAAAAGTAAACAAATTAGAAAATCAAGTGGCTTCTTCTTTCTTTTTTTTTGAGAATTAAAGAATTACATAAATGCCGCTTATTATGTAATTTGTTAATGAATTGACATTCAGCTGTACTATGCTTTATACTGTCGTATGCTGTTACAGGCACTAGGTGGCGCACAGGTTAACTTATTTTAAGGTCGCATCCATTGCCTTTAATAAGTAAATACCTAGTAACATAAAACAAGAATAATAATAACTATGTAAGGTAAATTGTGTGAGTGATTAAAATGTATTCAACTGGAAAAATAGTAGTACGTTGACAAAAAATAATAGATGCTAATAATAATTTGTTTTAAATGCCTTTAGCCTTCTAAAATGTAAACACACATATTAATCTTGTGGGAATAAGTAATAATTAAGTTTGTGTATGTATATTTAAAGAAATAGGTCCCTATAGTGTTTCCATTTACACTTCTGTTTAGTTAAATGTGTTTCAATGGAATTCTCACGTATGTGTGTGTGTGTGTGTGTGTGTGTGTGTGTGTGTGCGTGCGCGTGCGTGCGCGCGTGCGTGCGCGCGCGTGTGTAGAAAGAAAATGTCTCCTTTACATTGTTGTGAAACCGATAGAGTTACATCCGGATTAAAAAACGCTCTATTTGTCTTCTCCCTAACGCGAGCCAGATGTTACCTCCAGCACCGGCCCTGCTGTCACTCTCAGCCCGCCTCCGACCAATCAGAGCGGGGCCCCCGGTCCCCCCTCCCCGCAGAGCATCAGCGGCTGTGCGGAGACGGAGAGGAGGAGGAGAGTTTCCCTAAGTTTCTCGCTGCCCTGCTCTGAGTCCATCTCTACCTCTCTCCTTCTGCTCCCAGCTGTCTCGATCGGCCCCGGCTCCACGATGGAGAGCGGAGGAATACTGGCGGCGTGTCTGCTGTGCTGGAGCTGCGGCGTGTGCGCGGTCACCGCCATCCGGAGGGCCGACATGTTCCCGTACGGCGCCCTGAGCGGGGATCACATTTTGGCCGAGGGGGACGATGAAACCTCCAAAGTGCTGCTCCTGCCCAGACCCTTGAACTTCTACGACTCCCGGTACTCCCAGCTATACGTGAGTAGACGTTCATTCACACTCCCGCGCGTGCGTGTTGTCGTTATCCCCGCACAGAAAATCCCGCCTGCAGGTGATGTTTGCAGCTGTTGAACCACAGCAGAGCTGTAGGCTGGTTTTTTATGCTGCCAAATGAAGCGTTTTATAAAAAAATATATATAATTTGGAGTAAATCAATATTGCCATATTCTGACGTCACAATCAATTACAAATGAACTGCTACTCAACAGATGGTGATAAGGAATAACTTGTGTTTGTAATAACTTCCGCTGTGCTGGTAGTAGCAATAATTCAATTAGTAAAAGTACTGCAGCTTTCTAATTTAAAGTATTTTTTAAATGAAAAAAGTATTAAAAGTACTTATTATGCAGAATAGACATGTTGACAGTGATGGAAATAACTTTACTTAAGCAGAATGTTGAGGTACTTTAATTCCATGTCATGCTTTTTTATACTTGTTGTACTCCACAACATTTCTAATAGAGACGTTTTACTCCACTACATGTATTACTTTGCAGACTCAAAGTATTAAAATATAATAATTTATACAATGATGATGTCATGTTATAGGTTAAGCTTGTGACAATCCCAATCTTTACTTCTGTGGACCCAATTTTACCAAATGTCAAACTATCGGGACCCAATTCACAATAGGCCCTATCTATAAATCATGAGTAAATATGAGATATATGTTTGATCAATCCGACTTCGTTCTATGTTAAATGCTTTATAAATGAGACCAAATAAATGCATTTAGGTGGTGTTAATGGGCTATCTGAGTCTTTTCATTTCCTCTAACCCTTTTAACAAACAGAATGCATGCTAGCTTTTCACATTAGGTTTGATGTTAGGCTACATTCATCGGAGCGATACAAACATTCAGGCTCCCTCACGTGGCTCAAGAGTGAACTGCAGATATAAACGTTAAAGAAAAGATTAATCGAAGAAATTCTGCAAATTCATTTGGCGACCCAAATAAAATGGCCTCTGATCCACCTGAGGGTCCCGACCCGGTCTTTGTAAGTGGGTTTTAGCTCCCCAGCAGTGTATAAAGTAGTGAATCAGCTGCACACATTAATGCATCTGTCATTATAAAACAATAACACACATATATGAGTCTGATATGACCCAGTCTGCATAAAGAGTTCTTTTATCTTTATTACATATATTTCGATAACAATACTCATATAATGGCAATACGCAAATAAAATACAAGCACTTCAAAATGTACTTTGCTCCACTCCAGGCCAGCCTAAATATAGTCAAAAAGCAGTTACAATTCGCATCATCAGAAGGTGTCATGTCCTATTACACAGCAGAATACATCAAGAGGAAAGCCAGTTCACGGATGGTTTCAATGTTTCCTACACACAATCAGAGACCAGGCCCAGAGGTCCTTAAGGTTCCAGTGGTTTATGAGGGGGAACTAGGGGTTCATTATGTGGTTCCTGGGGTCCGCGAGGGGGCTCCAGCAGTGCCCACGGAGGTCCTGGTGGTTTATGAGGGGATACGGGTTCATTAGACGGTCCCAGGGTCCCCGATGGTGTTGCGGTTATTTCCTAGAAGATTCTGTTTTTTTTATGATGGGTTTTGGGGTCCCAAGCGGTCTGCAGGAACAACATTGAGACCCTCATTAAACGGTCTCTCTCTCTCTCTCTCTCTCTCTCTCGCCTCTAGGTGGCTACCAATGGCATCATATCAGCCCAGGACCTGCCGATGGAGAAGCAGTACGTTGACGACGGCTTCCCCACGGATTTCCCCGTGGTGGCTCCGTTTCTGGCCGACATCGACACCAGCGGAGGGCGGGGACAGATTTACTACCGGGTGACGGAGACGCCCAGTGTTCTCAACAGAGTTGCCCAGGTCTGTTGATCGACTGTAACAAGTGAAGGGAATTACAACGGTGTGATTGTAAATTGACATATTTGGATTCTTCCTTTTTCCAGTTCTTCATCCATTAGTTAAATCCATTTTACACTCCATCTTTCCTTTTGTCCCTTTATTTTCTCCTTCTTCCAACCCCCACATTATTCATTCATCCATCTGCTCAACCAGGAAGTACACAGAGGTTTCCCGGATGCAAAATTCACGCCCACACACGCCGTGGTCGCAACATGGGAGAACGTTGCGGCATATGAAGAGCGAACTCGAACGGCCGGACCCTCGAACAAGGTAAGGGACAGGACGCATTAGCTGGAGGCCTCCTCGCCTCTTGGTATGTTTTGGATCTTGTGATAGTGGGAGACACAATCTCAAATTCCTGGAGGATGCGCATTGCTTGTTGTCAGCCTGGGGAGGGCGGGTTCCATTTGTAAGTCCCCTTCCCCTCCTAATCCGCCTCTTAACCTTTTCAAGGGGTCAGAGGTCATCTTTAAAGGTCATCAAAGTGCTCCCCCTCCTCTCCCGACTCGTTATCCCCACACACACAGGTAGACTCAAACACGCCTCAACCATTAGTGCCCACATGCTTCGTTGGACTTTACGTCCCTCCCAGTTTGTCAGCCAGTTACCAGTTTAAAACCTGGTTTACCATTAAAGTGCTGCTCTCTTTCGGATGTATTTTAATGAAAAGCAAAGTGCACATCTCTAGTTCACATCTCTACCTCTGTGTTCCTCCCCTTCTTCTCATAGTGACAGATATACACGTCCGTAATTTCCTAGGAATTGTCCCAGAAAGAAGTGCGTAATTTGGCCCTAATAATAGGGAAAATGGGAATTTTCTTGAAAATACAAGCTCTATTTAAACCCAGGTAAATATCCATTCATTATTCACATTCAATGCTTTGCCCTTCTTATTTGTTAAAAGGGCTACTCCAGCGACTTAGTGCTTAGGGTATTTCACAAGAGACGGATTTAAAAGGGTCAGAGTTGAAGCAGTTGAAGCTGAGATGTCTTGACTTCAAGACTCTAGCAAGGGATAATGCTTCAAAAGCACTGGATCCTACATTTCCCATATTGCAATAAAAGAAGTCTTGCATTAGACCCTCCCTTCTGCCTAAATGCACACATCTCCCCGGCTTCCTACTCATAGTTTGTAATGCAGACTTTACCAAATACAGTCCAAGACCAAGCTTAGTTAATCCTGATGATGTCATAGTGATGTCATCAAGGTTTGAAAAGCTCCCTCCAAAGATGTGGAAGACAACTGTCGGAATAAACTGAGCTAAAAATGTCCGAAATTACCTTTTAATTGGAAGTGTAACAATTAATCACTTTCTCTGTTTTTCTTCGTAATTAATACCAAACTTCTAGAAACTTTCCTCACAATTGATAGACCTTCCTTAAAGAAAGTGTCACCGAGAGGCGAACTAAAGGCTTCGTTTGAGTCCGTATTTGGGACGGACTCCAAGTAAAGCCAGGTCGGCTGAACTTATCGATCAAACAAACAGTGCTTTGTTGTTCCTGGTGCGTAGCATGTGGGAGGGGAGGGATGAAGGGAGTGGTAGATTTAAGGAAAGAACCCCAGGAGATCTCTGTGTGTGTGTGTTCCCCCCTCCCCTCTCATCCGTTTGTTCTTTCTCTTGACTGTCGCGGTCTGGTTTCTTTTATGCCTCCTCCTCCGTTCTTCCTGATTGATCAAAAGCGAAACATTCAAACAGTCCATCGGGGGGATACGCAGCATTAAGCCTCTGACAACACATCTCAATACCTAGGGCTCATTGCAGCGCTGCCAAATGGACAAATGAGTGATTGCATCTTCTTTGAGTCTCAAACCTTGGACTTAAGTCTCCATCCAGTGTTGACCGAATGCTGATTAGAGGCTGGTGTCCACCTCTGAAAGTCTGTTTTGTTGTTTAAAAGGTCTGCACGTCCTGTCGGGTCGGAGCAGTCTGCGCTGGGATTTACCTCGCTGGGTCAAGATAGCATCTTCCTTTTGAAGTGATTAGCCAGAGGTGCTGGGCGGGGTGCGTTGGGAGGGGGGGTAGAGTGGTATGTGTGTGTGAGCTGATTAACCTGAGGTGTGTGTTAAGTCGGGATGTGTATTAGAGGTGACCGGCTGGGGGAGGGAGCAGACCGCGTGGTGTTCGGGGGTCGAAAATGGAGATGAGAGGAGCCGCCAGGGAAGGAAAAACAAGAAAATAAAGGAGAGAAAAGTAGAGCCCAAAAGAGTGAAAGAAGTGGGGTCGTGATTTCTATGAAACAAGTCTTAATGAGCCTATTATCATAATTGGAAAGTAATTGCCTCTCTTGAAACTAATAACACAAACACTCCGTTGTATGCGCTAACATGTAGCCCAATCTGCGAAATGACCGGATCCATTTACTCCAGAGAACCGGGCCCTCTGTGTGTTGGTGTTTTAAGAAGTGTCGACAAGGCTTTGCTTTGAGCGCCACATTGCTCGTCCGTCTTCATGTTGGTGGCTGCTGCTACATCGCTCGTCTACTGCCTCTAAGTAGCAGGGTCGACGTCGTAGCTGCAGAGCGCTGCGCTCCTTCATCCATCGAAGCTGAAGGGACTTTGACATTTATACAAGAACATCTAGCCCAACTTCAAAAACAACTCAAGCCCTCATCTAATGTGTTCACTCACATTGGGCTAATTTCATGTAGCATTAAAGCAGTGGTGGAATTAGCAAGCTAGCTAGCTAACTAGCTAGTTGTTAGCCACGCTTTAATGCTACACTGGTTTCTGGGAAACTGCACAAAACAAAGTTGTGACTCATCTAGCAACAGCAGCATGCTTTCTCTGACAAGAGTGTGCAGATGAAGCATTTGACTCATTTCCTCAGTCGGCTCTCTTCGTAGTGTCACTACTCGTGTTCGTCGTTACCATAAAACCTCACCTCGGTCGATTTAGTTTCAACAGAAGTTAGCCCCGTTACATTACATTTAATTTAGCTGACGCTTTTATCCAAAGCGACTTACATGCTATACAGTAGACCGTAGACACAGCAGCGGTGAGCAATGAGGGTTAAGTGTCTTGCCACATGGACAAGCGGAGCCGGGGATCGAACCACCGATCCTCTTATTGAAAGACGGACCTGCTAACCACTGAGACACAATCAGTCGCAACAGTCGCAATGACAACGGTAAAAAAAAATTGCTGCCACTCTGACCATAACACTACAATGGTTCTACTCCCATTGTATTACTATGGTTGATACTAACACTGATTTGTCTGCTAATTCTAATACTTTGGTTTTGGACCAAATATCTGCAAAACTGCTAACGTTCCCATCAGCTTCAGTCATACACTGTGTTTAATGCTAATTAGTACATTTTAGCGTGCTACACTAAATTAAACTTGTATGGGGAACCTGCTAAACATCAATTTGAACTGTTTAGCATGTTGATGTGACTTTAGCAGTTAGCCTGCATGCCCACAGAGCAGCTAGCATGTCCTGTTAAAATACGTTACAGTAGGAAATTTACCTAATTTCCCAGAGACAAAATACATAACACCCATTTTCTCATATGAAACTCAAAATCCTGAATTGAATAATGTGCGTGTGCCATAATGACATGATGGAGAAGGCATGCTTTACAGGAAATTCCTCTTCCCGAGAGCGTTCTTGTATACGAGCAGCACTTTCGAATGGAATGTGATTTTGACGTTTGACTATGGTAGACCTTTTTTTCTGATTTCCCCTCGAGTGCTCTTCAAAGACACATGTGCTAAAGAGGGAAAGCGTTGAACAGCATGTTACATGTCGGCTGTATGAGGGTCAGATGAGACTGAGAGGATATATAAATGGACTCCTCTGTTGGATGCGTCCCTCGCCTTTTATTTTGCCCTCCTCTCCTCTCCTCTGTATTTCTTCCTTTCTGTAGCACAATAGGAACTATTGTTTCTATTAGTGCTATTTGTTGTTTCTTGGGAAGCCCCATGCAGTGACACAGTGGGCACCCCTTGAAATAATCTCATCCTTGTTCAAAGCACTCTTACTGAAATTCAGCTTTCATAATATGTTACTGTGTTTATCAGTGACCACTGAGCCTCTCCAACCAGAAACAAAGAGGCTTGTATCCCCTTCTGGCTGTACAGCTCCCCCTTAATATAACGCTAAAGGGACTCAGTGCTCATGGGTTTAACTTGGACACAGACTTGAGTCTAATTACTAGCTCGGTCGTAGTGCTCTGGTTTGTACTTGCGGGAAGGCCGTTCATGTTCACGAACCATTTAAGGATCTAAGAAAAGCGCCGATGGTTTTTACCCACCATGTGTTGATGAAAAGGGGGGTTTTGAAAAGCTTCCGTAAGCCCCGACTTCGTTCGATTTCCTCAAGCTTAGAGGGAGCACGGCTGGAGTTATAACATGATAGACACCGAAAAAATAGGAGCAGGGCTTTTCATATGACAACAGTGAAATACTGACCGGACTGTTCACACACTGTATGTGTGTGTGTGTGTTTGTTTGTGTGTCGGTGTGTGTGTGCCAGTTCCCACGCTGTAGGCAGTTCCGCTTGTAGCACTCTGGTGAGGCTGGCAACTGGCCTGCAGCTGCGCTCTCTCTCTCTCTCTCTCTCTCTCTCTCTCTCCCTTTCTCTCTCTCTCGTTTGCAGCTACAACCAACAAACAAAGTCTAGTACGTTAATCCAGCCTCACTAAAGTGGGACCCAGCTCCAGAGAATTATAATGATTCAGAACATTTGACACAGAGGGATGAGTCACATTGGAACTACAGGCAAGATGAGAAGTCCATTAAACTATCTTTAGTGAGACTAAACTACTTAAAGACAAAGTAAACCAGACCACATACCGAATAAACACATACCGAACACGACCAAGCAAAGGTAAAACATGGTGACACTGGACTGAACGGCAACTTAAAAGGTTCGCCAGCTTTTCTGCTTAAGTCTGAACGCAAAGACCAGTTTGAGTTTGCTAAAATAGGAAATGTTGACTGTAGAGTTTGTAAATCTACACCAAAGAGTGTCCAATTGCCACTCACAGCCACAGTATGGATAACTGAATAGATCATTTTTACAACATCTTAATTGTGTAATTTAATATAAAATAATGAAATAATCCTTGATCATAGTTATAGTCGTCAATGTGTGATCGAACCGCCTATTGGCACAAGCCTATATGTATCCTGTACACACAGACATCTTTCATGGTTGCAAAAGCTACCATGAATTAAAACCCAACGTGAGGCCTACTTTAAAGGAATAGTATGCATTTTTCTTTGCTGAGTAGATGAGAAGATGGATGCCACGCTGAAATGAAAGTATGAAAATTGACTTTGAAGCCTTGGAATAAGAACATATGAAATGCGTTAAGTTTCTAAATGGACTCCCTGTATATGCAGTGAAGCTGTTGGGTGTTTCCAGAGCCTCGCCGTGCTCCAGAGAAACCTCACACACTAATGATGTTACCACTTAAACTTTTAAGGACGACCCCGACAACAAACATTTGCTGTGTCCCGGAGACAATTAACATCTGTGCGTGTGTCTGGCTAATGTTAGGAGTGTGAGGACACTCTTTAAAAAAGAAAAGGTGTAACAAAATGCCTGTAGGTTCTGTGTGTGTGTGTGTGTGTGTGGGGGGGGGATGCATCCTGAGCTACGCGCTGTCTGGAGGTCTTTGATGTGTGCTGGCTGCTTTATGTTGTCTTCCAGCTGTGAGTCTGTAAAGCACACCGTGACGACGTTCCACACAGAGACAGACACTCCGACACAGCAAGTGACCACACAGATTGATGAGCGCCGGAGAGCAAGGCGCGAATTAAAAAGAATAGTTTGACATCTTGGGGTGGAAATGTGCTTATTTTGTTCATATGCCAAGAGTAAGATGAGAGCATCGATACCACTCTCATGACTCTGTACGCCAGATATTAAAGGGACGGCTCACCCAAAAAACAAAAACACATATTTATCCTCTTACTTGTAGTGCTATTTATCAATCTAGATTGATAGTTTCGTAGTTTTGGAAGTATCTGCCGTAGATATCTGGTCTGCATTCTCTGCCAACCACCTCCCTGCATCCTTTCATCCCTTACCCCTCGCCTCGTCTTCCTCCTCCCAGGAAAAAGGAGCGACAGCAGGGGAGAAAAATAGATAGATAGATAGATAGATAGATAGATAGATAGATAGATAGATAGATAGATAGATAGATAGATAGATAGATAGATAGATAGATAGATAGATAGATAGATAGATAGATAGATAGATAGATATTTTATTCATCCCCAAGGGGAAATTGGTTTGTCAAAGTAGCAAGTAAAAATATAAAACAATGAAAAACACTCAATATATACAACAAAACGAAAGGTTATTAAGGACAAAGAAGAAGCAGATCCCCGCTTGTAGCTCAAGCCTCTTCTCCTCCCAAAGAGAAAAAGAAAAAAAAAGAAAAGAAAGACCCCCTCCTTCGTAATTACAAAGAGCCCGGAGGCTACAAAGTCCTCCCCGCCCACAAACAACAAGATAGCTTAAAGATGTTGATGTAAACAATTAGGAACACACACATACATTCACATGGGAGGAATATAGGTGGTGGGACATCTGTGTTTGCGTTCAGGCTTGTATAAATGTGTTTGTGTGTGTTTGTGTGCGTGTATGTTTGTGCACCCCACGCCTCACATTGGAACCATGTCTGGTTTGCATGTTGTAACATCATCGCGAAAGATGCCCAGACACACAGGAAGACAGCTGTGGAGATCAACATCTGGGCTGGGGGTTGAGACGCCGGGCTGTGTGTGTGTGTGTGTGTGTGTGTGTGTGTGTGTGTGTGTGTGTGTGTATTGTGTATTGTGTGTGTGTGTGTGTAATCTGATTATGTCCCAAAGACTCACAGTCTTTTGGGAGGGAGAGTGGGCCGGACGCCACTGCAAAAAAAGTTCCCCAACTCCACTGTTCCCTGATTCATAAATTGGTACACATTTAATACATTTATTTGATCCTAATTATTCCACAAAATAGATGTTTGGAAACCCAGATACTCAGTATGTCAGTAATTGGCGGTGGTAGAAACAAGGGGGGGGTGAGGGTGAGAAGTCTCAACATGAATCCAAGCAGAGGAAGAGGAGGAGACATGGGGAGAGGAGGAGGGGAGGAGGTCCGAGGAGAGGTGTGAAGTTTAAATATGAGTGCTGAGTGTTAGAATAATGTGAGGGTGAGTGGGCCGGAGGAGGTGACCTCATCCCTCTGACAGTAACAGAGCTGAACATCATTGTTAGACACTGTCTTGATTACCAGAAAGCTGCATTCGTCCCTCAGGGTCAATAAATAAATAAATAAAAACAAAATGCTGAGATCTAGCTGAGTAAACAGGGGTTAAAGGTGTAACCTGCGGATTGCAAATGTTACTGAATAATTAGAAACTAAATTAAGACTGTAACAGTTTAGGAAGATTTATTGGCAGAAATTGAATATGATATTCAGAATCATATTTTCATGAGTGTATAATAAACTAAGAGTTGTGTTTTTGTTATCTTAGAATGAGACCTTTATATCTACATCGGGAGCAGGTCTGAAAAGGGTCTACCTGCTGTCTCACACTACACCATGCAACCATGACCTCTTCCTAAACCTAATCAAGTATTTGGGCGCCTAAACCTAACCAAAGTGTCACCATTTTGAGGGCGCATAATGTAGCCGGTGTGCCCTGCAGTGCCATGCACCCGCAGATAGACCTATAGAGTCTACCGTGTTGCACCGCCATGTTTCTGCATTTGCCAGAACGGAACACTCTGGAGAGGGTTTCTCGCATTTGATGGAAGGCTATAGTAGAGGTTTTCCATTGGAAAAGGAGGACTGAGTGGAGGGGTATTTAGTTGGTTGCAATCTGCCACCTCACCACTAACATATGCTACTAAATTCCACACACTGGTCCTTTAAAAGATGTTGAAAGCCCTGGCTCAAAGCAAAGGAAAATAACTAACCCAACACACAATGACAACTTTGTCTAACTTGCAATCCTGTAAATCTGTCCCGTGAAAGAATCGTATGTTCTAAAAACGTTTCATTCCTCCCCTCCTTCTTTATATATATCTATGTGTGGAATACAAAGTTTACTAGTAAACTGCACTTGAACTACGATTGCGAGAGGCTACTATTAGATTTTGTCCATGTTGGTATTCTGGTTGAGACTCTTCTCTCTCTTTAGGTCAATACGTTCCAGGCAGTGATTGGTTACGATGAGACAGATTCATACGTTCTCTTCCTGTACCCTGAGGGTGGCCTTAACTTCTTTGGGACACGACCTAAGGTAAACTGGTTATATACAAGACCTTAAGTCACAGCTTGGTTAGCTGGGATGTTTTACCGCAGCAGCACTTAATGTTACAGTGACATTGCAATGATGTTCATGCAATTGTCTGCTTCTAGGAGTCTTATAATGTTGAGATAGAGCTTCCTGCTCGAGTTGGCTTTAGCAGAGGAGAAATCACATATCTGATCTTCTCCCGAACCGAGGGACCTCACTACAGCGTGACCAGCGATGAGCAGAGTGTTAAAAACCTCTACCAGTAAGTAAAAAAAACTCCCTAAAGCCACATCTGGCAAACTTGTAATTTATCTGAGAATTAGCTGTGTGCCAAAGTGCATGGTCAGAAAAACTGAACTATATGAGTAAGTAAAACTTGAATTGATAAAGATGTAAGATTATTTAGAAATGTAGGTTAATCGTGTGACACAGAAAACTGTATCTTACTCTGTAAACTTTTCTATGAAATGCTAGTGAAATTGTAGCTAGATAGGAAGCTAATGTTACACTGTACAAAACAGAAAGCTAAGTAGGCTATTCAAACAAAGCAGCTGTTCTCCGATAGCTGTTGTTGCTAACGAGCAACACACATGTATGGCTGCCTTTAATTAGATAACGTCACTGTACTTGTTAATAGAAGGGTTGGCTATCTAACAATATGACACTATCCAAACACAAACTCAGAATTGCGCCACATATCTGATCTTTACCCAAACTGAGGGGACCTCACTCACTGTAAATAGTTGGCTAGCAACATGGCCAAACTGAAATACCAGAAAAACACTGCTCTTGTGTTAGTAAAAGTTACATTTGTAATACAAAAAACAATATTGAAATTGATGTTAATTATGTTACACAGAAAGCACTCTCTTTAAACCTTATTATAAAACACTGTAAATTGTAGCTAGATAGGAAAGCTAACGCTACACTCCACAAAGACGGGGTTAGCTAATTACTAACTAGCTAGCAGGCTTGAGCAAAGCAGCTGTTGTCCGTTAGCTGTTAGCTGTTGTTGCTAACACGCCTGTAATGCTTGCTTAATATAGGTTTCATAGTGAGAATTAGCTCAGAAATAAGATGCGGTAATTAGCACAAAAAACCTTTTTCACATTCACCTGCGTCTCTGGGCTAATTACATCTAACAGAATTAGAATTGCGTGTGCTTTGAACCTGAAAATAATGAATGTCATTCGCTCTATAGGGTTGGTAATACAGGAATTCCAGGTGTTTGGCTTTTCCACACTGGGAACAGTTACTCTTTCGACAACATTGTTCCTGCATCCATCGGTGGCCTCCTTGTTACCCCACCAGTTCGAGGACACGGCCCCTCCCTGGTAATCTAGTTTTTCTACTTAAATCATTTTATTTAACTTCAAGAGGTGTTTGCAGAAAACTCCTCTGACCCCTCCATGGTTTCTGCTTCTAGGACACCACCACAGCCGAGTATGGTGAGTTTGAGGAATACTCTGACAACACTTTCGACCCTGATAACCAGGAAGAAGAAGAGGATTACCCTCTGACAGGCGGGGACCCTGAATTCCAGACAGCCCCTGCTGGCGGTGACCACTCAGAGTCCCTTCAACCAGCAAGTCCTGATGCTCCCTCGTCCCCTTCGGAGGATACTCGTCATCAGGTGGTGTACGGCAGCGAAGATGTGCCATTGATCTCTGAACCCAGGTACAACTCAGAGTCAGCAGAGAGGCAGTATGCTCCCCCTAATCCTCCAGAAAGAGCACCAGAGGGCGGTGGCCAGCACACTCAGGAACAGCAACCACAGGTAACACTAAAACATTCCTGCACATGAAATGAAATGTCCAACTGGCAAACATTTTAAGATGGACCAAGTTTGAATGTAGTTTTTATGCAAAATACAAACATATACCAAGCCAATAGACCAAAAGAATAACAAGAGTTCCTGATATTGTTCATGCAGACAGCAGCACTTAGTGGCAAACTATTCCAATCCTGACAAAATATTTCTTATTGTACCGGATATATGAAAAATAAGAGGAATTTAAACTGGCAGCGCTGTCAGTAGTGTCAGAGTTTTGTAAGTTGCTTTTTGTAAATTATGTGGTCACGAGTGGAACGCTCTTTTGGAGACAGCATGGTGGTGTCAACACAACGCTGGCAAAACTGCAATCATTATACCCTACATACTGTACACAAAATGTAAAGTATGCGCTGATCATAGCTGTCTGGTTTGAAGCATCTGGAGAGAGTTAAAACGTATGACAAACAATAAAAACATATTTTCAGTTAAACATAGCCTTCTCCCCCTGTAGGTTCCCCTCGAGGTGGTGGACGTCTACCCCCCTCACAGGAATGAACCACCTCTTTCCCCTGGAGGTCACGTGGTCAGCGTGGACGAAGACGATGTTGATTTTGACACAGGAGGTAGGCGATGAATATGAATGAATATGAATATAAATGAAGTTGTCTGCTTAAGTTATTTGAGAAACAGGGGGGTAGCGTTACCTTGCCATCTGCACCCGGAGCTGCTCAGCAGCTGGCAGTACAATACTGCCGTTGTGCCGGGCAGCTCCCAGGTATGTGTGTGTGTGTGTGTGTCTGTGTGTGGGTGTGTCAAACGCTCCCTCACCTGCAACAACTCTCACAGGCTTTTGCCGTAAACAAGAATGTGTTCTCAGGCAACTTGCCTGGTTACATAAGGGTCTAAAGCCCGTCTTATTAAGTAATTTCACTTAGTTTGGAGTGATGTAATACATTTTTTTCTTAGGAAATGCAAGAATTATTTTGGGGAATTTGGCCAATCCCTTATTTAGTATTTAAAACTGTTCTCATATCTTGTTTCAAACAAATTGTGTGCACTCCATTAATCAATAATCTTTCCTGGTTTATTTTAAGAATGAATAAACCAGCCAAAACTATGGTTCTTTCAAAGGAGTGGTTGTGTGACATTTAAGAAATATCTAAACATTAAGAAAATCAATTCAATACACGCATCTACATTTTCTCAATGCTGCCATGGGTTCGATGTTCATATAACTCAGTCAGGGCTTAAAAACCGTTGTAATATTTGGGTTTCCCGCCACAGCATTGGCACGTCTGTGTGTTTATGTTTGGAAAACACAGTGATTTGTCTCCTGTGTGTGTGTTTGTGTGTGTGTGTGTGTGTGTGTGTGTGTGTGTGTGTGTGTGTGTGTGCGTGCGGTTCCTGAAAAAATATCCTGTCATCCTGTGTCCATCTGAATGTGTGTGTGTGTGTGTCCCAGTAGGATGATAGAATGCTGCATTCTGATCCCAAATCAGCCATTTATCAAAAAGACAAATAGAGACATAAACAAGGAGAGAGAGAGACTTGGTAGTTATAGTTCCATTTGGTGGTAAATCCAGTGAGAGACACTACAAGGTTTAGAAATCTTTTAGGTTTTAGCCGCTTTACTATTTTAGCTCTGCCTTCACACAAATTACTTCATATTTACATTTCAATATTTAGTCCCGTCTGAGCCTTCATAGATTCAGCGGTCTGAGAAATGTCGGTGTAATTCGTACTTCATGTCTGCTCAGCAACGCTGACTATCAAGTTATTTTTCTGTTTATTCCAAATAAATGAAAAACAAACGCATCGCTTCCTGTGTGTCAGACAGTGTTTAGAGCAGCACATGTAAACACTTACAAGTACATATACTGTAGAAATACATTGCTTTATTTAGAGTTTATACCAATGCATTTCAGGTTGCAGTCACACTACGTTTTCAATAAACAATCTTGTTATACGTTTAAAAATAATTTCCGTCCAGACTATCGTGCCTGAAAATGCTTATCTCATGACCATTCGAATAACCTGGGCATGTGCGTGCTGGAGTAAACAGGTATCAGATTGTCTATGCGGCTGCTGGTTGCTTAGTTGTTAACATTTCGGGGTCAGAGTAGGCAGAAGTGTCCATGTGAGGGAAGAAAAACTGTAGGCGTTGTGGAGAAGTTGCCATAAACTATGCGTGAAAGAAGCAAGAGTTATGCATTTTAAAATGAAAACGTATTGGTGTGGATGTATACAGCCTTAGATGCCTTTGGGAGTTCATGTAGCATGTTCATGTGTGAGCGTGTGTGTGTGTTTGTATGTGTGTGAGTGAGTGAGTGGATTAGTGGGTGTGGGAGACAGGACTGCAACAGCTGGTTTCTGTCCAAGTAGTGCCTCACCATGTGTGTGTGTGTGTGTGTGTGTGTATACCTTCCTCTTTCTCCTTCTTTGCCCATCTGTACTTGTATGGAAACAACCTTAAATGTTCCGCCTCCATTTAAACATTCAGTCTCTGTGACGTAAATACTGAAAACAGAAGAAATGTATCTTCCCGGCGTTCAAGCGAAGCTCACCAACAGTACTGGTGGTCTGCATGTACATCTTCCTCTGTTTTGTCCTGTTGCCATTTCCCCTAGGATCTTGGATAGGAGACTGTAGGATATTAATTATATATTATTGTATACGTATATGTATGACTTATTTATTATTACTCATTATCTCTCTCTCTCTCTCTCAGTGATTCAGTACACTACAGAGAATAAGGAAACATGTGCCAGGTATGTGAAGACTAGAGAGCATGATATATACCTGCTGCTGGTGTATCTAACTATGTGTAGTGGTTGTTGTACTGACAGCGGTGGGATTGAATTGTGGGTGACGTAGGCAAAGAAGAGGAATGTGTGCAATTAAAAAGACAATATCTCTGGTTCTGCTGCATTGGACCTTAAAGCATTAAACGTGTTATTCTTTGCTCTCTCTTCTCTAGATTTCAACAGCAGTGCTCCCAGAATGCATTTTGCTCCGACTACGCCACAGGGTTCTGCTGTCACTGCCGGCCTGGCTTCTATGGCAATGGACGCCACTGTCTACCCGAGGGTTAGAGCGCCACCGTTGACCCACAGAGATGCATTAATCTTATATTTAAATGTAGTAGCTTTATCTTTTGTGTTGTTGTGTTTTTATTTTGCTCCTTCAGGTGCTCCACAGCGAGTTAGCGGTAAGGTGAGCGGAACAGTGACCGTGGGTTCGACTTCAGTGAAATTGAACAACATTGATCTTCACGCCTACATCGTGGTAGGCGATGGCAGAGCGTACACTGCCATCAGCGAGGTAGGAGTTTGAAAAGGAATCTAACTTCTATGAAAATGTGAATTCTCCCCTTCTCGTCCACATTTAAGTATCTGGTTTCTCTGAATTTGCCCTTTTGTAAGCCTTGTGTTGATTGGTCAGGTACCCGAGCCAGTGGGCTGGGCTCTGATGCCACTCGCACCAATAGGAGAGCTGTTTGGATGGCTGTTTGCTCTGGAGCTGCCCAATAGCCAAGCGGGATTCAAAATCACAGGTAAACCATGTGTGTTTATGTCGCTCATACGTCTTGACTCTTGAGCACATTGATAGAGAGATGAGGAAACTCCTCTAGTGTGTGTGTGTGTGTGTGTGTGTGTGTGTGTGTGTGTGTGTGTGTGTGTGTGTGTGTCTTTTTGGCCTCCCAGCCAGCTGTATCGTCTCCAGGGATGGGATGTGATATCAGGCTTCCCCCTCCCCTCTCTAATAGGAAACAGCTGTATATATGTGTGTGTGTGTGTGTGTGTGTGTGTGTGTGTGTGTGTGTGTGTGTGTGTGTGTGTGTGCATGCATGTGTGTTCTGCACAGATACAACCATTGCAGACATTTCACGTTTTTATGATATACAACTGCTGCACCGGCGGTGTGTGAATATAATCCATAAATAGGCAAACAGAAGAAGAAGAATTGATCGCTCGATTGACTTATTGCATCACCAGGTGCTGAGTTCACTCGTCGTGCAGAGGTGATCTTCTACCCCGGCAACCAGCGCCTGTCAATCATCCAGACGGGCAGCGGCCTCGACGACCACAATCACCTCACTGTGGACACCGTAGTCAATGGCAACGTGCCCTTCCTGCCCCCTGGAGTGGAGGTTACCATGGATCCCTTCAAGGAGACCTACCAGTACTACCCATCCGGTAACCATACCAACCACAAAAGACGAATTCTGTGCAATGTTTTCATGCCTCTGTGCCCTAAAAAACCTTTTCTACTTCTTTTATTCCCCAGTCGCCACCTCCACCTCCGTGAGGGAGTACTCGGTGGTTTCACCCGAGCGCGGCGCCGAGTCCTTCTCCTTCCAGATGAAGCAGAACATCACCTACCGCGACTGTCGACACGACAACCGCGGTGCCGTCCCGGAGACGCTGCAGATCACCATGGAGAGGGTGTTTGTGATGTACGTCAAGGAGGAGCGGATCCTGAGATACGCCATCACCAACAAGATCAGCCCAGTCGGAGGTGAGTCCAACTGGGATCAGATGGAAACACCGCCTGCAGATATGAATTAGGTTGAATGAAACACAGATTTAGTTCCACACAAGTATCCTCCTCTTTCTGCTCTTCTTAACATTAAGGGCGTCTCACAAACAATACTATCCACATTGTCAACACAGCTTTGTGTACGAGGTCCAGCATCTCTCGTGACCAGTCAGAGGTCTGCAGTGTTTTAAGTTCACCTTCTAGTATCGCCTCATCTCACTTGGAACCTCGACTAGGTGGTACCAGATTGGGTAATATCTACAGCTTTTGCTAATGGAAAACCAAAAAAAAGAGTGAGTAGTGTGCTTCCATCATGTGGAAGACACTGTCCCGCTGATAACATTGGCTCATTATCCGGGGAAGCGAGTGTCTGAGTGATTCCATTCCAGACCATCACTGTCAGTGTTTAAGTAGGGGAACGCACTCGAGGCGTCAAACATGGGGTTTTCTTGTTGCGGAGCCACAACGAGCGACCAGACCACCTAGTAATTGAAACCACAGCCAAACCCACGCTGCAGAGTTGGACAGAGCTCAGCTTCAAACACACATGCTGCGAGCCGAAGGGATAATTATACGCTGAAACATTGGAAAACAATGTTCAAAAGTCTGTGTTACCTCTGCTGGTTCTGTTGTGCACGAAAGGCTGCAGACTTTAAGCATCACTGTAACCACGATTTGCATCAAAGCAGACTTTGAATATGTGACTAGTTTGGTTTGGTCATTCAGACCGGCATGTGCGACCGAAAGTGTTGACAGCGTTCTGCAGACTAAGCTGGTCGAGCCATTAAAGCTGAATGGAGGCCAGCGGGAAGCACGAGGCCAAATACATAAAATATTGTGGAGAGAAGAATGTCCACTTCATTGTGGGATTCGGTTTCCGAAAGTATTTGTGGGACCCGAACACAAAACCAAAACCACAAAACTTTGTATTCTGACCAGATTGGTTTGTCTCTGTGGAGGCAAACAATGGCCCTAAGTATTCAAAACCTATAGGGAGATGAATACTTTGGGGTCAGGATTTTTGGGGCTGATTGGTGGAAGCAGTATCGGCTGGTACCGATCACATTTATCGCGTGGCGGTTATTGTTATTACTGTTATTAGCCATGCGTAGAATTTATGTGCTGTTCTGATTGATTTTCTTCAGATAGCAGCAGGAAAAAACATGGAAAAGTGTATAGAAGTACAACACGTGTCACGTTCTGTCAACACACAGCGGTCACGTTTTTTTGTTTTTGCCCACGCTACCTGATGAAAAGCACACAGAGACAAGAGAATGATGGAGATGAAAAGGAAGAGATGGGAAGAAAGAGAGATTTTTTTTTTTTTTACCAGTTTTTGAATCCAGGCCAAGTTTCTGTCATTGAAACGTCAACACGTTGATTAAAAAGGTTGTGATGACACGTCTCACACGTGCACATGCACACGCACCGATACATCCAGAGCACAGCTGGAAGAGCTTTCGGGGATCAGGGGTTTTGTAAACATGGGTTAAGTGGTGTGTGTGTGTGAGAGTGAGGGAGAGAAAGAGCATGTGTGAGTGTTCAAGGGTCTTACACGTTCTGGGAAATAATATCCCAGCCAATGACAGATTTTCTATCGGGGGGAGGGGTTGCCGGGCAGAATAGCTGCCCACTGATGTCATGAGAATCCAAGATTGCAAACGACCTTAAGACACAGGACTGAGAGAGAGAGAACAGATCTACCTGACTTGAGTATGTGTTCTCAACATCTTTGTGAACAGTGTGATTTAACTTTCTTATATGAATGGAGGGGGGTTGGATTATTTCTAGATGAAACCTCAGAGGCAGCAGCACATGGAGATTAGTATTTGTTATAAACACTGGTGTGGGACTTTTTTAAATGGGTTTCAGTCAATGATGTGATTGAGTAGAAATATAATTAGTGGAAATTGAATTGTTAGCTAACAGAAACGTGCTGGTTTCAGGACCCACCAGGAACCCCTATCCTCGAAGCACGTGATCCCCTCAGAATATTCAACATTCCCCATCAATCTTTTCTGCGGTTGGCGCAGTACCGCTGTAGCAAAGAGTCAGGACAACGGAAAGCGGGCGACACTCGTTCGATACCCGTCGAGAAGCCAGGGCGGCAGCACAGTGGACCGGGTTAAATTCTTGAGAAAACCCACGGCCATGAAAGCTTTTCACCCGCTTATTGTTAATTTAATATTATTCTATTCTATTTTTTGTATATATTGTGCATTTTTATAATTATTGCTTTACTTGTATGTATATACAGTATGCTGCCATAAGGAAACAATCAGTCTATCTACTGAATCCATCTCATGCTAACACACAACGAACCCGTCTATACAGTCAGTAGAGGTGGTGGTCCACCAGGAGGGCCGGCCCGCCTCTCCATACAGCTCGGGGAAAACCACTTATCCACTTTCCAACTTATCTTGAGACTTTCGCAACGTGTGCAAAGCCGCACCAGTGGCTTCTTTCACCCCGTCGTTGACGAAACCTTGAATCTCCATGGAGATAAGCCCCTCCTCCTCCACCGACGCTCCGACTTGCGAGTGGCAGAAATACACGCAAGCTGATACTGCTGTTACCGAGAGAGGCAGGGCGACAACTCACTTCTGGTGTGAACAAACCATTGAAGCTACACACACCGCTGTTAAACCTGTGTGTGTGTGTGTGTGTGTGTTTGTGCGTGAAAAAGCAACAGGTGGGAAACTGCAAGTCGTTGCTTTGATGGTGTGTAGTGTGTTCTCCACCCCTCTCTCCCACTTGCCTTCTCTCTCTCTCTCTCTAACTCTCTAATTATCCCTCCGTTTTTTTCTCCCATCCATGTGTATCTCGCCCTCTCATCTGTGCATTCAGGACTTTGAAGAGTCCCTCTCTGTCTCTCTCTCTGTCTCTCTCTCTCTCTCTCTCTCTCTCTCTCTCTCTCTCTCTCTCTCTCTCTCTCTCTCTCTCTCTCTCTCTCCCTCAGATAATGAGCCAGAATTGGCCTCTGGGCTGAGGAGATGGAAGCAAGCTGTGGCTTACGTCTGTGTGTCTGATTTAGTTTAGGTGTATGTGTGTGTGTGTTGTTGTTGTTTATATGCCCTCGATGGTAAAGAAAAAGTCCATCCGAAAGCACTTAAACATCATTAAAACAGATATTAGTCTTTCGGGTGGTTTGCTTTTCTTATTCCTGTGGATAGCTGCGCGTATGTAAACCCTAACGACCAACTGGACTCCAAACCTCTCACGGCATTTTCCCCAACATGAAGTAAAACAGACGTTACAAATCACTTCCTCAAAATGTAAAGCAGCTGCCATATTTGGAATAATATTTAGATGTCAACAAAGTCATCCATCAGAAGGGCTGCATTTATTTTTATCCAACGGCAACTGCGACCGCACTTTTTATTTGTTTTGTTCATTACATTTTTAGAGCATTATTTAAACCTCGACACCAAATCCACAACCAAGCCAGTTTATAGAGAAAGGCCTTAACGCCGCCAGGATTCGGGGGTCGCTTCCCACCGGCACACCCTGCAACCTTTTAAAGCAGAGTAGCCGCGTGCGTCACTTAATTCTACGCATATTTCATGGGTTATTTTCCGATGGTGTCCCAGGGTTTTTCTGTACTCTCCCGCTTGCCTTTCCTGAATCTCCAGAAATGAGTCTGAAGGCCGCTGTTTAAACCCTGAACTCATCCCCTTGTCTGTGTGCGTCTAACATCGGAGGAAAGCGTCACATGAGAAGACGCGCTGAGTGAGTTGACATGTGCGTTTGGTTAGGCTCTGCAATCACTGGACTTTAACCGCCGAATAATCTGGATCTCAGTTCATCTCAATTCAGGACGCTTGGAGTTATTTTGCAGAGCCTGTGCAGAAGATCGCTCTTGTCATGTGTCTCCGGATGTGATGCTGTTACTGTCCGTCTCTTTCAGCTGTTGTTTGGATCTGTGCTGCTAAATCCTCTTTACTCTGGTTTTACAGAGATATAACAGTTCCACTCTCAGTACAAGTAATATATTTTAAAAGGTGTCTCTGTTACATTTGCTAAATTACTGCACTTCAGCTATTTATAGTTTCTGCTTCTTTATTTTCCACTCTGCTCTATACATTTAGTCAATGAACCTCGTTTATAAATATCCAGAGCGCCTCATACGCCCTCAAAGCTGCCAGCTGCACTTTTTACTTGTTGTATTTTTGGATTCAGAGGTAATGTTCATTTTATTTATAGTATTTTTCTTTTATTTCTCTTACTCCAAAGCAAATTCCCTGTGTGTAAAACCTACACAATAACACCGAAAAGCATATGTGCTACTGTGTTTTTTTCCCATCTAGACAATCAATCAATCAATCCAATCTGTGTCTCCTCCTCTGTGTAGCCCAGCCCACGGAGCCGGAGCTGGTCAACCCCTGCTACTCCGGGAACCACGACTGCGACACCACGGCCCAGTGTATCCCACAGGAGGGCCAGCTCTTCCAGTGTCAGTGTGCGACTGGTTACAGAGGGGACGGACGCAATTGTTACGGTAAAGTGTCCGCACTTTATATGACCGTGCACAGTACTGTCTCTCTCCATTACACAAACACATGCAGACAGAGTTACAGGCGGTTCAAGGCAGAGGGTCCGTGTTCCATCAACATCCGCCCGTCTAGCGTGGAGGGGTCCGACACCGGCTGGATGGAGGGAATCATCTGTGCTTCTCTTGTCTTCCCGCTCAGCCTTACCCATGATCAGGCTTAAACGTCTCTCTCTCTGGTCACATAATCTGTGTGTGGTTTTGTCTTGTTTATTGCACAACACGCTTAAGAATGCAGCCAAGAATTCAGGAGTGGGGAACACACTTGTTATAGTAACACAACAGCACCAGTAATGTTTACAGCTTTTACACACACACACTTGCAGCTCGCTAGATGTCGAGGCATTCCTGGTTTGCAGGCACACGAGTTCATAGAAGAACTGTCTCCCCTTTCTCTGCCTGTCTCACTGCAGACGTAGACGAGTGTGCGGAGAGCTTGAGCTCATGTGGCGCTCACGCTCAGTGCGTGAATCTGCCCGGTAGCCACCGCTGCCAGTGCCAAGGCGGCTATGAGTTTGGCTTCGACGGGCGTACCTGTGTTGGTGAGTTGCAATGAAAGCCCTTTAAAGAGTTATTTTTGTATATATTTACAATTGCTACTTAATAAAGCAAAATACTAATTAGAAAAATCTACATTTTTGTTGCTTGAATTGCATTATTCCTCCAAAATTAAATCAATATGCCATATTGCACTCTGGGTTTTAAAGAAAACATTTTCCGAATGCAAAAACAAATAAATAAAGAAAAACATTCTGATTACTTTAAAAAAACGTAGTCTACATACGTCTTATTAGCTACAACTATAAAGGTACTATGATTTTGTTCTGCTTCTTTATTTTGTACTGAAGTGTTTAAGGCTTCAGTGTACTGAAGCCTTAAACACTTAACACACACTGGTTTACTTTCCGCTGCAGCTGTATTTGGTCTGGTACGACCGGTAGCTAATGTTGGCTCACTTTAGAGGCTGTGTAACTGACATTGCAGTCGCTGATTTGATTACTTTCTAATGCAATAAAATGTCTTCTTGATAGCGGGGCTGAAGAAAATCAGTCTGGAATCTGTTGCAACTTTCCACCCAATAGTTGTTATATTTCTGTGTGGAGCAAAGTGGTGGAACAAGCGACCGCCTCTAAAGTGCTGCAGCTAGCGTGTCTCAAAATGAACAGGGAAAAGATGTATACTAGCCGGATATTTAGATGTAAGCACAGGTGTTTTATTAATTCCCAGTAAGACCACTGTTGAAAGTTTTACTTTCAAGTTCAGTCAGCAGGCTCACCTGTGTTTTTGTGCGTGCTGAAATTGTTTCAACACCTGTTAATTATTCTCTAGAACTCCTGACAAGCCCTTTGTAGTGGTTAGTCTCTGAGCTGAGCTCCATGACGCACTATCATTTGACTGAAAAACGACATCAACAAAGAAATCAACTGGCCACTAAACATAAAGGCCTGACTTCAGACAAACGTCATCTCAGACCACTAAACATGCTCCTTTCTGCTGGATCGATGCGTCCTCCTGCATGCACTGTAATTGTGATAAACGTGACGCTCTTCATGTGCAACCAACCATTTCATTCTTCCGTCTCCATCATTGTCCGCTGCATATGTCGGCCACATACAAGATGTTTCGGAGCATGCGGCGCCGCATGTTCCAAAACTAGCGGAGCAACCTGGACGGGATCCACATATTTGTTCGAGCGCAGGCACACCATGTCTTCCACAGCAGCAGCGCACAGCTGCAAAAGCGAGGAAACGCAGCGAGAGGGGAGGATGGGTGACAAATGTGAGAACAAGGGGTGGGAATGAGAGGCCTAATGTGAGAAAGAGGGGGTGAGATTAGACAGCGAAAGTGAGAGACAAATGGAGCAATGACACAATGTGTGTTTGGCTTTGGAATGTGTGGAGGAGAGAGGTCTGAGCGTGTGTGTGTGTGTGTGTGTGTGTGTGTCCTCCTTTCAACCATCAGTGTGAACTTTTGATGAACTTCCTTCAAGCCCTCCCTACCTCCCTGCTGGACAGATACTTTACACAAGGCTTGGAAAAGATCCAAATACTGATAAGATACCACTGAACTGAATTATTTCTAGATCTAGATCGGTATAGAATTGTGGAGTTCGCCAAATGTATTACTAAACTCCAATTTGTAGGTTATGTTTTTACATTTGTGGTTGTTGCATATTTGTCTTAGATGTAGATGAATGCAGCTCCTCTCCATGTCACATCAGTGCCACATGTATCAATGCTCTGAGTTCCTTCCATTGCCAGTGCCAGCCTGGGTTTTATGGCGATGGTTTCTACTGTTCCCAGCAGGAAGGTCAGTGAAATGGCCACTATAGTAGTGATGCATGGTTACGACGAATAGCATTTTCAATACGACAGAAAGCTTTGCTTTGATGTTTTTGAATTCTGAATTTTTTTATTAATTAATATTACAGGAGAAATGTACGACAGATATAAATATATAATATATGCAAAGCCTCATCAGGACGCATCATAGCATTGTATTGATGTTTGCAAAAAGATCTGCTTTAAAGTTATAATTTTCACTATCATATTTTTATAAAGTTTTGTACAGTTTGAGATCATTATTGTCCGTAACTCCAGTGTTCATTTTTTTTCAGTTACTTTTATTTCAGTTCAATATGATTAATTTATTTTCTCGTATTTTCTCATTTATTTATTAAAACGTTGTTGATATAGTGATAGAAACCTGTTAGAAGTTACACTTTGTTTGATAGGAACATAAACAAATATAGAAATATGTATGCAATATGGAAATAACTGATACATTTTCTCTATGATTAACTATACGTATCCAATTTAAACTAACTACAAAGATAAGATGTTGGAGGAAGTGAGAAACAACAGTAATATATATATATATTTATTATTTGTCTCTACAGGACAGACCGTTCGGCCAAGGAGCCAGTGCGAGCAGCACAGAGACAGCCTGCAGAGCGGGGCGGAACAAGGCGCTCGACCGAGTCTCGGAGCCTTCGTTCCTCAGTGCGACTCTGACGGACGCTACCGACCACTGCAGGTGACGGAGAGAATGAGAAAGTGCATGACCGAATGATGACTTGAGTGAAGTACTGATTTGGAAACATTCGATGATTCATTTCAGTGCCACGGCTCCACTGGACATTGTTGGTGTGTGGACGTTAGGGGGCAGGAGAGAACAGCAACCAGGACGCCACCTGGTACCCCGCCCAAAGACTGCGACAGACCAGGTGAGACATACAAAAACACACCTACAGTTACATCAAGTGAAGCTGGAGAATTACATTACATTTCATTTAGCTGACGCTTTTATCCAAAGCGACTTACATGATATACAGTATACAGTAGACCGTAGACACAGCAACGGTGAGCAATTAGGGTTAAGTGTCTTGCTCAAGGACACAACGACATGGACTAGCAGAGCCTGGGATCGAACCACTGACCCTCTGATTGAAAGACAGACTTGCTAACCACTGAGCCACAGTCGCCCCCACTAATTACATTAGTATATTAATTATTTGTTCTGCTTTGTTCATCTTTATCCCTCCAGACGAGCCAGAGCGTCCTAAAACTCACTGTGAGCACCACAGAGACGGTGTGCAGACCACCAGTCCAGAGGGATATCCTGTTGTTGGAGCCTACGTACCTCAGTGTGATGACAACGGACAGTACGCTGCTACACAGGTTTGTCATAAATGAAGTGTCTGAAAAGACTCTTTATCACCTCCAACTTAAAGGAGGTTAACTTAATATCATACTGATAGAATATGGCATGTTATTGATGTTATTGCTGTTATTATTTACTGCAGTGTCACGGCTCCACTGGACATTGTTGGTGTGTGGACGGTAACGGACAGGAGAGAGCAGGAACAAGAACACCACCTGGTACAACACATACAGACTGCAGCAAACCAGGTGAGGAACATACATTCTTCTGGGTCCATTTAAAAATGAAGATCGATGAAATCAATTGGGTCAGATTGTTCTACACAAAGACACAAATATAATTTTACTTAGTTACAAGGGTATAAAGTTAGGGAACTTGTGAGTGATGTAAAAGAAAGGTAAACATCTAAACAGTAGAGATATTTTAGCTTTTAGTCCCGAGTGCAGGTCAAGCTCCAAACACATTGGGCCCTGCGTTTCCCATCAGGTAACTTTCCGTAGACCCTCTCTCATTTCTTTCAACCTTCTTTCTTTCAGTCTGTCATTTAAGACTTTCGGTGATGAATTTGTTGTCTCCTCGTCCCAATGATGAGATAAGCCGGATGACATCCCTATGACATCATCAGGGGTATTTCCTCAGACTTGACAGAGCTCTACACACGCTGAACTGGATTACCCATAACCAGTGGGCCGGTGGAGGAGGGCCACATTAAAAACCAATAAGGCAAAGAATAATTTAAAACATTAGCTGCTGATCTAAATATTGATCCACTTTTGTCCATTTTGCTCTTGTATCACAATAAATGCTCACATATGCAGATGACACCATCCTGGTGTGCATCATCTCCAGCAAGGAGAGGAAAAGATAAAACTTAACTTCCAAACCAAGCTTAGGCTTAGAAAGTGGCCGGTACACCACTTTCCATTTTTGTAATGCTAATTATTGAATGAAAAAAACTGCCTTGAAGCTTATTATATAAGTGGGATTTGATGGGGTTACAAGGTTTGTAAAAAAATGACCACACAACAGCGCATTCTTTTTATATTTGTTTTTATTTCCTTCACAGGTGAACCAGAGCGTCCTAAAACTCACTGTGAGCACCACAGAGACGGTGTGCAAACCACTGACAGGGAGGGATATCCTGTTGTTGGAGCCTACGTACCTCAGTGTGATGACAACGGACAGTACAGATCATTACAAGTCAGTGTTTGTAATTGGTTTAATACATGAAATATTATTTTCAAATCAGTCATTTAACTGCAATTTCTAAACTTAAAATACGTGACTTAATTACGGTTACTGGTATGGTTATTTCAGTGTCACGGCTCCACTGGCCATTGTTGGTGTGTGGACGTTAGGGGGCAGGAGAGAGCCGGAACCAGGACTCCACCTGGTACACCACCTAAAGACTGCGACAGACCAGGTGAGATTTCGGCAGCCTGTGATCAGATCAATCTCAACAGACGTAGTAGTATTATCTTCTAGTTGTTGTAACAATTTAAGATTCATCATGTAAACAAATGTTATGCTGTCCTCCTCAGACGAACCAGAGCGTCCTAAAACTCACTGTGAGCACCACAGAGACCGTGTGCACAGCAGCGGTCCAGAGGGACATCCTGTTGGAGCCTACGTTCCTCAGTGTGATGCAGGAGGACAATACACGCCACTGCAGGTCAGCACCTCACGAGTGCTCAGCTAATTGTCGGACATATGAACAGATTTTTTTATTTCATTTGATACAACAAATTATGTGTATATATTTCAGTGTCACGGTTCCACTGGACATTGCTGGTGTGTGGATGGTAGGGGACAAGAGAGGGCCGGGACCAGGACCCCACCTGGTGCACCACCAACAGACTGTGACAAGCCAGGTGAGAAGCAAAAATAGACATGAATAGACAGACCTCTCCCTGGATTCAGCTTCCTGTGAGTGCTTCCAACTGTTTTGCCCTCGGCAGTAACAGCACCAGCGTCAGCAGGTGTATTATGTCATGGCTCTCCAAGGCTTTCTTGCTAAACATTAACCTGTGAACCCTCTAATTCCTCAACTCAATGACAAGTCAAGCAGACAGCATGTTCATGTGAGTGTGTGTCTAACCTTGTAAGTGGTGCACTACTGAGGTCATTGGGTCACAGCCTTGGAATGCCTGGAAAAACAGGTGACATCACTGCCAGACTGTGTGTGTGCTGGGAAGTGGAGCATAAAGGAAAAATGATGATGAAGCTAAACAAATATGAGAAACAAGGACATTTCATTTTTATATTGCTGCAAAAATTAACTGCAACTTTGCTATTTTGTCTTATATTAACTCCAAGCTGACATGGATATGTGAACATGGATATGTGAATGTAAGGCTGAATGGATTTTATGACCTTAAACCCCTTTTAACTAGGAGTAAGAAAATAAACACTACCCCAGTCATTCTTTTAAAATGTGCCTTTTAAAAAAGTACATTTGTAGGTCTTTACACAAACACAGCCCTGTTTACACAATCAGCATTAACCTAAAGTAGTAATTCTAATGCAAAACTATAAAAAAGGATTATTAGTAGCGAATGTGTTAAAACATGTATATTCGATCAGATTTGTAGTATTAATTGACATGTATGTTTTATGTTCAATTTGTTGTTGGAATGAATGACTAACGACAGTATGCACTACATATCTACATAATAGCTCGTAGTTATGTAAATACAAATGGTTTATATTAGACATATATACATATATATATTCTTGTATATATAAACATTATAAACATTAAAGATGGAAAAATAACTTTTTACAGCATAAGGAAACTTTAATTACTTTTATTTTTTGTCTAGTGTTAATCTATGTATTTGACTGCCTATCCTCCCATTTTGGAATGACAGGAGGGTTCTCCTATTGAACACACTCTAAAAGAATATGCATATGATCCCTGCTGCTGTTCATCTTTATCCCTCCAGACGAGCCAGAGCGTCCTAAAACTCACTGTGAGCACCACAGAGACGGTGTGCACAGCAGCAGTCCAGAGGGACATCCTGTTGGCGCCTATGTTCCTCAGTGTGATGATAACGGACAGTACGCTGCTTTGCAGGTCAGCATCTGGTGACAGATTAATCGTTTTATTCATGTGTTCATCAATGTCATGCAACTTTGAGTATTGTGGAGAAACCCAAGCATCTGTTTGTTATCGATGGCTCCAGTGTCACGGCTCCACTGGACATTGTTGGTGTGTAGACGGTAGAGGACAGGAGAGAGCAGGAACCAGGACTCCACCTGGTACCCCACCCAAAGACTGTGACAATCCAGGTGAGGGAAAGGGTCTATTCTTTGAGTTCTTCAGACAGGTACACTGAAGTCGGTTACAGGAACATCATCATTCTTGTGAAAGGGTTTGTACTCTGTTGTGACTATTTATTTACTTTTATTTCATCTGATCTCCTCAGATGAGCCTGTGCGTCCCAGAACCTACTGTGAGCAGCACAGAGACAGTGTAGAGACCACCAGTCCAGAGGGGTATCCTCTATTAGGAGTGTTCGTACCTCAGTGTGACTCAAATGGAGAGTACACATCTCAACAGGTAAGACCTTTTAATGTAAAGAGACAAAATGCCTATGCTCTCTTATAAGGCTTATTATGTGTAATAATGGTTGGTTGTTATGGTGTATTTTAGTGTCATGGATCAACTGGACACTGCTGGTGTGTGGACGTTAGGGGACAGGAGAGAGCAGGAACCAGGACCCCATCTGGTACATCACCTGTGGATTGTGACAAACCAGGTGAGACCGATCATTTATGCTACACAAGGCTCGGTGGGGTGACTTTCATATGGATCTAAACTCTGAGGATGGATCACATCATTTCTGCAGCATTCTAGATGAGTTTTTGGGGATGACAAAAATACTTAAGAAGCCCATCCAAAGGGGCTTTGTACCCGCTTGTACAGGATATGAGGAGAGCTTGAACAAGCCTCCAAGCTGAGCTGTACAGTGCAGACCAACAGAACGACAAAATGGGCGTAATGAATGGCACGTGTTCGGGATCAATCAATTTGTCTGTTTCTTTACAACTTTGTTTTCCAGATGAACCAGAGCGTCCTCAAACTCACTGTGAGCACCACAGAGACAGAGCTCAGGCTACCAGTCAGGGGGGATATCCTATAGTTGGAGCTTATGTGCCCCAATGCAACCCTGATGGACAGTACCTACCACTGCAGGTTGGCATCATCAATGTTACTTTGAGTAACTTGAAACAAATGATAGACATAATACTTAATAATCTTTCATTGTTGTGACAGTGCCACAGCTCTAGTGGACATTGTTGGTGTGTGGACAGTAGGGGACAGGAGAGAACAGGAACCAGGACTCCACCCGGTACACAACCCAAAGACTGTGACAAGCCAGGTAGGCTCTCTCCTGCCAAAAGAACCGTGGGCTATACTGCATATGGTGTTCATGGTGGCTACAACAGGGTTGTTTTAACATTTTCCATTTTCCAGACGAACCAGAGCGTCCTAAAACCCACTGTGAGCACCACAGAGACGGTGTGCACAGCAGCAGTCCAGAGGGACATCCTGTTGGAGCCTACGTACCTCAGTGTGATGCAGGAGGACAATATCTACCTCGACAGGTGAAACTGGGAGTTCTGTGTGTTTTTGTTCTTCTTCTTATTAGAAGGGATAACATTGTTTTAAATTGTTATGTATTTCAGTGCCACGGTTCCACTGGACATTGTTGGTGTGTGGACGGTAGGGGACAGGAGAGAGCAGGAAGCAGGACTCCACCTGGGAGACCATCTGTAGACTGTGACAGACCAGGTGAGGCCGCTATCAGAGCTTTGAGTTTCAAAAATATTGGTCCAGCCAAGGATTTGGATCTGGAATTACAATTACAAGTTACAATTACAACTGAAAAAAACACATCACTTGATGCCCCCTCCCTCTCCCCCTCCTCTCTGTGGGACTGTGATCCTCTCTCGCCCTCTCACTCACACAGAGTACTGCACACAGAGGCCGTTCTATAAATTCACCTCTTGCTATAAATCCTATTTATGACCAACCCGAACATCTGAAGTGGCCACTTCGTGGTAAGATGAGCAGGCGGCTGTTGCCAGGTGACCAAAGCAAAACAAGACGGGCTGCCTGAGCAGCTGAGTGACGGAGCGGTGTTACCTCCACCCTCCAGAAACACAGACGCTTTATTAAAACTAAAAACATTTTCAGTTGCACTGATTCACAACTGGAAGCTGCTCATTATGACCACAGTGATTCAGGGACTCCTCATGTAACCCCGTAATTTGTGAATTTTAGTTCTTGAATTACATTTGAATCTTATTTAGAAGTTTACGTGATGCAGGCATGAAACGCTCACGTCAGTGTGCCCACATAAGTAATACAACAGGTTGCCAACTCAGTAAGTCAGCCTGAGGACTGAATTATCATTGATTTAGCGGACAGTCCACATGCTGTCCATTTCTGGGAAGGACGTCGGAGACACATGGACCACTAAACTCAGTTGGTCATGTGGTTGAACAGCAAATAGAAGTAAAACCAAGTGATTCATGAGACTGGATTGCAGCGTGTTGACCGGCGCTACAGTAACTGCTGCTGGAAAAACTCACAGAGACAGCAGGCTCATTGTTCAGTTGGCCTTCTTCTCTCTTGAGCCCTCTGATCTCTCCCTATCCTCTTCTCGCCCTCATTTCAGGTATTACCGATCTCCTTCTTAGTCTCAGCAGCTGCAGTCCGGCATCAGAAATGCACAGAGAGCGAGAGAGAGGCCAGAATAAACATTAGTGAAAGCCCAAAGTGGTTTCAGGTTTAGTTGTAAAGCTCGCCTATAAAGCGAGTTATTAAAGAGATTTTACAAGGTAAACAATATTGACGAAAGCAAGATGTGTGTGTGTGTGTGTGTGTGTGTGTCTCTTTAAACACAGGACCACCCCGCACCATTTGTCAAGCACTCCACATATCACTAATGTCAACTCCAGTTAGAGAACACCCTAACAATGGGATTAAATAATTATATGAATTACAACCGAATGGGATCGGCATTGTAATTGCACAAACCTGTGGTTTTATATTTAACTTTTTAAATATATAAACGCATTAACAGCGCCGGGTGTGTTTGATCCGTGTTTCCCCCTCAGTCCCTGTGGCTCCGACCCAGCACCCTGAGAGCGTGTGTGAGCGATGGAGGGCCAGCTTGATCGAGCACTACGGCGGCAAGCCGGAGGCACAACAGTACGTGCCGCAGTGCGAGTCGGACGGCCAGTTCAGGTACACGCCGCACACACTCACACACACAAACAGCAGCCGAGAGTCGTTTTTTTTTTATTGACAAATTACTCGAGAAAGCAAATTGTCTCTCAGTCCAGTCCAGTGCTACGGAGAGACCACTTACTGCTGGTGCGTGGACCAGGACGGACGGGAGGTCCCCGGCACCCGATCACATGACGTCGTCAAACCTGCGTGTGAGTGACTCTTCACCAGTACTGTGCCAGTTTGGTGCCACCAATCACGGCTGAAAGTGAATTCTGAACCCATCCCATCTTGTCCCAGGCCTTCCCTCAGCGGCCCCGCCCACCGTGCGCCCGTTGCCCCGCCCAGACGTGACCCCTCCGCCAAACGCTGACATCACGCTGCTGTACGCGCAGGGACAGAAAATAGGAGCGTTGCCGCTCAACGGGACCAGACTAGATCCAACCCGGTCCAAAACACTGCTGACCCTCCATGTAAGAGATGAATGGACACGTTGTGTCCCCCTTTAACAGCCGGTCTCTATGTTCTCATTAGTTCTCATGCACATACATGATTTCTGTGCTTGTTTCATTATTTAGAAAGATGTTTACGGTTGAAATCTTTTGACGCGATGAGGTCAATACCGGTGTGGCTGTAATTATGTGGACATATCTCATGTTTATGCTCATGTTCATGTGTGTGGCCAGGGTTCCATCGTTGTTGGTATCGCCTACGACTGCAAAGAGAACCAAGTCTATTGGACAGATTTGTCCGCCAGAACGATTAACAGGGCTTCAATTGTGGCTGGTGCCGAGCCAGAGATACTCGTTAACACAAGTAAGAACACACGCTGGCGCTTCTTAATGTGTGTGTGTGTGTGTGTGTTTGTATGTGTGTAAATTGTATCTCAAAACTCTATGTGGTCTCCCTGCTCCCATGTAGATCTGGTCAGTCCAGAGGGTCTGGCGGTGGATGTCAAACGCAGGTTGATGTTCTGGGTCGACTCGAACCCGGACATGATCGAAAGCGCCAACCTGGACGGCAGCGGGAGGAAGACGCTGTTCGGCACAGACCTGGTCAACCCTCGAGCCATCATCGTGGTCTCTTCTACCGGGTAAGGACCCTCAGTCCCTCTAACAGTCCTTGAGCTGTTCCCCAGAGCGTTTTGGTCTTTGTCGACTGAGGTTTCTTGAGGCCATTAGTTGTTTGACTGACGAGGACTTCTCTGGTAAACTGTTCTTTGGGCAGAAGGAGATGCTGCTGTGGTGGTTTTTCAGGAGAGGGCCAGATGGTTTTCAGCGAGTACAGTGCAGATTACAGTCAAAGTCATTTCGTAGGGAAGGATTCCTGTTGAGTCTGTTCGCCCAACATGATGTCATCAGCATGAGACAGGCGACCGCAGGACAATCGATGGGATCTGGGTGGAATGTGCTTTTAGTTACGCACTTCTGAAAACACATACACACACACACACACACACACACACACACAGGCAATGAGGCCAGCTCTCATCTGCTTTTCATCATCACAACTAATCGTATAATCAACAAGTATGCAGTGTATGTGTGTGTGTGTGTGTGTTAACGTGGTCGATTCAAATGATGAAACATAGCAGCAAAAGCACAAATCATCAAACCACAATTTTTGACAATTTAAAATAGTATATTTCTGACTGAATGCCAAGTCTGTCGGTGTGTGTGTGTGTGTGTGTGTGTGTGTGTGTGTGTGTATTTTACATACTTGCGTCTGTGTGTTCTGACAAAAAGCCAAGTCCTTAAGGTAATCACCGCTTCACACTTATGATTAAGCATGTGCTCTGTGATTTCTGAGCCTGCACATGTTGCCGTTTCACACACACACACAGAGACATAACCACACACACTGAAAAGTAAGCGCGCACACATTATAAAAGCATGTCCACGAATGTCTTCTACGCCAACATCTGCTCGCCTGTACCTTCATCAAATTAATTAACGTCCAGACTCATAAACACATGGTGTGTGTGTGTGTATGTGTGCGTGTGCGAGTTGATTACTCTTGTGGTGTGTATTACCTGTAGCTCCCAGCGGACTGCCCACATGCACACCATCATCTACAGACGAAAGGCAGCACGCCGTCATCAGCAGCCCCCACACACACACACACACACTCCGCCTGGAGCGCCGCTATCGTCCCCCTGAGCACACTTTTGAAATGTTGCAAACGATGAAATACGGTTTGATTCATGAAAATGAGGAAGCCGAACGTTTGCTCAAAAGGGAGGAATGTGTCAGCCAGTGTGGTCCATACTTCCTGATGAATACAGATGAGCCGGGGGTCAGAGGTCGCACGTTGCTCAAAGTAACCTGACCGTGACCTCATCAGCATCAGGCAGATGGTCCCTCGAGCCCTAACCCTTGTGCCTTTACATAGCCACCCACGTGTGTGTGTGTTTCCTCTTGTCTCAATATATTAGCCAGATTGCAGTGATGAGCTCCCAAAACACACCCATACGAGAAAGACACGCAGCTGCAAAAAATAGGTTAACTTGTCCGCTGGTCAGCACGATGCAAGCAACGCGCTCTATAACCCCTCCCCCTCTCCCCCCAACCCCGTTTGCCTCTCCGCAGGACTCTGTACTGGACGGATTGGAACCGAGAGGCTCCGAAGATCGAGAGTGCGTCGGTGGACGGGCAGAAGCGCAGGGTGGTGGTGTCTGAGGGCATCGGTTTGCCGAACGCTCTCACGTACGACTCTTCTTCTGGACAAGTCTGCTGGGCCGACGCAGGTACACACCGCTCACTTAACTTACTCCCTCAAAATCCAACCCCCCCCCCCAACTGCCACCTCATATGCATGTCTTTCTTTTCTCCAGGTACAAAGCGTTTGGAGTGCGTATCCCCGGACGGTTCGGGCCGAAGAGTGGTCCACCCCAGCCTCAACTACCCGTTCAGCATGGTCTACTACAGGAACCACTTCTATTACACTGACTGGAGGAGGTAGCCGCCTTTCTCCCCTCCCTGTTGTCTTAATGCTGATCACTGGTCGCTGTGGCGCCCCGCTGCCTGGCCCCGTCCTCAGTGTGTGTCCTTCTGTGTCTTGTAGGGACGGAGTGATCGTGGTGAACAAAGGAAGCAGCCAGATCACTGACGAGTACCTGCCCGACCAGCGCTCTCACCTGTACGGCATTGCCATAGCAACCACCCACTGTCTATCAGGTACATAGTGAAATGACTGGATCACACACACACACTATTGCTCTGTTCACATGTGTAATTAAAACTCTGTGTAACAACAACACACTCTGACACACACTCTGACTTCAAGGTGTACCAGCTCGTGCGCGGTGATGTCATCGCATCAGTCAACTCCCACCAGATGTCCCCTTAACCCCCGAAGGCTGCGTTCACGCCGAGACCGAACACATAGTTAACCCTATTCAGGGATGTGGTGTCTTTTGGAAACACCGCATTAATGAACTTCTTACACAAAAGCAGCACGCTAGTGTCTAAGAAAGGGACCGCAGCGATGTGCGAGTTTGAACTATTATACATTCATACAACATGCGTATAGATTCAGGGTTTTTCAGTGAGGGAGAAATAGATTTTTTATTTGAATCAGACAGAACTTTTGTCATGAGACGTGTCTGGATGCGGATACTGTCTAAATATAAAAAAACTACATGAATGACTAGTGGTCGGCTAAAGCCCACCTTTAAGTTTCATCGGCCCACGCCCACCAAGCAGTCATCACACAGCTGGCTCCCCGTGTGTGAAACAGACAGGAGAACAATGATTACACAGCTGCCTGCAACTCTCTACCTGTATTTTGCGCTTTGCGTCATGTTTGATGTGTCGACGTCCGCAGAAGCTTCGTATTAAAACCCCTTTAAAGTACAAAGTCGCCCCTTTAAACACAGGATGATCCCTAAAGTAGCACCTTGGCAGATGTCGCCGTTGTGGAGCGTAAAAGCCCGCTCACGGCAGCACACGGTCCGGTCAGAACGGCGAGCGTCAGCGCCTCCTCTCGTGAGGCCTCAACAGATAACTAGATAACAGCTTCAAAGACCCCGGCGCGCGCCGTAATTGTGGCCGTGATGACGGCTCTAAAACACTCTTGTTAGGGGGTTTGGGAGCCGGTCGTGAGAGGCTTAAAGGCTGTTATTGTTGAACACACACACACACACAGTCTTTACGGGGAGAGTCCTCAGTCACAGGTTGTTAAGTGCAGGGCTTTGTTCAGGACTGACGCTCTGTTTGTTCTGTCATTAGCAGCACTTAAGCTCCCATCCTGTCACATTTTGGATTCACACAGGAAGAATGAATCTGACCTGGAACTCCTCATTTCCAGCCGCAGCCGTAAACAAAAAGCAAAAAACTACTTCCCGTAGAGATGGAACGCTAAATTCAAGTGTCCTCTAAATGTCTGATTTTGTGCGTCTCAGGGAGCCACTGACGACAGACCGGCAGCTGCAGGTCCTTTGGTGCTAAAGTTCTGGGACGACCACCTTAAAAAAAGGGCCTTCTCCAGTGTCCCTCGGAAACAAAGAAAAAGGACTCAGCAAGCGCAAGATGGCTTCCTGTTGGCAGATCGACCTTCAGAGCAAATTTACAACCCCTCCACTCACCCTGACCCCAATTATCTCACCTTAAAGATATAACCCCCAAATAAATGTTTTGTAAATTTGTTTTATACCTCATTTTGTTTTTTTTCTACTGTATTTTTCTACGCCAGTTTTTTTGTTTTGTTTTTCTATTGATTTTAAGCTACAGAACAGTTTTTAAATGTATTGAGTGTCGGTTTTCTGCCAAAGAAGAATGAACTGAAGAGCTGTTGAAGCCAAAGATCTGTTTAGAAACATCTGGCCACATCTGCTCCTACATTCACTCTCATTGTTGTTTTGCATTCAGAGTGGATGCACACAAATACAAAACGGTCAAAAGGATTAAGTTCAAAGTGCTTAGGGGGAATTTGTAACTTGCTTTCTTTAGCGGTAGCGACCTTCTCATTTAACTCTTGGCAAATAAGTGAATTCCCCAAAGTTTTTTTTTTTTTTTTTAAATTCCATAAAAATGTCCTGGGTGGGAAATCATTGTCGTTGTTTGAGTGACTGAACTTGTTTAATCTGATTCCCAGTCAGATTGTGCCACATCCCTCTGCACTGCCACTCTGTATCTCACACATGATGAAAGGACATTTTTTTTTTTTTTGCAAAATATTTTTTAACTACTACTTTTCAAATCTTTTATCTTTTTATAAGATGTGATATTTATAACAATAAAATGTGATTTGGTACTTGACAGTTTTTTTGGTCTTTGACCTTGTTCTGTTCTGGCGCTCCCTTGAAGCGCCACAGAGGAACGTTGCAACATGCAAAGAAGCACAGGAGACCAACTCTGTTCGGCTGCATTTATAGATTCACCCACACTGCGTCAAACTAAACCGTTTCTAAATAACACATTCTTCCTTTCGTTTGATCTGCAAACAAAAGATACAAATATAACTGTCCGTTTGAGTACTTCAGAAGCTTCTCTGCTTTCTGTTGAGGGAGAGATTGAGGCGTTGAGGAGCTGAGTGGAAGGCAAGACCTCAGTCTGAAGAGGGCAACGTCACCTGTCAGCCGAAATGAGTGCTCAAATACCAATTAATCAAAAACCTGTTTGCATTTGCTCTAAAAACTTCCCACATCTCGTCACGCTGCGCTCATGCAGAACAAATACAAAATCATGAATGTCCACCAAAATCAAATTAAAACTCCTGCGGTTCAGTCCCTCCCCTTTCCTCCAGCGTCCCTTTGTCGTCCTCACTCTCTCATCTGCCGACCTTGCCCAGCCTGTGGTCCGTCTTGGGGTTGGCTATGATGGCCTGGACGGCCACGATGGCCTCGTTGATCCGGGTCTGGAGCTCCCTCAGCTCGTCGATGTGCAGCAGGCGCAGGATCTGGGCCGCTTCGTTCAGAGTGGCATCTGAGGAGACACTCAGGTTTTAGCGGACGAGTTTGTGCACTGTGTGCCGAAGGGTTCCCAAACCGGCCCCGCACTCACCTCCGGTGTCGAAGCCCAAGATGTGCTTGTCTAGAGCTACTGGAACACCCTAGGAAACACGGCAACATAAACAGCGTCACACATATTTAAAGTTTTCTCGGAACACAGAAGCATCTCTCGATATCATTCTGGATGCAGAACGTTAAAACAACACCTCTCCGCTCTGGCTGGCTCTGGTGATGGCTTCTGGAGAAAGCCTCTCCTGGATCAGAATACGAATAGCCTGGCCGGGAGCACATGAAAACACACACACACTCACTGGTTAGTATGACAAATCCCTATAAAGTTAACTATATAAAGCCTTGAGGTTTAAGACACACCTTGAGCATGACCAGGTAGTCGTCATGCCGTTGGATCTTTAGGATGTTGGCCAAAGCCGTCACTCCTGCTTTGAAATCGGGAGAACTACCTATGAAAAAAAACAAAAACACAAGGGACGATTTAATCTTTCACCTTGAAAAAACAAATAGATGGAGAAACCAAAAAGAAAAACAAATGTGCGCCGGGACGGGGCTGAGAAGTGTTTTCCTACTCACTGTCGAGGTTGAGGAGAGGGTCCACTGCTTTGTCGCTGTTGCTGGAGGCGGCCATCGGCTCGCAGTTCTTGTACTTGTCCACTGAGGACAAACATCAAGTACAGAGAGTACATTAGTGTGTCATGTGTTGGAGAGCACAGGAATATAAAACATTGTTTTTTCTCCACGTGCTTTGCAACGGAGTGTCTGTGAAAGATGAACTTGACTGTGATCTGGCACCTTTGGAAAACAGATTCCTTTTACAGTGTCTCCATCTAGTGGTCATCGGCAGTATTGCAGCGTAGTAGTGAACACAGCTCACAGCTTTATCACAGTACATGTACACACACTACTACTCACCATTGTCTCCGTATTCATATCGTACAGCCAGGCCCAGTAACCAGTCCACCGCCTCCTGCTTCTCCAGAACCCCGAATGGACAGTTCAGATCCTGCAGGTACTGCACACAAGAAGAAAACACACTTTGAATCGTGGACGTCCGGAACAACAATGATGATGACTGTCTTTTTCATACTAGTGGGGTTCTACAAGACGATGGTGTAAGATAGAAGTGGAGTCAACCTTCTGGAAGGCTGCGGGCCAGTCCGAGCTCGGGATGTTCCTCAGGTTTCCTCGGTCCTCGATCTTATAGTGCCGGATCTTCTGGTCCTCCAGCCACACCACGCAGTTCCTGTACTGCGTCTCATCTGCGCGGAGAGGACAGACCGGTGGACACAAAGTGGTCAACTCACACGGACTGAGTGATTGAAACCGAGCCTTCTTTAACAGTCACGTCTGCGGACCAGCTAACGTGACAGGTAACAGGGCGATAGTACCGGAGGTTCACGTGTGCCTGGGTTAGTCTGCGTTTACTCCCCCTCTTGAGCGTTTGAGTAAATTTATATTTACAGCCCAGCAATGAGCCCGAAGTCTTGAGTTAGCACGTTCACATGAAATGCACTTTTTTATAGTGTTTCTAACTAAATTGCTCGTCTTCAAGTCACACAATTTGTTGGAATAAAACTATGGATACACTGGCTTTCTATGTAACAATACTACAGAATACACGTGTGGCAGATTAGAAGCACGTAAACATGTTTTTATATATCTCGTGTCAGCCAAAAAGCAGCTTGAATCTGCTGTTGTGTTAATAGTTTGGCTTCTCGTCATCTCCAGTGACGGGACTCCGGGCTCCACGTTTAACTCCCAGAACCACGTTTGTGAGCTCCTGGACGAGTTTCGTCTTACCCGTGCAGTCGAATCCGCTGGGGTTGTGATAATCTAGCGCTGTCAGCTTTCTGCGAAACATTTCACCGTATGTGTTGTGTGTAAAGAGCTGCTTTCTTTAGCTAACAGTCGGCTATCTCGGCTGTTTCCTTCGTTGGTTGTCCGTATGTGACACTACGCATGCGCCGCCAGGCATCCTTCAACTTCCGGTTATAAGTATCGAAATAAAGTTCTCCTTACTCACCAATCGCTAAAAACAAATAATACTTTCTGAAAAGCATTCCCCGTCCCATATTTTATTCATACTGGTGTTTTTTTTTTGCTTTAAGTATTTAAAAAAGTATTTAATTGTGTATATTTTCTTAAACTATTTTTTCAATTCCTCTGTATGTTTGGTCCATGTTGAGAAATTGACAAAAAAGCTGACTTTGAACAGTCCTTCAGTTTTGGGTAGAATTTAACTAGTAGTAGAAGGAATTCTGATTCCCATAATGTAAAGTTGATAGAATCTGGACAATCTTAATTGTAATCAGATTTATGTTTTTTCACAATAGAAATGCAGAATACAATCTCACAGTATGTTACAATGAAAAGGGCAGAAACTTTGGAAAAAAATTACAACTTTATTACACGTCACATTTTATAAAATGAGGCCAAAACATCCAAGATGATGCGATTGAAAAAAAAAAAAACGAACAAAAAAACAATAAGGTTGATGTGTGTCGGTTTACGTGTTCGCGTTCATGTTCAGAAGGGCCTCATGCGTGTGTTAAGGGGCGGGGCTCTGTTGGGTGGTGTGATAGCTATGTCCAGATAGTCTCCGATCTGGAAGCGCTGAGACTGCAACGTCATGGAGTCATCTGCACCCTTCCTGCCGGATACAGTGTTGCCAATATCTTTCAACCTGAAAAGGGGAAGGGGGAGAACTTGTTTCAATATATACAGTGCACACAAATTCCCCACAATATTATGCAAGAGGCCTGCCAACCAGTGCTGTGGTAGTGTGATGCTAACCTGTACACTTTCCCTCTAGGGTCAGGGAAGACGATGGCAAAGCTGAAGTGGGTCCCCTTTTTTCGGGCCTCTGGATACACTTCCTTCACCAGGCTGGTCAGCTCTTTCAGAGTAGCATCCATCCTGAAACAAACACACAGATTAGTACCTGAACAAGGAGCTTCCCCCCCATTTTTTAAACTCTGCTTAAAACACTGGCAAATACTGGATTGACACATACAACAACAGAAAATGTTTACGTTCTCACCATGTGTATATCTGCAGTTCGCTGGAGGGAACGTTGCCACGGGAAAATTCGTCTGCTCTGTGGTGTCGGCCACTGTTGGTGGTGAAAACACGCAGCAGAAGGGGGCAGGTCTGCGGCAAAAATAAGCATCAAACGTGGGTATAAAGAAAAAGTAGCGTATGCAGAACAGCTGGCTGTGCAAGACAATATAGACAGGTAATCTAATAAATATTAATTATTTGTTTTTCTATCTTGAAATAGAATATATCAGTTCCTTTAAGTAATTAAATTAGGTGGCACTTGGATGTGAACCCTATAAACAGAAATATAGATATAACACTTGGATCCCACCTGGGCGTTTTGAAAGTCTTATTCTGAAAGTTACAGTAGTGGCGACAAAAAAGTCCGCTGCCCCTTAGTGGTCACACCGAGTAACTACAGCATGCGACATTGTAAGTGCCAATATACTGTTAAATTAGATAATAAAAACTTAATTCGTGTTGGATTTGGTTAGTGGTCGTGATAGTACCGGTAGGCATGTACATAGTGTACTAAAGTACACTATTGTTAATGAACTTGCTCAGTAAACCGACGAATGAATGGAGGAGGACAAGATATCAGAAACACCTGTGGAAAGTGACCACTGTTATCTAAACCGCACCAAAGTGTCTCGTGACTGTAACCGAGGTACCTCTTTACTTATTGGGGCCAGTACACAAACACGAAGCGCTTGACCCCCCCGCCTCCCTTTTGTCAAAAGGTTTTATTGACAGTTTTCAGTACACGCGGGAAATATTATGTCAAACAATGTTTTCAACAACTCGAGGTAAGCAATTTAATAACTAAACTACAAAATGTATTTTTCTGTAACGTTAGGTGGACGAGGAAAAGCTATATATTCATGCTAAGCTAGCTCCATAGAATAGTACGCAGTAGAGGCCAACATGTTTTATCTTTTATTTTACTTGTGATGACCAGCGCATAACGTAACATAAAATAAAACTGCATTACGGGGTGACATATGTTGTAATGTTTATAGTTAATTAGCGTAAGTCAAACAGCCTCCAAGCTGTTAGCGTAGCATCCAGAGCTAACCTAGCTTAGCCCGGTTATCTTCGAGCTCATAAGGTAAACAAGCTAACTTACCTTCTCTCGATCAATGGGCTTCTCTGGCTCCTTCTTGATTTCTTCCTGCGTAATCCGCGATTCAAGGGCCATTATTATTATTTTCACAGATTAATTAATGCACGTAGGCGTCGGCGCTAGCTTCTACCACCTTGCTTGGATATCGAATCGTAGCTGCAGCAACGGAATGAGTCCGGAACGGTTTCTGTTTCCGGTGTTTTTTTAGCTATCGTCAGCCGGCGACGACTTTATCGCCTCCTAGTGACTCGGAGTGTCTTCTGCATCATCGTGCATATTGCAACGATATAAAGTTCTGGGTTAAGGCCAACTATGTTGGTTGCATAATGTTCTCTGTGCATTGAAACATAATAATACCCTTTTAGTATCAACATCATTCATCACATCCATGCGAACAGAAAGATCATTGTGAAGTTCTTTAATCTTACTGAAATGGGGCAAAACAAAAATCCAGAAGTAACATAAATCATCAGGATGTCTAGCAGACTTTCATACTGGCTGGTCTAGGGTCAGTCTGCCAAGTCCACCTACGGTACTCACAGTCACATTCTGCTCCCTCATTCCCACGTGTGTGTGTGTGTGTGTGTGTGTGTGTGTGTGTGTGTGTGTGTGTGTGTGTGTGTGTGTGTGTGTGTGTGTGTGTGTGTGTGTGTGTGTGTGTGTGTGTGTGTGTGTGTGTGTGTGCGTGCGAGTGTGTGTGTGTGCGTGCGTGCGAGTGTGTGTGTGTAGCTTTCTGGGTAACTTATATGTGAGTGTAGTACAGTGTGTGTGCGAGCACATCCTGACACTGGCCCCTTCTGTTCTACTAACTGATCAGGAGCTACTCTAACAATCAGCTCTGTTTCACCTCTCTCCCTTTCTCCCTACTCATTCACTTTGTGTGACCCTCACCACCACCACCACCTCCCCTCAGAATGGATGGCATGGACCCACTGATCAGACAGTGGGTCTTTGAGTCCGGCCCGGATACTGATATCCATTTAGTGTCATCGATATGCATCAGTAGTAAGTGCCGATGTAATTCCCATAATGACCATTGGAATCACAGACGCCCTCTCTTGTCTCAACCCAGTACAGATCTAACTACAGTGTGTGCAACTCTAGCGTCATTAGTTAAGAAAAACTGAAACCACTTTGTAATCACAGTGTGTGTATACATACATATCTACTATTACTGCTGTCTTCAAACCTATCCCTACATTGTAGCTCAAGCTGATTGTGCTTGTCACAGTTTCCTCAAAAGGTTTCCATCTCAGTTTCGTGAGCATCTTCAGTGTAAACCGAAAAATTTGTTTTGCTCCCACACTTCAACAAACAGGGAAACGCTCATCGGTCACAGTCATTAACAACACAGAGCTGCACTGTCCCGCAGGCTGACCACTGCCAAGTGATGTTCGGGCTCTGAAAGGTAACCTGTGTCCTGTTACAGTCACAATCACACACACACACACACACACACGCACACGCACACGCACACGCACACGCACACGCACACACACACACAGTACGTGCAAACACACACACTTGTTTGCTACAATACTACAATGCAACTTTTGTTCTTGGTGAGCATTTACTTTTCACCAATTTAGGTTTTGTAACATTCATAAACAACAACGTAGCAACATGGCATGATTAAAGGGACATTCCACTGACTTTACACCTGAAGAGGCTTTGGCAGAGCTTAGCAAAAGAGTTCTCTTGGCGTGGGCTCGAGACCTAAAGTTTGTCACAGAAACCATTAACTATTAGACTAATTAATGTTGAATGAAAGACATGCCGAGTGGAAATTGTAGGAACCAGCGTTTTTGGAGCAGAGCCAGATCCGTGTTTGTGACTGAAACTCAGGATATCACACAAAAACCATCCCATTAGTATTTTGGAGTGACAAACACAGTATTTCACAATTTATTATCAATGACTGTGCATTGGAGTGAAATATTTCCAGCTCTGTCTCTTTGCTACATTTCTATCTAAATATCTCATGTCATATTTGTGTGCACAACAAAACTACTCCAAAAATCGTTGCAACGGGTTTGCCACCGAGAGATTTTATTTTGAAAGTGTGCACAGGAAGTCACCTTATATTGTTCTGGCTGTCTTGACACTGGAAGCTCATCTTTTTATTTAATTGCCAGGAAGGAGGAGCTGCAGGTTTGTGTTTTGCTCAGTATAGTAGACCCTGATAACATTCTATTTGACTTCATTATCATTATGTCATGGGTGGTGTGACAGTGAGCTGTGTGTTTGTTTTCGTGCAGGAAAGGACCATGTAGAATATTTTCCTGCAAACAACCTGACTCTGTACAGACCGAATCAGTTTTGGAAGACAAATTCTAGACAATAAATGAATCAATGGTTCGTGAATGGTGAAGCCCAGTGAGGACCGTAGTAGTGTGGGGTTGTACAGTGTGCTCAGTGTGTCTTTAGAGGAGTGGGCTCAGTTCATACAGTCCACAGTGGGCATAGAGGATCATCAGTTCACATGAATTCTGGCGCCGGGCCTTCGCTCTTCCTCCTCTCACTTTCATTCCTTTTCATCCTCTTCTTGTATCAAACTTCCCTTTTGTTTCGTCGCCCCTCTCTGCTTTCATCTGTTGCCACTGCCTCCCCTCTGAATTTCTCTTGCAGCTCAAAGGAAACCAGCCAAACCTGGTACAGAACTCCGCTCTTCTCCTGGCAACTGGCATCGCATATTGTGAAGTCATTCACATGTTTCTGACTGTGTCCTCAGGATGTCTTGGCCTGCTCTGTACGCTCAGTTAGTCGGGGCGAACCGCCACTCCACCAGCCTGGGTAAAGTCTGGCTTTCGGTGCTGTTTATTTTCCGGGTCATGGTGCTAGTGGTCGCTGCTGAGAGCGTCTGGGGGGACGAGCATTCTGACTTCACCTGTAACACACTCCAGGTAGGCCACCCGGTCAGAAATGCCACCGTGTAAATTATATATTTTTTATTGTTGCACCAATAGCGTGTGCGCCTCTGTTTTTCAGCCCGGCTGTGAAAACGTCTGCTACGATCAGTTCTTCCCTGTCTCCCACATCCGTCTATGGTGTCTTCAGCTGATCTTTGTCTCCACGCCAACGCTCCTGGTTGCAATGTATGTGGCCTATCGGAACCACAGCGACAAGAAGAGGCTCCTGCAGGTGTGTGTACGATTTCACTCGCCTGCTGCTTTATCTTGTCATGCTTTATCTTGTCATATCTTGCTTTATCTTGTCATATCTTGCTTTATCTTGTCATGTCTTGCTTTATCTTGTCTTGCTTTATCTTGTCATATCTTGCTTTATCTTGTCATGTCATGCTTTATCTTGTCATGTCATGCTTTATCTTGTCATATCTTGCTTTATCTTGTCATGTCATGCTTTATCTTGTCATGTCTTGCTTTATCTTGTCATATCTTGCTTTATCTTGTCATGTCATGCTTTATCTTGTCATGTCTTGCTTTATCTTGTCATATCTTGCTTTATCTTGTCTTGCTTTATCTTGTCATATCTTGCTTTATCTTGTCATGTCATGCTTTATCTTGTCATGTCATGCTTTATCTTGTCATATCTTGCTTTATCTTGTCATGTCATGCTTTATCTTGTCATGTCTTGCTTTATCTTGTCATATCTTGCTTTATCTTGTCATGTCATGCTTTATCTTGTCATGTCTTGCTTTATCTTGTCATATCTTGCTTTATCTTGTCTTGCTTTATCTTGTCATGTCATGCTTTATCTTGTCATGTCTTGCTTTATCTTGTCATGTCATGCTTTATCTTGTCATCAGAATCAGAATCAGAACCATTTATTGCCATGTATGCTTACACATACAAGGAATTTGTCCTGGCATGTCATGCTTTATCTTGTCATATCTTGCTTTATCTTGTCATGTCATGCTTTATCTTGTCATGTCATGCTTTATCTTGTCATGTCTTGCTTTATCTTGTCATGTCATGCTTTATCTTGTCATGTCTTGCTTTATCTTGTCATGTCATGCTTTATCTTGTCATGTCTTGCTTTATCTTGTCATGTCATGCTTTATCTTGTCATGTCATGCTTTATCTTGTCATGTCATGCTTTATCTTGTCATATCTTGCTTTATCTTGTCATGTCATGCTTTATCTTGTCATGTCTTGCTTTATCTTGTCATATCTTGCTTTATCTTGTCTTGCTTTATCTTGTCATGTCATGCTTTATCTTGTCATATCTTGCTTTATCTTGTCATGTCATGCTTTATCTTGTCATATCTTGCTTTATCTTGTCATGTCATGCTTTATCTTGTCATGTCATGCTTTATCTTGTCATGTCTTGCTTTATCTTGTCATATCTTGCTTTATCTTGTCATGTCATGCTTTATCTTGTTATGTCTTGCTTTATCTTGTCATGTCATGCTTTATCTTGTCATGTCATGCTTTATCTTGTCATGTCTTGCTTTATCTTGTCATGTCATGCTTTATCTTGTCATGTCATGCTTTATCTTGTCATATCTTGCTTTATCTTGTCATGTCATGCTTTATCTTGTCATGTCATGCTTTATCTTGTCATATCTTGCTTTATCTTGTCATGTCATGCTTTATCTTGTCATGTCTTGCTTTATCTTGTCATATCTTGCTTTATCTTGTCTTGCTTTATCTTGTCATGTCATGCTTTATCTTGTCATATCTTGCTTTATCTTGTCATGTCATGCTTTATCTTGTCATATCTTGCTTTATCTTGTCATGTCATGCTTTATCTTGTCATGTCATGCTTTATCTTGTCATGTCTTGCTTTATCTTGTCATATCTTGCTTTATCTTGTCATGTCATGCTTTATCTTGTCATGTCTTGCTTTATCTTGTCATGTCATGCTTTATCTTGTCATGTCATGCTTTATCTTGTCATGTCATGCTTTATCTTGTCATGTCATGCTTTATCTTGTCATGTCTTGCTTTATCTTGTCATGTCATGCTTTATCTTGTCATGTCTTGCTTTATCTTGTCATATCTTGCTTTATCTTGTCTTGCTTTATCTTGTCATGTCATGCTTTATCTTGTCATATCTTGCTTTATCTTGTCATGTCATGCTTTATCTTGTCATATCTTGCTTTATCTTGTCATGTCATGCTTTATCTTGTCATGTCATGCTTTATCTTGTCATGTCTTGCTTTATCTTGTCATATCTTGCTTTATCTTGTCATGTCATGCTTTATCTTGTTATGTCTTGCTTTATCTTGTCATGTCATGCTTTATCTTGTCATGTCATGCTTTATCTTGTCATGTCTTGCTTTATCTTGTCATGTCATGCTTTATCTTGTCATGTCATGCTTTATCTTGTCATATCTTGCTTTATCTTGTCATGCTTTATCTTGTCATGTCATGCTTTATCTTGTCATATCTTGCTTTATCTTGTCATGTCATGCTTTATCTTGTCATGTCTTGCTTTATCTTGTCATATCTTGCTTTATCTTGTCTTGCTTTATCTTGTCATGTCATGCTTTATCTTGTCATATCTTGCTTTATCTTGTCATGTCATGCTTTATCTTGTCATATCTTGCTTTATCTTGTCATGTCATGCTTTATCTTGTCATGTCATGCTTTATCTTGTCATGTCTTGCTTTATCTTGTCATATCTTGCTTTATCTTGTCATGTCATGCTTTATCTTGTCATGTCTTGCTTTATCTTGTCATGTCATGCTTTATCTTGTCATGTCATGCTTTATCTTGTCATGTCATGCTTTATCTTGTCATGTCATGCTTTATCTTGTCATGTCTTGCTTTATCTTGTCATGTCATGCTTTATCTTGTCATGTCATGCTTTATCTTGTCTTGCTTTATCTTGCCATGTCATGCTTTATCTTGTCATATCTTGCTTTATCTTGTCATGTCATGCTTTATCTTGTCATATCTTGCTTTATCTTGTCATGTCATGCTTTATCTGGTCATGTCATGCTTTATCTTGTCATGTCTTGCTTTATCTTGTCATGTCTTGCTTTATCTTGTCATGTCTTGCTTTATCTTGTCATGTCTTGCTTTATCTTGTCATGTCTTGCTTTATCTTGTCATGTCATGCTTTATCTTGTCATGTCTTGCTTTATCTTGTCATGCTTTATCTTGTCATGTCATGCTTTATCTTGTCATGTCTTGCTTTATCTTGTCATGCTTTATCTTGGCATGTCTTGCTTTATCTTGTCATGCTTTATCTTGTCATGTCATGCTTTATCTTGTCATGTCATGCTTTATCTTGTCTTGCTTTATCTTGTCATGTCTTGCTTTATCTTGTCATGTCATGCTTTATCTTGTCTTGCTTTATCTTGTCATGTCTTGCTTTATCTTGTCATGTCTTGCTTTATCTTGTCATGTCATGCTTTATCTTGTCTTGCTTTATCTTGTCATGTCTTGCTTTATCTTGTCATGTCTTGCTTTAGCTTGTCATGTCTTGCTTTATCTTGTCATGTCATGCTTTATCTTGTCATGCTTTATCTTGTCTTGCTTTATCTTGTCATGTCTTGCTTTATCTTGTCATGTCTTGCTTTATCTTGTCATGTCTTGCTTTATCTTGTCATGCTTTATCTTGTCATGTCTTGCTTTATCTTGTCATGCTTTATCATGTCATGCTTTATCTTGTCATGTCTTGCTTTATCTTGTCATGCTTTATCTTGTCATGTCTTGCTTTATCTTGTCATGCTTTATCTTGTCATGTCTTGCTTTATCTTGTCATGTCTTGCTTTATCTTGTCATGCTTTATCTTGTCATGTCTTGCTTTATCTTGTCATGCTTTATCTTGTCATGCTTTATCTTGTCATGTCTTGCTTTATCTTGTCATGTCTTGCTTTATCTTGTCATGTCTTGCTTTATCTTGTCTTGCTTTATCTTGTCATGTCTTGCTTTATCTTGTCATGCTTTATCTTGTCTTGCTTTATCTTGTCATGTCTTGCTTTATCTTGTCATGTCTTGCTTTATCTTGTCATGCTTTATCTTGTCATGTCTTGCTTTATCTTGTCATGTCTTGCTTTATCTTGTCTTGCTTTATCTTGTCATGTCTTGCTTTATCTTGTCTTGCTTTATCTTGTCATGCTTTATCTTGTCTTGCTTTATCATGTCATGCTTTATCTTGTCATGTCTTGCTTTATCTTGTCATGCTTTATCTTGTCATGTCTTGCTTTATCATGTCATGCTTTATCTTGTCATGTCATGCTTTATCTTGTCATGCTTTATCTTGTCATGTCTTGCTTTATCATGTCATGCTTTATCTTGTCATGTCATGCTTTATCTTGTCATGTCTTGCTTTATCTTGTCATGCTTTATCTTGTCATGTCTTGCTTTATCATGTCATGCTTTATCTTGTCATGTCTTGCTTTATCTTGTCATGTCTTGCTTTATCTTGTCATGTCATGCTTTATCTTGTCATGCTTTATCTTGTCATGTCTTGCTTTATCATGTCATGCTTTATCTTGTCATGTCATGCTTTATCTTGTCATATCTTGCTTTATCATGTCATGCTTTATCTTGTCATGTCTTGCTTTATCTTGTCATGCTTTATCTTGTCATGTCATGCTTTATCTTGTCTTGCTTTATCTTGTCTTGCTTTATCTTGTCATATCTTGCTTTATCTTGTCATGTCATGCTTTATCTTGTCATGTCTTGCTTTATCTTGTTATGCTTTATCTTGTCATATCTTGCTTTATCTTTTCATATCTTGCTTTATCTTGTCATGTCTTGCTTTATCTTGTCATGTTGTAAAATAATGTATGTTGTATCTTTAAATTAAATGTAGTTTTATTTTGTCATATCATGTTGTTTGACAGGGTTCTTGTAGAGCTGGTTTCATCAGCAGCAAAGGCCAAGAGGAAGATTTGGAGACTCTAAAGAGAAGGAGACTCCCAATCGCTGGTGCCCTCTGGTGGACTTACGCCTGCAGCCTGGTGTTTAGGTTGCTGTTTGAAGGAGGCTTCATGTACGATCTGCCATGTTGCTGGTTTGGTGCATTCCTAACATTTTGCCCATCTGCACATAGTATGTGTCTTTGTCTCTCCAGATATGCCCTCTATGTGGTATATGATGGTTTCCAGATGCCACGGCTGGTGCAGTGTGACCAGTGGCCGTGTCCTAACCTGGTAGACTGCTTCATCTCCCGTCCTACTGAGAAAACCATCTTCACCGTCTTCATGGCCACTGCCTCCTGTATCTGCATGGTCCTTAACATGGCTGAACTTGCATATCTTGTTGCCAAGGCTGTCACTAGGTAGAGGTATTAATCAGTCAGACAGTCAGGTGATTAATTTAAATTTGAGGTCCTTCATCCTTCATCTGGGTTATCAAAGTGCAGAAAGTCCTTAAGTCCACACCTTCTTCCTTTTCAGGAGTCTCTGTAGTCAAGAGCGGAAAACATGCAGAAAATCCAGCCGAGAGAGGACGCAGAACAGGACAAACCAGAAGTCCCTTGTCTCAACCTGAGGAAGCAGGAACAAGGTGGACGACACATGCAGTTAAAAGACTTTAGTAACAAACTATTTACAAGTGATACACATGTGAATGATCCACAATGTGTGTAAATACGACTTAAAAAGTGAACATTTCCATGAGACCTACAATGTTTGAAATGTAACATTCAACAGGTGGAGAGGAGAGAATCAGTGTCAACAATTCCAAACTGTATTTTCACACGATACTCTCTGAGATTGCACATCAATACTTAATTGTCAATACTAAAATTCATTGAATATAAATGCACTCACAAATTCCTACTTTATGGACTTATTTTTGATGCAAGCTCATGAAATAGTATGATTTAACAATAATAACAATCATTATTTTAGAGGTTTTCCAGGCATGTCCAACTGGTAGGAGGCCCCGGGGAAGACCCAGGACACGCTGGAGGGATTATATCTCCCAGCTGGCCTGAACGCCTCGGGATCCCCCAGAATGAGCTGGTGGATGTTGTGGGTGAGAGAGAAGTCTGGGTCAGCCTGCTGGACATGATGCCACCGAGACCCGACCCCGGATAAGCGGATGAAAATGGATGGATGGATATTTGTATTATCATCATACCATTTAACTAATCAATTAAATATAATCACACCATGTGATTAATCGAGTCATAAAAGAATTTAAACTATTTTGACAAAAGGAAAGAAATAACAGTACAACAGATGTACCAAGTGATTTCCTGTATTGACCTCTGTTGACCTCTGAGGTCACTGACACAAAGTAAACAGAACTGTTTGGTGAAGAGGCGCCCAAGTTACCATGGCGACCAAGAAGAGGCGACCAAGTTACCATGGTAAAATAGTTTGTGGTCTTCTCACAAATGCCCTTGATAGCCTATTTAAGGAGAAGTAAAGTTCTGAAAGACATGCTAACTATAATGCTATGCTGATTGGTTTGGTCATTTGTATTTCATTTAGTCTTAAAAAAATAGTTTAGTAGTAGTAGTAGTAATGTTAGTTATAAACTGTATTACATTTGGCTCGTTAGTGATGAGATGGAGCCGCCTGGTCTCCCTGCCCCTACCTCCACACGCGCGCGCGCGCGCACACATACAAGCACGTACCTCCCCCACACACACCACCCCCTTCGTGCGCCCCAGGCACGGGGACACCAATGTGTGACTGGCGGATGGCCTTGGCCACGCGGGACGCAGCCGCTGCCCTTCGCCTCCGGGAGACAGGTTCCACACGCGCCCTTTTTTAGACTAGACTGCCTCGTGTCTTTTTGTCCTCTCTCTCTCTCTCTCTCTCTCTCGCTCTCGCTCTCTCTCTGTGTCTCTCTCTCCCTTCCACTAATCTCACCAACTCCTCGCCCGGAGCCCACCCGCGGGAGTAAAAGAAAGGAGAGGGAGGAAAGGAGCGAGGGAAGGAGCGCGCCGCCGGGAGGGAGACGTGTTTCAGAGGAGCGCGGTAAGCAGGTGGGGTGGAAGCTGGAGCGGTGGTGTGTGGCTGGAGTGGGAGGGAAGAGGAGGGATTATCATCCTTCCACCTGCTGGAGTATGAGCACCTCTCGTGCTGCGTTCACTTCCCTGTGGGAAAGACGGGCAGACAGGAAGCCGCTAATATTTCATCAATTAGTAGGGTGATTAGAGGCTTGATACTTGTCTAAAATTTGATTCTTATTACTATTTATTATTAAAAACACATCAAACTGGGGCCATGCACAGTAAATGATTGTGTGTTGTACAATGTATAATAATATATAAACCCTAAAAGCTCCTTTCCCCCATTACCAGCCACTCATTATTATCTTTATTCAAACAGCTTGGTAAAGTGTCAACAATTCCGACTTTGTATCAAAACTGGAAGTATTGAATATAGTACATGTATGTCATTTTATTATTTCGAATATAATACTGTATTTTGAATATGTACGCAGGCTATACTGCAGTGTCCGTCATAGCACACTTCTGCTCCATGTTCTCTGTTTATTCTGGGATGCTGTTGTCAATGGATGTAACTTTCTTGGGAGCCAAAACATGGACACCCTTTTTATTTAGCATTTTTATATTTTTACAAATATTTAGCGTCTTTATTTAAATTAGTGGCATTGCACCTATACACACCATTTACACACACTATATCTTTACTGATTAAGTCACCTCTAACACCCGTGCACTTTTATGCATCGTTGCACACTTTACGCACCTTTATTTACCTTTAGGCATTTTATGCACTTTTACAAACTATGTGCCCTCTCTGTGTATCCTTGCCCACCTGAGGATCAGTCCGTAGCATAATTCCTCTCAGAATCAACATCGGTCATGAAGTAACCCGGTCATATGTAAGCTTGCCTCGGTTCATCTAACGAACTTAGAATGTTTATGGATGAGCATCTAACCAAAATTGTGTTTCTTGATTAGCTGGGCAGCACAGAATAGTCTTTCGTGTGAACATCGCCGCTGTCCGCTTATCTTAAAAAGGTTTTCAGGGTGCATATGGCAGGTCAAGAGTTAACTGTTTGGGCTGGTTTTGCACAAAGACCTCTGATCCATCAAAAGCACACTGCAGCCAGGACAATGTCCATCTGGGAGCTTCTCTATTGTCTGTCTTGACAGATGGTATTTCATCACGTCAACACATCATGTACATGTACTTGGCCGCTGTTAGATCAGGAGACAGTTACAGTACTCAGTCTGTTCGTTTATTTACTGAGAGTATTATTCCCTCCTTGCTCAGCTGTACTGTTTCGGAGTAGTCAAGGAAATGTTTGTGGACTTCTTTTTAACCAAATGTATGAATTTGTTAAGGTGGATTCTGAAACATTTATTGTATTAAGGGGCCAATGTGACAGAATACAACTTTATTAGGACTATTAAATTTACTTTTTGGACTTTCAGGGCTTTCTCAGACTGCTAAATGTACTTTTTTGTGAGGAAAAAAAAAAATAGAAGTTTTGGGTTTACTCTTTCATGTAAGAGTCATCACTGGCGTAGTGTGTGGTAACCGCAACTTTGCGTGTGCGTACATATCAGTTGATCCCAGGCAAACATTTGCCCTCCTCAGCATTCCTGGGATGTGATGAGTCCGGCATTCAACTGGGACGACCTGTTATCCACTCTTTCACTTCCCACAGATGGCCAGCCTTTGTCCACAAGCCAGCCAGCTCTGCAACGCGCACACACGCACGCACATACACTAGTACCAAAAAAAAAACGTATGTGCATCTGCATGCACCAATTTTTTCACATACATATGCACGGATACCGTTTCTAGTTCTGTTCGAGAGCTTCCTCTGAAAAGCCCCACAACCATATTGTCCTCCCTATATTTTAGGATTCGTGAATGCGTGCAGGTTTTAATGCAAAGTCTTCACTTCGGTAGGCAGAGAGACACTAAACATGAGTACATGAGGTTTGGTAGTGTTGTACAATAAACTGACTCCATGCAGACGACGAGAATGAGCAGGAAATAAAAAGGGGTGAGATTTAATTCGAAAATTTGAAAGCAAACGTTAATTTTGTGTGATTTCTTTTAGAAAATGATGTATAAAGTTGATTTTGTCTCTTCTTTCCAGATATAGTTTTTCTTCTGATCTCTGGTCGATGGATTTGTCACTGACAATACAACAATATTGTAGTAAGTCGGCCTTCCCTTTTCTTATTATGTTGTCACCTCTGACCTGTTCTATTACTGAAAAGCCTTTTCAACAGACTAGTAGCATATTTTTCTGTGGCAATTAATTCACTGCTGAAAATCGTTCCTACGATTTATTTTTGTTTGAGAGATATTTGCAAAAAAGCTGCTGTGCCCAGGTGTTAAAATGGCACAAAATATTTATGTGAACACTTTTTTAAAGGTTATATCTTGTGTGGGGCCAGCCACAGACAGAGTAGAGAAGCTGAAAAGTATTGAGAGGCAAACTAACGCATTTGTTTTGGTCTTTTCATGAGAGAAATACAGACGTTTTCATTCCCTATATGCGGAATGAAAACGGCAGTAATTCTGCTCTCCTCTCGTTTTTTTGCCCCTCCTCACTGGGGCCTCCTGCGTTCTTCATCACAGACTCTTGTTTTCCTCTCCAGGCTAGAAAATCGAGTGAAGCATGGGCGACTGGAGCTTTCTGGGGCGGCTGCTGGAGAATGCTCAAGAACACTCCACTGTAATTGGAAAGGTGACGGACTGACTACTGACTAACTTCATAAATATGAAATGATATGACAAGTTTACCTCCTTCTTCTCACACAATCTTTAGAAACCTGAATGGCCCCAATTTAGAGTTTTGGATTTCACATTTCTGCTTCCATATTTGATCTCATTGGAACACGGCCAAGCTGCTAAGACCTTTTCCTATTTGTCAGTCTCCATCTGGACTGACTTTGTTATCCTTCCTCCCCCAGGTTTGGCTGACCGTCCTCTTCATCTTCCGCATTTTGGTGCTGGGCGCAGCAGCCGAGGAGGTTTGGGGCGACGAGCAGTCTGACTTCACTTGTAACACGCAGCAGCCCGGTTGTGAAAACGTCTGCTACGACGAGGCCTTCCCCATCTCCCACATCCGCTTCTGGGTGCTGCAGATCATCTTTGTCTCCACGCCCACCCTCATCTACCTGGGCCATGTGCTGCACATTGTCCGCATGGAGGAGAAGAGGCGGGAGAGGGAGGAGGAGCTCCGAAAAGCCGGGCGGCACCAGGAGGACCACGACCCCCTCTATCACAACAACGGCGGAGGAGGAGGAGGCGGCGGGAAGAAGGTGAAGCCGCCGATTCGCGACGAGCATGGGAAGATCCGCATCCGCGGGGCATTGCTGAGGACCTACATCTTCAACATCATCTTCAAGACTCTGTTTGAGGTGGGCTTCATCCTGGGACAGTACTTCCTCTACGGCTTCCACCTGAGGCCGCTCTATAAATGTGGCCGCTGGCCCTGCCCCAATACTGTGGACTGCTTCATCTCCAGGTTAGACTGTAGGACTTTATGTTTGTGTGTCCCTGTGTGTGTGCCCCCACTCTGCGCGGCACTTGTATGGCGGTTACCCCTGATAGAGCGTGGAAGCGGCCTCAGGTTGACACTGTTAGCTCTGTTTGCGCTGTTCGTGTTGTTAGCAACGTTAGCTGCTGGCCGCCATGTTGAGAGCCACGTGGAGGCAATCCCTCGATATCCTCCTATTCAAAACATCAAGCATTTCCTCTGTTATGTTATTGATACGTTCTCTATTAATGCATTTGTGAACTAAAGGTGGTTTTGTTCGTCTGGTGTTGCAGGCCCACTGAAAAGACAATCTTCATCATCTTCATGCTGGTGGTTGCCTGTGTCTCCCTGCTCCTCAACCTGCTTGAGATCTACCACCTGGGCTGGAAGAAAGTCAAGCAGGGAGTCACCAACGAGTTCGCCCCCGGCGGTGAGTCGCCGCTGCCGAGTGGGGACGAGCCTGGGGACGCAGAAACGATCCCTGATCAGATCTCTCGGCCAGCGCTCGACTGTTTGCCGGCGTACGCCAGCGTGGCCGTGGTGGGGGTCGGGGCAGATGAGGGAGGAGCCTACAGTCCAACCGTAGCCCCCCCAGCAGTGATGTCCTTAAATGACGCCTCTATGCCCGCCAGATTCAAGATGGACGCCACGTTGTTCGACACAGATGACTTCCTGTTGGAGGCGCTGCCCACTTCTTTTTACGGCGAGAAAGTGAGTGTTGGGAGCAACGAGCAGATGATGGCAATGGAGCAGAACTGGAGCAACATGGCGCTGGAACTCAACAACCTGGAAGGAAAAAACTCCTCCTCCTCCTCTTCCTCCTACCCTCCCCCTCTTCCATCTCCTCCCACCTTCGCCTCCTCCTCTCCTTACGAGGAGACCTCCCCGCCACTTCCACAAGGGGAGCAACACTCCACGTTTCCTACACTTCCTCGTCACACCCCTCTTTCCCCCCTCGCACCAGAGGAGGAGGCGGTGGATGAGGAAAGCACATCACCTGATACGGTTGCCCATGACGACTTCTCCGTGGTTACCAGGGCTGAGATGCATCCGCCTCCTGCTTCCGCCGCGAGAGAGAGAGTCCTGAAGCCGAGTCGGCCCAGCAAGAGCGGCGGCGCCCGAGCTCGCCCTGACGACCTGGCGGTGTAGCTAAAACACACACACACTCACACATTTACACAACCGTGCAGACGTGCTGTGTACACACAGGAACCCTACATGAGCATTATTTTCCCCCCACATATGCATAACAGCATAAAACCACACGCACGCATGTCCTCCGGCAAAAGACATTCCTGCGAGGAAGACGCACAAAGCACAACCACGTTCAGCTGGAGGTGGCGGCTTATTTTAATCTCATGAATTATGAACTAGAAATAGGGATAGAAAGAGTTTGGCCAGATGTGAGCTCCTAGACCTGTACGAGGGGCGCTGCAGAAATATCCTTGCAATACATCTGGAGTCATCTCGGAGAACAGTGGAGAGTCGGCCGTGCACACAGGGATCCAACTCCATCCAACATTGACCAACATTTAAAAGCATCACGTTTATTCGTATCAAACTGGAATTAAATGTAAAAAAGAAAAAAACACATTTAGAAATACGTACAATAATAAAGCCCAATGGATATGTGCAGGGGGGGAGGAAGCCTATTGAAACTTAAAAAGAGAACTTACAAAAAAAGTAATAAAAATAAAAAAAGGCTAGCTGTCTCCCCCTGCCTCCAGTTTAAGCTAATCGACTTGTGGCTCTGGCTCCATAGTTAGCGAGCACACATGAGAGTGGTATCCAACTGGGAATTACCATATTTCCTGAAAAATTAAAACGTTCAATAATATGATCAGCACTGAGGATCTCCAACAGTGTTACAGCGCCTACATTTTTTTAAAATTAAGAGCCAACATGGCTGCCACTGACTGTACTAGCCAAACTCTCATTTTGCTTTGCATAAGGACAGGAGAGTAAACTCGTACACATACTCACACACACCTACACCTATGCACATATGTATATATATATATTCATATATATATATATATAGCAAGCACACAGACAAGTAGGGAAAGGTTATTGTGATGATGATGATGATGATTGGACTAACTAATAAGTTTGGGAGCGTAGAGGCAGCAATGCTATATTCTTTTATTGCTATCTATCTTTCATTTCTTTGCCGGGAGACATCCGATGAGAGGTTTGCACTTTTGTTTCTTTATTTTCCTTTTTTTTCTCTTTGTGACGTGATGATGGAGCTGAACGGTTCGCGGCGTCGCGTTGAGTCTGTCTGTGTGGGCGACCGGCGCTCAGCCAGCCTGTAGTTTCAATGAAGAGAGGGATGCAGTGAGACATAGTCCTTAGGCTTCAGTGTGTGTGTGTGTGTGTGTGTGTGTGTGTGTGTGTGTGTGTGTGTGTGTGTGTGTGTGTGTGTGTGTGTGTGTGTGTGTGTGTGTGTGTGTGTGTGTGTGTGTGTGTGTGTGTGTGTGTGTGTGTGTGTGTGTGTGTGTGTGTGTGTGTGTGTGTGTGTGACCTTCATCTTGTTTCAGTGTTTACGAAATGATATCTCTGCAGTTACATCAGGGTAAACTATATAAATATGTAAATATATATCATGATTGATAGTATTGATAGGCACACAGGATGTTATACAGAACTAGCTAAATTTAAAAAATAAGTTAGTTTCTGGTCAAGCTGCAAATGTATGGCGACTTTTACCAAGAAAATCCAAAGTGCTTTAGCGTTTTTTCTGACATTGGGCCCATCGGTCACTTTATGCAAAACTCCAGTGTTAGAAGACTTGAGGTAATTTAATAAAAGAATACACGATCAAGGGCTTAAACTACATTTACAGTAGCGCTGCAGCTTGAACAGAGCATAAAATATCCGTACGGCTTCTTTCTGATGCTTGTGTTTGCAGTGTGTTACAGAACTGTGGAGTTCTGTATAGCATGACTCTCAGTTCGTTTTCTAGACTAGCTGTAGGTTATACAGTAGATTTTTATTTTGAAACAAAAAAAGTGCTAACTCTTATTTCTCCGTCAGTTCTCAACAGACATCCCACATAGGAATCCTTTTCTTCTCATTAATTCCTGCCAACAATGACAAAAAGCAAATGGCGGTTATGAATTCCCTCCCCAGCAAGTTTAATTTATTAAAATTAAATTATAAATGTTTTCCTTCAGGAATTAAAATGCACCCTTTGAGCAAGTCAACAAAGGAGAGTGGTTTGGGGCGAACAGTGTTACGGATTTGTATCTCTTTGCGTTTCTCTCTAATCAGAATATGAGTTGATTATACTTGAAATAGTACTAGGTTACTAGAAAAGTGTCTATATCACATGTGCCTCAATTAGCTTTCTTTTAGTTCAAATAACCAAATAATCTTAACTCAAGATCTTCTTATACTCACTTTTTTCCCGAAGCTTTCAACCACATCTCACAGTCTTCGTGTTTTTCGTTGTGCTCCGGTCGAGTTAAACGTTTTCCCACCAGTTAAACGACCCATGACATCGTCTCGGCTTCATTCCCCTAAGAAGAAGACGGTCATGCTGCATGAGTCAGATGTTAGAGTGACTCCATTGATTTTTCTTTTTCAAATTAATCTAAATACTGGGAACGTTGCTCATCTGCATTCATGGCAACTTGGAACGTGTGTAACTCAATAGTGAATAAAAAGTATTACAGCTTTGGCTGAAGTAAATTAAGTTAGCTCAATATTAGCACAGAGGCTAACTTCTTAACTGCTTTTTGTATATTGTATTAATGTTGTTAACGATTGCACATTATCAAAACTAGTATTCTCAACGTTTTTAGCTATAACCTTTTCAAGGAATAGTTTGATGGATGTCTTGCATTCTTTATGCTTAGCAAAACTGACAGTCTCCTGGCGGTGGATTCATTTTTATTGGACGACCCATGAGAGTGATATTAAACTGTTCCTTTAACTTATCGATCTGATAGTTTCGGTACCGCGACAGATTCTCTCCATACATTTAGAGAAGCAAAAGAGAAGTGCATTTGAAAAGATACATATTTGTATTTTGTACTATCGCTAGCTGGCAAACTTCTGGCAAACCTCTGGTACCTTTGACGCCTAGATGTAGCTTGGAACTTGGCGGAACGTTCCCCTTCCCTCTTCTACGTAGATAGGCTGTGTCTGTTCTGTTAAGGTCAAAGATAACATTTCTTTTGAAGCCACACAACATTGGTCTCACTGACTTCACAGTATGTGGTCACATCTTAAGTTAGCTAATCTTAGCAAAACACTAACAAAACGCTAGCTAATTAGCTAACGTACAGCAAACACTGTGGGCCTAATTTAAAAATGTACAATTTCCAACTTGTCATGAATGCAACCATTTAACCCGTACAAACCAAATGACACATGTAATGACAAATTTCTGGCAGGGTGCAGATTTGTACTCAAGTACAACACGTTTTCTAAAGATAGGATGAACCGTTAGTTTGATGCTGTTTGATGACTGTGTCGGATGTTTACATGTCTCTGATCAAACTGAGGTGCCAATAAACAACTTTAGCACACTATGCAGCTGAAGCATATAATCTATTTATTTATATTTTTAGAAAATAATTTATTCGCAGTGATTTGAAGGTTTAATGAAAGATATTTAACAAACCAAAGATATTTGTGCCAAAGATATCACAATACATGAAGGAATCTTTAAAGAGATTATATGTATCAATCATGGCTCCACCCACACGATCAGTTTAACATTGCTTTCATGAATCTGGGAAACTATCTAGGAAAGGGTAACTAAAATAAAACACTTAAAATAAGACGTTGCGTCGTCTCTAAAAGAGAACAAGGTTCATTTAACTTATTTCTATTGCTGAAAATGTTTTTCATAACCTTGTTGTACCAAGCTGTTCTTAGTACCTTTGATATGTTGATAAAGAGTTGCACAGTTATAGGCCACTGTTCTGAGGATATGAAGATATTATATTAAGTAGAAAAGAAAAAAGGGTGTCCTTGGAGGAGGGATATTAACATATTTTTTAGGGATGCACCGATACCGATACCGATACCGGTATCGGTATCGGGGGTCGATACTGCGTTAAAATACTCGTACTCGTATCGATTTCAATTGTCGATACCAAGAACCGATACCACTCAACAGTATTTCGCTACAACAAACTGGTCGCGCTTTGTGGAGAAAAAGATTTGTTGTCCTACCTGACTTCAACGTCTAGGGCAGGGGTCGGCAACCCGTGATCCAGAGCCGCATACGGCTCTTTCGTCGCTCTCTTGCAGCTCTTGCAGCAAGGTGTGTAGAGTAATGTGCGTCGCGTTCACATCCAACGCGACGGAAAATTACTGCCGTTCCGCCGGTTTGAATCAAACTGTTGCTGATCCACCAGAAGTAGCGCTGGCAGCGGCCTCATTCAGACGCTGTTGTGCGGCTACGGATGATATTATTGTAGCCGAGTGTCTGTTGTGTGTCTATATTTGTAATTCTAATAAAATGAAAACACGCTGCAGGGTAACTTGAACCACTTTCTTATCTCCTTCACACACGTATATCCCACAATTCCACTCCTCTTTTCCTTTCCGTTTCTCCCTCCACAATAAAAGCACCGGAAACATAACTTGGAACACAGCTTCCTATATAATTGCTCGATACCTAATATTATCGCTTACATTATGAACCCGGACACGGGGGCGTTTTATGGTCCGACATTAGAGGGACTTCCACAAGACGTTTAAAGCTTGGGATAGCCTTCTGTTAATTTTGTACTATAGGCTTGACATAATCTGCAGAGGATAAAATAAAATCTGCCTCCAAATTAATTGCACTTTCATGGAGACCAAATCTAAGAAGTATCGGTATCGGTACTCGGTATCGGCAAGTACACAAATAAAAATACTCGTACTCGTATCGGTTTGTAAAAAATGGTATCGTTGCATCCCTAATATTTTTTGTTTATTTATGGAAATAACACTATCAAATTAGACTTGGGACACGAAATGAAACTGAAGTGATTGTTCTTTTCTGTCCTGAATATTGATTGAGAGACTTTTGGCTATTCCAACTTTCACACCACGGATGTGCCATAAATCCATAAATCCCCAATCCGCGTTTGAAAACAGACGTTGTGTGATGGGATCTCCATGGCGCCGCAACCAGCCGGGGAGCGACCCCGCTATCACTCCCGTTGTAAAACGACCGTCTTTGAAGACAAGTGCCTTGTGTCTGAACCTTTTTGTTAAGGAACATGTTGATGTAAATGTTCATTTACCTCAGATGTTTACAGAACTGTTATTGAATAAACTTTTTTTTGTACCAATAACTGTTTCCTACCGTGGTTGGCGTTTTCCTTTTTGGATTTTCTCTCTCTTCTTTTTTTTTCTGATTTTCAAGAATCCATGATTTAAAAAATGCCGACGAATTTTAAGAGTTAAATTTGCCGCTGTTATCATCATGGGACAAAAATACAAGATAGATGTCTAAACGTTGTGACGTTTGCCGATTGTGATTGCGTTTTCTGCAACTGTTCATGGTCCAGTGGAAGAACGTCCTTGGTGACCCTGTGCCCTTTCCTGCCAACGTCCAGCTAAGATGTCTACTCGTCTGTGAGAAATATCAAAACCTAACATGCAGATTGGGATTGAATTTATCGATCAGATTATGCTCCCCAAGGGATGAATCCTTTTTTTCCCTACCTTAGGCTAATGCCAGTTTATTTTCCTCCAGTAAAACAAAATGAAATAAATAACAGAATGCGTGTTTAATATTTTAGCATCATCACAGCGCCACATTGATATTACGTGATAGCCGGCAGCTCTGTGTGTGCAATGAAAACACGGACTGTCTGCTGTGTGTGTTTGTGGTGGTGTTTCAATGTGCACATGCATGTGTGTTCCGGTGTGTGTGTGTGTGTGTGTGTGAGTGTGAGCTCGTAGCCTCGCCCATTAAGCTGTGCTGAGGCCAGCACTTCCTTTATGCTAGCTGAAAGTCCCAGGGATTTTGACTGAACAAAAAAGCTCACCATGGAGTGAAAAGGCCTTGAATGCCTGCTAATGCCGTCCGACCTCTGGATTCTTGCAGGCTGCTGCGTACATGTCCATATGGTCCAATATGAGTACGGACAGTTGGGAAAATAACTGGATTTATTTTTATGATTTAATAATTAAATAACCACCATTTTAAAACATTAATGCCTTAAATTTAAATTTGCATTAAAAGATTAACAGTTTTCTTTTGTTTGAGACAAATTGTAAAGACCCAGCACAGTGACAGATATGCAGATGATAGCAATAAAAACAGTATTTTCTTGCTGAGAACATCTTGTTCTGTTTTTTTATCGAGAGTAAATCTGTCAGGGATTCTGTCGAGGCACAGCTGGACGAGTGCTTCACTCTCAGGCTGCACGTCAATGAGGCCTCTTCAGGTTTTACACTATTACTCAACCTTGGTAAGTGAAGGAGGCATGTCTTTGTCCCTCTGGTTGCTCTCATCCAGCCACTTTTCTAAAGAAAAATAAAGTTTTGGCCACCAGTAATTCCTCTGTACGGTGGAGCTTCACACCCTCCTGCAGACCTTTTTACTACATATGATTGAAATCAGGAAAAGTCCCCTCTTCCCAGCAGCTCCCTCTTCAGGTGTTCTGAATGGAGAGTTCTCCATAAATTGCTTCTCTTGTTCAGCATAGTGCTTGTGAATGACACTGCAGGAAACTCAAGTAAATGGAGAGAAAGTTGTCTGCATTCATTTGTACAGTAGGTCCTCTAGTGGACAGACTCTGTCATTACTTCATACATTTACTTTGGATTTTGTCCCTCATTATTGTTTTTGATTCACACCCAAACCAATAACAAATATTCTATTCAGTAACATTTCCTATGACCATGATTGTGATGCATACTGAACATATTTTGAATGCATTATAATCCGCTTATATAGCCCTGTGTATAGCACTCATAAAGATTCTTAAAGCTTGAGAACAATAATCATAACATTATAAAGCATTGTATAGTGAAGTATCATAATACATGATAATTGGTGGTCACTCACTGACATTTTTCTTTCTGCAAGGATCATATAGTGTATTATAATTCCATAATTTGTAAAATGTATTCTTTTAATGTGTACAGTCACTGTTATTTACTGTTTTTTAAAAGTGGTTATAAGTTACTTTAAGTGCTCATTGTTTGCTTTGAGTTAAGTGAAAAAGATATAACCGACACACAAAATGCTTTAAAATTCCACACTCCAGTGTGACGTTTTCCCCCATTTTATTCATAAAACAACTCAAACTTCACGATGCATGGGGGGGATTTATCAAAAGTTGACACATGTAGTTCTCTATTCCACTCTCTAGTTTGACTGAGGAACTACTAATCCTGACATCCCAACAATGCGTTGGTAACAGGACGAGGCCGAGGCGCCATCCTGCTCATACCCAGTATCATGGGGGTCTGGTAGTGGTAATACTGCGAGCCCGTGAACAGATAAATTCCTTCCGCATTGCACAGAGTGGCGTCGATGTCGGAAATGGGCAAGGGCACAGGCATGTTCACGGCCCTGGGTGTTGCGGCAAGGTTCACGTCACTCATTGTCTTTCCTGTTGGAAGAAATAGATGCTTACTTTATCAAACCTTTTTTGCCAACCCATACTTCAAGAGACATTCAAAAGCAAAATGAAACCGTACCTTGGATTACATAAACTGTGTCTTGATTGGGACAGATAAAGGCTGCGTCCACATGTCCTTCAATGCCGAGCTCCTCCTTCAGGGTTTTAGGGTAGCCATCAATCAGGGTGTAGTGAACCTCTGTTTTATAGATGTAAACGTGATCATCCTGCAGGGGTTTGGTAGCACATGAGGTAATTTAGTATTAATGCCAATACAAACACACATATAGACGGGATGAGGTTGAAGTTCCCCTGGTTATTTCAAAGTCTACCTTAATCAAGTACATGTTGTTATCGTAGGAAAAGGCGGCGTCCACCCCGTTGGTCATCTCCTTCCACGCCCTGGTGATTGGGAAGGCATGAAGGCCCTCATGACGGGTGTCCAGACGCATGTACACGGGGCCTAAGCAGATGGGACTGAAGTCTTGTGAAAGCTTTACAGCAAGCTTGAAATAACTATCAATCGTGGGGGAAAAAATCCAAAGGAATAGTTTGGCATATTGGGAAATACACCTTTTTCATTTCAGTAAGATGGCAGGAAGTAAGACGAGAAGATCGATGTCACTCTCATACATGTGCGTTAAGGATAAACCAAAGCCAGCAGGTGGTGAGCTATAGCTTAGCATAAAGGAGGGAAGCAGCTGGACTTGTCAAAGTTAAAAAGAATGCTTCTGACAGTAGCTCAAAAGCTTGATATTAAAGCTGAAGCTTATTAATTAAAACTTTATATATTTTGTTTGTGATACTGGCAGCTCTACGTTTAGCATGTTAGCGCAGTAACATTAGCTAATTAGCACTAGCTCCAAAGTTCAGCTAATGGGGTGTCATTTTGTAAGAATTGTTAATTATATTCCTATATATATATATATATATATATATATATATATATATTTTTTTTTTTTTTAAATTTTTAAATTTTTAATTTATTTTACCTGCAAATAAATAACTTTTGCCTGCATCATCCGTGGTGATGGCGTCCAACTTGACTTCACTGCATTTCGGGACTTGATAGTCCCTTCCATGACCTGCAGTCAAACACAGGCGGTTACACGATTACCCAAAAATAGCTCTCAGAAAAGAATCATTCAAACCAAAGCGACAGACAAAACCCACTAGAGTTGTGGCACTTCATAAAGTAGTGGCGGGCGTCCTTGGGGTAGTTGGGGGTCACTTCCCCGGACACTGGGTTGAACCTGGTGAAGTTGTGTCCGTGGAAACAGTAGTAGTGCTCCAGCCAGCGTAGGGCGGAGGTGCAGACGGGCAGGTGGGTCCAAGTCTTGGTTTTCACTGTCTTTGTGGTAATATCATACACATGCACATCATGTCCTGTGGGGGGATTATACATTTTATGAATTATGTATCTATTTACAGTAGCCTAATATAAGACAGTTCTTTTGACACCAAATGTCTAATCTGAAAAATGGGTTACATGGGAATATGCTTGAATTCCTAAAACTGAAAAACATTTATGTGTATATTTGCTTGACTACCTGTTTGATATACTGCAGGTATGCTGCATACATTTCACTAATAGTCCTAAATGTATACAGCTGCTTGACGAAAATCATGAGAAAATGTATTCCAGTAATTTGCCATCCACTAGGGGGCAGCATGATCTTACTGAAATAATATAATATATATATATATATATATATATATATATACATATATATATATATATATACTGAAATAATCAAAAAAATAATCAACAAATTATATCATGTGTTTTAATTTGAACATTATTTAGTGAGAGGAATATTTTTTTTACAGTGAAGGCCAACATACCCTTGAAGAACAGAACCGAGTCGGCCATGCATTCTCCTTTGGGACACTCCACAGCAGCATCTAGGTGCGTGGGGACTCCTGGGAAGTCCTCCTGAATCTCTTTGGGATAGCCGTCCTCCAGAATGTGGTTGTAATAGCTAAACACCTTGTCATCCTGCGGGGTAACATCATACAACGTGTGAGTACAGACACATTTCCTTGGAGCTGGGAAAAGCGAAAGCACCTGCAGGACCATACCAGGAAGAAGTAGATGTGGTCGTGGTCGTCCAGGTTCTCCGCGTTGTGCATGCGGAAGGCGGCGTCTACGTGGCCGATGTGATGGAGGTCATCAAGCTCCTTGAAGGACTCATTGGCGAGCTGGGCCGTCCCGTGGAAGCCCATCCACAAGTGGCTGCCTGAAGGGAAAACAGAATTTGTTTTCAATGCAATCAATATGGGCCTCTGGCTCAGGCCCTTGCTGGAAAATGACATGCCTCAAAGTATTTTTCAATCATCTTGGCATTATGATGAAGTGAGTCACCACTTGTGATATTTCTTCAGATATGCAGGCATCAGAATCAGAATCAGCTTTATTTGATATAAAAAAATTAAAAAAAACATCTATATGTTATTGGGTCAGATTAAATGAAGATAGGACGCATCATTATTTAACTATTTAATTTCTGCCAATCAAAACTGCACATTCTTATGATGAATTCCCGTTTGGAATGCTGCCGCAGCCCAAAATGTTTTCTGTTCCACAACATTACTTTTGCACAGACTGATAATCTAATAAAGTAAATCATAGTGAAGATGGAGAGGTTTTAGTAGAGGCTGTTAAGGCTGAACCTACAAATTGTCCCACTTTGTTACATTTGAGTAATTTGAAATTCTTAGGTAATCGTACATCTCATTTAATTTAATGCATATGTCAATATAGGTTAAACAAAATACATATAAAATCAATAATTTAGGCCTCTTTACATGTTCCCATAAAAAAAGACACCCATTGGTCTATTCAACCAGCTAATGCCTGATTTGAAGGCCAATACCTTAATTATAGTATCACAATTCATCGAGACATACCGTGTTATCTCGTTTATTAATGTCTTAATTAATGCAGACGGTTTGAATATACTCAAAACTGATGAGGAGACATTGGAGCCACGTTCGCCATTAGCAGCGCGGATACGCCCTCGAACACAAAACAGCAAAGGTAGGACATATTTTTTGTTTCTGGCTGTTTAAAGTTTATTTGTCTCTGAGGAGTCTCAGCTTTTCACAGTGACATTGTGGGTCGGCTAGCATGACGTAGCAACATTGTCAGCGCAACCTTTGCACACCGTTTTCGGCTGCGCGCTCGTTTATTTGCTCGGTGTTGGAAGTTGAGTTTCGGTGAGAATGGTTACCACGAGCGGGTCGAGCCCCCTCCCGTTCTGTGGGTGTTGCGACATGTTCAACGTAACCCTTTAATGTGTTTGCTGTCGTGTGAACAACGTCCCGCGGTACCGGTGTTATGTCGAAGTCGGTCCCCCAGTTCACTCGTGTTACTTTCCTGTTAAGATCAATGTAATTGGGTATAAGGGGTTGGTTTAGGTTATCAGTATATTTGACACAACCTGGTTCAAAGGGATACTAGTTAAAGACAATAACCCCAAAAGAAAATAAAGTCGATCATTATTTATACAAATATTCCACACCTTTGAAGAAGAACGTGTTTCCTTTCTCGTCAGGAGTGATGGCATCAAACTCAATGCCGTCACAGCGGTCTGGTAGAGCAGCATCTAAACATGGAGACAACACTTGTAACAATTAGTGCAGCTGAAATACCAGCAAATACATAATACTTGTATCATTAAAGAGAAAGGATTGTTTCTGTGAGAAGGCAGGGTTATGATTTAATGTGTTTATTAAAAACCCACCATTTACTGGTGCATCATGTGGCGGCCTGTGGATGATAAAAAATAGATCCTTATTTTTCTGCAGTTCAGCATAGTATCACATTACATTTCATTTCCAAAAATCGTTGCTTCATGATGATAGGGGGTTAATCAGGAACCAGCCACCAAAGTTATGCAATGACTTTGTACTCTTGTATTGATCCAACTGGTGACCTTTGTGAGCCTACAAATAGAGTGAATGTGCATGAATTTGCATGAATGCACAGTGACTTGCACATTTTTGCTGAAGAGAAAATGCAGAAAAATATGAATGATCCAAATCAGTTACAGAGGGGGACAAAATAACAGGAACACCATATAGTTTAATAGGATTCAATGAAACAAAAACCCAAAGTAGCCCACGTCCTCAAAGGTTGACCTTCTCTGAAGGAGCCATTTACAGGGTTTTTGTTTTAGTTTGCATTATATTAAAAGCTATACTTTATTTGAACCCCCTTTATTGATATTTATATGATATCAGCACAGATTTGAAACACACACGTGACGTGTCAAGTGAAGCTCAGAATTAGAACTAGAGCTTCCTGATACGATTGAACTATTTAGAGCGTGAATTCATTTCAAGAATGAAGAGTTTATTAATACTCACACAGGTCCTCCATTGGTGAGGGCAAGTGCTAAGCACAGAAACAGAGTTTTGGTGAGCAGCTCCATGCTGTACGGTCCAGATGAAGTCCTCGGGTGTGGAGTCTCACTGTGGAACGGAGCTGTACCTGTGCAAAGCCTGCGCTTGCGCTTTTATCCTGAAATTTGTGTGGGTGGAAAAGTTAGGTAACTGTTTGTGTGTGTACATTGGACATTTAGTTGTTGCAAAATGGGGCTATGAGCAAGATTTGCAATCTCCCTCTCTCTGGATTTCACGTGAAATCATTGATCTTTCTGGTAAAAATGTTAGTTTGATAAATGCATGTTCTAAAAATCGTGGGGAAATGTTCTTGTGGGCGAGGGGCGTGGTTAGCGCACCTGCGACACGAGAGAGAGAGGCGCGCTCATTGGGAGCAGCCGTTCTCATTAGTGGGGACGGCTGGTCCTGATGAGCGCGGGGATTAAGTGCGGCATAAAAGGCCGCACAGTGAGATGCACAGGGGGGATCAGTGGTGCTGGTGTTGTGTGTGGTGTTGGTTTCCGTGCCTTCACAATGAATAAAAGGATGAAACGTATAGCGCTGGTGTCCAGTCTTTGCCAGGAGCTCCGAGCTTCCCCCGGTATGACAGAACCTGCTCACAGTGGCGCCCAACGGGGAGTACCGGAGGGGAGGAGACGGCAGCCAGGGCAGCCGATGGACGATGGCAATGCGGCGATTGAGGCGTTATACGCGGCGATGGCTGGCGAGGGACGGCCAGGGGGACCGGAAGCAAGGGTTGTGGCCCATGCGGAGCGGGTCCCGCCGACACCAGGGGGGGCGGGGCAGCTGCCGCTGCCCAAGTCCCCGGACGAACACCGGCGGCGGTTCCGCTCGGACCGACTGAGACCGGGGGACTGGCCGGCGATGTTTGCCGTACGGCTGCAGGACGCCGCGAGGCAGTGGCTGCAGTCAGGCGGCGTGGGCGGAGTCCCGGAGGTCGTGGAGCGTGTAGTCCTGGAGCAGTTCCTGGGGGGACTGCCGGATTGGATGGCCGACGGGATTCGGGCCCGGGGCCCGGCCAGGCTGAGGGACGCCGTCACCCTGGCGGAAGACCACCTGGGCGGGAACGCGGCCACCGAGCGGGACGTCAGACCGGCGGAGGGCCTCGGCAGGCCGGCGCCGACGGCCCGGCCGACATCGCGAGCGGCGACGCAGACGGAGGTGAAGCGTCTGAGGCCCGGAGGGACGCAGACCGACGCCGGCCGCCAGAAGGGCCGGGCGACGCAGACGTCGGCGGGCGCGGCAGCGGGGACGTCGGAGGCGGCGGCGCAGACGTCGGCGGCCGCGGCAACGACGGCGGAGGCAGCAACGCAGACGTCGGCGGTCGCGGCAGCAACGACGGCGGAGGCAGCGGCGCGGACGTCGGCGGGCGCGGCAGCGACGACGGCGGCGGCGCAGACGTCGGCGGGCGCGGCAGCGACGACGGCGGCGGCGCAGACGTCGGCGGCCGCGGCAACGACGGCGGAGGCAGCAACGCAGACGTCGGCGGTCGCGGCAGCAACGCCGGCGGAGGCAGCCGTGACAGCGGCTCCAACGTCGGTGGCGACGCAGACGGCGCCGGGAGCGGCCGCGCCGAAGTCGAAGCCCCGGCCGGTGGCCAGGGCGGAGCCAGACCGGGGCCCGGAGGTGACCGGCGGGCCGCGCCAACCAGCGCGGCAGAGCCGGAGAGGGAGGACGGCGGAGAGTGCAGTCCGGGGCTGGCCGGCGCCGAGGGCAGCGCCGGAGGAGTGGAGGTTCGGCCGTCCGGAGCCCGGGGGGGGGCCCGGAGGCCAGGGGCCCCACGTGCTGGACCTGCGGCCGGCCCGGCCATGAGCGGAAGGACTGTGACCTCATGGAGGTGGACTTCGCGAGCCGGGTCGGGCGAACCGGAGCAGGAACCGGCCGGGACATCGCAGCCCCACCGCCGGGACCAGGAACCGCGAGGCGGTCGGGACGGGCCCGGAGGGCGAGAAGAAGACGGCGTCGCAGGGACCGGCAACAGCCGGGGCCGGAGAGGCCATGGATCCGGCCGGTCAACCTGGTGGGGCGGCCGGAGGAGACGGAGCAGACCGACTGGCGGAACAGCTGGAGCAGCGCGGACGACGGGCGGAACTTCGTCCAAGAGAAGCTGCGCCAGGAAGTGGACAAGCTGCGGGGGCAGCTGCGGGACGCCTTCGGGGTCAGGCTCCGGGACAGGGCGACGATCGCCCAGCTGGAGAAGAGACTCCAGGCCGAGCGGGAGGCTCGGGGCCGGGTCGAGACCCAGCTGATTAAGGAGCGCGCAGAGCGCAGCTCCGCACTGGGGTTGGTGGTTCCCTGAACTTCTCTCTCTTGTGTTGCAGGTTGCCGCGGCGGACGGAGGGGGAGAGCCGGTTTGGTCCCGGGGGGGGGGGCCGGCGGAGAGCGCAGGGAACCTGCCTCCCGGGGCGCTCGATCGCCCTCTGTTCGGGCCACGTCCCGCGCCCGGACCCCCACGGATGGAGGATGCCAACGCCCGGACCACCCGTTGGCATCGGGCTGAGAAGCAGGTTAATTCCATGGTGGTCCATAGGTCGGGGATGCAGATGGTCGGGGCCGGCTTCCCCTCTCGCTCCCAGTGGGAGGGAGGGGGGGGGGAGTTGGTTAGACCGGTGGCTCCCCGGCCTAAGTCGGGCGGTGGGGGTATGTGGGCGAGGGGCGTGGTTAGCGCACCTGCGACACGAGAGAGAGAGGCGCGCTCATTGGGAGCAGCCGTTCTCATTAGTGGGGACGGCTGGTCCTGATGAGCGCGGGGATTAAGTGCGGCATAAAAGGCCGCACAGTGAGATGCACAGGGGGGATCAGTGGTGCTGGTGTTGTGTGTGGTGTTGGTTTCCGTGCCTTCACAATGAATAAAAGGATGAAACGTATAGCGCTGGTGTCCAGTCTTTGCCAGGAGCTCCGAGCTTCCCCCGGTATGACAGAACCTGCTCACAGTTCTCTTATTTAGTTTGCTGACAGACCTTTCCAGTAATACACACACTTTGGGCAAAAACAGTTAACAGAGAAATACCTAAAAGCCCCAACCAAACCAGCCTCTTAGGTTAGGTGTGGTTGGGCAAATAGTCCCAGTAACAACAGAATCATGCAAGATTGGATTTAAATCAAAGTTTAATTGTTTTTAGTCAGAGAAATGTAAAGTACAAAAATCATTATGCCCCTCCCAAGCTCAAGAGAACAACATGTTTTGATCTGCTGATTACACTGATAGATTATGCTTCTCAAATTTGTCTTGATTATTGATTAATAAAATGTTTTGCAATTTTGACATCATTCACAAAATGTTTCAGGCACACAGCATTATGGGCTGCCATGCTTTACCGTTTAGATCAATCGAGAGAAAGAAACAGTCCAAACACTCAAGTAATTTAAAAGCATGCATTAGTACTGTTATCCACGACTATATTTTTTACTAAATAGATGTGTTGAAAATTATTTGTACTAATCTGCTAAAGTAGGTAGAGGCTGAAAATTATACTCAAAGAAACACATTATAAGCCAAACGGATATTATATTGCCTGCTATTACAAATGTAACCCTCTCACCATATCATATCAATTTGTCTTAACTCTACGTGTTTGTTTCTTTCCGTCTTCGACATTGTCTGTGGTTCACTTGTAGCGGAAGATCTTGATGCAATGATTCATGCTGTCTGACACGACCATGTGGCCATCAGGGAGCAGCGCCAGGCCTCTAGGGCTATTCAGGCTGTCATTCACCAGAGGCCAGCCAACACCTTGAGATGGGTAGAGAAGAACGCGGTAGTGCTGCTTGCCCCAGTCTGCCACCAAGACGTCCCCATCGTTGTCAATGCAGAGACCCCAAGGGCAGGTCAGAACAGGCCCCAAGCCAGAACACACCCCGAGGATTCGGATAGTGTTCCAGCCAGGCTCCAGGACCCGGATGCATGGGACACGTCCAGTCTCATTTCCTCGTTCGGATACTGCCATGAGCCCAGTCGTGAGACAGGCTGCCACTAGGTAGGGTCTGTGGTACCCGGTCACCACCGTGCGCTCCAATCTGGCCCCAGTTTTAGGGTCCAGCTTGAGGGACGTTAGGGTGCCACGTTTGATGTCAGCGATCAGGAACTCATCTTGACGGATAACAGTCACCCCTCTGGGAGCATCCAGCTCTTCGTTGGTGTAACCAATCAATGTCCCTCCAAACGTTTGCAGGAGCCGTCCATGACGGCTGAACACCAACACAGCTCGTTCAGCAGCACAGGTCAGGGCTATGAGGCCCTTTGAGTTCACAGCCACATCAAAGTAGTTGCAGATGCGGGAAGACCTTTCTGATCCCGTAGGAGACACCTGCTGCACAACATTCTTCTGAAGATCAGTCACTTGAATGCGGGCGTTTCCACAATCCACCACAAATAGTTGCCCTTTGACAGTTGCATGGATGCCACTTGGAAGGTTGAAGTCCGTGCGACCTGATCCTTGTTTGCCAAACTGTTTGACCAGAAAAGCTGAGTCTAACGCGGTGGAACCACCCTCTTCCTCCAGTTCCCCCAAAGCTGGCACAACTTTCTCCTCCTTGTCCTTGTTGTATTGCTGTGATTCCTTGCCTTGATGTAATTTGTCTCCTTCAATGGCTGACATGGACAGAGATCTGCTCACTCGGTTTATACTTAAACCCTGTGTAACACAAGTCTGGGATCTTGATTCTTGCTCATTAGAGCTCCTGTCAGAGTCCGTGCCATTACCTTGTTCAAGAGTTGACGGTTCAGAGGCCAGGCGCATTCTGCAGACCTTCCTGATTCCTCTACACTCATCTTTGTCACTGTTAACCAGAGAACACAGTTTACCTGAGAGTTCAGTGGTGGATATTGAGCGGCAGTGCTCTTGCTTGAGGGATCTATTGACTGGAGTATTCACAGTATAGGTGTAACAGGAATCCTCACTGTCCACTGGGGATGGAGGGCTTCCACTGTCCATTGAAGATTCATTTGAGTTATTTTTCTTTGGTAGGGTGTGTTTAGAAAGTGGATGATGTCTGGTGGAAAGACTTACAAGACTGGAGAGGGAACCTTTACGCCTAGTCTTTGGAGATATTGCCACATAACTGACTTTTGCATCAGTTTCTTCAGGAGGGCAGGATAGTTCTTCACATGAGACCAAGACACAGGCCTTTTGCTTCCCCTTACTCTTCAGTGTGAAGTGCGTTCTTGTGCCATTTGGCCTGCCGTCAGATTCCTCACCTTCAGATTCTCCTTGGCTGGAGACCGGTGGGATAGCAAGAAAAAGGTCTTGCCCCTGTGTGTCTGAACACACAGACTCCACTTCCTCGTCTTGGGATGACTCAGATACACCACGATGTCTTGGTACAGGGGACTTTAAGGTGCATGATTTGAGATAGTCCTCGTTCTCTGTTGAGCTTGATAGACGTAGTTTCCGGATAACACGCATGTTCCCAATGTTTGCCTTATTGCTTTCCTCTGGACTGTACCTTTGCCCAGCTCTGTTTGGTTGTGGCTCCTTTCGGATTTCAAGAGGGGTGATGTTTGAAAATGCTTTATCCCCTGAGTGCAAAGCACACTTTTGTCCTTCAACACCACAGACACCAATTGGGTAGGTCATACTTTGCTCTTGAACATCAATTTCCCCTAGACTTAGGGTCTTGGACCCAGAGCTTGTTAGGAAACTGACACTTTTCATTGTAAGAGAGATCTCCCAAGGTTGGGTGACTTCTGCCACTCCTCTTTGGAGTTGATTTTTGTTGGATCCACCAGCGGTACCGCCCCACCTTTGTATCTGTTCCTTCAGTTGTCCAATTTTCCTAAGTTGCTGGTCAACAAGTGACTGTACAACTCGCACCGCTGCGGCATTCTCCCTCTTCACCTGACTAAGGTGCTGCTGGGCCTCTCGGTGGTCCTGCTCCACCTTCTGAATAATCCGACGCTCCTCTCTCTGAGCTTCAATCGCAGCACTGTCCAGACCACGGTTCACTTCGTCTACTTCGGCCTGCTGTCGCTCCCTGAGGGTCCACAGTTCTCGTTCTCCTTGCTCTAGGTTGGAGAGGGCCTGAGTCACCCAGGGAGGTAGTGAAGTAAGAGATGTGGGTGTGAAGATGGAGTCCCGTGGGGTGAAGGATAGGAGAGGTGGGGAGGTCACATCTCTCGGTTTTGGAGTGCTGTGTGTCAGCAGGGCTGAGAACCCTAGGAGGGCTCTTCTCTCTGAATGAGACCGCACTAACATCGTCGATGGTAGATTGGAAGACTCCGATTTGCTGTTTTCTTTCTTTTCGCTACTTTTTGAGTATGTTTCTGTAAAGACAAAGAGAAAATGCAAAGAACCGATGTGTTATGATAACCTCTACAACAAAGCATTAAGCAAGATATATGTGCTCTTTACCCCATGATAACAACTCAAATCAAAACTAGTCTCATCTTGAACATTCATCCTGTAAATTAACCCTTCTATTTGACCTACCTGTTGACCCGGGTGTATCACAAAAACCATGTGAGGACTAGTGTACGCATTTCTGCTGCGCTTTCAAAGCTGGGACACAGCTTCCCTTTCGTTGCAACTTTATCTGTCCCTCACAATATTGAGTTTCTCACGAGACACTAAAGTGCTCTCAGGTAACCGCTGTGCTGTTTCCCTGAGGTCAGCGTTGTATTCACACTTGCACTGTTGGCAGCCATTGATCACTACAACAAAAACTTACCTAAATTGGATGTCAACCAACAATTTGTTAAAGCATATCCAATGTACCACTCTATTAAGCAAGCGTTTGCTTTAGATTGCCATGGCCTTTCTGCGGCCTCTTCTTTGACTTAATTTTTTTGTTTTGTTATCTATTTCCGACATTATGTGATCACTGAATGGTCTTGGCATGCCAAGGTGATACAGAGGGGTTTATGTGTTTATGCCAAGTTACTTATCTTAATATCACTCAGCATGAGACCTCAACAGTCTCAAACAGTTGCTTCCGAATGCAGCACAGACCCTTCATTGTCACTTGGTGGAAACACCAGCGCTTATCTGCTGATGGCATTGAAACTGAACTCTGTCTTTCACAACCAGCACAAGGTATGTGAGACAGTGCCAGGAGAGGGGTCAGTTATTTCTTTCTTTTTCTTTACCAAGTCTTTATAACCAAATTGATAATTTTTTGGAAGTGGCGAATGTGTCTGTGTGTCTGTGTGTGTGTGTGTGTGTGTGTATATATATATATATATATATATATATGTGAACAGTGTAGATCTAGTTATAGAGCCTTTTACCCCCCCTCCCCCAAACAACAAGGCTTTTGCGAGAATGAAAGGGTGAGGTGTCAATTTACCTGCACAATAAGGTCCCTCTGGAAACACGTGACATGTTAGTGTCAATGGATACAATCTTGTTCCCAAGTTTTAATGTTCAAGATGTTATCTGCAAGTGACATTCTTCCCATGTTGGACAGAATAGTTGAGATTTGCCAAAAATAAGAACTCAACAGTGAAATTAGGAGCAGAAAAACATAATCTTGACTACAATGTAAATTTCAAAACTGCCCTTAATAATGCACACACGCGTTTTCAGGTAAAGAGTCATCAATCTAATTGTTGCAATGAGGGAAAATGTAGTGTGTGTGTGTTGGTAACAAATCCCAGTCACTCTCCCGGAGCGAGGCCACCGGGTCGTCTCATGTTACTCCACTTTAATGTTGAATGAGAGGCAGTAGTTGCTAAGTTACCGGACGGCCATCGACGAGGTGCTGAGACTATAGAATAAATGATACCATTCATAATTGAGAGGATTACGCGGGATGTTCAGGAGCATTCCAGCGTAGCGAAACTAAACAAAGGAGCCATTCACCGCAAGTTATGGAGCTTAAAGCTCAAAGGTATGGGCCTCTTTGTAAATTTAAATTAAACTCACGCCAGTGACTTAAAACAAAGAAATCGGGAGGCAGAAAACTGCCCCAAATGAATAATATAACATTTTTATTCTGAAATTCCATTCTGAGCACAAAAGCTGAACAGAAGTTTTAATTTAGATTTTAAGCTGCAACATGCAAGAATAAAACATACGATTACACCAGTGCATATACAAAACAAAGCATGATAACAGCAAACAAAAAGATGTCTCACCTGAACTCCAGGTGTGTTCTCTTCCTTCTCTGCTCTCTCTGCTCTGTCCTACAGCCCCAAGTTGTTCCTCTCTCTACCTCTCTCCGTCACTCCCCCATCTCACACTTCATCCCTCCCCCTTTACTTTCCTTTCTTTTCAAGATTATTTGTTAATTTGGATGTTGATCGCTTTCAAACAATTCAATTCAATTCAGTTTATTTTGTATAGCCCAAAATCACAAATACAAATTTGCCTCTGAGGGCTTTACAATATGTACACATACGACATCCCTGTTCCAGGACCTCACATCGAATCAGGAAAAACTCCCCCAAAAAATAATGAAAACCCTTTTACAAAGAAAAAAAAGGGAAGAAACCTTCGGGAGAGCAACAGAGGAGGATCCCTCTCCCCGGATGGACAGAAGCAATAGATGTCATGTGTACAGAATCAACGTAACAGAGTTACAGCACATTCAATGAATATCACAGAAATTATTCATGTAATCAGTAGTAGGCATGGACCACGATCCATGTCAGCAGAAGGAGGCAGAGATGACGGGCATGGAGGAGGGTAGCGAGAGAGAAGAGGAGCGAGAAAAAAGTGGAGAGAGGAGCTCATTGTATCCTAAGATGTCCCCCAGCAGTCTAGGCCTATGGCAGCATATCTAGGGGCTGGACCAGGGCCGAATTGAGCCAGCCCTAACTATAAGTACTGTCAAAGAGAAAGATCTTAAGTCTACTAATGAGGTGACTGTGTCTGCCCCCCGGACTGAAAGTGGAAGCTGGTTCCATATAAGAGGAGCTTGATAACTTAAGGCTCTGGCCCCCATCCTACCTTTTAAGACTAGGAACCACAAGTAGCCCCGCATTCAGTGAGAGCAGCTCTCTGGTGGGACAATAAGGTACTATAATCTCTCTAAGATATGATGGTGCATCACCAGTTAAGGCTTTGTAGGTAAGAAGAAGGACCTTAAATATAATTCTCTGTCTTACAGTAAGCCAGTGGAGAGCAGCTAATACAGGAGTAATGTGATCTCTCCTCCTAGTCCTCGTTAGTACACGAGCTGCAGCATTCTGGATCAACTGGAGAGACCTAGCAGAGCAACCTGATAATAAGGAGTTACAGTAATCCAGTCTTGAAGTAACAAATGCAAGAGCAATGCCATCAAGAGAAACAATATCATTTGATAATTGATTTCTCAGATGCTCTGGGCCAAGCAAAATAACTTCAGTCTTGTCCGAGTTCAACATCAGGAAGTTGCAGGTCATCCAGGTTTTTATGTCTTTAAGACACGCTTGAAGTTAAGCCACCTAGTTGGCTTGATCGATATATAGCTGGGTATCATCGGCATAACAATGACATTTTATTGAGTGTTTCCTGATAACAACTGGATCAGAAAAGATTAATAGTGAAGATTTTGTTGTGAAAATGCAAACATTGTCCCATTGTTGGGAGTGAGAGCAGGTTCTGTCTTGAGAGACATATGCAAAACACAGATGTTTAAATCTTTTAACAGTAGAGGATTTCATTTATAATTTTAATATTATTGATGAACATATTGATGCCACCTCTTGCATTTAAATGAGGATCTAAAGGCAGGTTCAGGTTGCTCATTTTGAGGCTTTAAAAATAAAATAATCTCCATGGAAAATGTGGCAAGATATTTTTCCAAACTTTATCCAGAATATGTTATACTGATATATACCTATCCTACCTTGTAATCATTATCTTTGAGAATTCCACCTGTTAATGAAAATATTTGCACTCTAAATGAACTGTTTCACTAGATTCACATACAACATTATACATTATAGTGAACATGCATTCATTGATTCCACCTGGGAGGCAGACACTTGTTCTGCACATCCATTTTATTGACACACATGTGGTTTAACCACATGCACTTTTCACCATGTGACCACTAGATATCAGCAAATACAAAGCTTCAAAAAGAGTGCTGCCTGTACAGCTGATGCTTGGTGTCTCAAATCTAATGTGATTATATTTACGCTAAATAAATAATCAGTCTCCTCAGGTAAAACAATGCAAGCTGTTCAGCTAATTTACTATACAAAGGTCCATCATGGAGATAGTGTAGTCGTCCAGAGGTTTGCATTGTCTTCTGTTTAGAAAAATGGATGTTAATGAGATAATTTACTTCTTAAATATAAGTGTCATATGAAGCAACTTGATAGTTAATTGCATAACATGTTGCCGATGGATTGCTCACTTGTACTGTAGTCGGTGTTCTCTCAGCTGCTGTTTATCTGCAGTGTGTTGCAGGTCTGCACAGGAAATACACGGATAGAGAAGAGAATCACATATTTATGACATGTGTGTTATCAGGCTGCTTTCAATTTCCTGGGAATACATCTCACCCCCAACAAGACAAGATATTTATTTGCTTAACTAACTTTACTTATCTAACTTTGAGAACCAAGCGTACAGAAAGGTACATCAACTTGTTGTTCGCAACACATATGAACACATAGAAAGGCCACAGATCAAGTGGCTATCAACTGTATAAGCCTCAAAGTAGTGTGACAGATTTCATCTTCTTATAAGAACCAACATCTCACCAATTATCCACACACACACACACACACACACACACACACACACACACACACACACACACACACACACACACACACACACACAGAGCGTTGCCCCCCCCCCCCCCGACACAGATGGGTCCTGAGCCATCACTGTTGCTGGATGTCACGCGGGGTCCTACAGGCTGCCTGGCTGGTGTTGTGACTGATTATTTCTATCTTCCGCTCTGTCAGGAGGGACGGAAAATTATATCGGCCTAAGGTGGCGCTCCGTTATTGATATCACTGTTAAAACTGTCCGATCCAGCTGCTCGCCTCGCCTGCAACATCCCCGCAATTAAATCGGTGTGTGTGTGGCAGAGAATAATGGGCCCAATAGTTACTGTAACAAAACAATAATATGATTCAGCATGGCAGCATAACAACCACACATATATGTGGTTATCTCTCTCTCTATATATATATATCAATATCAGGGCGGTATATGACAGGGGATTTAATGTGTTATTATTACCACTCCCAAACAAATGGCATCACAGCCAGGCAGGTTCTAAGTGGACTTGTTGCAAACAAACAATTAAAAAAAGAAGTCTGCAAGCTTGCACAGATGGAATTAGAAAGGCGGTCAAGAAAGTCATATTGCACTCTTCTCTCCCACTTTGCATACAGCCGGCAATATTAGGTGATGAATATGGTAATGGTCCTCATTCTGGTGGGACTATCTCCTTTCAGAGGGGAAGATCTGGTTCTGCTGTTAGATTCGATTAATTCCTCTTCATGCCACTCCTCATTTTTGTGCCTACCCCCCCTCCCCTCCTGTCCGCTTCCCCTTCCTCTCTCTAACACTTTCAGGCCTATGATATTAGACGAACAATCGCAGAAACAAAACGAGCTGGAACAACCAAGATGGGAACAGATGGCACGTAATTGCCTGGTGGAGGAAGCCAGGGAGTCAATTTTTACCCGTCCTGGGGGAGTTGCAGTTGCAAAGAAGGGGGGGGGGGGGGAGAGAAAAAAAGTGCAGGTGCATTTGTTTTGATCAGATATGGCCTAAAGGAAGCATCTGAGAAATATTCATCACACGCGCATTAGGGAGAGGAATCTAACAAAATGTGTTGTGGATGAGACCCGGGATGCTTTCATCAGGGTAAGGAGGTAGATTTGTGGCTGAGTCAACGGCAGCAGATGCATCACAAATTAATATCAAACTGAAGTGTTGCAAAAGCTGTAAAACTTTCAGATGGTAGCCGTCTGTCCCAACGTTTGCCAACCTAATTTTAGGGTTTTGTGTTAAAGTGACACTTTGAATAATGGCTGATATGCTAAAAAAAAAAAAAATAGAAAAAAAAATAACGTGTCAATATCTAATTCTTCCAAGAAACTACAAGTGCAGGATTTTATATTTCCAAAATGTCTTATTTGACAGTATTCCAACAAACAATATTTTTTAAATACTTACAAATCAGACATTGTGGAAACATTTCCAGAAAGTCTTAGATAATCTCCTCAAAAAAAAAACAAATAAACAGTCTACATTGTATTACTAAAGGCCTTGATCAATATCTGCCCTATTCATTATTCAAAACTACTTTCATACAAAATAAATAAGAGCTGGACATTGCTCCTATGATTATCCAGATTTGAATAACTCATTGGATCAAACCCAAACCCTTTCATTTCCTCAGTCCAATATATTGCGTATAACATACAAAGATTTGACAATGTGAGCCAAAAATGTAAAAATACAAATGTAGCTCTTCTACACTTGATTTTGAAATGGCCAATGTTAAAAACATTTAGCAAGAAATTGAGCTCAAAAGTTAAAAATGCCAAATTAACTTATTACAATTATCATTATTATTATTAAGTTATTATTATTAGAATATTATTGTATTATTAAAGATGCTAGCATTCCATATAATTATGATATACTGCATATTACAAAAGTCAGATTTTGTAAGAACAAGCAGTGCTTTGGGCTCAGCTGGCAGCCTCCTGCCAATGTGTAATTGCCTTAAACTTGCATTCTTTTAAATGGCCATCAGGGGGCGACTCCTCTGATTGCAAAAATACTTCTCACTTGATTTATTTCCTCAGTAAACATGGTTTTAATCGCTAGTTTCAAGTCTCCTTCAATACAGCATGATGTTTATTTCATAAATGATGGTCCCATTCTGTCTGCTAGTGCTAAGCATTTTTTACTTCGTCCTTGCATTCCTTTAAAGAGGTTAAAAGAAGAACTACGCCTGATTTCCAAATTCATACGTCCAAAGATATTAATAAACTCTCTCCCAAAATCCAAAGAATAGAGTGCTAAAACTCTAGTTTGTGATGTCGTCAAGTATAAAGTGTGGAACTGCTCCCTAGATTTGGACTTGCAATGCAACATTTTCATAATTTTGGACAAGAGAAGACACTAGAAAGAGGGAGACACAGCTATCGTGACTATCTGTAGGAGTATCCTTAATGATGTGCACATTGTGTATATCGTAGTGTACGGGGTTCAGAAGTGGATGTCCCGTGTCTTTCTACAGGATATCCCACAATTTTTGCTAATGGGGAAAACCCAAAAAAACAAGTTGAGTTAAGTGGAGCTGAGGAAATGTGACAATAGGGAGCTTTTGAGGTGTTGGGTTGATTTTGTGTCCTTAGAACAGCGCTAACCTAACCTGTTTCCAGTTGTATGCTAAGCTAATCATCTTCTGCAGTGGTATCAATGTTCGTATCTAACTCTCCACGAGGAATTAAATAAGCATTTCTCCATTAAAAAACTATATATGCTTAAACTATATTCCAGTTGCATTCTTATAACAGACCAGACATTTATCATATTTTCCCCTTAATTTAGCTTTTTATTTCCTTTATTTTGGGATATGTGCGATCTCAATCAGTCTGATACAAGTTTTGCATCCATTCATACCAGGGGGTTAATGTCTCTGTCATGACTACAAAGCTTGATAACACTATTTGTCTGCACCCACTTCATCCTTGGACATGAATCAGTCACATACTGTACTGAGATGAATTCCCTTTTTCTCGGTCCTTTAAGCTCTGACCACATCTGTTCAATTACCAGCATGGAAAGTGCATTACCATTGGCTTTGTTGTTGGAGATGCTCGATTTTCTTAGTAAAAAAAACAGATGAATTTATAATGTTGTGATCCCCTCTGTTGTGCATCTCTTCAGCGGACCGAGGCCCGGGATCAGAATAAGCATTTTGATGAGCTATAGGCCGTCTCTTCTTTTTACAATCCCAAACTTGCGCTGCCTGCCCAATATCAAACTAATAAATTACAGCCCCCGTCTCCCACATAACTCACTGATAAATAAAAAAAAGGCTCTGCCATAGTGTGCAGCTGTGACCCAGGGTTACCTAGCAACAGGTCATGCCCAGACGTGATGCACAAGGTAGAGATACACCTCTAAGGAGCGGGAGAGGAGGGAGGGATGGGGACGGAGGAGATGGAGGAGCAGGGGGGGAAGGAGGGAGGGAGGGAATGGGTCTCATCCTCACTCTCTATGACCCTTGACAGATAGAAAACGCACTCAGAGGAAACGGCGTTTGATTGACAGGGATATTTGAGGAACCTGAGACTCCTCGGTTTCTCCATTACTGTTTTCAGGCTGGACTCTGAGCTGCTTTATGTCGGGAAGAAGTAAGCAGAAAACAGATTTGTATAGTTTTATGAAGCAAAATCTTATAATAATAAACCTCATGGCACATGAAAAGACACTTGGACTTAATTAGTATCCATATGGGTGTGGAATAAATAATGTATTTAAAAGTATCAGATTTTGTGGTTCTTGGTTCCTTCTGATGAGTATATTTCCTCTGCGTTCGCGCATTAACACACACACACACACACACACACGGCAAATTTGTCACACTGAAGTACACGATCAGCTCTCCAACCTCCGCGCCCGCTGAATAGTCTGATGAAAACCCTAACTGACAGGCCTAAAAAGATTGAGCAGTAGCACAAGAGACGCACATCCACAGCGGTGTACAATGTCTTTGCCAGAACACTGCGGCATGGAAATGAGTGTTCAGTCCTCGTCCCCCCTCTTCCTCCGCCCTTCCTCTGTTGCCTGTGCGACAAACCCTCAAGGGGACTCTGCAGCTGTGTGGGGTTAGCACATGGTCGAGTTAGGGGCCACACACACAAACACACACACACACACACAAACACAGCCTTTAGTCTTTGTAAATATGGAATATTTATGCAGCGTAAACTGTAATAAGTTGTGCTTTAATGGGAATAATTTTCTCAGGATGATTGTCTGAATGTAAACTGCTGTTGACAGAGAACACAGCTGCCATTCTGACTCCCTGAATGTTTAACGCCGCTGTACTGTTTTTGCGTTAACAATGGATCAAGTGACTGTGTGTTTATAGAAGGTGTTGCTTGAGAATTAGCACCAACTCAGGGGTTCCAATCAGCTATAATATTCTCATATAATATTGTTTTGATTTGTAGTCTGCAACTTTCCTGTTTTGGTTCACGCTCACTGCTCTCACCAGCGTCGCCACTAAAAAGCCACTGTACACTACTGAGCCCCAAACAGAGAACAGTGGAGTGTTTAAGCTTCAGCTTCTCAGGCAGGTCAATGTGGAGCTTTGGGGCCTTAACGGCGAAACGCGTCAAATCTTCAGTTTAACTGCAAGGTAGTAAAGGATCACGGGCTCTACCGTGTTTAGCTCAGGTCCAGTTCAACCAGCACAATCTGCAGGCTAACTATTCGCCCCCAGCTAAATCATTTAAGCCGGGACTATGCAGACAGACATAAGGCACCGGTGTGAAAAACAGCAAGGAGTCAAAGGGCTTAAAGGTAATCAATAAAATATTAGAATCAATCTTTAAACAGACTGGGAGCCGGCGAAAAAATACTAAAATAGGTGTGATGCCGTTTAGTTGGGATGAAAAGAATAGCAGCTGAGGCCTGTGTGGTCTTTCAGCCACACTAGCAGCATGACTATATACTGTAAAACACCACAGCCCCCTGTAGGTATGTCCACTTACTTCCTCTCTTTGACTCCAAGGACTCTGACGCTCTCTACTTCTCTACTGCATGAGTTTTTGAACTTCCAGAAATTAAGATTTAAAGAAACTTCCGCCTTCACATGGAACAACTTAGAGAGGTTTAATCAGCGAGGACGACGAGCAACCTCGAGAACATTTGTTTCACCAGTTGAGATGGTGGGCGACACGATGGGGGGGATGTGCACCTCCTCATGCAGTTAATGGACAGCATACACGCCGAGGTAATTCACAGCCAGCAAACATGACATACGCCATCGGAGGCTGGTGTGAGTAAAATGGGCATCCATCACAGATGCTAACAACTCTGATTAAAAATACATAATCTGCAAGCGGCCCCCTGATACCTCCGTCAAGCCATTTTGGGTCTAATTGCAATTGGTCTCCGTTATGATCAAAGGCAAGTCACACCTGCTCGCCTTTAGCTTTCGTTTCGCTGATTACAGTTTCAAATTTCATCAACGTCAAGTAGATGGATATGAAATTATGGGGTAAACCTGTTTACTCGTGGTCAACACCATCACAATCACAAGTCTCGTCCTTCTGCTGGACTGTCACATTCTGCTCGGCACATTGTCGTTCCGCTTTTTCAAATCAAATCTGATGTTTGATAGTGCGCCGCAGAACACGGGGCAGAGTAGTCACAGGGTTTAAAGGTGCGGCGAAAAGACGCCACGCAGCCCGCCGTCCTGATACAAACACAATATAACAGAAATGAGAGCCAAACCATGTCCCCGCCTTTGCTTCTTCACCTCACCCACCACCTGTATCTCTCGGGGTGCGAGTGAGTGAGGGACAAAGCCGCAAGAGGACGAGCGCCAAGCATTCACCCACAAGGCTTTGCACCCAGCGCTCGCCCAATTTACACCTTTCCCTTTCCCTGCAAACCCCACCCAGGATCCCCTGGTGACAGCACCACGCTAACCGCCACCTCCCTGCTGGCATGACCGTGTGTGTGTGTGTTTATGTGCGAATAAAAAAAAACGAGGGTGTGTGTAAGTGTGTGTGTGCAGCAGAGAGTGATAGAAAGCAGAAGAGTATGTGTGGTATCCTTGTTGGAAGCAGATTTAGACCTTCAGACTGGGTACGTTTTTTGAAAGGAGAGGTAATTTTGTTCCCTCCATTCTTTGGGTGTATAGTGGAGATTCAGAGTTTAAGTGTCCATTAGCTGTGAACTTAACATCGTGGCTTTAATTCTTTTGTGTCAATCACAGTATTTGAGCACAATATAATCTGGGAGCTGCATCTCAGATGAGTGTCAAATCGATTTTATTTATACTGCCCAATATCACAAATTACAAATGGCCTTCAAGGGGCTTCACAGTCTGTACAGAGAGACCAGACCCTCGATTTGAGTCGGGTAAAAAAAACAACCAAAAAAAGCTTTTAACAGGGGGGAAAAAATGGAAGAACCCTCAATAACTAAGGAAGGATACGTCGCCCAGGACGAACAGACGTGCAGTAGATGTCGTGGTCACAGAATAGACAAAACCATAATTAAATTACAGCATTGACAATTGATACACAGAATGTGGGATCTCATCCCCCCTTGTTAACCTTCTACATCCCATAGTAGCAGAGACAGTGCAGGAGCAGAGGGGTGGTTTGCCTGACTCATCGATTCTTTAGCTGACGGAGGTTTGAGCAAGTAACAATCTATGGTCCCGACCACGGCTCTGAAATACCAGCAGCCCCACTGGGCCGTGTGTTGATGAAACCTCGGCGCTGTCCGTGGTGCTGAAGTAGCAGGCTGAGTTGTAATTAAGACTCCGGGTCACGCCTTTCTGTCAGGTTCATCTTGGATCCATAATATCCTCTAACTATAGCTCAAGTGAACAAAGCTAACCAGGATTTGTCCCACTTTCTCCCAGGGACAATTCATTTACGTGAACACTAAAGTAGTAACCATGTTCAGATATTTCTGAAAAACGTGAAAATGTTCTTGTTGATGATTAACAAACTTTGTTCTGTACTTTTTTCAAACTGACGGGCTGACATAATAATGGAGAAAACCTTTCAAATCCAGACTTGTATTGAGCAAGATTTGCAGTAAGTGGCTCAAAGGGACTAAACTCAACTGTTGTCTGCAGCTGCTTCACAGAAAAAACAGAATTGCCTAGAAAAAGCAAACCTCCCGAGCTGAACCCCAAATATTAGTAATGAGCAAAGGGGAGAAAAGAAATCCTAAAAAAGTCACTGATAAGGTTTGAAATGTTGTACCTACTGTACGCAAGGCCTGTTTAAACATCGTTACAGGATTAGAGTGGAGTTAAACTGCTTTGCGGGCGCAGTTAATTGAAGCGGATGAGGTTTTTAATAAAGCGTGCAGTGTTAGCAGCTGACAAATGGCTCAGCTGACACACAGGGGAAATTGCATTTAATGGCATCAGGTATGTGCTTTGCTGGAGCTTATCACATTACACTGGTGGGTGCACATATACACACACACATGCACAAACATGCACGCTCTGCTTTCATCTTCATCTATGAGTGTGTGCGTGTGTGCACATTGGCCCACATAAACACACACACGCCAACATTACAGTAGTTTACGCTTACCTGAGCCAGTCAAGGTGTTTTCCCTCATGGATTCCAATTATGGTTTGGCTGGATGCTTCAGGTTGCTAAGTAGGTTGCTCAGACGGACATGCAGACTCACAGCGACCTATTACTGTGACTGAGATGTCGCACTTAATTAACCCTCGACAATTTCATAACAGCATCAACCCAAAAAACATAACTTGGATGAATTGGGTCCGCCCCAGCTAAAATGCTAATATTGCTAACAGTAGATTGATGTGTTTTAGAATTGCTTGATTAAGAATCCGGTTAGTGTGAAGGAATGACCCGCTCTACGCTGCCTCTGATTGGTTAGTGCCAGTTGTATGTGTTGGTGGGATTGGTTAAGATAATGTCAGGGTAATCCTTCGCCATAATGGGGTTGGTAATATTGCTTCAGAGTCATGTCTAGAAGGTTAAAGTTGGGTAATTATTGGTATGAGGCCTGTTTGTTGTCGTACAAACACAAATAACACATTTTACTTCCACCTTTCAGTTCAAAAAGTGGCCCCCAGGGATTGGCCACCCCAACGATCCAAACTTAAGTAACAAAAAACAAGATGGCGACCTCAGGACAGCAAAAAGAACAGCTTTTCCAAGCTTTATCAGGATCAAACCTTTTTTTGTTTTTTGTTGATGATAGTATAAACAAATTTAGATTATCACGAGACTTCAAATAACAAAGTCATGGACACATTTTGAGAGAAAAGTATTTAATGAAAAGGCTGTTTAACTCCATAATAAACTAATTATGTGCACATAGAGTTTGTGCAAACCCACTGAACTTTACATGAAATTACTCAAACACACATCTAGAATTTGATGGAATGATGCAGCCATAGAAAACAAGGAGTCTCGGGCGCAAATATTTCACCCTGTAAACACCATAAAGCTTCAGAATATATATACGGTGCTGTCAGACACTGAGGAACGAGATGATTTCAACCGCTGTAAAGCTACTTAAGGGGAACCAAAAGGAGATGGCTGTACCTGTGAAGTAACTAAATATTAGCTATGTTACTTTGGTATTAAAGTCCTTCTCCATGCCTGACTGGCCACTGTACGGGCCACAAGGAAAGCAGAGCAGGTGCTTGCCATCTTTGTTTGTTTGTTTGTTTGTTGTGTATCCATTTCTTGCTGATGATGTTGTCGTGTCTGGATTCTCCAGATGCAATAAAGGCAAGTAACTGTCAGAAAGGACAACATGAATTATTTCAAGTCATATGTCGGGAGACCGCTGCATAGATGCCCTTTAGGAGTTGTCAGTTTGATATCTCACCCAGTACGGCACACACACACACACAGACACACTCACACACACACACACACACACACACACACACAAATGCATGCACAACACACTCATCCAGTCAGAAATTCCTCATATAAGAGGACAATTAGAGTGTCTCATTTTCCCCTAATATCAATCACGCGGCTCATGAATAAAGACAATTAGGTCCTCATGATTCCATACAATTGCATCTGCCCTTTGAGCCCCCTCTCCCCCCGCCCGATTTGGGAGCGATGCCTCTTGGGTACATGGGGCTCTCATCACCGCGACTCAGTGTGAGCCGCTGTAGTCAATAATAGGAGACAAAACAGGAGAGGCAAGGGCCCGGTTTCAGATCCTCCGGACGCGTGTCACTCTTCATTAGGGAGGCGGGGTAGCAGGGGGATGCCCTTAAGGTGAGGACGGCCACGGAGCGGTGGGGGGGTAAAGGAAGAGAGGGTGGGGCGGAGTGGCAGCTGTGGACAATGACAGAATCTGTGTCCAAGGGCCCCTCAGGCCAAACACCAGCTCTCCTCCACCCTGAACTGATCTCTCGCCTCTAGACCCACCGAGGAGGGAGGGAGGGAGGGAGAGAGAGAGGGACAGAAATAGACCGGTCACACTCAGTGGACTTTCTATCCAAACCCGCTGTACTCAAGACTCCGGCTGACATTGATGTAACACATCGCATCAATGTGTCTAATGTCATATTCATAGAAACGCGATTGGTTTACCTCGGGCTTGGGTGGCTCCCCGAACAGCCCAGCAGCTTGGATAATGTCAGGTATTAATCTTTCATAGCCCCGTTAAATTAAGCACTTTGATTCACTTATTATTAATTTATACTGATTGCTGCAATGTTGGCGTACACGCAGGCGGAGGCAGCTACTAAAGGATAGCCCTCCCTGGGATTGCCATTTGGGAAGACAGTGATCATTTCGCGAGTAAAAATAGATGTGTGAATATTTGCCATCTTTCCTAAGCAGGTTGGGTGAGTTATAAGTTTTCACTTCCACTGGTTGATCTCATGACCTTCTATCGGCTTTTATTCTAATCAGATACTCCTTAAATGCCCTGTTAAGCCTTTGGGGTTGAAACTGTGGGTGCTTTTAATGAATTCATTGTCTGGACTATAAAAAAGATGTTTCGCTTAATTAATGACTTAAATAATTAATCATTGCCCTCATTGCCTATCATTGCAGAATATTTTCAGCTATTATTCAGTAATAAATGCTGTTTTATAGTTAAAACTCTCAATTTAACCATCCATTACAATTGTTTTAGCCACTTTGGCAGCTGAACCAATTTGTGAACACAACACTGACATGTCATGTTTTTAAGTAGAATAATTTTCTCGTAGACTTCTATGCAACCAGAGTCTCCCCCTGATGGCCATTAGGAAGAATGCAAGTTGCTTCACGTTTCAGAGGATGCCTCCTGGGTTAGGCAAGTCAACAGTAAACAGTGGGGCTGTTATCAGTGGGATCAAATTGCGCTGAATGTTATCTGTCAATTGCTCGCAATCTGGATCCAGCATGGGAATGGCGGACTCCGTCACTAACATTAAAAACCGCAAATAAGGTAAGATAATTACTCAATACAAATGCATTACATGGCTATTGCAGAAACAATGCTGACCATAGATAGTGTCAAACATCAGGTTTGTCATCATTATCAGAGAAGATCACAACTTTAGTTAGTTTGCGTAAATGTTGACATTTTGGAGATATAACATCATATACGCTCTGTTTCTTTCCAGAGCAACGCAGCATCGACGCAACTGATGTTTCAGCAACACGGGCACGCTTATTTTGTCATCAGCTATACATCAAATTAACAACCTCGTCTAAAAGAAGGAGAACGGGGGCCGCGGCGGAGGCTCCTGCCACGCGTAGGTGGCACACACTCCTTATTAGCCAGGTCAAACATAATCAGTGATAGACACGGCAGGGCCGCTTTAATTATGGCTGGCAGCTGGCAGCGGGGGCCTTCCTTTAGGGGCCGGGTTATGCCCATGCATGAACCCCCCCATCCACAACCACCCACCCACAGTGGCCCAAATGGCGAATAAATCTAACCTCCCTTTTGTTCGGAGTGATACATGTGGCAGCCCCTTCATTTAAAGCGAGAATAAAAATGTGGACAGAATTCGGGATTAATAGAGGGGAATGGTGCATTAAATTAGTGTAATTGCGAGGTAACAGCAGTGTGTTGTAAAAAGATGATCCCCCCCAACAAGAGCAAATCAGTTTCTCAGAACAAACCAACAGTGCACCTGAGCTATTACAGGGCTCCAGATTTCTTTTCTCAATTTCATAACACGAAAGCCCGCTCTGCTGCACTTTGGTTGACACAACAGATGTATTCACGCAGCTCGACTAGCCGGAGACAGGGGCCCAAGCTCCCGTCGCAAACAGCTTGTAAAAAATCTGCACTTAAATGAGAGCAAGCGAGAGCTGCCTGTCTGCTGCGTCACCGAAAGAAATATGGCTTCATGAAGTTTGCCACCGACACAACAAAGGGAGGAGGAAGCAGTCGCAGGCTGATATACTGTGCGATTATATTTGATTCTACGCCCCCAAAAAACAAACGATCACAACAGTCTGTGTGCGTGCAGCGGAAAAAAACAGAAACAAACAGCTGTGTGTTTGTGTGTGAGAGAGAGACAGAGAGAGAGAGAGAGAGAGAGAGAGAGAGGCTGCTTGAAGCAGTTGTGCGCTCTGATCTCCCAAGGCTGTCTGTCTGCACACACTCACACATGCAGACCCCACAGATTCTGCCCCCTCTGGTATATTGATCCACTTCATTCTGCCTCAACGAGATGCAGACAGCATCCCCGACACCCAGACCCGCTCATAATCATGATATAACACCGGGCCGCATTGAGAGCTGCCATAGGAAGGCATAAATCGGATAATGCAACAGCCGGGATAATGAACAATATCAGATGACATATCGACGTTGTCACGCGCGAGGGGCCCCCCATAATGAAACATAAATGTGCGTTGTGTGACGTTGGGATTGGCACACCCATGCCGGAGCAGGCGCACAGCCGCAAATGTTGATTTTATTTATTTATTTTGGTCCAGCTCCATTGAGTGTGCAGGGGCCAGTTATGAAAGCAAAAGGAGCTGTGCACTTCTGAAGCCGGACCTTGGGACGGTGCTTCCATTCACCCTTGATTTGCCGCTCACGGTGTGCACGTGCACGTGCACGTGCGCCCGTGGCTGTGAACTTAAATCCTCTCTCCGTCCCTTTCAGCCTCTTCCCCTCACATTGCGCAGTAGCCATGGCAACCACACCCCCCACCCCCGATCGATCCGGTGCCATCTGATACCGAATGTTTCTCCAAACCAAAAACTTAAACAATCAGGCGGCCGTCGGTGACTCGCCGTTGAGGTGGCGGCTCCAGCAGAGGAGGAGGATGGGAGTGGAGGTCGTTAGTGTATCAGAAAACCACAAATTGTTTAATTATTGTCAGCTTATGTGCAGAAAAAAAAGATATTACTGTGGCCCTGAGAGCTCAGCGGACTGCAACTAAACAGACATCCACTATGAGAGCCCATTACTATCAGGACACGAATAAAGACATTGCAAAAAGTGTCTTTCCCTCTAAATGCAGCCAAAGCCGCTGCATAAAACCAGTAAAACAAAGAAAAATAAAACGCACAGACTTTGGCGACTGCCCGGCAGCCGGAGGGGGTGTACGGGTTTATGTGAGGAGGGATGTGTCATGTTTACTTTATGTCAACAGCCATGGATAGCTGGTCAGGGTTCAGGGTTCACACTGTGATATTTCACCACGTCTCCGATTCCCTCTAACCTCGCAGCGTCCGAGCCCGCCTTTGTGTCCAGAAGCTACGCTTCTGTCTCTCTCTGTATTTTCTTCTTCTTTTTTTTACATCTTTGTGTTGCATGCAGAGGGGAAGACCGCTGGGAAACCCTCCAAAACAAATCAAACTCAGAAAGGAAGGAGAAATGGAGAGGAAGACGAGGGTAGAGAGAGAGAGAGAAAGGATGAATGAAGAGAAAGCTTATTACCAGAAAACAGATGGCCCCCCCAATTCACAGCGGCCCCACAGGGACGTGGAGGGACAACTCTTTGCACCTCCGGGTTACCAGCACCGCAGAGCGGGGCGGGGCACTTAAACACGCCTCCGTGTGTGTGCACTTTAGTTGGTTAACTTGTAAACAGAAAGCACATTTGTGACATCCACTGGCAAGGTGCCATTCGTAAAGATTCCCAGGAGTTCATGTTAAGATGTCGGAAAAACAAATTTGGAGTAAGGGAGTTGTCTCTTTTTATTCTTCTGTGGGAAAAAAAAACCACCGGGCTTGAAATATATATGAAAAAAAATAATAAAATCAGCGGAATAATCCTGGCGTCAACTTTTTTATTTTTTATTTCATCGAACTTGTCACTCAACATCATTGCCGGGCGAGCTAATGTCACAACATCCGTAAAATGAGATCTCACACGCACTCAAACATTCACACCCTTCCAGTGTACGTGTGCATATGCAACTGTATGAGTGGACTCACACACACACACACACACACACACACACACAGACACACACACACACACGCACGTGCACACACACACAGATGACAGGCAGTGAGTGGAAATGAAGGATTTGGAGTTCCATCCCGTTACATTATGCAGCAGATGGCGTTCAGGCCAAGCCCGGCCAGGCCTCTCCCAGGAGAGAAGGGAGTGAGGGAGGATGAGAGAGGATGGGGTGGAGGTGTAGAAAGAGGGGTGAGGGACAAAGCTGTTGTCGTTTTTTTTTTTTTTTTTTTACTTGCGTGAATGTGCACGTGTTTGTTTCCTATTTATTTATTATTTTGATGTACTCCCTCTCGGGTAAGGACATAATCTTCATCCTCTCCTCTCCTCTCCTCTCCTCTCGCCCAGCTGAGGCTACACCTGAGCCCAGCCACGGAAAGCCCCCGACCCCAGCTGACCCGCCCGCCAAGAAGAAGGAGGGCAGAGGGAGAAGGTGAGCGAGGGAAGGAGGAATGGTGGTAGATCTGCGGGGAAAGCGTGTGAAGGAAATGTTCAAGTCGCGTCCTTGTTGCTATCTCACAAGATTCCTGTCTGAAAAAGCGTGATTATCTCTTTCGGTAAAGCAGCCGTACACCTCTACTAATTTGAGCCAAACTCACACACTCATGCGCCGCAGTCCACTTGATCAAATGCCACGATCAATACGCACATGCACACGTACAAAGCGGCCTGTTAAGTCCCCCCAGATCTTTGCCCCTGGCGCTTTTTGTTTTGTGTTTTCCGAATTAATTGAGCTGACGCTCAAGTGTGGGGGCCAGATGTCACCGCGACCTGTGGGGATTATTAGAAATCTGTTTCCCTCATTGTTTACGTGGACCCCTTCAGACCACAACGCCTCGCGCTCTTCCCCTGCTGAAGTTTCGGGGGAGAAGCAGCCCGAACCAGATTGCTAATGTGCAAAATAACAGTGTCCGGCTCCAAGAATGGACACGGAGCCTGAATGTCGACATGTGGGGCATTCTGGGACTTTTTCTGTCCCGCCTCCAATGACCGTGGCCTGTGCCCAATGACCACCAGGGGCCCCCATGATGCCCTCCCGCTTTGGCCCGAACAGCGGCATGCTCCTTGGCAGAGCTCTGGGCCTAATGAACTCATCAGCCAGCTGGAGGCCCTGGATGGAGGGACAGGGGCCACTTGGGGAGGCTGCAGGGCCAGAGGGAGAGAGAGGGAGGGAGAGCGAGGTGCTAGGTATGAGGAAGATGGAGGTGAGCTCACCAACATGGTAAATGAGGCAGGTGCAGCTTCAGATGGGGGTTTGGGGGCCAAGACAGGAGGGTCAGCGGGCAGGAGGAAGAGCTATGAGAGGCTGTGGAGATGGAAAATGTCAGTCTGTGCTGAACTGGGATGAAGAGGAAGAGATGGAGGCAAGGACTGGATTTATGTCTCCAAAATGGAGTTCAGATTGTTTCCGCTCTTAATACTAAGCTACGTTAGCCGGCTACCGTACAGACATGAGATTACTACCGTAGTATCTTGTCATCTAACAATAAAGCTGCCTTTACCAAACGGTCTTTAAATTCTGAAATGGTTCTACACCTAAAGAATAAAAGTTCCGTCGGCATTGCGCAGTCCGGCCCTGGTTCTGCCGCGCGTTCCTTCCCTCCAGCAGGCCCGGCAACACGGCCTGGGTTTCAAGCGACGTGGCCTCGTTGTGGGCTCTCAGCGAGGCACGGCTCTGCACTGAGCCCTCCATTACCTTAGCTTCCAACTGCAGGTTGAAGGCTGATCTGGGTCTGTCCGCGATGGGCTGGTCGCTGCTGGAGGCTGAGCTGAAGGAGTTTCTTCAATTTAATCTGACTTTGCACGGAATCCGACCCAATGACAGGCACTAAGAATAACGCTGAGGGTCTCATTTGCAGGTCGTATAGAGACATCAGTATTGAATTGAGACTAAACAATTTGTAGTCCCTGAAATATGAGATTAAAAGAAGGTAAAAGGTTTTGTGTGATTGGCACAACACAGCTGGGTGCTTTGCTGACTAGTAATGCCTCCTCCTGCTCTCCGAAGTCATCACACTTATGTCAGCATCATCAACAAGACGCCATCACCCTGTTCACTGTGGACTCATCATCCTCCTCCCTCCCATCTCGCACCGTTCTGTGTTTTCCCCCAATGTGTGTGTGTGTGTGTGTGTGTGTGACTGCGCGTCCGCGATGGAGCACCTTTGTGTGTCCATATGTGTCTGGGTGGCGGAGAACGCGCTGCGGGCGCCCTGCTGGGAGCGCAGATGGTGCCGAGGCCTGCCACCGCAGCGCTGACGACGGCCACATTCTCACATGGGACCCCCAGCTTTCTGGATCCCACACCTCCTGTTCGGGCCTGAATCCACACACCCTCCCCTTTCCCTTTCCCTCCCCTCCCCCTCCCAAACACACACACACACACACACACAAGGCCAGGGTCCAGCCTAATTCACTACCCTGGAAGAAAAAGGCATGCACATGGACAACAAACTTCTCAGAGCGTTAAGCATTAAGAGTTTCTGATGCTAAGCGCTCGCTCTTCTCATTCCCTGTGCCCCGCAAAAAAGCATCTCCTCGCACTCCGTCTTTATTCTTTGCACACTTTCATTTTTCACCTCTGTGTCGGCTCCCCTCCGTTCTCCCCTCTGCGGCCATTTCCTCTCGCTCCCCTCTCCCTTTTCCCAGATGCCCCCCGTGGCTCGCCGTCCACCTGAGAGAAGCCTCATACATCTCCTGACAAAGTGACTAATCCTTCCCATTTCACAGCTCCATCCCACTGCTCCCTAAAAGTGTGTGTGTGTGTGTGTGTGTGTGTGTGTGTGTGTGTGTGTGTGTGTGTAGCGTGTGTGCAGCGTGTGATAGGTGACAGGTGGGAGTATGTTGCGCGAGTTCAAGGTGTTTTTTTGTTGTAACAAGCGGCTCAGACAGCTGGGTCGTGTACTCTGACTGATTAGAGAAACAACTCCATTACAGACGTCTCGTCACATTGCAACTTTCCGATGACAGCTCCTTTTAAAATGACGCCCACCTGCACAAAGAAGAAAATGGCATTTCCGTGGACTTTAGAACCGTTATAAATGTTCTCCCATAGCCTGGAATACAATGCGACCCTCTTCCAAAAACTCAAATTTGCATCTTATTTCCGCAGTATCAGGCCTCAGCTGCATCGGCGATATAAGCCCTGCAAAGAATAATCATAACCATAAATCAGTGTATTGCTTCCTGTGTGTGTGCCACTTTTGCATGATTATGGGAAGCGCAGTGAGAGGGCATCTCATCCCCGACTAAACTCCTGTTCCTGAGGTGGTCTTTTCAAAGGAATATGCCACCCCAAAACGAATAAAACAATTGTGTAAAAGTGTAAAAGGTTGGATCGGTTCATTTTGATAGCTTGCAAGAACTGAAATGAAACAACCGTGGTAAAGTTTGGTTTTCAAATAACCTGAGGAGGTTGAAATATTAATTTAATGCAATAGTAATAGTAGTTTTGTAAGTTGTGAGAAAGGATGTTAATAGATGATTGTTTGTTTTTTGTCTTTTTTAAAGATGCATTTCCATCTTCTTGGTGTTGAGCAATTAAGTTTCCCCTGATCCTAATCTTTAAAAAGGAACTCTAAAATGAATGTGTGTTACAGAGGTTTTGCAGACCCATTGCCAGGACAAAGGCATTGTTAGTTTCTTCAAATCACAGATATGTTGAATGTGGATGTTTTTGTATATCGAGCCACAGTTATTGAAAGTCTATTAAGTGGATTAATAGCGAGTATAGTAAGCAAGGAAGTTCAGGGAGCGTACGTCAAACAAACAAACAAAGGTCCTTCACCAAGGACCTTTGTTTGTTTGACCTTTGTCCGGTGAGAAACCAAAAGGTCAACGTTGACTTTACCCTTGTTATGTAACATTATTACGCTTGTTACGTAACTTTGCATAAGGATGACCACTCAGAGTTTCTGTAGTTTATGTACGATAGTAATGTTGTTACTGATGTTGAGTAATTTATTAATTCTGAGTACGTTGTTAGGGTTGTTACATTATGTTGTTTTGTTACACCGTTGTTAAGGTTCTTATGTTACATTGTTATATTACTTTGTTACGTTACGTTATGTTACAATGTTATGTTACAATGTTATGTTACAATGTTAAGTTACGTTGTTATGTTACAATGTTATGTTACGTTGTTATGTTACAATGTTATGTTACGTTGTTATGTTACAATGTTATGTTACAATATTACATTGTTACATTACATTGTTACATTACATTGTTACATTATGTTGATACATTACATTGTTATGTTACATTTTTACATTACGTTGTTACATTTCGTTGTTACACTACCTTGTTACGTTGCATTGTTACGTATTATTTTAACACACCATGATAAACCATGATGTTGGATAATGACGCAATGATCAATAGTCCATTTTCTCATACAGAAGAGTGACCCAATGTGATATTCAGTGCACATAAACAAAACCTCTTTTACCAGCGTCATCATGACCACCCCGAGCGTCATCCCTCCGACTGAAATGACCATTCTCTGGTGACTCCACCACCCTGTAGTTTGCCTCTCCGTCTCCGCAGACAGAACATCAGCTGTGGGATGTAATTGCAGCAGGCACAAACAAAACAGCCTTCGAGGGGTCCTACATGTCTTTGGCCGACGGCCTTGCGGACTGAGGGGTGAGAGGAGGTGGGGGGGGTTGACGCAGACCTCCAAGCATAGACCTTCTCCACTTCTCCGTCTGTGGAGCAATTAGGATGGTGGGCCGTGTGTGTGTGTGTGTGTGTGTGTGTGTGTGTGTCCGTGGGCTCCAGCTGTCAGGAGGCCTCTGTCTCCTGGTCCTGACATGTCTCCGATACACCCCGCTGTGAGTCTCTCTGTGTCACACACACTCCGCGAAACACGAGGCTAGCTGTCCGTCATCTCACACACACACACACACACACACACACATAAATGCACTTCTCTCTCTCAGAAACACAGACACACACATGCTGAGTGTTCACTGATATGGTCCTTCTGGCACTGTGGTAGTTCGTCTCTCTCTCACTCACAATGTGTGTTTGTTTTTGTGTGTGTGTGTGTGTGTGTGGCGGCAATAAGCACGATGATGGCTGCGGGCCACGGCAAGTCATCCGTGCTTCCCCTTATCGTTTTAATCACCTCGTTAGGCGCAGCTAGTCCCCACACTTACTGGCCACTGTCCCTCCTCTGGAACCGTGCCCCCGTGACCCGATGCTGGTGGCGCCACCGGGCACAGGGATGCATGATGGGTGGAGGGGGGAAACTTTCGACCTCAAATATGAGGCATTGCAAAGTTCTGGTTGAAGCTCCTTGTCATGTTTCAGATGCGTTTGAGTTGTTGATGCCTAAATTCAAAGCATCCAATAAATCTCAAAGAGAAATGTCTAAAGGATAAATATACATTTTTGTAATCATATCAGGACCTTTCGGATTTATCTCCTGATCCCTAAAGCTAAATGAAATGTAATGTAATGTAAAGGGGGGAGTGCAGGTTGGGAACTGGACTAAACCAGCTAGGCCATGAAGTGCTTGTTGTTGGAGGAATTGTTCAAGAAAAGTACAATTTAAATTGAAAAGCCACAAGAAAATATAGAGTTCATATAAAACGGAAACAAGGAATTAAATATGTAAAAAGTTTAAAATTTAAAATACGACAGCACACTGATGCTGTCTGATTCATTGAAACAAGTTTTACACTTCTTTAAATCATTTTATTTTAAGTTTATAAAAGTTACACATTACCTCACACTATAAGAAAAAAAAAAAAAAGAAAAATAATTTACACACTTTACACTTGTATTGTTTTCCAAAAGCCAAAATGACATAAACAATGCCATGTCTATTTCTGTCTATAGCTCACTCACTGATCTGTTGTTGAATAATTCCCTTGGGAACATTTATGCCTTATCTTATCTCATCAGACTCAAATTTATAAAAATATAGACATTTTTGGATTCAAGATTTCACATTTGTTTTCATTTGAAAATATAATATCTTCCTCTCCTCTACCTGCACTTGAAAAAAAAAACGGAGTTCATTTTTTTTTTAATCATCACTGTTCACCGGAAAGAAAAGAAAAAACAGCGCACGTGCACAAACTCACAACACGGCATTTATTTTATTTTTTTCTCCCCGCCTTTTATCATGCACACATCTCTGCTTTCCCTTTGCCCACTACACTCCCACGGGAGGGAGAGCGCTCGAGGGCCGAGGGGCGTAAAGAGAGAGGGAGGAGGTGTGTGTTTGTGTGTGTGTGTGTGTGTGTGTGTGTGTGTGTGTGTGTGTGTGTGTGTGTGTGTGTGTGTGTGTGTGTGTGTGTGTGTGTGTGTGTGTGTGTGTGTGTGTGTGTGTGTGTGTGTGAGAGAGAGGGAGGGAACGAGAGAGAGAGAGAGCGAGCGAGAGAGAGAGAGAGAGAGAAAGAGGGGGCGGCGTTAGACAATACCATTCCTCAAATATATTCCATCCCCGAAGTGAGCCTTTATTAGTCGGGATCGTTTGGATCTTATCTCGCATATGACACTCGATGTAACGAGGACTGGAGGTAAAAAAAAAACAAGAGAGAGAGAGGGGATTATCTGCGAACTGCCTTCCGACCCGCTCATCCCTGACACGGGGAGAGCCGCGCTTATCTCGCCCCTTTCATCCCCATCTTCCAGCGGCGGATGGACCAGTAGCCCGCATGCACTTTCTCCACTATCTGCTCTTTTGTCTCTATCACACCGGAGTGGTGGGGGGTGTCGGGGCTGCTGACTGATCCCTGCACACATCCTCATTATCATCTTTTTGGGGGTTTTGTTAATGGACTGATCACTAATCAGCTGTAAGACGTCGGGACTGTTTTGATGTGCGGAAGCATTTTTTTTTACTCTGCTTAACGTTTGACCCCCACGCGTGACTCCCATGTTGCAAGTTTGAGGCTGAAAAAGTCTAAACTACTTTTCTTTTTTCTTTTTTGGGGTGGAGGGGGGTTACATTTCCGCTACATTGAAGGTCTGTCTTTTCATTGAACATCGAATATGACTTGATCTGGAGTTAAGGCGCCGCTCCAGAGCGATTTGAAGTTCGTCTCCAGAAGATTTCTCTCCTCACAACTCTTTGTCAAGGTGAGTCTCAAACGTAGAAACAAGAAAAATGTTGGAAAGAAAATTAAGTATGTTTTTAAATGTTTGTGCCTCCATCAGCTATTTTTATTTTCTTATTTATGGCCGCCGATTTGTACCGGCTTACTTCCCTCGCTTTAGAAAAAGAAATTTAAAAAATCACAATAGCTTCAATAACGTCATGTACAGCAGATGTCAACATTATTTCTGCCGTCTTATGCCTCCATGCTGTCAAGTCACCGTGGCCTCAGATAAAGCAGATGTGTTCATCACACTGTGACAGATGGCCAATTCTGAGTCTGCTTATTCACAAAGAAAGGGACTTTCTCCTTCTCAATATGTCACAACTCCTATTATTATTAACGGCGATCAAATACAAATATTTGAAACAGAACATTTTAATTTAAATAAATGTTTCCTAATCGATGAGGTCATTATGAGGCCTCGGGCTTTAATAAATTAACAATTACACGGTTTTTTTTTATTCGAGGGATTTATTATTTATGAAGTTTAATGTTATTATGCAACGAAAGTAGACTGCATTTGGATTTATTGGGGAGGTTCGGGGGGGCTTCACCCACACTGGCATCCCTCACACTGGGGCCTCGGGGTGGCAGAGAACACTAAAACAATTACATTTAATTGACTTTCTTTTTCATTATTTTTGTGTTTTGTTTTTGCGAGTTTCGATCAACAACAGACGTATTAAGCAGATGCCCGTTGGAGGCTCGTTGTTTATTATCTATAATTAATAACATAAATAGTATAAATGCATGTTTTAATAGCTGTTTCGTCCACAGGTTCTTAAAGAGGAGCGACTGCCAACACCGGAGAATTCAAAATGATGCTGAGCCCGGACCAGGCGGAGGCGGACCTCTCCTGGACCCAGTCCGACCCGGAGTCGATGCTTAACGGCCTCAAGTCGGCCGGCTGCACCTCGGACGAGCCCACAGAGGGCGAGGAGAGGGTCAAGTGCCGGTCCGACCAGCCCCTGAGCCGCGAGGAGAAGAGGAGACGGCGGAGGGCCACGGCCAAGTACCGCTCGGCCCATGCCACCCGAGAGCGGATCCGCGTGGAGGCGTTCAACGTGGCCTTCGCGGAGCTGAGGAAATTACTCCCCACCTTGCCCCCGGACAAGAAGCTCTCCAAGATCGAGATCCTCAGACTGGCGATATGCTACATCTCCTATCTCAATCACGTGCTGGATGTTTAAAAATAAAAACGGGACAGAACTGGGTTGGGTGGAGCTGACTGGACTCTGGGTGGGGGGTCATAGGGTATATGGCAAAGTTGGCAGCAGGGTGGACTGATGAGGGGGCCTTCCATGGCTCATGTGCGGACACTGCATGTAAAATTGTGCAAAAAGAAGGGGGGATTTTATTCTTGATTCCTGAATCCACCATGATATTAAAAACCCTTTAATTAACGGAGGTTATAAAATATGTATTTCACCCCCAGGTTTTTTTATATATACAATGTCAACTCCAGTACACCATTCAGGGTCAAATATGGACACATTTCTCCCACCAAAGCGTCCAGTCCCGGGATGCTGAGACTTTGCCATACCCCCCCCCCCTTCCCCCCCCCCCCCCCCCCCCCCTTCCTCTACTCCCATCATTGCTGCTCCCGAGTGAAAGCCTCAACTTTCAGTACAGACCGCTCACTGAACATAAGAAAAGCAACAAGCGCCGAGTCGTTTGAGCTGTTAGATGCAATAATGAGAATAGTGATTATGATCCGACAGGCTGGGGAGGGTGAAGAGGGAGGGGGGGAAACGTTTTTTTTCAACAAAGAAATCAACAACGGTGTTGAAGTGCAGAGGAATTAAAAAAAAAACGTCACCGTGAATTTCAAGAATTTGGTTCTCTCTAGAAACTCCAATTCCAATCCCAATACAACGCTATCAGTTGAATCCTACCTAATCCCATGAATCCCCCCCGCTGTCTCCATTTGAGGTGTAATAAAACAGACACATGGGGCATTTTTCACTTCGAAATGAAAGGATGTAAACGAGGCATAGCTGCTTTAGTTTCTAGTTTAGGTGATGTTTTCCGTAAAGGAAGGGGGGAGGGGGGATGCGTAAGTGCCACTTATGACATATGAAATTGTGACCTTAATCTTTTTTTTTACATGGAATTATTTAATTAAATGTGTTGATATTTAATGCTAATTTATTTATGTTGATATCATAGGCTGGCGTCCTTTTTGTATAAATGTATATTGTTTGTTGCTTCTATTTTAGGCTGTGAAATTGAACTTGGAAGTGATGGTGTTCTACTCTTTTTAAAAAATGGCACTTTCTGTTGATCCATAGCATAACTTATTCGTTTGATGTATGTTTGATGTATGTCATGTTAATTTTATTTATTTTATTGTCACATCTATTGCCTATCAATAGCAACGATAAAGCACTTCAAGATGGGGTTCAATGGCCCCGTAAATGTTTATTTCCCGAAATTGTTGTGTTCAGAGGTCGCTTGGAGAATAAGAATCGGGCTGCTTCAAAAGAAGATAAAAAATAAAAAGAATTAGCGTTCAATTATAAAATTATAGAATAATCATGTAAAGAATGATTCCGTCAAACAGTTTCTACCACTTATCAGAGGGCTGTGACCAAAAAAATAATATTCATAATTTTGAAAAAAAAGAAAAGAAGAAAAAAAAAGTCAGAATTTATCCTCTTCAATGTTTTGATGTTCTATTTTTTGGGTTTCGTTAATTTGTGTCTGCTTTGTATTACGAAATCCATTAAGTCATTTTATAGTGAAGAAAAAAAGCAAACATATCCTCTATCCAAAGATTTTTTGTCTCTTCAGGGTTGTGTAGGCTACTTGTTGCTTTATGCAGATCTTTTGTAGTAGAGGTGTCGTGTGACAGCTGGTTTCTAATGAACAAACTTTTCATATTTTCCGGTTTTATTTTTAATTAAAACGGAAATACTTGAAAAAAACGTCCTGTTTTGAAATATTTTCAAAAGAAACGTACGAAGGTGTGCACCGTCAGAAAAAAAGACCACTAATAGCGACAGCTGCTAATATTCAGCTGATTGGAATGAAGCACGCGCATAGAATGACGTCAGGATCGCGCTCACTCTGACGCACGCGCACATGCTGGGGGTGGGGGGGGGGGGGGGGGCTGCACTTGCATTCAGCACTTGCATTCAGGCTACTGTACACACACACGCACACGCACGCACTCACACACACTCACACGCACACACACACAATCAAGGTGAAATAAGTGCAAATCCAGTTTAGCATACAGATGAAAACACACACACAGGCTCATGTTTAGCACACAATGCAAGATGGAATAAGAAAACTCACCCTGCATACACACATGTTCTCTCTCTCGCTGTCTCACACACACACACACACACACACACACACACACACACACACACACACACACACACACACACACACAGTGGTCAGCAGCTAAAGGCAGTGGTAGCCTCATGTGTGCCCCCGGCTGAAAGGCTCTCTCCTCCCCAGAGAGGGGGCAGGTGTTACTCCAGACGAGCCAAGACAACCAAATTACTGGCCGTCTGGCACCTCCCGTGGGAAAAACCCGGGGAGAGAGGAGGGATGGGAGAGATAGAAATTTATGAGCGAGCGAGCAAGATGTAATATTGCCAAATGGTATGAACAAAAAAGACCCAAATATTTATATTAATTTGAGAAATAGAACCGCCCATTGCCATCGATTGCGCTATAATAAAAAAAAAAGAAAGATAGCTTGTATGAGTTTCCAGAGTGGGAGATGTGGAGGATGGGTGAATGCTTTTATCTGAGCCACATTAGATTAACATGAGTGAACCTTGTTTTTAGCACAAGCATGGGTAGCCCCAGGGAATCGAACCCTTCACCCTGGAAATGTCACAGTTATCTTTCTTTCTATCTATCTATCTATTTCTCTCTCTCTGACTTTCGATATCTGTCGCTCTCTGTATATCTATCTATCTATCTATCTATCTATCTATCTATCTATCTATCTATCTATCTATCTATCTATCTATCTATCTATCTATCTATCTATCTATCTATCTATCTATCTATCTCTCTCCCTCTCTCTCCTCTCTCCTTCTCTCTCTTTCTTCCTCTCTCTCTCTTCCTCCCTCTATCTGTCTCTCTCCCTCTCGGTCTCTCTCTTGCTCTCTCCCTCCCTCCCTCCCTCCCTCCCTCTCTCTCTCTCGTCCTCTCTCTCTCAGGTGGCAGCAGCTGCAGTGAGGTTTTAGCGATAGCCACGTTTTCCGTTTCAAATCTTCTTTTTTTTTATCTGTGGAGAACTGAAGGTTGCATGAAATGTTCTTTCCTTTTAAAGCTCAAGGGCCTGTGTCTCCATTCTTTTTCTATTTGGCATCTGTCAGTTTGTCAGTCATCTGCCTCGCCTGACTGTCTTGTTTTACCTTCAGCTGCGCGCACACACACACACACACACACACACACACACACACACACACACACACACACACACACACAGGGGGGCAGAGGAAGTTTGTATGGTGACAAGGTTTCAACATTCGACATTCTGGATGTGAACTTGAAGCAACATAGCGTAACTTTTTGAAAAGAACTCATTGTTGAATCGTACATCGCTGAGTCAGCTCACTTATTACATTCTCAAGCCAATTTTAAGCGACCTTTTGAAGTGTTGCAAATGCATTTACGCAAATTAGCATCTCCATCAAATGGGTTGAGGTGAAAATTTGCATGGCTGTGATCCGCCATTCAAGTTGAGTTTCGCGATCTAGAAACGAAACAAGTCGCCTTGGAGAGAAAAACAGACGGAAGTCTTCAGGTTTCTTTCATGTCCGCTGTAGGTCAGGAAGGAAGACGCTATATCCGTTTTTCGGTATCCCATTTAAAAAACACCTCAAGAGAGAAACTGCTCGGCATCGAAGACAGGCACAGTTAAAAGCTAGCTGGTGAACGTAGCGGAGCATTTAGCTGCCCAAGAGCCAGATATTTCCCCTAGGAGGCGGTGGAGACCAAAATCAGAGTTAAAAGAGAGAATAATAGACGTAGACGTTGCTCAGTGACAGCAGGACATGTAAACAAGCAATTGTGTCCGAGCAATTTCCCTACTAACTCACTAAAAGATGATAATAAGTCACTGTTGTGTTCCCAGCTGGTTCCCATTCAGATTTTGATTCCATTTTTTGTGTGTGTGAGTGCATGTTAGTGCATGTGAGTCCCAGTGTGTGTGACCCCCACTGGCTAGCTAACCGGCGCCACACCACACTGCGCTTGTACGGCAGCGGTAACGGCAGATAGCGCCGCCACACGGCACGTGGCGCAAGCACGGCCCGCCTTCCGGTTCGCCACCGGGGTTTTAACACCGTCAGCCATGTTGAGGGCCACGTGGAGGCAATCCCTCAATCTTCGCCGCTCTGATTTCAAAGCAACCGACTGGCGAGAAAAATGTAGGTCGTCCCGGCGCGTCGCCATTCTGTTGCCGCTACAGTGGCCGACCTCGGGTCATTCACGCCAATCTCATGGCTGGGTGTTTGTTCGCCCCCAAACAGCCTGCACACCAATTGCACAGACGTTAGCTGTAAGCTAGCAAGCAACCGGTTGCTCCGACCGTGTGTGTGTGTTTCTTCTCCTCGTCTCTGCATGTTCATGAAGTTGATTTTCCAAACACTTTCATCTCACGCAGACTCTAAAACGGCTTCCCGGTCCGTCTGAACGCACAGAAACATCCACAACATGTCACCATCCAGAAGACCGCTCGCGAGTCCCAAAGCAAAGGCGCCGAATGGCTTCAACCAAAGCTGGCAGTGCTCGCGGTTTGCATCCCAATGGAAGCACAACGCTTCCATTTCGACATCTGATCACCATTTAATTTTCATTAGGGCATTTGTTGCCCATCATTCAGACCGGACCGGTCTAACTGTCGGGCCACTCTGTCAATGCTTCAACACGAAGCCGAAGAGAAAAGAAAGAAAGGAACCCCAATATGGTCGCATCAACAGATTGTCCCCTTCAGAACACAAAAACAAGCTCCGCGGCTCTGGCACAGCGCGGAGCACGGACTTCTGCTCGAGCCTTATTGAATGGAGGGGTCCATCTGCACGCCGGCCGCCGAGCACTGCTAGGCCATTTGTGCTCCTCATCCCGAGAGCTTCTCGTAGCATCGGGCCCTCTTCAAATTTATTCTTTTCAAAAAAAGCCCCAGAAGGGGGGGGGGGGGGGGGGGGGGGGGGGGGGGGGGGGGGGGGGAGTGACAGGCGAAAAGCCTGGACCGCTGAGGGGCACCGAGCAGCCTGGCTAACAGTGTGGCCGGTGCTTCTCTCTCTCTGTGTGTGTGTGTGTGTGTGTGTGTGTGTGTGTGGGTGTGCGTGAGAAAGTACCACGTTTCACCACAACCCCCCACCCCTCCACACACACACACACACACACTCTTTGCAATGTGGGCTTATGTAACGGTGGAGGCCGAGGAGTGACCATATGCCAGGAGGTGTGTGCAGACAGCAGGGGGATTATACAGCAGCCATTATCGGCGTAGAAGGACATCCTTCACCTCATCATCATTCAGGTACACACACACACACACACACACACACACACACACACACACACACACACACATTTAATTCAGGGCGCTCGCTCTGTGTAAATTGGACAGGGAGGAAGAGTATGACAACAAACAGCCATATGTTCTCAGCGCAAGGAGCAACATTTGGGGCTTTTTGGTGCCGCCCCTCGCTTTTCTCCTCCACGCCGCTGGGCTCCTATGGCAAAGTGTTCAAGGCGAGGACCACCGATTTCCTCCCTCAGGTGTGCGTCCTGTGTGTGTGCAGCAGTAGTGGTCGTAGTAGTATGAAGGGTGCTCGTGCAGCAGGAGTACAAAGCCTAGTCCATGTGTTGAAATGCGGCCCCCGGGATGGGCCGTATTATCCCTGCCTACTTCACCAGCAGGGTCCCGGGGCTCGGAGCTGGCTCGTGGCCCTTTGTCTCCCAAACAGATGGAAATGGGCAGCGAGAGAGAGAAGTGGAGAATCAGAGAGGAGGGAGGAAGAGAATGGACGGAGAGGGGAGGGGTGGGGAGGGGAGGAGAGTGGGGGAGAAAGAGTCAGTCTGTTCTCATTAAGTGCTGTATTGAAGACGCCCCCCACCCCTCACTCCCCTCCCCTACAATGCGTCAGCAGCCGCGGACGATCCCCCCCATCTCATTCAGACTCACGCTCCGACCATCTGTACCGCCGGCCTGTCATGAGGTGTGCGCGCATGCATTAGGGCCGCCGCGGCACAAGGCCCAATCTGGCGAGTAAAAAACACACACGCACGCACACACACACACACAAATAGGAGATATTCATTGGGTTTCAATTTGGTTAAGATCTTTGAAATCCAATTGTTGGGCCTTTTGTTGTGAACGCCTCGCCGGTTGCGAGCCACTGTGAGCATGAAGGAGAGTTTATTCAACATCCTGCTGTCCCCTGTCTCAGAGGACACACACACACACACACACACACACACACACACACACACACACACACACACACACACACAGAGCCATGATGCAGCTTTCTAATTACTGAATCATAAAGACATTATCTCAACTGTAATCCTCCCTTATTAGGACAGAAAGCTGTAGTTATTTGCTCATCGACGCCCCGTCTTGAACTTTTTATCTAAAGCGTTTGATCGTTTAATCATTTTTGCTGAAGATAATGGGTCGCAATTGAAGTTTAGTTTTTGTTTGTTGTCAGCTTCAGCAAATAGGAGATATAAAAAAAACAAGTTTGATGACATCTTGTTTTGGTCATAAACAGACTAAATAACAAATCAACTCACTTTGCTATCACAAGACAAATAAAAACACAAAATAATCATATTTTAGAAGTTGGAGTCTGTAAATTTGAATATATTTCTTTTTCATTTCTGTTTTTAAAATAACTTGTGATCTTAACAATTCAAATGCAAATGTTGTGCTTCACATTTGCATTGGCCTCAGGGCTAAATCAGCCTGCTAAATAAGAGCTGCATTGTACTTTACTGAACAAATGTGCAGTTAATCAAAAATAAAACCCATTTTGTCACAACTAGTCAACCTTCGAGACCCCTGATGGTCTGGGGCCCCTGGACATTCATCTGTTTTGGTAATCTATCTTTAGTACTCTGTTACTCTTCTTAAACTTTAGAGTTAATAGTTAGTGTGGTATTTATACCTTGTATTGTATTTTCCATGCTTTATAATGTTTAAAATAACGTATCTACGTTTTGTATATACATTTAAACCTTCTTTTCTTGTACTTCTGCTGCCGTAACACCTTTTTTTCTAGCTTTCATTTATTGAAAGTCCAAACGTCCAATCATTTTTTCCTCTTTTTTTATGTGTGGTTGAATTGCATGAAAATTTGCCGTGAACAAGAAATGCACCTTCAAATGAAACCTGTGACTTTACAGTATACATGTCATTTACTTTACATGCCATGTCATCTCCTAGTCCATAACCACACACACGCACACACACACACACACACACACACACACACACACACACAAACACACTCATGCCTTCAGACCGTATTTGTCACCCACTGGATGTAATTGGCCCCTGAACAGAGGACCTCATCTGGCTGACTGTAAAGTGGGGTGAAAAATCTCACGTTCACCCCGCTGCAGACTGAATATCTCCCTGTGTGTGTGTGTGTGTGTGTGTGTGTGTGTGTGGTCTCATAAACCGCATCTCTTCCCACTTCGTCTTCATTTTTACACACGCTCATTTTTCTCCCCTATTTACCAAAAACCCTCTAAACTCATAAACTCTGTGTCTTCGGGGAGGAATCCATCCATCTTCCGGACACCAAATTGAATTGATCTCAGGGGCCCCCACCTCGCCTTTTCTTCAATGGGGGCCATCTGCGCGCGCTTCCCGCTTTGAATAAACGTGAAGTAAAGAAAAGAAAAAGGGACAGCACGTGCTGCTGTTGCTGCTCGCGGTCACACGACGCGCGTGCCTGAGAGGGTATTCCTAATCTGATTTCACCGCTTTCCCCGCCGCTGATTGATTCACACATCCGGGGCATTTCTCTCTTTTGTTAGACGCTATATTGATTTGTATAAACCAATTTTAATTAATTATGTCTTTATATGAGCTTTTCTTTTGTACTTTTAATCAAGCCAAAATGATGGCAAAATGAACAAACAGGCACGCGAACAACGTAACGATCTAACTTAAGATCAGAAACGTTTGAGGTGTAAAGACAGCAGGTGTCCAGAGAGCGCCCCTCTGCCAGCGGCCCTCAGCTCGTGTAATAGCGGCAAAGTGCCACATGGTGGTGCACTAATCTCAAACTACGACGTTTGGCGGCTGCTGAGGCCCAGATTCTGTTTAATACAATCAAAAACTCAACCGAATAAAACTATACTATTATTAAACAGCTTTCACCAAAAGTTCCTTTTTAAATGTGCAAATATAAAATAACCACCGCTGAATTCTAAAGTCTTATTGTATATATAGAAATATAATTTGTGTTCATATAGCATCTCTATCTGCTTACATTTGGGAAGCATTTATACAAACAATAAAACACGTGCCCCCCCCCCCCATCCTCGACATACATTGGTGTTTATTCCGCTCTCCGTGGGGAGGGGACAGGGGTCGTGTCCCAGTCATGACCTCCATTGTGTTCTGGAGGGGATGAGATACATCTGAGGTGTGTGTGTGTGTGTGTGTGTGTGTGTGTGTGTGTGTGTGTGTGTGTGTGTGTGTGTGTGTGTGTAAGTGAGGGTGCAGTACAAAGGAAGACAAAATATTGATTAATATACAGCCGTGTATAATTGCTTGAGGCATCTGTTGCCCTGCTGTTTGAACGTCCGTATGTGTTTGGAGTGTGAATGAACTGGTCTGAGATCCCCCCATCCCTACACACACACACACACACACACACACAAACACACACACACACACACACACACACACACACACACACACACACACACTCACACTCTATTGTCTTGTGACACAATAGTGGACGACCATCAGCAGCAGCAGAGTAATGTGAAATCAATCGGTGGCGATATATGTTTGAATTGATTTTGTGTTATCTTTATTTCACCCGATGGGCTGAGTGGGGTTAAAGGTGATTCGTGTAGTATTTGGAAAGTTACTTCTGTGAGATGTTCAAATGTACTTTCTGTGATTACATTCTAAGAAAAAAGAAGTCTTAAAAGTCTATTTTACAGTATTTTAATGAATGCCAACTGATGCTGCCAGCCAATCAGGGTGCAGCATCTCGTTTTGTTGATTTGCATTTTTGTGTGTACAATGAGTTACAGCTGCATGTCTCTCCTCTTTGCTGTTGCATAACAGCGGCTGGTTTAATTAAAGCACCATAGTAATAATTGATTTATTTTGGAAGCGCCATGTCATGTAGTTTTGTTGATTTAACCCTTGTGTAGTGTTCATATTTTTGTTATTCAACCAGTGTTCGTGGGTCTGGTGGACCTGCTGCATTTTGGGTTTTCTAATTCAACACAATCACACAATTATATGTTAAGAATACTCTACAGAGAGCTCAGGCTTGTTTTTCCGTATCGTTATTTCTTCCATATTTCTTCACTTGCTGGCTGATGAAGGGCTGGTCCTGGGGCTCGTCTTCATTTTGGAACTGGCTGAGGTCAGAGCATAGAACCCTGAGGTCAGAGCATAGAACTCTGAGGTCAGAGCCATGAGATCAGAGGATAGAACCCTGAGGTCAGAGCATAGAACCCTGATATCAGAGAACCCTTGGGTCAGAGTCTAGAACCCTGAAGGCAGAGTCTAGAACCTTGAGGTCAGAGCATAGAACCCTGAGATCAGAGCATAGAACTCTGGGGTCAGAGAATAGAACCCTGAGGTCAGAGCATAGAACGCTGAGGTCAGAGCATAGAACTCTGAGGTCAGAGCCTAGCGATCAGAGCATAGAACCCTGAGATCAGAGCATAGAACTCTGGGGTCAGATAATAGAACCCTGAGATCAGAGAACCCTGAGGTAAGAGCATAGAGCCCTGAGGCCAGAGCTTAGAACCTTGCAATCAGAGCATATAACCTTGAGGTCAGAGCATACAACCCTGGGATCAGAGAACCCTGAGATCAGAGCAGAGAACACTGAGCTCACAGCATATCACTTTGAGGTCAAAGCATAGAACCCTAGGATCAGATAACCCTGCGATAAGAGCATAGAACTCTGAGGTCAGAGCATAGAACCCTGAGGTCAGTGCATAGCACCTTGAGGTCAGAGCATAGAACCCTGGGATCAGAGAACCCTGAGATCAGTACATAAATCCTTGAGGTCAGAGCTTAGAACCATGAGGTCAGAGCATAGAACCTTGAGGTCAAAGCATAGAACCCTGATGTCAGAACATAGAACCCTGAGGTGAGAGCATAGAACCTTGATGTCAGAGCATAGAACCCTGGGATCAGAGCATAACACCTTGAGGTCAGAGAACCCTGAGGTCAGAGCATAGAACCCTGTGAATTGTTGCCATGTTTACATAAACCAATTACTTTAGAACCTTGAGGTCAGAGCATGGAACCCTGAGGTCAAAGCATAGAACCCTGAGATCAGAGAACCCTGAGGTCATAGCATAGAACCCTGAGATCAGAGCTTAGCCCCTTGAGGTAAGAGCATAGAACCCTGAGATCAGAGAACCCTGAGATCCCAACATAGGACCTTGATGTCAGAGCATAGCACCGTGAGATCAGAGCTTAGCAACCTGAAGGTTAAGTTTTATACAAGGTTTTCTTTTTTTTTAAAGGAGAAAAAAACTGTTCATTACTTATAATTCTTAATCAAATGTTTTTTTGTATTATTATTATTATTTTTAATTATTGTTATTATCATTTTATATGTCCTTTTTACATATTTTATTTATTTTTATTTATCTTTTATTTAGTTTTTTTAGATGTTGGGATCATTGTGTCATGAAGGATACAGCAGCTGTTATAACATTGTTTGCTACTATCTATGTTTCCTTTTTTTCTGAGAAGTAACACCTGTAATGACTTAAAAACAATAAAGAAATGTGAGGGTCAGTGTTTTCTGTGATCTTCATTATTAAGTGATCTGCGAGGCTGCTTCAAGGCCTCACTGACTTCATCGTGTCTCCTTCCACTGACTGGGCCAGATCGCAATCGCTCCACTGTTTAGTTCTGATGCTCTGAGCGAGTGAATGTTTGCATCTCTGCTAACTGTTTACCTTGTTCAGTTCATGGGCCGTGACAAAAACACTTCCCTTTATTTGAGTGGACAAGAGAATAGACAGTTTTTGTTTTATATTGCAACACGTGTACTTCTGATCTGACCTTTCTGTCCTCTGAGACGCTCCAGCTTGTTTCCATGGCATCAACAGTTTTATTGCTGTCAGTTTTAGCCTCTGACATGTGTGACATCATGCAAATCTAAGTCTTGACGAGGCTCCCACCGGGCTTGTTTAGGGAAACATCTTTGGGAGATAATCGATCAGCATTGACAAAAAGGATAACAACAGTATTTATACACATTTCACCTTGGCGTACTGCAGTGCTCTTTGTTCTTTTAAATTGGTGTTTTATTCCATCCCATTTGGCACACAAAGGTCAGAGGTAAAAATCCTTTTTTGTCCAAGTTGCCATAGCATCTGACCAGAAAGTGAGCAGAGGGCTGTGGTGGATTATGGGTTATTCATAGACACCTGTGTCCACACTCGCATCATCTTGGGGACTTTTTTTATTCGTTTTGAATTTTGTACACAATGGGTGAACTTTATGAGCAATACAATCAAATGAGTGCTTCTTTGTAAACTTTGTAAACTATGATGCCGTTGTATGTTTGTATGATTATTTTGACTTTACAACTAGTTTGGAAGCTTGCCACGGTCCAATATTACATGTGATGTAGAAAGAAGATTTGATTTTACGATATATTTCTTTGTGTGTGAAAGATAAATTAGAAACAATTCAAACAATGAATTTAAATTAATTTATATATATATATATGGTTCACTTCTGTTGACAGAAGGCTTCGCGTGTTGAGGACGCGCCCCCTAGCGCCACGTCTCCGCACTACACCCCCCGTGTGCCGACAAGCACTGCCCCCTGTGAAATTCCTGACTGCCGGGGTGATTCCTCCGGTCACCAGGGGCTGCTTCCTACTGTGTTCCCACCGTGTGCTCTGGGGGTGGGGGGGGAACTAATAACCTCTGGATAAATGACCGACTACGGGAGTGATATCTCCGCCGACAAAGGGTGAGTTCCGCTTCACTACCGCTGGTGATAGTCGGTCATATGTATTCTGCAGATGTTAGTGTGCGAGCTCAGTAGTGTGTGAAGCCTTACATGTTTTATATAATGCCCGGTGTTGCTCGTGAAGTCCACAGAAATGTGTATTACCGACTCTACTTGTTTTTTTATACACTCAGAACAAAGGCTGTTGTTCGGTGTTTTGGGCTGAACGCAGTGTTTTAGAGAGAAAGACTTGGGAACACGCCCTTGCCGTCTCCCCTACCTGTGTGAAGGGAACGCGTTCAACTTCATTTGAATGCCCTCAAACTGCGGTCGGACCGACGCACAACCCCCCGAGACTGGCGAAGTTATACCGTATTTGTTCGTTTTTGCTTCAGTTTCGAGTTTGTTCCGTTGTCAGTTTGGTTAAATAGACGTTTTTTCTTGTATAGCGCCCCTCTCTTCAATAAAGTCACACACAGCCACCGCGAGACCGAGTGAAAAAAAGAAAAAAGTCAACTATGTTTCATTCGGTTGACTGGATCCGCAGTAGCCCCGGCTGGTGCACCGCAGCTCAGCTGTAAACTGTAACCTGCGGCGGCGGAGTTGACGCGGACGGATACATTGTAGTACTCCCAGCCCTCAGAAAACAAGCAGTGTAGCCGTGCTTTGGTTTCTCAAGTAGTCGCTCAAATAGGTTACTGAGGTGAGGGAGAGGAAGGGAGGGGGGGCTTCCAGAGGCCACGATGAAAACCAGGGACTTTCCTGCCTCCAGGTCCGCCTGCCTGTCGGGTCACAGGTAGGAGCTGGGCGGGTGAACCGCCTCTGGAGCTCCACCGGACAGAGAAGTGACGACAGGTAAAAGCGGGACGTGTGTTTCACCTCAAATGGTCTTCTTTCCTCTTTGTTGAAATTCTTCTTGGCTTAATATAAGTCTTCACTTTTGGTCCAAAGTTAGGAATCATAGTTCAGCGCCGCAGCCTATGTTCAGTTTATTAAAAATGGTTCATACGTAAGTTAGCCGCGTGTCTAATTGGTCAAAAATGCCAAGCAGGTGCTCCTGGAACACGTGCTCAGTCCGGTGACGTCTAATTAATAACCTTCATTGGGTTTTGTTTTAGCTGTTGTTTATTGATCCACTTGAAACAGAAACTTTGCTGAAAACAAAGTTACATAATGAAACCAACAACATATGCTTTTGTTGTGTTTAATATTGGGCCAATTTTACAAAATGAAAGGTTTCTTATTGTTTTGTCCTACCAGCTAGGCCTGTTGGTGGCTACGTATGTTCGAGAATATATTGTCCTAGAAATGATTGCGATAAATGATATTATTGTAATTTTAAGACTACCTTATTCCACTGATATAATGACATTATAATAACATAATAACATTTATCCTCTGCTGCTGTAATCCTACAACTAATACAATGATTATCTTATCTCTTATCTTAACACAAGTACCATCTTTAAAAGAGCTATGGCATTTTCATTCTAAGGAATGTATATTCAGACATTGGAATTGGCATGTGAAAAAAAATAGAAATCCTCACACAAGCAAGACAATAAATAAAATGGACTCTGGCGCAAACAGCAAACGTGTCGAAAGTATTAAAGTGGCATGGGAAACCTTGATGAATATTCTGGCATCTTGTTGGCTACGATGTTGGTGATGTTCTGCTGGAAACAAACGCGCACGTAAACACAACGGACGATAACGAGCTCAGCAAATACGATTAAGGTCATGTCCTCATATCGTACTATAAATCGATAATAGCGTCATTATCTTTACAGGCCCACTACCAGCTGACCAAAACCACATACACTGCGAAAAGTACATTTAATATGAACACTGTTAACTATGCTGTGATTAAAATAAATTGCAGACGGAACAAACATTGTATCTCAAATCTATGTCTGAGCAAAAAGCTGCATGGTAACATAGATTGATGACATTAAATGGTTCAGCAAATGGTTTCTTCCTCTGCATTAAATATGCAAGACCCTCATTATCAGGACGACTTGTCTGTTCTGAGATTAACATTGGAGAGCTGTGCGTGGCGTCTTCTCTATTCCGTCCTGGAAAAGTGGTGGTGGTGGTGGTGGTTTTGCTTAACAGCTGCAGAGAGGACATCGGTTGCGATGATGACAGCTGTCAAGAGCTCTTGGATGTGTACATGGGTGTGTTGCTTGCTTACAGAGCTCACAACATGTATGTTCATTTCAGTTATACGCATTTAAATGTACAGACTTTTAGGGCCAGTTGCATGAAAATATACCTTGTCTTTGTCTAAGATACAACTTTAAATAAGACTTGCTTGAGAAACTTAAAATTATTCATGTTGCAAAAAGCTTCCCTATGAATGACTCATGATAGACTGACTTTAGATGGTCTGTCGTGCAATGCATTATGGGTGAAATAAAACACTTAACAGACGAGAAGAAACGACGAATGCTGGAGAAAATAACAAAAAAGGTAAACTGCATAAATCCATGTTCAGAAATAATTCACAAGTATGGTATCCACAAAGTTATGGATAAACTGATGAAATAGTTAAAAGTCCAGGGTAGATGGTTGAATTGACAAGCTAAAAAATAACTAAAAGTAGTGTTAATGGATAAACAGTAGAAATAGTTACCTGAAAGTAATGGAAATGGTAGAAATAATTAGCTGAACAAATTGATATATAGTTGGTCAACCTTCTAACAGATTGTTGCCATTGCAACAAAGCTCAGGGAAGAGGAGGCTCATTTTCAACAGACAGGCCTAATTTGACTGATCTAACCGGACAATCTAAGGCCAGGACTAGTCTAAAACTAAGTTTATGTAACTGACCCTGATGTTTGTTTTCTGTGCTGTTTTAGGACAAAAGGTCTCTTGGTCGGACACAAGTGCTCAATCAGTGTCATTTCTCCCTTCTGTCTGTTAACTGAGGATTTTTCAGTCCGGCTATGAACGGGCTTTTGTACGATGCAAGACATGACGAGATAAACGGAGAAACTGTGGGGAAAACAGGTTATTGAGGCAGCAAACACCACCACACACTGAGGTAAAATATATAGATGATAACCACACATTGCATGAGAATAAGAAGCAGTAGAAACACTGGTAGTAATATCCTATTATTAAAGCTATAATTACATGTTGGAAGTGATAAGCTTTTTATTTATTTTTTACATACAACTGGAGTTTTCTACATGATCAAGAGTGAGTATGGAATATACACATTGCAAGCAAGATCTGTTAAAAGCTAATTCTACGTACTTTTTAATGGTGCCTATTTGCCAGAGCAGTTCATCTGGGGGGGTCACTCAGCGTCAGACTTTGAAAAACCAGAGAGCCTCACTCCAGCTCATACAATCACCAGCGGCTGGTGTATTTACTGACCGCTCAGGTTCAACTCATTGTGGTTGCCTAGGAACAGCAGCACCAAAAAGAAAATGCAACAGGTAAAAGGCCAAATGTGACTCGAGCACAGGGGTTGGAGTCAGTGTCAGTCCGACACAACTGTTACTGAGAGCAGATTTAAACCCATAGCGGCCTGTAATCAACACTGCACAGGAGCAAGGTGCATGCTAATGATCTTTTCAGTCAATGACAAGCAGCCCATAATAATCCAATCTCTTTAAATGCTAATACTGTGGATTTCTTTGTGTGTTTTTTTTTTTTTTCTCCACCTCGATTGTGTTCCTCTGCGTCCGTCTCCCTCGTTCATATCTCGGAGGATGTCTGAATTCGGAGACGCTGGAGAATGCTGATTGAAATCCACAGAATGAATGACCCTCATTTGCTGTGTCATGGACAGGAACACAGCGAGCATGTGACCGGGGCTCTAACCCTCCCACACCCCGCCCTCGTGTCCCGGCACGTCTGGTGACAGTTACCTTCTCTCAAGCTGCCGCCAAGTCGTCCCCGCGCTCGTCGCTGGCTTGTGTCCTATTGTGGCGCGAGGAGATGTGTTATCATGGCGATAATAGAGGCAGAGCCACGGGGGCGTCATGGTTACGGAGGGAGGGGGTGAGGCGAGAGGGAGACGTGTTGGCGGATGAGCTGCATGCTGGTGGCGTGAACGGCTTCGTTTCTACGAGTGACAAAAAGCTGCCTATTTCTTTTTTTTACAGATTATGTCAAAAGGCAGGGCAAATCTCACAGCCTAGTTATCCAGATTAAGTAATTTGTTAATCCCCAATTTTGCATGTAAACATATCCTCCCATGTTGGGTAAACATGGGTCATATACACACCATGAGCTCCAAAGACATATGAGAGTAATGGTGTCTTTGATCAAACTGGCAGAGCTCCAGCACCACATGTCTGTAAAAATTCACCCCTGAATGTTTGTCTCTTTTGGGCTATGGTTCAGTTGGATTATTAATAATATTGTCAAGAAGAGAAATTGTTGTAATTGTCACTGGAATGAAAGACGTGTCGCAAAAGGCAGTGGAATGAGGGACAGGGCTTTTCAGAAGGAAACACACAGTTGAAGTATTTTTAGTACAAGCATTATAGACAGAATTAATAAAATGAGGACAAAGTAAAGTAAAAACTGAGTTTGCAAAACTTTAACATATTGCAGCTCCATTATAGACAACAGGAAAAGGTGTTCAGACATTTAGAACAAATAAAAGCGGAGTAGTGTGAGTGAGAAACCCGTCCATTGTCTCCAAATATGTTCACGCTATATTGAAAGGCGGTCAGGGTTCTTCATGATCTTCGATAGCGCTTGAATAATGTTTTGCCAATACATTGTGGTTCTTGGACACTGCCAGAACATATTATGGGTTAAAGGGGCTGCCCACATCACACTGGAGCAGGATTCAAATTTGGATACATATCGCATAGCTTTTCTTTTTTTGAATAAGTGTAATTGTTGTAATACTTTGATCTGCAAAAAAGCCCACCACTGACTGAGGAGGAATGTACCCGTGTCCGGGCTTTCTGGGGCTTTTATTCTGCCGAGGGAACGGACAGATGAACACCTAACGGAGCACCTCATCTGGTTCATTAGATGCTTAATTTGCCGCTTTCGGCGGGGAAACCGGGAGTGCTCCTGCTGCTCCTCGCCTGACTTACTCGCACAGTGAGCTCGTCTTCTGAGGTCAGTTTGCCGGGCAGCTCGTGCTGGTTCAGTGACTTCAGACCGCGTGACTGCGGCTGGCCCAGTCCAGCATGTAAATGACAATATTGCGAATGACGATGTTTGATGGTTTGTTCCCGGCGGCTGATGGCAGATGTCTAGCGGCTCCAGTGGGACTATCTCTTCAAGATAGCAGTATTTCCTCGGGCTGTTTGTTTACACCCCCAGCTCAAGCCGCGGGATGTTTATCCTGGCGTCAGCTCTAAGGCCATTACACCTGTTAGCTTGTGTGTTTTCTTTTCTCCATATAGAAGAAGACTTTTCAACCCTGCTTCGTTGGGACCGTCTTAGACCTGTAGTTCTTGTGTTACATCGAGGTATATGGGACAGGGTTTGGCACACAGACGCTTCCCCCGAACAATGATTCACGTTCTCATGTGAGAGGCTGTGCCCTTCGTGCTCCATGATTGACAAACAGACAAGCCGGCATGTTCGGCAGGGGTCTTGGATTACTGCAAGGGAACCTGCCAGGACCCCACACCCCCCCTCCCATAGCGGGGTATTCCTATTTCAGCCCAGAGAACTTGAAGTGGTTCCGCTTACCAATTTTCTCTGGCGTGGCAAAGACAGAAACCACATGTTAGAACACCCGTGGATCCTGTTTCACTTCGATCTAGACCTCAGAGTCAGAATGTGTGGAGACATTTTTCTGGTTTTCTTTGTGAGGAAACGCACTGAAGCAGGAACTAATTGATCAGCTTTCAAACGAGCGGCCCTCTTTTTTCAAAGCTGCACTCTGACTGAACCAGGACCACGCACTCATTTAACCCCATTAGTCCCTAATTTAGCCATGTGCCCTCTCTTTTTTAAGAGGATTAAAGCAGGTGAGGGGAATACCCCTGTGACCGAGGCCAGATTGCTCAGCAGTCCTTATTCAATGGGTGAATTACTGTGCTGAGCAGGTCCCTCGTAAACCAGGGTCCTCAAACCCCCAGCACCAGCTCCAATTTAATAAGACCCCACACAATGTTTTGAATGTATTGTTGTGTTATTGTTGTTCTCAAAATTGGCACACAGATTAACATTTTGGGGAATATGGTTATTAGCTTTCTGGTTAAAAGTTAAACAAGATCAGTATGAATCACGTCTGTATGCTACTGCTAGTAGCCAGCTAACGTAGCTTAGCATAAAGACTAAAAACTCGGGGAAACAGCTGCTCAACCCTGTCCAAAGGTACCGAAATGGCCGTATCAGCTTTCTGGACCATTAACACATTGTTGCTTGTTTGTATAATCCCCCCCCACATTAGTGTTCAATAACGCCCAGATAGTTTCAATGCTTTAAACTTCGTTCATATCTGAATTACCAAATTAAGAAAAATACAAATAAAGTCATCTGTTTTAGGCATTTCAGAGAGGATTCAAAAGTGACCCAGAAGGCGTTTGGAAAACCCCACTGCACCTGAAGTATTCAGTAAGATCAGCAGCTGCTGGCTGGCGAAGAGACAGCAGAGAACCAGTCAAGGGAGGATTTGTCCCCTTGCAAGGATGATTAAGGCATTTAAAAATGATTTGCACAACGGGCATATCCAAATATGCGGTTGTGCAACCTTCAAAGCATTTTCAGCCGTCTGCGTCAGTCACGGGAGCGTGCGCACACACACACACACAACAGGCGCCCACAGATGTGCCGACGCCACAGAACTGGGTCACACTAGATGTTTTGTGCCTCCGTGTATTTTTGGACCAAGTGGAGTGTGTTTTCCTTCAAGTTGGCAGATAAGAATTGTGCACTAAATCAGGTTAAGTTTTCCTGAAGTTGTTGTGAACGCGGAAAAGCAGGGATGTCTTGTGTGGGACCAGCAACTTAAAGGTGCAGCGCGCAGGAATTGGGCACCATCCATGTGTGGGAGAACGTGCAGGGTTCTCATCTCCCAGATTTGCTCCCAGAATGGCAACCCCTCCCCTTCTCCATCATGAACTTCTCCTGGGGGAAGAAGGCCTTTATCTTCGTCGCCTCAAAGTGCGTCAGTGTCGGGATTAAATAGTTTGCTGTGTGTCAGTCGGAGACTTAAAACCGGCTCTGAACAACAGTCGGTGGCCGTACGGGAATAAGAGCAAACTGCTGTTTCACAGTGGAGGTGGTTCTTTTATGTAGAATGCTCAGCTGTGACCTCCTGAGAGTGTTGTTACTGCATGATTTATGCATGAGGTGTGCCAATAAATACAAAATGAAGAAAGGGTTGATTGTGTGATGTTATTTCTGTCTTATTGGCTCCTCCGCTCTTTGCAGTCAAACAATGGGCTGGCATCACAGACTTCAGATTTCAACATTTTTAAATTCAACTATGCCCCCTCACTCCCCTCCAGGTTGATGTTTTCTCACCGGGTGCCCCCAGGGTCGCTTTCAAGCCTGACCGCCGACAGCTCGCCACTTCCGTCAGCCTCGTGAGCGAGCCAGGTCAATCGCCTCCAGCTCGAGCCCCGGCGCCTCCCAGCGGAACCAGCCGAGCCGCCCTCCTCTTTACCGCACAAAGCCCGGCTTCCCGGGAAGGACTGCGCCACCATGGACACAGAGTCCACCTACTCGGGCTACTCCTACTACTCCGGACGCTCCCGGGGATCCCACAGGCACGGGTAAGACTAAATCCTGCTTTGTCTCTGCTTTTACTCGCCAAGGTGTACTTTATCAATCAATGATCGATTAATCATTTGAATCGTTGATCACGCAACCATGACAAACATTTACTTGTTGTAAAATTGTTTGCAGCAGAGATAAGCCCCGCCCCTTTTCAGGTGCGAGTAAAGCCAGTAGCGAATGACGCGAATTAACCACATAAAGTTGAGCGACTAAAGTTCGGTGTGAACACACCATAAGAGTTACACGAAAGAGTTGGCGTTTTTAGAACAGATGAACTACAGTATGGCTTGAAGGTTCTGGTGTCTGAAACAAGCACCAGAAACATTTGGATAGTCAGTCCGTCTTTTTCCTTTCTCATACCTGGATTCCTACTTCCTAAACCCTCCTCACCTTCCACGTGTCCACCTCTCTGATCCCGCCTCTCGTGGAGCCCGCAGCTTGTGTCGCCGCATTAGTCTGTCAGCAGTGAGATGGCCGTGGTTGACAGGCCTCAGGAAGGCAGCGGCAGACAGGTGCCGGAGAGGGCCGACTGACTGACGGCTCGGCGGACACACTGAGAGCCCTGAGAGGAGGCTCCTGTTCCACGACGGCCCCTCTATGTCACATGCGGTCTCCCCCACACCTCTGGCTTTTTTTCCCCCGCTATATATCCTCTCTCTGTTCTCCGCTGCCACCTGTTGCCGTTTAAGGAACTATGCGTCTCATGTTGTGGGACACTCTCTGTCAGTCTTTATCCCTCTCGCTCTTGTCCTCTTTATCTCTTTCCTTTCCCCCATCATACCCTTGCTCTTTGCTCCCATGTGTCCACCGTGATATGAATGCAGCAGCTGCCCCTTTCTGGTTCGCTCTTGACCTCTCCTCTGTATCGCCTCACCACCTCCCCCTTCTCAAATGGATTCCTGGCTACTCTCTTGAGGATGGGTAGGCTCGGGCATATCACTCGTTCCTCTCTTGCTGGCATTCCCCAGGGCAGGAATGTGCCCTTGTAGCTCAAAGTAAGAGCAGAGGAAAAGTGGTCTCGCATTGATTCAAAATCAAAGTGTGGGTGTGGGTGGGTGGGTGTGTGTGTGTTCGCTCTGAAGCCTTTCAAGTGAGTGACAGCAAATTGGAAAAGAACATACCGGGCATCCCCGCCAAGCGTCTTTTCCGCCTTTCCGCTGCTGCCATGCCTGTGCCAAAGCCACCGGCTGGCCTCTAATTTCATCTAAAAAAAAAAAGAAGAAGTTGTTGCCTTTTGAAACCCCTTGCTGTAGCCGCCTGAAGGTAATTCACTTCGAGGGGTGCCACGCGTGAGGCAGCTCTGGATCACTGTGGTCTAATTACTCTGATGTCAGGAACAGATGCAGGCCCAGTGGAGCGTGATCGCATACAAATATTCACACAGTGACAATATCATGTAGTTTTGTTTGTATCTGTGCATATTTGTGAGTCAATCTCTAACATAATTGGTCAAAAAATAATAGAAGAATGGAATTGGCTTAGGTTTGTATTAACAGATGGTGCAGGGTTTTTGGAGTTATTTCCCCAGATTGCTGGCTTTCAGCCCCTCCTCCTGTGTCAGACTCAACTGGTGTCCAAAATACTTCCCCTTGTTATTCAGTAATGACCAGTGTCAACATCTGGCTCTGAAAAATGAAGCCAATATGGAAGGGCATTCTTCCTAATGGCCAGCAGGGGGCGACTCCTCTGGTTGTATAGATGTCTATGAGAAAATGACTCTACTTCTCACTTGATTTATTCCCTCAGTAAACATTGTAAACATTAGTTTATGGTCTCAATCTCAAGATTCACGTCTTCTTCGACTCAGCATGATGTTCATTTAGTAAATCATGGTCCCATTCTGGTGGACGTTACTTCCTGCCAAAATCGGAGAACTTGTATGCTGATGACACTGATTTAGTTTTTTTCATGTAGAACCTATTCGTATTAGGTTCGTATGTTCAGTTGCACCAGCGCAAAAAACTAATTCACCAGAGAGCAGTCTTTTCAGTAATTATGGGTATTACACTGATGCCCATGAACTTGTGAATCAGCCAGAATCCAGAGCTGCACAATTAACTGCAAGGGAAGGACGCTAATGCGATTTTCAGTCCCTGGTTGTAATATTCCATGACCTCTTGGAAGTGTCTTTTTTTTCTTCTTTTTACGTATATTCTTTGGTGCAGTGCCATTGCCACATTTCGGTTCATGTTTTATTTGATGGTTAATAGATCATTTTATATTTTCTACCTGCAAAAAAATATTATATGTAAATGTTTTTGCATAATTCTGTACCAGCCTCATTCTCATACTAGAGCTTTTAACCATTCAAACCACTTTTAGGATCATGGTAGTTTTGTATTGAGTCACCTTACTTCAGTTTTTCTCTCAAATGTACCCCAAAGCTTGCCTCCTTCACTCTTGTCAGTTTTGAGTATTTAAATGATTATGAAGTTGCAAATCTCCCATTATGTGGAACATTGGTTCCTTTTTTTAATTAGTCAAACTCCAATTAAAGGGCAGCACATAGCGTCAACATCGGACTGAATGAGTCATTTAAACGAATTAACTCATGATTCCATTTCCTGGAATGATACAACGATTCATATACATTTTTTGTAGATCCGATTTCAGTCCACTTTCTTTTCTTGTTTTCCATAACTATTTATCTCTTACTTTGAAGTGAACGGCAGACTGCAACACTAGGAATGTCCTCCAGAGGAGACTTTCAGAAAAAATATGCTTGTTCAGCCAAACATTTAAAGTGATATTGTGTCTCTCTGACAGACAGCCTTTCTCTCTGCTTTGCGGTTTAGCTAAATGCTAACACACTGAATTACTGACGTTCAGGCAACGTTGTACAAACCCTGTCTTTTCCAGCACAACTCAACCTTTGTTTTTCCCTGAATTGTGTCACCTTACTGAAGCGTTATCTATATGAGGCTAATCCTGAGGAGCAGCCAGGCCACATGACTACTTATCACACCCAGTGCCCCTCCAACTCAACTTGGGTCAACACAAGCATGCACATGCTACAGGTGATTATTTTTAGTGGAGCTTATCAGTCTCTTGAAATGTACAATTATCACCACCAAAACGTTTGAAACCTTAAAGCAAGGGTAGGTAATGTATTTTACACATTTCATAGACAGTTAATTATATCCTAACAGCAATCATTAATTAGAATGTTCTGACAAAACAAATTAGTATGGTATGTGGCTGTGACAGGACTGTAGTACTGTGTGTGCTATCCATAAGCTGTATTTAAGAAGTGGATGTAGTCTTTGTGACGTTTTTTGCAACCAGTAAACAGAAGTGACCATGCTTGGACAGCTGAGTGACTTGGAGACGTTGTGTACTGTCAATCACAAAGTAGCCATGCCTGAAAGGATGCTCTGCTCCGCTATGGTCTATTTAACTCTAAATGGACCATAACTTGCATAAACATCATGCTGTATTTAAAGGAGACTTGAAACTAGAGATTTAGACCATAAACTCATGTTTACTGAGGGAATAATTCAAGAGGGAAGTAGAGTCATTTTCTCATAGACTTCTATACAATCAGACCTCTTTGTGCAACCAGAGGAGTTGGCTAACAATAGCCGTGTTTGTTCTTTAGGTTCATGATGGTACATTTGGGGGAGTGGTTTTGGCGGGAGGCCAGCAGGGACTTGGCGAGTCTCTCATTGGCTTTAGCAACTTTTGGAGATAGTGCTGCTAGCTGATATCTTTTGAAAATATTTTTTCGGTTGAATCATTTTAAAAATAGCCTACTCTTGCTAGTTTCTCAATTACAAATGATAGCTTTAAATATTGGACCTCAATATTTTAAGGAAATTTAATTTCATGATGAAGAAAGCATTCTTTTTAACAACCTCATCACACAGAGCACTTGATTTCTTGATTGCTGGCTCTCGCCCCCCTCACCTGCTTTATTACACGTTTATGGGTTGGAGATGGCCCAGCTGAGCGTGTGGTTGGTCAGTTTTTATCTGGCTCCCCGACTCTACCCATTTGGCTGAGGCCGAGCCTCCCACTGGCGCATCGACAAAAGGCGGCGTGTCACACAGGTGTGTGGGTCGCGCCGCCAGCCGCAGAGAACAAATTGGTCCACAGGCGGTCCGGCGTGCCACGCTGGTTGGCTCGGCTTCTCCGGCGGTCCTGCTATCGCTCTCCCTCTGTGTGAGGCGGAAAGAATGCTGACCGCGAGCCACACTCATCGTCAGGTGTTGGAGGGAGACAGCGCTTCCAGGGCCTAATTGGCAGGACTTTGCCCCAGCTCACCAGGCATCACTACCCTCCCAGGACCCCTCCCCCCGCTGCCCATCCTTGCTGTTCCAAAAAACCCATACCCGTTTCAGGGATCCGCGCTGGAAGTCAAATTCCATTAATCAAATCATAGAGGAGCTTGCTGCTGGAATACCAACAAGCCGGCTGCATGTTAATGAGGCAGGAAGAGGATGTGGGAAAGGTGTGTGGGTGTGGGGAGGCTTCCAAACAGTGTGATCACCCCAGAAGCATGCTGCGGGGGGGATGCAAAAACGGACTGTGGAGGGGAGAGGCCGGTAGACAGAGGGTGATCTGTTCGAACCACTCCCCGGCTGCCCACAAGTCTGCTCGCCTCTGTATTTTCTGAATTTCAAATTTCAAAAATGCTGTTTTTTTTATGTCGACCTCGCTTTGTTTTTGCACCTTTTGTCGTCTCGCCAGCATACTGAGAACCAGGTCTTTCTTTACCTTCTGCTCTAGACTTCCGCAGTGAGTCATGCTTTTCTGGGATACACAATTGAACATTACGCACGCCTTGTGTGCAGACACACACTCACGCCTTGTTTACTGTCAGCCAATGGTACCAGCCTTAAATACCAGCTTGTGACTGCTTGTTATCTCTTAATGTGGATGTGGGTTATGTAACGTTTAATCACAGAGTAATGTTATGATGAACAGGCCAAGAAAACCATAAAGAAATAAGCATTTTTCTACATTATTATTATTTTGTGACCCCTCTGACTTATCTTGGGACAACATGGACCGCATTTTAGATCTAATATAAGGTTAGAATTTGTTTCCAGGAGTCTTCTTTTATTTTTATTTGTTACTAGTTTTCTACATTTTCCTCCGCTGACGGTTGGCTAGCTAGTTAGCTTGGTAGCTTGTCCTTCTATAGAGCTTTGGCGAGCAAGGCATAGAGACCATTGGGCCCACTAGCTCCATGTTTGGCTTATTTTCTGTAACTGGCGTAGCATTAAAACATGGAATAAGCCAGCGAGCTAATTCCACCATGCTTTAATGCTACACCGGTTAGAGATAATGAGCTGAACAAAGTTGTCCCTCATGCTACGTTTGAACATGCTTTCCTATGCTATGCTGTCCGCTCTAAGCCATAATTCGGTCCTTTATATTCTGGTGAATGTAACACTGGCTGCTTTGCGTAGAGGTCCATTGAGTGTGGAGACAGTTCACTGAGGCCAAGGCGTGGAACTAAAGGCCAGCATCGCTCTTGTATTACAGTGCAGAGCTGGTGACTCCTTCACTCAGTTGTTGCTGTAGTATCTTAACCAGCTTCTAGTTGCTAAGACTCTCTGCTACACAGGGCTCTTAACTTACTTTAGCATTACCTTTCCTTTCCCCCAGAGCTGCTTGTTATTCCGCTGATGACTCTGAAGGAGGATCACGGCTTCATGAGGCTCCGCTGCTCCTCCCGGTCTCCTCCCTGTCCCCCTCTCCTCCCAATTAATAATCACAATCATTGCCAGCCTTTTGACGGATGATCGCTTCTGCAGCGATGATAGCCATAATAATATTTAAAGTAATAATGATAGCCGTAATCAATTTAAAGGCTCACATGGACCTAATCTCCTGGATTTTCTCGACAGCAATATGTCAGTCACTCTGCAGTGAGAGAAGTTGCCGCAGGCGATTGGAAATGAGCTTTCTCTTGCTCCGTGCCACTTGGAAACATTAGTTGCTGTCGTGATTTTTCTGTGGGAAAATCGGGTCCACGTTGACAAAGGGGAAGTGCAAGAATAGAGGCGGAAAGCAGACTGGTTAACACCCTGTAATGAAAACACTTCCATCTATCCAATGCAACTCTGTCAGACTGTAACGGCTCCACTGCTGTCCGTCACACCGACTCCTCCGCTCCCCCAGCAGGCAGGATATCCTGCACATTACGGTTATGAGTTGTTGTTGTGCGAGAAAGTGGCGTTCAAGGGTCATTTATAGTTCACTATGAGGCCATTGTCGCACCAGATCTCGTTTAGCTGCGTCCGACTTTTTTTAACATGCCTTTGCAAAAGTGACTTTGGTACAAGGTTGATTTTTCTGAATAAAGGTATCGCGGAGGCACCGTAGTCTGAACCAAGACGGCAAACTTTATTACTCTCCTCAACTCCTTCTGTTCTTACCTTTTTTACAATAAAAGCCCCGGGCATATAATATTCCCAAGTGACTGTTTTGTGTTTTTGTATCAACATCCTGTGCTCGAGGGTCTCAATGGAGACAACGTTATGGGAATTAGATTTTTTACGTCCGAATGTCGCTCCGAGAAATAAAGTGATTACCATGAAACCACGAGCGCGCAGAAGGCGGGAAACTCCCTCATCACGAGACAATGGCATCTTTAAATGTCCTTTTGTGTCGTCTTCAGACGCGCAGCTGAAAAACACCGCCTGACGTCTCTTTCATTCACCCGATGTCCAATATGTTTGTCCAGTAATCTCGCTCTAGCATCTTCAGCAAGGAATATCTTTATGAGATCTGACAGCAGTGTCTCTGGAGTCTGTCTGTCTGGCTCCTGTCCAGTCCGAGCGGCCGCCAGCAGCTCTCAAACACAAACTCCTGGGAAATACAACTGCTGTCATCCAAATTAAACCAACTTTCTTTTGCATTTTTCAATCCGTTTTGTTGCATTCTTGCTTAAAAAATACTGTGTGTCCTACGTCTGGGATGTCAGCAGCTGGAGGGGGAGGGACACCCATGAGGGATTACTTGTGGCTTGCTGAGCTTTTCTGTGGTAATGGAGCCGCAGTGCGGGCACCGTGCCATGTGGCCAGGGTGATGCTGGGCGGAGGGTTAGGGGAGCCGGCGTTTCACGCGGGGATTAGGGCGGGGGGGTCAGTCAGGCTAATGGAGCTCATATGTTAGAGACAGAGGGCCTTGTAGTAAGAGTGACGCTGTGACATGGAGGGTGGGGGGGTGGGTTCACATGAGCGTCGGGCTACGGAAACCCGATGGAGGCGTTTTTAGTTTCTCCACCTTCACACGGCGAGCTGCTCTGGGGTCGTATCAAACAGCAGCCAGCTGCTTTCACACTGTCCCCACTCTCTTCTGTATGTCCATACAGTGTTTGTAACTGTCTGTCTCTTTCACATCGCTTTTCTTCTACACTACACGCTACACGTTTTTCTATGTGCAAATGAGAAGCAGCGCAAAGGTCAAAGGCCAGGGTCAAATGTTGTGAACTTGATATCTGAGGGACACCTGGAGGGAATTTCCCCAAATTGTGCACAAACGTCCCCTTTGACTCGGCGATGAACCGATTTAGAATTTGGTTTTCAAAGGTCAAAGTCCACTGTGACCTCAAAACAAACAATTTTGGGCACAAATAAAGAATTTGTTTGCTAATTATGACTATTTAGGATAGTAGGACAAAATGATGGATCGATGGCATTTAGGTCAGACATGGACGTAAACCGGACTGGTTGGCAGACATTATATGACATCTGAAGACGCCATGAACTTTGTGATGGGCTCCTTGTGATGAGCAAATTGAACATCATGTGTAAAATTAGTGTTTGTGTCCCTCTGAGGGTTCTTTGTTTCCAAGCTGGTGCACTGGTATGTCTTTGTCAACATCTGTACTGCACTAACCATGTTTCCGTCTGTGTTTTTTTTCTCCTTTTCTGTTTTGCAGGGAGCGAAGCCGTGACCGCCACAAGTCCCGCGGTAAAGACAGCCGCTCAGAGAAGTCCGTAACGATTACCACGCCGCCCGCAGAGCCGCTGCTGGGCGATTCGGCCGTTCGGGGTGAGCAGGTCCAGGTAGGACTGAAAGCCAAACCACTCTAGAACCACACATTAGGAATCACCAGCTCCACCACTGCAGACTACACTCTGCTTTATGATTCAGTATCTCTGCTAGTCCGATTTATAAGGGATTTAGAGTACACAAGATTTATCAGCCACTACTCAAAATGAGTTGGAATGATAATTATGTTTATCAGCCCAGACTGGGACGGGCCATCTGGTAGTTAGAGGGCAAAAGCCAGAAGGGCCAGTCCACTTTTGGCGAGGCCTGCGCTGTCCCTTTCAGGAAATCTACCGCAGATAAAATATCTGCAACAGGATAAGGATACAGCAGGTTGCTTCTACGGGCAGCACCACTTTTGTTTTGTCAAAGCAAATGCCTTATTTCACTGCAACTCACGATGAGGTACAGTGCAAAGTGGGGAGATTGCTTCAGTGCCCCCCCTCCTCTCTGCTAAAAAAAATGGACCAGACCAAGCAAAAAACCAACAAACTGGCAGCTAAGCTGTTTTGACAGTCAGACAAAATTCCAACTCCATCAGAAACCATGCTGACTTTGATGTCGGTGACAAAAAATTGATTATGTGATGGATTATATTACACAGAAATATAAGGTAGGAGATTGGTCATCTTGTCACTTTTTTACCCTTTCAGCATTCGTTAACTAGTAACTAGGCTACACCATCAGGATGTTTGTTTGGTCACTGGTTCAGGCTTCTCACGTATTTATCATGTACAGCAGGCAGCCGCTCATGTTCCTTGGAGTCGGATAAAAAGCCAGAGCAGAGAAAAAGACAGGTGGATCCGACGGCTGCGTGTTGGGACGTGAAATTCAATGGTAGCACTCGAGGGATACAAGAGTTCTCTCTTCCAAAACAGTCAATGAGTCATAGCCAATTTGTTACCTCACCGTGTGGTATTATTGAGTCAAAATGCAATTCATTTTATGACCCTTAGAGAAAGACAACATTTGAAATGATATATTGACTGAAAAATAACCAATGATCTGTGTTTAAAAAAAAAAACAAAGTCTCCTAGTGTTTGAAACCATAAAGCACTTGTAAGCCCTTATTGGATGCTCGGATTCACCAAAGTCCTACAGTAACACGAGCTAACTAACCCGATCAAGACACTCCCACTTTGTTTTTCAATTGGAGTCCGGTGGCTTGGAAGAGAGCACAGGTGGATACAACTCCAACTCACTTCCTGGCATGTGAAAGAGTGAAATGTGTGCCGTTACTCGTCCAGCATGCTTTGAAAGCAGGAACTTCGACACTTGCTGCTGAGCAAGAGTCAATTTATGTCCATTTAATGAAAGCAGAGGTTTCAGCACACAGACATCCTCTTGGACTGACCCGCTCTTAATAGCCAAACAACTGTCTGGCACAGTGGCCCTCATCAAGTGTTCGGCTTAAGCCTCTGAAGGGGCCGGGGGGTGACAAACGCGCCCTGGACCCTCCCAACGTTCGCCGATTCGTCTACTGACCTACTTGGCGCTCACTTTCCATCGTGGTAAGACTCGTTAGCAGTCGTTCTTTCCTTTGCCCGTGTCTAATTTTAACACATGATAGGATTTGCCACAGAGCACAGCCATCCTCAAGTGTTTCCTCGCTCCTCATGTCTTATTCATGCTGTGGCCTGCAGTGGTGCTGCCGACAGGGCGGGGAGCGTTTGGCTTCACTTTGAGTAATCAGGGGCGAGCGACTGCTCCGAGAGAGCGGCTCAGCACAAATCCCTGCGTGTGCACTCCGGTCCCTCCATGTGCTCCCGTATGTGAATATTTAGCGTCGCCCTCGCCTCATCAGTCCGACCCGCGAGATCACTTCTGCTGCCGGGACTTAATCAGAGTCTTGGCTGACGGGGCGGGGAGTGTGCAAAAAACGAAAGTGTGTGTGTCTTCACTTGGCAGTGAGCATTCACAGCATGCAGAACACAGATATCAAAGCACATTCTTCGGAGCAGTTTGACTGTCTGTCTGCCGAACGTGAAGCCGGAGCTAGCAGCTGGTTAGCGAACTTAAACCCTGTAGGTTTAATCAAGTCTTCGTTTTACAAGGGGGTTATGGCCTGGACTATTTATTTGCCAAGAAACCTTTTTGGGTTTTTGAAGGGAATCACCAAATGTGTTATAATGAGTTGATCAATGAGCTTAAGAGGCGCTGGAAGATGGATTTTGTCACATTTGGTTACTTTTACTAGCTGTCTCCAGTCTGTGTGTAAAGCTCAATAAACGGCCAGCTCTTCACACGCTTTGTGCATTTGAAATGGGATTTCGACACGGCTTGTGAATGAGGCTGATCGTACGCCACTCAGATTGCTTGACATGTTTGAATAGAGCTCCTCCAGCATGTCGCTCCCATTCCAGGACGCGAGCCAAAAGCCCCGGGCCGTAAGCATGTGTGCATGTGGAGAACGCACTTCCAGTGCTCGTTCAGCTGTGAAGTCTGAAGGTGGGAGCGAGGTGGTTTCAGCAGATGTCTGTGGCACGTCGCATTTCGCCGCCTGCGTGTTCGTAAAGGACAATGGAGGTGAGCGTAGCCGGGACCACTGTAGCGGACCTGACACCTAATAATGTGAGTCATTTGGGTCAAGCCGTCCTACTGTCGTTGCCGTATGAAACTGGATATCGCTGTGGAGACTGAGAGGTTGATGGGAGTCGATGCAGCGCGGCTTAGGAGTGTGATGCCGGGCGACATTGTACGTGGTGTCAAACAAGAGAAATGTGATATGTTTAAACCACAAAGCATTTTTAAGAATTAGCGCCTTCCCAACGTGTGTGTGTGTGTGTGTGTGTGTGTGTGTGTGTGTGTGTGTGTGTGTGTGTGTGTGTGTGTGTGTGTGTGTGTGTGTGTGTGTGTGTGTGTGTGTGTGTGTGTGTGTGTGTGTGTGTGTGTGTGTGTGTGTGTGTGTGTGTGTGTGTGTGTGTGTGTGTGTGTGTGTGTGTGTGTGTGTGTGTGTGTGTGTGTGTGTGTGTGTGTGTGTGTGTGTGTGTGTGTGTGTGTGTGTGTGTGTGTGTGTGTGTGTGTGTGTGTGTGTGTGTGTGTGTGTGTGTGTGTGTGTGTTAGAGTAAGAAGTGGAGCTGGGTTTATTTTTAGATGAGCAGTTTAGAGAGGAAACCGCTTTATACCCGTGTTCGCCAGCTGCAGAAATCAAGTGCTTTCTGGCAAAGACATGTTGAACGACAATTTGGCTCAAAAAGCTCTTAAACCTGTCTGATTTTAAAAAGTGGAGCAAATGTTCTTCTAAGTTGCACCTCAACATCCCCCTGCCTCCTCTCGTCCTCCCTGCGGCTCAATTAACCCAATTAAAGTCCGCTGCTTCGCGATCTCAGCCGGACATCTGTACGGTAACGGGACCACGGATCAGACCCCCAGACTCTGTTGGGGGATGGGGGGGGGGGGGGGCACAGGCAGCCATGTCGGGCTCCTTGCGTTCATGTTTGGCACCTCTTCCCCCAGCGGGCAGTGCTTCTTGGCACAGTCTCCCGTGAGACGGGATCCCGCTCAGCCGCTTGGGTATCCCCGTCCTCCGTGTTTGTCGTGAGCTGCGTGCTGCTGCCAGGATGTGAGGCGGGCGGGCAACGCTGGAGAGAGAGAGGATGATTTTACACGGTCGATTTGGAAAAAGGTGTTTTTTCCGGAGTTTACATTTCTTTGGGGGTCATTTTTCCTGAGTCAGTTAGGAGATGACAGGAACGAAGGGCAGTGACATGTAAACATACGTTGGGGTTTCGTGGCTGTTGACGTAATCTCTTGGCCACCGCCCATTGGAGAAGAGTAATAGTACTCAGAGATTAAGTTTATGGCTAGAAACTCAAGGTCACAATCAAATAATTCTTCCTGGAGTTTTTTTTGTAAAGCCGTGGTATAATATGACCTTTAGTATTTGGTCACAAATATAAACTTTAAATGTTGTACATGTTAAAACAGCTGGGCACTCTAGTTTTCAGCAAGAGATTGTGTGTGTGTGTGTGTGTGTGTGTGTGTGTGTGTGTGTGTGTGTGTGTGTGTGTGTGTGTGTGTGTGTGTGTGTGTGTGTGTGTGTGTGTGTGTGTGTGTGTGTGTGTGTGTGTGTGTGTGTGTGTGTGTGTGTGTGTGTGTGTGTGTGTGTGTGTGTGTGTGTGTGTGTGTGTGTGTCCTTGAATGCATCATATTGAAACCCAATACAACCTCCTTTAGCTGTTAGCTCAAGTCAATGTGTTTTTGATATGGACTGAGATGAAGCGGCTTTTGATTCTTTTGAAGGCACACCGTCAGGTTGTTGTTCTGCTGTTGATGAGCAAGTTTTGTCTTAACTTCCCGCACGCACAGACACATTAACACACATTTCAACAGACATACAGCCTCGCCAGTGGCAGCGCTGCGACGCCACAGTGCTCACTGGGTCAGAAGTGATGCACGGAGAGTGGCGCGGAGAATGAGAGAGGAGAATGAGTGGGATGCCTTGAGGGAAAGACAGATAAAATGGAGAGAGAGAGAGGAGGATGGGAGAAACATTTGGAGTATAGTGATGGCACGTAATTGGTGTTGTTTGCCCTTCTCTCTGGACTGTTTATTTACTGTACTACTCCTTTCCATCCTATACCCCCCCCCCCCCACCATCTCTCCTGTCAGGACATCCCATGTGATCGTCTCATCACCCAACTCCTCTCTTCTTTCCTCTCTCCTGCTCTGTTCGCTCTGTCGCTCCTCTGCTCTTCTCACAGAGCCCCTCACATTATGTGGCAAGTGAGCGCACAGTCCCATACAATGCCTCCTGAGGCATGATGGGAGATCTTTCTATATAAAGACGGATAAAGCAGAGTCGGGGAGGTCAGACACACACACACTCACGCACATTCTGGATACGTATCGAGGGGGAAGGAAGCTCAGACGATGTTTGAGCGAGCTGGACCGAGGTAAAGTTCAGTGATTTTTTTTTTTTTTCGGAGATGCAGTCGCCAACGGTAATGGAGGCGGGAGACGAAGTGCTGCAGGTGCTCGAGGTCTGCCAGACGATAGAGGAGATAAGGGAAGTGATTGTCACCACCATAGAAGAAGACTCTATTTCTAACTCTCCTCCAGTGGCCAGCTCTGGAACAGGGACTAAACCAAGCCAGGTAAGAGCAGAGAGGTCCAACATGCGGAACAGCAGAAGTTGTTCTTTACAAACCAGTGAGGACGCCTGGTGCTCGCTGTTGCTGGAGGTATAGCTCTTTATAGAAATGTGTTGTGCGACCCAGGAAGCTTTTGAGTGATTCCATGTGGAGAAACTCAGTTTAAGAAAACCTTAAATCAACGTATTGATTAGTCTGCAAAATGTGAGTGTTAGTCGACTAATAATGTTTTTGGTCGCGGTGCCTTCTAGTAGTGTTGGTGACGCATCCTGTCCAGGTTGTCTTTACTCCAGGAAGGACACACAATGGTCTGTATTTATCTAGCAGCTGAACGTCATATTCCCCTCCCTTCAAGAAAACTGTTTCTTACATTTCTTCTACAAACGCTCCTCCTCCAGTGTGAATGCAGTGAATCCCTCCTCTTCCCTTGTCCTCCATCGAGACCTTATTTCATTTTTTTTTATTTAAATTGTGACTTAAATTACACATGTAATGTTTGTCAATTACAAAATAATTGTGAGAGTCAAGAAAGTTGCAGTTGCACTGCGTGATTGATTGATGAGTGGATGACATCACCTCGTGCTCCAGCATGTGATGCAGGGCTCTGAGAGAATCAATCAGTCTATATAATGGCCCCGCGCAACGTTGATGTTATTTTGGCATTTATTTGAATGGTCTTATTCTTCACACTCAAAATCTTCTCTTCAGATCATTTCAAGTGTGATTCTCCACAGTCATCCTGGGCTTCTCCATCAGCTCTCACTCAGACAACTGCTAATTTATTAAAGCCTAGAACGTGTTGTGGAGATTATGTAGTCAGTTACCTGACATTCCTGTGAATAATCCATTTCAACCATCCTGTAATTTAACGTGTATGCAGCGCTGCTCAGCTGCCAGCCTCCCATTGTCTCGCCGTCACTCTTCCATCCTTCAAATTAGTCTGGGAGACTATTTTTAAGGCGCTTCCCTTCCTTGTCCCGACAAGTTCTTGGCAGCCTCGCTCGCTGCCCACTGTTTGAACAAAGGTTGGTTTTAAATGGCTGTGAGGAGCTCTTTGGGAAAGCAATGTTTTACACACGCACACCTTGCCTCCCAGGAGTGAGGAGAGTGCACTTGTTCCTGCTCTGAGCGAGGGGCTTTGTTTGCAGCCCACTTATAGCTGAACAACAGAAAACAGGCTTTTAGTGGATATTTGATTTAACGCGAGAGACAATGGCTGTTATTTATACTCCGGTGGAGAGAGAATGCACCAAATACTCAGCTGAAAGCTTTGGAAATGCACGCTGGCTGACATAGCATGTTAGTGTACTATATATATATATAGCTGCTCAGTTTCGTGATAAACCACTTAAAGGCTTAGTGATAGTTATTGTAGTTGCAAAGAATTTCTACAAGTCGGTATGTGCAAAATATTCAGCTTTCTCTGATTTTTAACCGCAAAAATGTGTTGTTATTTCACCTCAGACCAGAGTAGAATATTTTCAGCTATTATGTTGTTTTTTTGTTTTTTTTGGCATAACAGAAGTAACTGTATTATAATTGAAAGGTATTTTGAGCGCGGCTCCACAACATCAGGAAATCCCTCCAATCCCCACGAGCAGTCCTGCAACGCGACACTGTGCACGCCAACAAGTGCCCGTGTACAGTTAAAATGTCTTGCTGGATGTGTTTAAAGCTCAGCAGCCCCCGTATCGTGTTGCAGCACTTACAGTTTGCAGCCGGGCCAATATTTCATCAAAGAAATACTTTGATGGCACATTGTGCCACTTATGGAACCGCCCTCGCCGTGCCCGTTTAACCACCGCTTAACAGTTTTTAATGATGCCCTATCGTCTTTTTTCCTTTCCTGGGCGGTTGCGATGGAGAAAGTGACTTGGCTGTTATGGATGCTTATGTTGGTGCTAGATTACTGCTCTTTTTAGACACGTGCTTTGGTTTTCCTCGCTATACATACTTTTCATGCTCTTCAGCTGTGCGGGTGGATGAGCAACGTGCCGGTCTTTTCCTTTGAAGCAATGCCAAAGTTACCACTTAATCATTCACGGAGACTTATTAAAGGAATAGTTGGTTATTTTGGTAAAATACGCACATTAGTTTTCTTGCCGAGAGTTAAATGAGAAGATTGACTAATGCCGTATGTGTACAGATTGTAAAGCCCTCTAAATATGAAGCTAGAGCCAGGAGACAGAGCTTTAGAGGGCTTTTTTAACTTTGAACAGAGCCAGGCTAGCTGTTTCCCCCTGCTTCCAGTCTTTGTGCTAGGCTAAGCTAACTGTCTCCAAGCTCTAGCTTCATATCCAAGACAGACAGGAGTGTGGTATATAAATCTTCTCGTCTAATTATCTGCAAGAATGCCAAAAAGTCAAAATATTCCTGTAATTGCCAACGTATTAGTAGTAGCTAGGTACCACATTGTTTTTCTCTCCCCGCCGTCTCCCACATATTCTGTGGATTTAACCCTTATTTAATTTTATCTTCCTCTCTTTAACACCCCCTCCATTGTCTCCTCTCTTGAGTGGTGTGTGTGAGAACACGTCATATCAGATGTTTCCGTTATCAGCTGTTGAGCCGCGAAAATGCTTGTAAAACCTTTGTCTGGGTTGAATAAATCCCTGCAGACGGTCGCACGAGAGCAGACCTGACAGGTGTTTAGCTGAGGTGCGTTTTATTCATGACACACATGTAGTTTTGAGCGAAGGATTTCACACGTTGGTTTGTGTGTGCGGTAATCCCCTCTGGCTTCTGAACTGCCACTGGCTTTACTTTCCCTCCCTGTCTGGATCAATCTCTCTCCTTTTTAATTGGCTGCCTTGTTATCGAACGTGTCTGTCACACGCTCAACCCTTTTTCCTCTTTGTTCCCTCTCACATCGCCGCTCCTCTTCCTCCGTTTCACACTACTTCGGTGTGATGAATGGGACTGGGCCTCCTGTGAGGCGGCTGGTACTGAACCAGATCAGCCTGAGGTGACTCCTTAATCCCGTTAGGAAATGTGGGTCACTAATGTCTATTTTTATCCGTGCTGAGGGAAAGCCCAGGTAGAGTAGTAAGGATCCAACGACAATGACGCAAATTTTATTTGCTTTGAGACGGCTTGTTGGTGAGCACAAGAGACATTCAGCCAAAGGGAATCCTTTCACTGATTTTGCTTCATATAAAATAATTTGAAACGCCGTGTGATGTTCTGTTATTGTACTTATTAATGATACCACTTTCTCCAATAAAGGGACACCTTTTTGTGTGGATGTCCAAACAGTAGTGATGGTAAATGTTGTCAAAATATACAGGCGGTGCCTACATGTACCAGGATGCATTGCATGCAAGCTTCCGACACCAAGGCCAAGGGCCCCGCCGGCCATATCCTCTTGGATTTTGGGATTCGGTGCCTCTATGGGCTTATTGACTCTCTAGAGTGTCACCAGATAGCAAGAAAAGAGATGTCTACCACAAATTCCCAGAACTCATGGTGACGTCTTAAATGTCTTGTCTTGTCCGACCAACAGTCCAAAACCGAAAGATATTCAATTTACCAAAAGAGAAGAGAGACCAGGAGACTTTCATGTTTGAAGAGCTGGAACCAGTGGGTATTTTCTCCTAATCTTGCATTAAAAATGACTAGTTGCCGCATCACTTGATTCAATGGTGATAGACTTCCTAAAAGAGTCCTTGGGCAGTGTGTGATTCAGAGCTATGAAACTCTGAGTGATGAGTGTTGATGAGTGGAGGCATGAGAAGCTGTGACTCATGCCTCCACTGGGTGCTCTCGAGGTGGTGAGGAGACACTCTTCCTTAAAACTAATGCCTATTGATTTGCTTTCTCTCTCACACACACACAGAGCGCATGCTTGTCCTCACCAGCCAGACGATAGTCAGACAAAATTAAGGCTTGAGAATCTGTCAGCAGTCAAGATGCTCTGTACTCAACACCATGTGGATCCGTTGTGCCATATTTACTCATTCAGAAATAAATAAATGATGCGTTTCAAGTCGGCACACAATAAAACATACTGCACGGACGCTTTGTTCGAACAAAATATCTCCAGTGCTGCTGAGGTATGCTCGTTGTGGTCCCCGATGATTTGTGAATCTCCATGTGACTGAGTTCGCGAGCACTTATCCTCCGCTAATACAAAGAGAAAAGAATGAGGCCTTGCTTACTTTCCTCGTCTGCTGGGGATAATTGCTTCGTATGAGTAAAAGGCCTGTTGCGCACGTCTCCGTGGAGAGAGGCTGAGGGCCTCTTCAGTCCGCCTCTCTCATTATTAATGAAGTGGCTTTCACTGTTTCAAAAAGCAATCTCCACTCCAATTGACTGGACTGAAGCATGCATTATTTATGTTTTGTTTGTGTGCGTGTTGCATTACGTTCCCAGTCTTTTGTGCTATTATCTGTCAGATACAATTAATCTCCAGCTGTCAAGTTAAATGCATGAGCTTTATATACTGAGCTGATCTAATGTTACTGTTGTATTATAGTGTGCGTCATACTGTTGCAGTTTTACGGCGTCACTGATGAAGGAAATTTCTCAAAAGAGGGTATTCTTATTTGTGGAATAAGATTCGCGATTCGCGAAGCTCCTTCGCGAATCGCCACCTTAACGCGGTGAAGGAGTTTGAGTGGCTCAATGATCCTGGGAGCTATGTTGTCCGGGGCATCTGCCCCTGGTAGGGTCTCCCAAGGCAAACAGGTCTCGGGGGAGAGCCCAGACTAAGAGCGGTTCAAAAAACCCTGATGATAAGCAGCCCTAGGACTGAAGTTACCTCGCCCGGACCAGGGAAACCGGGGCACCCTCCCGGAGCCAGACCCGGGAGGCGAGCTCGTCGGCGAGCGTCTGGTGGCCGGGCTTTCGCCCATGGTGCCCGGTCGGGCTCAGCCCGAAGAAACACCATGGTGCAGCCACCCTGTGGACCCACCACCCGCAGGGACAGACATCGGGGTCGGGTGCTATGTAGACCGGGCGGCGGGCCGGGCAGGGGGCCTGGGCGAGCCGATCGCCGGCGACATAGACTAGCTCTAGGGACGTGGAACGTCACCTCGCTAGCGGGGAAGGAGCCGGAGCTGGTGAGGGAGGTGGAGCGATACCAGCTAGATATAGTTGGGCTCACCTCCACGCACAGCGCTGGCTCTGGAACCAAACTCCTGGAGAAGGGTTGGACTTTGTTCTTTTCTGGAGTCGCCCAGGGTGAGAGGCGCCGGGCGGGAGTGGGGATACTCACGAGTCCCCGGCTGAGCGCCGCCGTGTTGGAGTTTTCCCCGGAGAACGAGAGGGTCGCCTCCCTGCGCCTACAAGTTGCGGGGAGTAAGGCTCTGACTGTTGTTTGTGCTTATGCACCAAACAGCATTTCGGAGTATCCGGCCTTCTTGGAGTTGGTGGGAGGGGTCCTGGAAAGGGCGCCGCCTGCCGACTCCATAGTTCTCCTGGGAGACTTCAACGCTCACGTGGGCGACGACAGAGAAACCTGGCGGGGAGTGATTGGGAGGAACGGCTTGCCTGATCTGAACCCGAGCGGTGTTTCGTTGTTGGACTTCTGTGCTAGCCACAGTTTGTCCATAACAAACACCATGTTTGAACATAAGGTGGCTCATAAGTGTACCTGGTACCAGAGCACCTTAGGCCGGAGATCAATGATCGACTTCGTAATCGTATCATCTGATCTGCGGCCGTATGTTTTGGACACTCGGGTGAAGAGAGGAGCAGAGCTGTCAACTGATCACCACCTGGTGGTGAGTTGGATCAGATGGCGGGGGAGTCGGCCAGAAAGACCTGGCAAGCCCAAACGTGTAGTGAGGGTGAACTGGGAACGTCTGGCGGAGGATCCTGTCCGGGAGGTCTTCAACTCCCACCTCCGGAAGGACTTCTCACACATCCCGAGGGAGGTTGGGAACATGGAATCCGAGTGGATCATGTTCAAAGCCTCTATTGTGGACGCGGCCGCTAGGAGCTGTGGTCGGAAGGTCATCGGTGCCTGTCATGGCGGCAACCCGAGAACCCGGTGGTGGACACCGGGGGTGAGGGAAGCCGTCAAGCTGAAGAAGGAGGCCTTTCGGGCTTGGTTGGCCCAGGGGTCTCCTGAAGCAGCTGACGGGTACAGGCAGGCCAGAAGGACTGCAGCTGCGGTGGTCACGGATGCTAAAACTCGGGCATGGGAGGAGTTCGGGGAGGCCATGGAGAAGGACTTTCGGTTGGCCTCAAGGAGGTTCTGGCAAACCATCCGACAACTCAGGAAGGGAAAGCAGGGCCTTCCCCAGGCTGTTATCAGCGGGGGAGGGGGGCTGCTGACCCAGGCAGAGGATATCGTCGGGCGGTGGAAGGAGCACTTTGAGGAACTCCTAAACCCGGTCAACATGTCCCCTGAACAGGGGGCAGCGCCTGAAGACTTGGGGTTGGATGAACCCATATCCCTGGCAGAGGCCACTAAGGTAGTCAAAAAGCTCCTTGGTGGCAAGGCGCCGGGGGTGGATGAAATCCGCCCTGAGATGCTGAAGGCGCTGGACTTTGTTGGGCTGTCTTGGCTGACACGCCTCTTCAATGTCGCATGGGGGTCGGGCACAGTGCCCATGGACTGGCAGACCGGGGTGGTGGTTCCCATCTTCAAGAAGGGGGACCGGAGAGTGTGCTCGAATTATCGGGGTATCACACTACTCAGCCTCCCGGGAAAAGCTTATGCCAGGGTTCTGGAACGGAGGCTCCGACCGTTTGTCGAACCTCGGATTCAAGAAGAACAGTGCGGGTTTCGTCCTGGTCGTGGAACAGTGGACCAGCTCTTTACCCTTGCAAGGATACTGGAGGGGTCCTGGGAGTTTGCCCAACCAGTCTACATGTGCTTTGTGGACTTGGAGAAGGCTTTCGACTGGGTCCCTCGGGGCTTTTTGTGGGGGGTGCTGCGGGAGTATGGTGTGCCGGACCCGTTGCAACGCGCCATCCGGTCTCTGTACGCCTGCAGTAGGAGCTGTGTTCGTATCCTCGGCAGTAAGTCAGATACGTTCCCGGTGGGTGTTGGCCTCCGCCAGGGCTGCCCTTTATCACCGGTCCTGTTCGTGACTTTCATGGACAGGATATCTAGGCGCAGCCGTGGGGCGGAGAATGTCAGGTTCGGGGATCTCAGGATAGCCTCTCTGCTGTTTGCAGATGATGTGGTCCTGTTTGCCTCCTCGGACCATGACCTCCAGCATTCACTGGGGCGTTTTGCAGCCGAGTGTGAAGCGGCGGGGATGAGAGTCAGCACCACGAAATCTGAGGCCATGGTGCTCTGCCGGAAACCGGTGGATTGCTCCCTCCGGGTGGGGACAGAGTGCCTACCACAAGCGAAGGAGTTCAAGTATCTCGGGGTCTTGTTCACGAGTGAGGGTAAAATGGAGCGGGAGATCGACAGGCGTATCGGTGCGGCTGCAGCAGTAAAACAGGCGTTGCACCGGGCCGTCTTGGTGAAGAAGGAGCTGAGCCGAAAGGCAAAACTCTCAATTTACTGGTCGGTCTACGTCCCAACCCTCACCTATGGTCACGAGCTTTGGATCGTGTCCGAAAGAACGAGGTCGCGGATACAAGCGGCCGAAATGAGTTTCCTCCGTAGAGTGGCCGGGCTCAGCCTTAGAGATAGGGTAAGGAGCTCGGACATCAGGAGGGAGCTTGAAGTCGAGCCGCTACTCCTTCGTGTCGAAAGGAGTCAGCTGAGGTGGTTCGGGCATCTAATTAGGATGCCTCCAGGACGCCTCCCTTTAGAGGTTTTCCAGGCACGTCCAACTGGTAGGAGGCCCCGGGGAAGACCCAGGACACGCTGGAGGGATTATATCTCCCAGCTGGCCTGGGAACGCCTCGGGATCCCCCAGAATGAGCTGGTAGATGTTGCGGGTGAGAGAGAAGTCTGGGTCAGCCTGCTTGACCTGCTGCCTCCGCGACCCGACCCCGGATAAGCGGTGGAAAATGGATGGATGGATGGATGGATGGATGGATGGATGGATTTCACAACCTTCAAATCTGCGGGTGGGGGCGTTTCCCATGACAGCTGCTGACGGACGTGCGATGGTCGCCGTTGCTAGCGGACGTGCTGTTTACTACTGTGGTGCGATGCTAGTGGAAAAACCAAGAGGGATGCCAGTTCTAGCCAAGTTAGCCATTGTTAGCTAACATTAGCAATACCAGTGGATAACGCATTATGTGGTACTTTACGTGCAACATGGCCACAGATAGAAGTAACTGTGAGTACGACTAATTTAATGAGACACACAACAAAGAAGTGCCAATAAACAGTATGTTACTACAGCTTTCACTCTCTGAAACACTGCCAGAGCACAACGTCAGGTTGCGTCCCCGCAGAGACACGTTGACATCTTCACTCTTTGACCTTTTGAACGCAGGGCATGCATTCCACCGTCTGGTTTACAGCTCACGGGATCGGCCCCTTGTGACGTTTCGGGTCTTCCCACACAGCAGCGCAGACATCGAGATGAGCATTTACAACCACATTGTCGTGTCAAAGGTCAGGAGAAACCCAGACCGTTTTCTGTGCTGGACCTCATCAAGGAGACCGCCCCCTAAACCAAGTCAACATTTGACATGTCTCCCATGAATGATGCCATGAATAGAAAATGTTTAAGGCTCATCACGTTTCTTTTTGTTGTTGTGAGGTATATAAAACTTTTAAACCGCTTTTCATCTTGATTTTATGTCTTGCCGCTGTAACCTGTAAACAAAAAAACATGGATTTTCTCTCCTAATACATGTGTGCATCCACTATTGATATTCCGTACAGCAGTGAAAATTCTATTATTAGTATGCGAGTGATAATAGCATCTTCTTCCAGCTTCAAACACAACCTGAGCTTTCTGCCTGGGTCCTCCCATTGTTCTGCTTCAGCTCTTTCTCTGCTGTTTTAACCCCCGAGGCCAGTGGGATATTCTCTGTCCCATTGCACCATCTCTCTTTCCCCCCCCCCCCCCCCCCCCCCCCCCTCCCCCCATTCTACAGCGATCACAATGCATCTCCTCTCTGCTCACTGATGCACTCCTTGAAATAGGATTCATCTACAATGGTACTGCATTCTGGCAACAGCGCCTTTGGTTATCAAACGTCCTTGTAGCCGGTGGCGGTTCGTTATCGGCTCTCTGGTGGTTGACAGTGCCGGCCTCCAGCCGCCCACAGAGACAGCGTTAGCAGCTTGTTATGACTGGCTGTGTAAAGAGTTCTTATCTTCTAACGGCTCTTGCTCCGACGCCGCTGACCTTCATTATCTGCGGATGCAGTCGGACCCAGACGTCAGCGTTTAGCCCAGTTGGCAGCTCGCTCTGTTTACTTTTTTCACTTCCTATCTTCTATTCCTTTCTCTTTTCTCGTGTGCTTGGAAATTACCTCCCGTGTCTTTTTATTTTTTTGTTGAGCTGACGTCAAAAGCAAAAAGAACTTGGCTGGAGGAAACCCAGCTGTAGGAAAATATTAGCCAGCCTAATACAGCACAGAGCTAGAAGATAGAGTTAGAGGCATCTCTACTTTTAACCTTCTAGTGTTTGTCTGGACTTGTTGAAGTCACTCTATACTGTGTGCACATATATACTCATTGAACCGGATTGTTAATGCACTTTACTGCTCAGACACTTTCTTATCAAGTTATTGATTATTTGAACCTTCATCTATTATATTTGATTGTTAATTTAAAAAACTAGTTGTAGAAATACAATCTGCCTAAATTATGTATATATATACATGAAGTATGACTGAGTGGAAATGAGTCCTATGGATGGACTAAACTAGACTAAATAATATTTTCCATCATCCAGATTAAAATGAGAAATGACAGATGATGAAAAGAATAGTCTTATTTTTTTGACAGATCTTTTATTCATATTCTCACAAACAAGCGGGGAACAACAGACATATTTGGCATATTAGACAAGAGTGGATTGAAAAACATTCACATATCTACATACATAGATGTGAAAAATATATGTACATATTATTAATTATACTGACCTACACAGCTGCATGAACAATTAATAGGACATGATTTAAGAATGTGGATATTAAAACATACATATTGAATGTAAACAAGATGATATAGAAGAAAACAAAAAAGGGCAAATATTAATAATAGCTCCTTTTTATAATGGTTTCTATCCAGTGAGGATCAAGAAGTATGAAATGAGGGTTTTAGGATGCTCCTGTGATCTTAAATGCTTCCATGTTTCCTCCTCCTCGTGTCTCCAGGATGACAACTGGGGCGAGACCACCACGGCCGTCACGGGCACGTCGGAGCACAGCCTCTCCCAGGAGGACATCGTCCGCATCACCAAGGACCTGGAGGACAGCGTGGGGCTCGACTGCCGCCGCTACTTCACCCTGACGCTGGCCGTGGTGCTGGGCCTGCTGGTGTTCCTGACGCCGCTCGCCTTCCTGGCGCTCCCGCACCTCCTCTGGCCGGAGAAGCTGCAGAGCTGCGGCACGGCGTGCGAGGGCCTCTTCATCTCCGTGGCCTTCAAGCTGCTCATACTGCTGCTGGCCGTCTGGGCGCTCTTCTTCAGGCCGCCGCGAGCCGGCCTCCCGCGGGTCTTCGTGTTCCGGGCGCTGCTCGCCGTGCTGGTGCTGCTCTTCGTGGTCTCGTACTGGCTGTTCTACGGCGTCCGAATACTCGACTCGCAGGTGAGACGGGAATGCGGTCGCAAAATATATTAATATGCTCGTAAGTAGTAACTAAAAATAACCAAATATTTCAAATAGCAGTTAGAGAGGGCTTGTGTATTGCAGACGCATTCATTTTGAAGGCCTTCAGGAGCTCGACGAAATCACAAACAGCCAAAAGAGATATTTGGTTTCCCCAGTGCTGAGTGTTTACTCTGAGAGTCATAATTTAAAATCCCGGTTGGTCCCTCACTCAGAATGCATGTAGGAAAACAGTAAAACGCGGGCTATCCTTTGAAATGTATCTAAATATTCATACGCTCTACATCTTGTCTTACATGTGTAAGATCTCTTCTTTTTTTCATCCCTGCAGTTGTATTTCTTTTTTTTGTAAATGTTTACTCCGTTTGCATGTAGTTTATATTCTGTATGTACTGTGCATATATGTCAAGCGGTACAAATGACCCCCTTAATATTTCTGCAGGACGAGAACTACCAGGGCATCGTGCAGTACGCTGTGTCGCTGGTGGACGCCCTGCTCTTCATCCACTACCTGGCCATCGTGCTGCTGGAGCTCCGGCAGCTGCAGCCGTGCTTCTCCGTGTGCGTTGCACGCTCCACCGACGGCGAGATGCGGCACTACAACCTGGGACAGCTCAGGTGAGGAAGTGCGGCGCGGCCAGCTGTTTTTTGTTTTTGTGGCCCGCTCAAATTTGTTGCGCAAACGTGGCAGACGATTTGTGTCAGTGGTTGTTATCGAGAGGTTTTCATGGCTTATTCAGAGGCTCAGTAATTTCTTTAAACAGCTGGGCACTGTAGTTTTTAATCAAACACCCAAGTCATCAAAAAGGGGAGGAAATACTGTGTTTGTTTTTCAGCAGTGGATTAATCAGAATTTGGGGCAGCAGGATGGTGTTGTGGGATCGAGACAGGATTGTGTGTGTTCTCATGGTAATGAAGCAACATGTCAGCCAGTGAACAATGGAGCTCTATGGCACAGAGGAAGGAGATAAATCAGGCTCTGATTGGTCTTTTTATGGGACTGTTTACAATAATAACTATGAATTAGCAACTTAGCAACAGTCTCACCCATCTGTTTGGATTTCATACTGAGGCGACGGTGAATGCGGTTAGCATTGTGAGCAAGCTATACCCAGATGTGCAATGAGAGATAAAAAACAGACAGAAGGAGTAAGAGGAAGGGACAAGACGCAAGGTAAAGAGAGCCGTGATGATAGATGAGAACGTGTGGGGGGGATGAAAGGGAGGAAAATAGGACGTGCGGGCGAGATGAAGGCGGAGAGAAAGAAACTGGGACACCTCAAGTGAGAGCAACGGGGGGGAAAGGACGAGGGAAGTCACTGGTTACACATCCGTAAATGGGATGAAGTGACTCATACAAGAGGCCGAGAGTAAGGAAGGGAAAAGAGAACGGGTAGATGGAGATCGAAGAAAAGGCAGGAGGAGGAGGAGGAGCGTCGACAGAGTGGCTGATGGGTGGAAACCATGCCGGGAGGGAAACAAACAAAATAATGAGAGGGGTGGAGAAGACTTCAGATCCTCAGAAAAGAGCAGCACACAGAGGGCGGAGTTCAGAGGGAAGACCCAGGAGACGAAGGCAGGGAGAGACAGAATGGAGAACGAGGGATTAATACGAGAGAGAGAGAGAGAGAGAGAGAGAGAGAGAGAGGCAAAGCAATTCTCCTGTCGCTCCCTTGTATCAATACTCAGCCCCCGGTCTCACATACGCTCATAAATCACGATGGATTTATAGATGGGCCTCCGGATGGAGGAAGTATTATCCCCCACATCTGCGCTCCCACTGAGGTCTACGTTCTGTACTTTTGCAGGTGGCCTGGTTCATACGTTGTGTCTTGAAGTTAGATCTTTTAACCGGTCATGAAACTGGTCTCAGTGTAATTCTGATCCCTCCATGTGACCTGCGTAAGCAAACAAGATAACTGATGATGATAGATCTGTGTTGCTGCTCCACCTAATCTCTCTGGATAACAGTTTGCCATAAATAATCAATTCCTTGAAGAAGTGTCTTTGGCTGAAATTTTACAGCATTATACAGTCTAAGAACCAAAACACAGCCACTGTAGCCTGATCAGTACTGGATTTTAATTTGATGAAGACCAATGCTGACAATACATTGCCTCGTAGTATTTTTTCATAAACACACTGTGTGTGTGTGTGTGTGTGAGGGGTGTTGTCCTTTGTAAGCTGTTCATGGTGCTTGCCCGTCCTCGCTCTGTTGTCCGTCTGTGACTGTAAACAGGCGCTAATTAGCGCTCCCTGCAGACCGCGGCGCAGCATCTGGTCAGCCTCCACGCACATAAACACAGACACACACGTGCACATGCAGCTCCAAACATGCATCATGTGGAGAAGCATCGACGCAAATGTGTGTTCCCTCTCATGTAGCTCCTCCACTAACAGAAGGGCGGCTGAAGCTTTCGTTCCTGTTTTCTTTTCTGGCATGTTTTGCCTCATCATAATGGTGACCAGCCGGAGGCCCCCGGGGCCCCGAGGGCTTGTCTCCGTCTGCCTGGTCTTTGATGCCAATCTGGAGGGCTGGAGGAAGCCTTTTTGGCAAGTTAAATATGAACGCATTCCTTACAGCCAGTGTGAGTGGGGGGTTACACACATTCACTGCTGGAGACTTCCCAGTTCGCGTTCCCTGACTGGTCGGTCCTGAGCAGCAACAGTAGAGAAGGTCTCCAGGGCAACCGGTGTGTCTGCAGTTGGCCAGCGCTGCTCGCTCCGAGGGGTTTTGCGTCATGTTTGCTCGGCTTAATGATTGATGGAAGTCGGTAAGTGGGTGAACTGACTTAACAATGGTGCTGTCTGTTTGAATGCTTTATGCCACAGAGTTAACCACGGGAGTGGCCCACCAGTCTCCTCGCTGTCTTTTTGGCAGACAGGAGCTCCGCCTCCAGCCGTGCTTTGTTTTCCTCCAGTGGTCGAACTCATGACTGACGCATCAAATCATCCAAGTCGGTTTTATTCTGGCCGATTTCACTTCTACTACAACTGTAAACACACAGCTTATCAGTGCGCTTCATTTGGTTGCCTGTTCGTGGCGTCGTAGCCCCTTTGTGAATGCGTTGACTATCATGAATTGACATTTCAAGCCTGATTATATCTTTTACAAAAACCCTATAATGATGTTGGAGGTCATATAATTTAAGTCTGGATCTTAAAGTTGTGAAACTACTTTTATATCGTGACAATCTGACTGCAATGAAGACAACAACTCCCATGATCCTACGCTACTTCAGAACGTCACCAAACTCCATCTTTTGTTCCTGTTTTGATTTTGATTAGTGGCAGGAAAAGACACATTCTATATCAGTGTTTTAAAAAAAAGAAAATACAGGAATATGTTGTCTTAATGTGTCAAAGTTACCTTCTTCACTTAATTAAATTGTTGATTATTTAAACGTTTGACTCTTAGAGAAGGAGATTCAGTTTGGCCTTCATTGCCACTTGTTTTTACCATTTTCCCTTTCACTTCAGATGCAGTGAAATTCTACAGATGAACTTGAACAGACGCAAGTCGTGTATTTTTAGTCTGTCAACTAATCTAAAGATCCCCGCTGTCACTACAGTACATGTGACACTCTTTGCAGCCACCTGTGGTATTTCTAATGTCCCCCACCACTCAGTGTACATTTTTTTCTGAGGAGGACCGAGACCTACGAGAGGCCAGAAGAGTATGCGTCTCAGAGGTCACACCGTGGTCCTCCTTTGGGATAATAGGAAGCGCATGCTGCAGGCTAGCATGTGCTGTTGTTCATGTATATATCGAGTTAGCTCTTCTCGTGGCCCCGCAGAATGGCACAGGACACACACCTCTGAATAAGTCCTCACAAGCGCATGCAGCGTGACTAGAAAAGGGCCCAGTGTTCAGCAGAAAAGTGGCATTGTGGGTCGGCCAACAGCTGTCAACATCTGCCGCCGTCCCCTCTGCCAAATGCTGGTCACAGGAGCTGAGCTGTTGTGGCGTCACAACAGAGTCGCGGCGGCTACTAAATCCCTACATAAGCTGCACACTGTGAATTACCGCTTAGAAAGTAGTAGTTTGGTATTTATAACTGCATCAACTGAAGTACTACTGTACACAATTACAATGTTTTAAAGCAGTTTAATTCATACACACAGTAGCATTGTCATTTATTTTAAATTGTGATTGTGTCCACTTGGGCAATTCAAGTCCAATATTCACTCTCCTATTAGCTCTGTTCTGAGCTGTGAGAGTAATGCCAAACCATAAGCAAATGTGTGGCGCAACCAGAGGCTCACCAAAATCTACAGATTTAGCTGTAATTCAACGGCAATATACAGATCAAAAGGATGCCTTATTATTATTATTATTATTATTATTATCATCATGACTGATTTGTAAAAAGTGTGAGTTAATTATTTGTCAACTGAATTCAGAATAAAAATGGACACATGGTGGCTGTTTATACACATATGACAGATTTTGGACATACATGAGACAGTCTGGTTTTCCGAGGACGACTACAATCATGTCTTTCCTCCATTTCTGATTCAATAACGTCAGGACAATCTCTACTCCGACAGGCTTCCGCGACGCAGCAGATTTGGTGTCTATCGGCGCCTTTTGCAATGAATTCGTACGTAATCGCACCGCAGAAACACACCATGAAGCTGCTGACCATATAACCTTTTAATTTGGAAGAGAAAGACTTTGTTACTGCATGTCTTTTTTGAAAGCAGCGTAGTCTCCCTCCAACCTCTCATGCGGCTCCCCTCCATGTAAACAGAGGCAGTGTGTGTGTAATAACACGAGCCGGTGATTTACGTGGCGTAACGTGCGAGAACAATGCTTGTGTACAATCTGGTTTATCAGAGCCGGGTTTGCAACTAGGACAAATTCCCACTTTATTTAGGTGACGGCGTTAGATGTTTTAGTTCCTTTCCTTCCCCTCCCTCTCGCTCTTTCTACAGTTTCAATATAATAAAGGACGTTTTAAAAGAGAGCCCCTCTTTGCCTCCGCAGCATCCAGCGGGCGGCTCTGGCCATCTTGGAGCACTACTACTGCGACTTCCCGGTGCACAACCCGGCGCTGCTTTCCGCCTCCAAGTCCCGCGCGGCCAAGCACCTGGCCGGCCTCAAGGTCTACAACGTGGATGGTGAGTTCCCAGCAGCCCCCGCTGAGGGTGAGTGGGACAGTCTTTGAACTTCTGTGTTTTGGTCTTTGTCTTGGTTTTCTGTCTAAAGTCAGCTTTTTCTTCCTGACACATATGCTGGATACTTATTATAATCTGTATCACTTTGTACATCTATCATAACACACAAGAGGTTGTTTATTTCTACTTAATGTGCAACGTTAAATTTTAGATTATTGTTTTCATTTTTGACTCATCTTTTTATTATTTTTTTATTTATATCTTACATCGATACTTCCAGGCAGCCATTCATTTGCATTCACTTCAGATTAATAGGAAAATCATGACAACATTTTTTATGTCTTGTTTTGCTCAAAACGCATAGATATAACCGGTTAGCTTTAACATTTTATTTGCAGGCTTTCACTAAAAATACCAAAATACACTGAGCCTCCACAGATAAACTCTTATTCGAATCCACATCTCTTGCAGAGATTTAATGTTTTTTATTTTATTTTCATGTTTAAATGAGTTTGGATTTATACTTGGGTTTTCAAGGCAATGGTGAATATATTCTATTATTAGTCTCAAATACTGTTTGTATGTGCAATGTTCCTTGTCTACGGTATCGGGAACCGTCTTTTCATACGACCAATAACAGACTATATTAGTGATTTATGGAAGACGAGGTAAACTGGCACATATTTAATACTGTAAGCTACCAATTTTTTTTTTCTTTTGACATTCGCAGCAACTTTTTCACACATATAATTCCTTTTTTTACTGCAGCAATAATTCACCTTTTCTGAGCGGCTCCCTGTGACAGACACTTCAAGTCTCTGCAGGTTGACTTCCAGGCGACGCTGGAATGCGCTGCCTGGAAGGAAGGAAACAGATCTGCGACCATTATCATAATTAGAAAAATGTGTTGTCGGGAACATAAAGCATAAAGGTGATTTGTAGCCGATGCGCTACAACACGTGTGGTTATTCGATATCCGCCTCAAACACTCTCTCCTCTCATGTGTCTCCTCACACTGACGCTAACCCTTTAAGGCGCCTTTAGAGCGAGGCTGAAAGCCTACCTGTTTGACAGTAAGTAGACGCAGCGCTGCTTCCACCCTAAGCACCTTTTTGTTCACTTCCTGTGCACGTTACGATGTCCTTGAAGCCACACCTCGCACAGAAGTGATGCTCACTCACTCGTTACTACGCATGATGGGGACAGAAACTATTCAGTCGTCCTCGCAAACAGCTGGCAGACAAAACCCTGTGAATGAAATCATCGCGCTCCCTTAAGTGTGCTCAAGCTTCACTTTAGTGCACTAACTTGACTCCCTCCTAGTTTAGCTTCCTTTTTTTCTCTCCTCCTGTAGCTCATCTCCCTCCTTTCTTCCTCCTCTTAAATGTTGGTGGGAGACGGCTGATAAATCAATAGCTATTATGCTGCCGGTCTTTTCGTTTCTCTCTCAGGTCTCATCCTCCATTTTTATCCTGCAGCAGCTTCTCGGGGATCTCTCCCCCTCTCTATAACAGCCTATCCCATGCCTCATTAAAGCCACATCACCAATGTTTAATGTTTAATGTGTGATACAGATTATAACATACATGTACCAATGTGTATTGTATTCAGAGATGGAGGTTTACTCCCATTACATGTACCTATGCAGCATATTTTTTTGTAAATTTCACAGATTTAAAGAAAAGTTAAAAGATTTAATACTGCATACTTTGCCAGAGTTCCAGAGAATTATCTGTATTTTAACACTGTTACATTTGGATTAATTCATCAAGCTACTTTTACTTACTTTTTTTTTTAATGCAATTTTGTCATAGTGTAAATACTGCAGCTAACGGCTATTCATTTCAATGTGGGTGGTTCTTTCATCCTGCGTTTTAGTAGCAGCAGCATGCCGCGAACAAGTTGAAAACAGAATCAACCTCTGGATGAACAATGTGACCCGATGCCCCACCATGCCCTCATCACCTGCTTCAACCATTTAACGTGTCGTGCTCCTTTTTTATTTTGCGCGGGTGTGACCTGACATAATGTTTCAACCATTCCCCGCATTACTTTGTTTGATATATTTTTATGAAGGGCGTTTTAAATCTCCCATAGAAAAAGCGGCTTGACACATGCCAGGTTTACCTGCTCCTGTTGTGGCAACACGTGGCTCTCAGCACGATATCACTTCCCCATAAATCTCATCTAAGTGCAGCAAAGAAAAATCCTGAGCGCAGGGTGCAGTTCAAACCCCCCGTCCCATGAATTATTCTGTTCACGCACGATCCCTGCCCCGCATTAATAATTCAGCGGCTCTGCCTTCTTTTAACCTGCATTAACACCAGGCAGTGGTTCATCAGCAGACTCCCGTCCTCGTTCCCAAGAAAATGCAAACTTTTGAAGTTGCCCGAGATACTTTTTTAATTAAACTCCTGAAGGCACCGAGTGGCAGAGAAAAGGGAATGCTTGAATATCTATAGCGATGAGTGGGTGAGCCGTTTTTTTTTCCTATGATCACGGTGCTCGGAACAATCAAATGTTACGACTTTGTGCGGCTTTTCAAGTCAGTTGCTGTTTTGTTTTTTTGCATTGCTGGTGATAAAAGAAGTGGACCGTGGTCTATGTGCATCAGTAATCCCCTCCACTTTAAAAGCACGTTGCACTTTATGTCATCACCAAAGATTTTTGTCCCTTTTTACTTTTGTCTTTAAGGCTTTTAAGACATCCCTATCTCACCGGTTTGTCCTCGACAGGTCCGGGGAACAACGCAGCAGCAGCAGGAATGGCCCACTCCCAGTCCAGGGCCATGATTGCAGCCGCCGCCCGCCGCAGAGACACCAGCCACAACGAGCTGTACTACGAGGAGGCGGAGCACGAGAGGCGCGTGCGCAAACGCAAAGCGCGGTAAGTTTGTTTCCGGGCGTCTTGCCGATAACAGAAGCGCACAAGAAATAAAAACAAGTTGCATCTTTAGCAAAAGAATATATTCCGATCAGGAGTCACCAAGTGAAAGGTCCCCCCCTCCTTCTTCCAGGCTGGTGGTGGCAGTGGAGGAGGCGTTCACCCACATCAAGCGCATGCAGGAGGAGGAGCAGAAGAAGGCCCCGGGGGACGTGATGGACCCCCGGGAGGCGGCGCAGGCCATCTTCCCGTCCATGGCGCGCGCTCTGCAGAAGTACCTGAGGACCACCAAGCAGCAGCACTGTCACAGCATGGAGAGCATCCAGCAGCACCTGGCCTTCTGCATCACCAACAACATGACGCCCAAGGTCCCCGATTTAAAAATGTTTTTAAAGATTCATTCCCACTTGAGCTGTCCACTTATTGTGATAAGTGTATTTGAATGTGTGTGTGTCTGTCCCCCCTCCCCCCCCAGGCGTTCCTGGAGTGCTACCTCACCCCGGGTCCCACCCTGCAGTACAGCCGGGACCACTGGCTGGCCCGCCAGTGGACGCTGGTCAGCGAGGCGTCAGTCACCAGCGGCCTGAAAGACGGCTCCACCTTCCTGCTCCGGTGCGTGGACTTCAGCCTGGTGGTGACGACGAAGAGTATCCCTTACATCCAGATGTCGGAGGAATTCATCGACCCCAAGTCGCACAAGTTCGTGCTGCGGCTACAGTCCGAAACCTCCGTGTAGGACCCCAAACTTTTTTTTTTTATTCCTCACTCTGTTTTGTTGCTCTCAACGGTTTTCACTGTGGGTTTGCAGTTTATTTTTTTTTATATATTATATATATATATACTCATGTTTGAATATATTGATCTTTTTTGTTTTGATTTGGATGAAATCAAAAGAAAAAGGCAGGAATGATGCACAATCACTCGTTTTAAACGGGAGCGTTTTAGGTTTCTGACATCCACACAGAGCCGCCGCTGTCTTGGTCGCTCCTTTATTTCCACGGAACGGACGGACAAACCACTAAGGGTGGTGCTGGACTTGGATTTAGGTTGTTTTTAAACGGAAACACACAACAGATGTCCTCGTCTGCAACATTTGAAAGTATTCGGATGCTCAACCAAATTAAATGCATTAATTACAAGGAAAAAAAGGTCAATCAGACTTTGCATTAAATGCACATATATGTATGTTTTCTAAATGAAAAGCATTCACCTTGAGAGGGCGGAACATGTGATCTCAGACGGTTTTGCTCTCCGCTCTCTCCTCATCACTGCTTCCGCAGTTGTCCGGTTAAACTCTTCTCTCTCGAACCCGATTCTTCTTACAGGTGCAATGGAGCAAAATCACAGACATGTTTCCACTCCAGTTGGGAACTACACAGACACACGGCACGTTTAACACCGGGGCGAAAGTCGACATGGATCCGGATCATAATGCCGAAAAACGCTGGACGCGTGCCCGAAAAAACATTTGCCCTGCCTCGTCGGTTCAGTAACCTCCTCGGGGCTTTCATGTCTGCCTGCCACGGCGGAAAAGAAGGCAGCGAGGAGGAGAGACGGAGCCACGAGGTCATGGATAAAAAGTACTACTGATTACTCGGAAGGAGAATTCCCCTATATGGGCTACAAATCAGAGAAACTGAAATGCTGTAAATTCTCATATTCAAGACAGTTTTTCCAGTGAGCTTACCCAGGGGGAACAAGTAGAGGCCAGGTTAAAAAAAGAATTGCCAGCTCACATGGTGAATCTAGCATAATGTGCATTATCCACAGCACTATCTCTGGTGTCACACTCAGCACTCTGCTGCTTTCTTAGTTGTATCTGCTCTCCGCTTGTTTCTTTGCCGTACTCCTGATTGATGTTAATCTACCATCAACAAAGCTCAACACTCAACAGGTTTCGAATTCATAAACGCAGGTTTTGCCAGGATAATCATTATTCTTTAAGTTACTTAAAAAGAAAAAAAGGAAACCGATGGGTGGTAAAAAACAGTTTTGGCAGGTCAGTTCCATGTAAGGTCATTTAGGATTCATGTATTGTGTGTTAGCAAGTGATGTAAAGTCTGACACAACTTTTCAGGCATCATCAGAACCAGGGGTAGTGAGCCACTGCAGCCCCTTGTGGCCAAGATGAGTATTACAACAACAAACATAATGATCCGGACAAAGAAACTAAAGTTCCATCAGCCAAAACCCTTGGTCGACAGCCAAGAGGGAGACAAAAGTATGACATGCAACTAACGTCACTCAAAAATGTTCACATTTAAGAGTGTTGAGTTTTTAGTAATCAGTGCTGTGGAAATGGACGTTACACAGATTTTACCAAGACAATAAAGGGCACTGTTTGAGAATTTACAGCAATAAACGTTGGGTTGTGTAAGCATGTATGAATAGTTAGAGCCGCGGCAGGGCGGAACCTCCCTCCCAACAGGACTGTCTGGTTTTCCTTTACTACCTGGTTTAACCTCTGTTCTGAAGAACGCGCTCGCAGCGAATCCTTCGAACTCAGAAGGGAGTCTGTTTCTTTCACCTGATGAATCAGCCAGACAAATCCAATGTGTAACTCGCTCTAGTGATATTATCTTCTGTGGCTCTGAGCAAGCTTGTCCCCTACTGCCCCCTGGCTGGTGAATGGAACACTGTCACATGGTCTGCCTGAGGGAAGTCGCAACATGCTTTCATTAAAAACATTTAACAAGCACACACAGATGCTGGTAATTTAAGCAAATAACATGATTTCACTGTAAACTTGTAACTGTTAAAGCACCTGGGGAAAAACGCAAAAAAAAAACACTTGGTCACATTTTGTACCTGCTGACAGATTAACTTTGTATGATCCCAATGTGACTGTGCCTCCTGTTTTTACACTGTAACTATTTATGTAAACAAGCATGCATGCATGTGTGTGCGTGCGGGTGTTTGTGTGTATGTATGTATGTATGTATGTATGTATGTATGTATGTATGTATGTATGTATGCCATTCCAGTTCACACGACCAGCCTCCCCCCTCCTCTACATCACCGCCGTCTGCCACGCTGTTGCCGGTTTACAGTCCTCTGTTTTGTCGGGACAGCTCTGATGACTTGACATTGCAATGTAAGACATGTTTCACTTTCACAGGTATTAGCGTTTGTATGAAAACAATAATAAACATTTTTATGAACATTTGTAAAACTGCTGTGTGGAGACAAATGGGTTTGATGCCTTGTTGTGGGCTTCTCTGCTCTTTTTTTTACCTCCCTTTTGTAATTTCCTACATATCCCAGAATGCCTCAGAAGGAGTGTGTTTAAAAGGTGGCTGGTTAGTGTGTGAATACATTAGAGGGCACCAAACTTACTCGTGAAAATGAGGACTGTGCTCAAAACCCAACATGCTTAAAGGTCCATTTTGGGGGGTTAGCAGAAATTAAATATGATATTCATAACTATGTTTTCATTGGTCTATAATCACCTGAAAATGAGAATTGTTAGTTAACCAAATAGCGTTGAGTGAGTGATGGGATGTTCAGTTCACACTGCTAGATGCCTTTAATTGCTGCATTGTATGGTCTATTGAGGCTGTTTTAGTCTCTTTTTGTTTAGGGCTTCTGTAAGGGATTTCTTTACCTTTTTTTTTTACCTTAAATTGTTAGAGATTTTTTTCAACATGATTTTGAGGGCATAATCATAAAGAGATAGAAATTGAGAAAACCCCAGTTCTGTGGAGTACAAATTAAAGGGCACATGTAACATTATTTGGTTTATTTAAGTTTTACCCTTTATGAAAGTTACATTTTTACATCAAGATAACGCATTAGAATAGTGTGACCATGACCTTTCTAGGCTCCCGTAAAAAGCAAAGTTTACCACTGTTGATTTGTATTTGCCCCGTTGTCCCTTCAACCAAACTGCATGGCATTTTTCTTTTTTCTTTCATTACCTCTTCCAGACTCCCTCCTCAGCATCTCCATATGCAGCAGCGCCGCGGCCCCGGCTGCCGGCTACACCGGCACTCTGCTCTGTCGCTGCCCATTACGCGTAACGGCCCCGCCGTGTCACACGCAGGAGCCACATTCCGGCATGTCTGGCCGTGATTTGGTAGCTTTTTTTTCCTTCTCTTGTCGGGAAGCTCGAGGATAATTGGCTTGCCATCAGCCTGTCAGAGCGACGCAGCCGGGCCTTGTGGGTAAATGAATGTTGGGTGTCCAGGCGCGGAAAACAAACAACCTCATACCTCCTCGAGCGCGAGGCCGGCTGTCGGAACTCATCTGTCCCCATCTTAATCCCCACCTCCCGCGCCCGGACGAGAAGGAGGAAGATGAGGGGCATTTGCATCTAAATGGAATGCTTTTCTTTCTCTCATTCCTCCACTTTATTTATTTGGTAATGACTTTGGTCACGTGAGAGGAGATTCTTCCAGCGGCTTCGAGTTTGAACAGAACTACACCTCAACGCGCCCGTCTTTCCTGCTCTTTGTTCCTTTTATATTATACTTGACGCTGTCGGGTAGGGAGGAGGTGAGTCTGCAGTCCTCCTTTTAGTCGGCTCATGTAAAACACCATCTCACTTGACATTCACGGGGCTCCTGTCACCTGAAGGCCCCGGTACAACATCACAGCGCTTGGCACCGTGACACCGCCTGCTTCCCTTTTGTCCCTCGAGAGATTCGCGACACGTCTGCTTGTCCCAAGTCCCGTTTACACACACACACACACACACACACACACACACACACACACACACACACACAGAGCTCTCCTCTCTGATACGGCTCAGTGGGTTATGTGTGAACCCTACGCCGCGATACAAACATCCTGTTTACACACTGCATCACATCCCCCTCCAGGGGGAAATGGCGACTCTCGCAAGGCCCTGAATTATTAATTCATGTCCAGCAGGACTGTGTCCGCTCCCAGCCTCACCGTCCAGGTCCCGTCTCCCATTAGTAGGCGTAATGATGCTGAATTATTCACTGCCGTTTGAATAATTCATGCTTGTTGACCGAGGGAGGAACTGTGCCAATCTGCTGTCTTGAGCATCAGTCCGGACCCAATGAGGGGACAACTGTCTCACGTACGAGGGCCTTCACACCTCTTGCACCTCAGCCATTTTTGGCGAAAATTGCGAATGGTTTGCTTCTCATACTAAATCCTGATTATCTCCTCATTCACAAGGTCTATTTAAAAATTTTCAAAAGCTATGATATACAGAAAACCCTTGTGAAGATAGATAGTAAGGCCATATATGTGTTAGTGGTATATTGGTTTAGGATACAGAGAAAAGAATAATCAATACATTTCAAAGTTACTTTTTTTTTTTTACAAACCCTTTTTATTAATATATAAAACAACTCTATATTGCAGGAGTATCTGTGCGTTTGAGTGAAGTTAAGTATTTTTAATTTTAGTTCAGACATTTCGAGAAATAAAAAAAAATATATAATCTTTTTTGAAAGCACCATAACTCGTCCTACAGCCCTCGAATGCATCTCGTTCCACCACCGCTGGTTTGCCCAAGCAGACCTTCAGTTTGCTCACTACATGATTATCCATATTTCAGCCATAGGTAAGTCAATTTTTATTTTTTTGCTGGACAAAAAAGAAAATTCTTGTGCTTATCTTTGCGATGCTTTGTCTCAGAGTGGAATTGGCGAACTCTGCAGGCTCTAAGGATTCCAAAACCGTTGAGCTTTTTTGTTGTGGCTTCTTGCTAGACTTTTTAACCTGCATTTTTTTTCAGTTTGGGGGCCACTTTGATTCACTTTGTCATACTTATGTTTTATGTTCATATTTATTGTGTAATAGTGTTATAAACATGACAAATTAAGTCATTGACTTGTGAGACCAGCTGTGCCATGTTTTTTTTCTTTTTTTTTTGGGCTGGATTTTATTAATAGGCTCTGAACCACCAAATCCTATAGCCGCTGCACCCCAAAAATACCCAAAACTGGGGGCTCTGGGGTGCAACAAGGTGCACATAGTTTTGTACTTTTATGTCCGGAGTTCATCCCAAGAAAACAATTCAAGATGTATTTCTACCTGAAAGAACAGTGTCATTTATTTTCACACACACAAGTCATCTTATCATTTACGTCAACCTTAAAGCTGCTACGATCAATATATTTACGGGGTTACGGCCAAATAGTCCAAAAGATTTGCATCCTATGTCCTTTCCTAACCTGTTTTCCTCATTGGAAAACGTCATGAGGGTTAAAGGAAAGATGTGAATGACAAATCAAAAGGATTTCGGAAAAGAACAGCACTTAACACTCGGCCATGTAATTATTGGATGGCGACTGTTATTAATGTAGTGCTGCTGCAAAGAATTGTGGGATGGCATCAATTCCTTTTTTTGTGAAGGATTTCTTAGCCAGAAGCAGTAAATTCCCAGAACCGTGTGCTAAAGGAGATGGGGAAAGGAAGCATTGAAGCACCTTTTTGCATTTAGAGGATTCAACTTTAATACTAACGTTGTTTTTTTTCCCACTTGGAACCTTTTTAAGCAAAACAATACTATTCAAGCACAGCCCAGCAACAAGCAGCAGTGAGGCAAGATTAGCAGCGAGCTAAAACAGTGGAACATTTAGCAGCTAACGAGCCAGAGATTTCACTCTGTTGTGGGTGGAGACCAAAACGGAGCTAGCGAGAGAGCAATATTGGACTAACGTTGTCTACACATGCTGCAGGCCCCGTGCTAACTTTATCAAAAACTGGAGCTACAAATTCCCCATGATGACCTTCAATCTGTTCCATTTTATCTGCCTAACTATTTAAACCAACGTCTACAGTTTCATTTTTTGGGAGACCATATGTCGCCTTTAATTTCACTTAATTTTAATTTGTAAGTAATGTTGTTGTAATGAGCCAAACGAGTTCAGTTTTCTGAACCATGTCTGGACTGCTAGGACGCCGACCCCATGACCTTCAGGTTAGTCATCGCCGTCGTCCTCGTCATCTGGGTCGTGACTCTCGTAGCTGTCCTCTGGGGCGTAGCTGTCGGGTTTTTCCCGGTCGTCGGTGGACTCGTCGTCGTCCTCCGTGTTCACCCTCCCTGACAGGACGTCCTCTATCCAGTCCTCCAGCTCCTCGGGGGTGGGCAGGTCCTCGTCATTGGACATGTCCAGCCACACGCTGTCTGCCTGGAACACGGGAGCACCGAGAGAGTCAAGGTGGGCCGATCCGCTACGATGAAGTCTTAAGATTTGAACCATTACTCACATCGGTGACGTTGACCACACCAATCTGAGGCCTGAACAGGTCCAACTTGAAGGTTTTTTCCCAGTAAGTTGTCAGCTGGAAGTGGGCGAGACAAGTTAACTTAGACAATTAGTGACAAATTAATTAGATTAATTAGATCTTGTTGGAATTCTGAAGCGAACAATGAGGCAGAACCAGAGGGAAGTCGTCGGGGTCGATCCAGACGATGCTGAGCTCTGGGTTGTTGGTGTTGTCTCTTGCCACGTCTTTCAGGATCTCCAGGAACTCGTAGCCATCTGGGGGACAGAACAGAGTAACCTGAGCTCAGCTTCAGGTGCTAAATAAAGTTTAAAGGGGCGGGGGGGTGGGAGTCACAGACCTGGATCTTCCTCCTCGGCGAACGCCACAATATGAATTCCGTCCATGTCATCCTCCTGGGAATAACAAAAAATAAAAGTTCAGCGCTCCACCTCAAATGAACAATTCTGTGAGCCTGATGCACCGACTCACCCATGTTTCAAACATGTTCTCCGCCCGGAGCTTCCTCAAAGTAGCCCTGTAAAGACCAGATGTTTAACCAGGTTGCAAAGGCGTTGAAGAAACCCTGAAAAGATGTCAATCTATTCAACCTTCTGTGCTGGTTGACGAACTCGACGATGTCCATCTCTGACAGAGGTCTGCCAGGCAGGATGGCCGGCTCCTCCATGAACGGCTCGTAAAAATTCACCTCGTTCATCTTGAGGGAGAGATGTTTGGCTACCTTCACACACACACACAAAACACGACATGGCAGGATTCCATTATGATGAGCAGGTGGGCGATATTATTACGAGGTGTTGTTTAGACATTTGTTAGAGCTTGACAAACAGAAAACTGACTGGTTTCATTGCAAAATTGATTTGACTAGATACATTTTACACTAAAATGTTGAACTTAAACAGAAAACTCTCACCGCACTCATTAACATGTTACAGTGTTATTTATTGAGCGTTAGAGGAAGTTACTGTTTCTGGCCAAAATAGTCCTTCATAAAACCACAGCTGTATTTTTTACACTGTATATAATTATAAATAACTATGTTAAGCTACACTAACCAGCTGCTTGCTGTTGCTTCATACTTTCAGACAATAGATGGATTTTCTCATCTCACTCTCTACAAAAATGCAAATGGGTGTAGATCTATATTCCAGAATGTCAAGACTATTTAAACGGTGATATTATTAAGCAGTGTGGGAGGAATCAAAAGTTGGTTGAACAGGACGTTATAAATACAGGTATGGACTTGATTTTGCACAGCAAGACTTACAGATTTATCAAATGTAGCAAAGAACTTGATGTAAGGTTGAAAATGCTCTGAGGCCTCCTGAAAAGCTTTGTAGTCTGAAAGAAAGAGAGAGAGAGAGATTAATATGGAACTGGCAGAAAGAGAAAGTAAAAACAGATTCGAAGTGTGGGAGTTCATCATTCCCATTCTGCTCACATCCACAGCCCAAATGTACCATATGTGATCGGAAAGGGAAGCGGTGAAGCGCACTCTCTTCATTCAATTTCCCATTATGATCCACTGTCTACACCCAAAGTAACAACGCCTCCCTTAATGCAGTTTTATGCGCTTGTAACGCGCTCCTGGCTCTGCTCCCGACAAGGTCACGACCAAGGACCATCCTATCTCTGGACAGAAATAGGCTACATAATGACACTTCATGCCACTGTCATACCGGACCAAATACCATCTTCCCCTTCTCACTTTTTCTCTCTTTTTTTAAATTTCTTTTTTTAGGGGAACTATAATTGCAGTTTGACCTATTAGACAGAGAACTAGAAGCTATTTAAATGCTCTCGTGGGGCCGAGTGAGAGCGCCACAGTCTGGAATCAGGTTTCCCTTTAGCATGGTGTTGTAGCTCCATTAGCCTCTAGATCCCATCAGCGTCTGGGGGACAGAGGAACAGTGTGGATGTATTTTTGGTTTTAACCCATCACACACTCCTTATGTTTATCAATGCTAACACAAACGCATTGATAAACGCATCATTTGCTAAAATAGACGCTAGCACAAGTTTGTTGGTAAACTAACATGAATCTTCTCCCTTGAAGTAGCCAATGAGGCGGATGTCCTCCTCCATTCTCTCGAAGGCTCGCAGCTCCATGGCGTTGTTGAGCATCTCCACCGGGTCCTCCAGCACCTAGGGGGCAGTATAACACAGGTAAGGGGATTTCACTGCTAAGAAACGATCAACACATTTTGAGACCCGCGAGGCTGAGACGAGATGATTGATACCACACTTATATATGTGCAGCCGCTGAATGAGATGCAACAGCTAGCAGCCATTAGCTTAGCATAGCATATAGACTGGAGACAGCTAACACGGCTCTGTCCACCTGGAACAAAATATGTTAACCAACACCGCTAAAGCTGTCCGATTAACACATATCCCATGTTTCAATCTGTACAGGATAGCCAGGATAGCCGTTTCCCCCTGATTACACTCTTTATGCTAAGCTAAGCTTATCGGCTGCTGCTGTAGCCTCAACATTTTATGTACATCTACCCTCCACAAGAACGGGAATAATACAGTTTGGAAATCGTGAATGTCTGGCACATTAATTTTTCCTCAGCATTAAACTCTTCCGGTTAATTTATAAATACAAAAGATTAACTGCATTTAATAATATTTCATTGATAAGAAGTCACAGTTACAAACATGTCGGCCTACATTAAACAAAAAGTTAGATGTAGGCATACCAAGATGCATTTTGTCAAAAAACTACAGAGCTAAACAACTGTACTGCTAAGAAAACCAAAAGCGTTTTTTAATTCTCCAAAGCTCCGATTCATGTCTCTGACTGCCCTGCTTGCCAAAACAACGTCAGCTGAGGCTCTTGGGTATTCTAGTGTTTGTGAGCCATAACGACAAGACATGACATGATTCATTAGAAATGTAGTCTGCTGAATCTTGTATTGCTATGAAATACATCATTTGCACATGGTCTAATGAGGCTGCAGGTTGTTAATTGCTTGACGATTTCGTCTTTCGGTGGCTGCCAAGATTACACATTAAGAAAAAAACATTTGAAATGGTCAAACCTAATTTTTCACTCACATCCAACAGGAACTCCACTAGTGTGTCTGCCGAGAGCTCCCCGTCAAACTCGATGACCCGGTCGCCCTTGAAGACGTACAAGCTGCCCACCTCCTCCAGACCTAATTCAACAGCAGGGGTATGTGACTTTGAGAAAGCAAATTTTAGGGCTTTGCGTTTTCAAGAAATGGTAGCAAAGGAAGAAACGGAAGAGGATTTTACATTGAAAAAAAACTGCTGTTGGATTGAAGCAAAGTCTGAGTCCTGACATTCAGCATTCACAGTAATGCAACTGATTCTGTGGAATAAGTCATACCCAGTTTTTTGGCTACTTTGGCATCCTTCTGGGAGTCCACCATCCCAAAACCGATGTCTTTGTTCTCCAGGACCTGAGCGGTGAGCTGGGCGGTCACAGAGACAAATATGAGTCAGCGTACGGCCATTAAAAACCATTGCACATCAAAACTCTGGCAAAACCAGAAATGTGGGTGATGTTTTGGGACTCTGACTGAGATTAATGTGCTGCTGGAATTTAGATCTGTGTTAAAACAAGAGAAAGTATGAACTACAACTTGTTGCAAATGCATCTGACTTTGAATGCTGCTACACATCGACATTGCACTTTGTCACCGTGCTACACATTCTGAACCACCTCCCGGAGGATCTCAGCCAACGTCCAAATGATATCACATTTAAATCTAAACTTCGTTAAGGGCTAATTAGCTGATGTTGGCATTCTATCACACTGAAGTAACATGAAAAGCTGTTTAACATCAGCATGTTAGCAACTGTATCGTGGAAAAAAAGTCGTAGTTAAAAAGCTGCCTGCCTTTTCAGCACCACGGACAGCTCCACTGATTTACCAACACATCCTTTTCATGGTGGCTAAATTAAGTATAGTTATTGTATGCAGATACATGCATTAGTTTGGGGGCTTTAATGAGGTTCATTACTTCCACCACACTTGTTCTTCACAGTGGGGAGTGTGGCAACAATCTGTGGATCGGTCCGAAACGCAAACACTTTCTGCTTCTTTTCTTGTTAAGAGTCAGGACTGCTCGCCTCTCTGCTCCAAGAAGGAAAGCACATTTAGAAAAAACACCCTTTGGTTCTGTTGAGCTGAATGTGTTTCTGCTCTCAGTGCGAGAGTGCAAAAGTAAAAACATGTGTCCTCTTGTCTCATACTTGTACCTCATGAATACGACGGGAAGCGATGCCAGTCTAGTTATTTCTAGTCCACAGCCAGATAGTTTTTGGGAACGAGCTCTAATTAGCGGAGTGACCTAGAAACAGTCCCTGGATACATGTGACCCGGAGGAAGGCCCGTGATGGGATTAAAGTCGTGGCTTTGTGCAGGTAAAACAGATGTGAATCCATCTCCATTTGGAGCAAACGGACGACGACGACTGAGGCGTTCACGGCCTTGTGTCCAAATGAGCGTGCCGGTGTGACCCTTTGGGGATTTGAGCTCGATAGCTTGCCAGCCGCCTCGATATATCAGGCCAACGTATGTCACAATACTTACCTAGAAAATGAAATAATTTGTAGGGATGTAGACGGTACCGAACATTTGTAATTGTTTATGCCAGTTGCCAAGAGACAAAGTAAAGCAAGACATTTGTATGTTTGAGGAATTCACTATTTAAAATTGACAGTCCACTTTTATCCATGTTGGGATGTTTCACTGGCTAGGTGAAAAGGTTTGGACTGGCTGTTGGCGCTCGAAGAACAAGATTCAGGATATGTTGAGTTCAAAATTCTAGCAGTCCATCAAAACGTTGTTGAGATATTCTATTTATTCTAAGGTTTATAAGTTGTAACCAGTGGATCTGTTCAAATTGAATTCATGATTAGCATGATCAGTGGTTAGCAGGTCTGTCTTTCAATCAGAGGATCGGTGATTCGATCCCCGGCTCCACTAGTCCATGTCAATATGTCCTTGAGCAAGACACTTAACCCTAATTGCTCACCGTTGCTGTGTCTACGGTCTACTGTATATCATGTAAGTCGCTTTGGATAAAAGCGTCAGCTAAATGAAATGTAATGTAATTTCTTATACTTATAAACGATTAATAAAAACAACTAATGGGTTTCCAGTCTGTGATAAATCTCTTTAACTGTTTAGTACAAAAAACATTTATTGATAGCCTTTATTAAAGATTAAAAATTGCAGCCTCAACCACATTTGAAAATTGACAAAACAATGATTTATGAATGGATTACTAACATTTATAACTGCATTGTTACCATATAGAAAGGACTACACCTTCCGGGGGGATTTTCACAACTTAGTAAACCAAACGCATCAAGACAATATTCAAAAAACACAGATAAAGTAAAGGAAGTGCCATCTTTAGACTGTAGAAAATATTCTAAAGGAGCATTAAAGGGCATTATAGATTGCAATTAACTCAAATTCCAGACTGAAGAAAGAATATCGGCACTAATCTCCATGCCCTCTGTACTTTAACTCCTCCGGCACTCCTCTTCCTCACCTCCAGCACCAGCTCTGTCATCTGGAAGCGCTTCTGCAGGCCCTTGCTGGCCGGCAGCGGCTCATGGTAGAACAGGCACAGCAGGTCGTATCTCTTCAGGGCCTTCTTGTAGTTGCGCTCGCTGACGTCCAGCACCCTGTCCCTGCCGTCGAAATTGGGGAACTCCAGACCTTCCTCGGCGCTGCAGATGAGAACTAGGTGGAGGCAAAGGCCGGACAGCAGAGAGAGCCAGATCTGCTGCATTGTTCACAAGGCAATAAAGTTTGCAGAGAAATCAAACTAGCTCCCAAGGCCCGGCTTGAAGAGCGCAGCATATACAGCATGTACCGTACAAAGGAGGTTCGATCTCTGTCACCCCCCAAGCAAATGTGCAAATATTCCATCCTCTTTGCTTCTCTCTCTATCTCTCCCTCTTCACCTGTCTTCTCTCTCCTCCTCTCTCTCCTTCACTCAGTCTTACCACCGCAAATCTCCCAGGAGGGCCTCCCCACACACACACATTTTTTCTTTCCCTGGCTGAGAAAGTCCACGGACAATTTTCCACGCGATAGTCATCCATGCCCTTGACATGAATTCAGAAATTGGAGAAAAAAGGAACTGAGAATTTCATCAACCATTTAATTAGCAATGATTCTAATATATGTGCATTGGGAAATTAGATGTCATGCAATGAAAGGAAGAATTGATGCCATTCATTCAAACTGGCTGAGTGTGAATGTGAAATAGAAAAGACATATTTTGTGGGGGGTATCTCTTTAATGCCAATTTGAGCTATTCATCCAAATGTTACGGTAAAGCAACCTGTAAATGAATCTCGTAGTGCGCATTACCGTAATGACGCCATTCAGCCCGAAGTAACAGATCCCAGATCCCCGCTTTTGTTTCTCCTCCCCAAGACAGAGCTGGAGAATTGAATGAAAAATGGAGTGCTCTTGGCTGTGGAAGTTTTTAATACTGTTGCAACTTTGTGCCCTAGGTTTGGTTCCCGCATCAGGTAATGCACGTCTGAAACAAACACGACTCGTGAAACGACATTTAAACGCGGCGGGGAGACTTCGCCGCGGTTAGTTCCGCTGAACCTCCTTGAGGCTACTTTTGATGTTGGAGTCCTTCATCACCTCACGAGCTAGCTCACTAGCCCGCGAGCTAACTCCACTAAGCTAACCGTGCGAACTGTAAGGTTGGCACGAGTAGTGGTTAAACGTTATGCTTCTAATAACAATGAAAACAGTAATATTGAAAACATTTAATTTATAGTAATGACATTTCTTTTGTATTTATTCAGACCGTGTGTGGTTTAAGTTAACTCACGCTGACTAGCACTAACGAATGTTCTGGCTGGCTCCCCTGTCAGTACTTACTCAGACGGATAAATGTATATTTTGTTAAATTCGTACACATTGTGGTAAAGTGAAACATACTTGAGGTCTTTTTAGGACACGTGACCTTGTTGACCCACTCGCCTTTGGCGCCAGCCTCGTGAGCTACTAAACCCTAATTGGATGCATCAGTCTCGTGACCCTTTTGATAAGTTCTCGGATTGGTCCAATTTGAACATTGATTCTGACCCCGTTTGCCATTGTCTTTAGGTCAACAGTGGAATAAAATTAGAGACACGATTTCTAATGCTGTTAAAGAGCACACCCCGTGCACCCCTGTCAACTGTAGCTGCCATTTAAGGTTAGTGTGATGCCATAATATACTTTCCTTTAATACCGTACCTTCTTATTACAGGACAATTTTAGATCAGGGAAGGTGGTCGTAATACCTCGGATGCAGTATTTTTTATTTTTTTTTGCATTAGCAAGCGTTGATTATATATGGTGGACCTGATCGTCTCTCTCTCGCTCCCTTCTTTCTTTCCTTCCACAGAGTCCTCCTGGACGACTTGCGGCCCTTTAGAGGGAGACTCTCTGAGGATGTCATGGCTGCGACTGTCCAGAGAGGGGTGGGCACCCATTACCAGATCATCGGACACAAGTTGTACAGGGAACACAACTGCATGTTCCCCGCCAGGTAAGGAGGGGAAAAGTGCCTGATGGGATTATTGATAATGTTTGATCACGTCCAAAGTAAAAAAAAAAAAAAAAAATTACCACGTTACTTGCTTATACAGTATTGTATGTATAGTATATGTGTGAGCGGCTGTTTGTGTGCGATGCCTAAGTCTGCCGTCTGCTTTCAGGTGCAGTGGGGTGGAGCATTTCATCTTGGAGGTGATTGACAGGTTACCCGACTTAGAGATGGTTGTAAACGTGAGGGATTACCCTCAAGTCCCCAGCTGGGTGCAGCCAACTCTGCCTGTCTTCTCTTTCAGTAAGGTCAGAACTCCAGGCGGCAATTTAACTTGCACGTAAAAAAATACTGACGTTTATTACAATCTGTAACTGGTTTTGAAACGTGCACGTTTGATCTGAGCAGACGGCGGACTACCATGACATCATGTACCCCGCATGGACATTTTGGGAGGGAGGGCCTGCTGTGTGGCCCATATACCCCACTGGACTGGGAAGGTGGGACCTGATGAGGGATGACCTCAAAAAGTAAGGTTTTATTTTAGCTATTTAATGGCATAAATCGTTCACAAAAGAATACATGGATTAATGGAACACAGTGTGATGTGTGTCGTGGTAGATCTGCTGCACAGTGGCCATGGAAGAAGAAAGAGTCCAAAGGATTCTTCAGAGGCTCCAGGTCAGTCCTGTGTTATTAAGTAACATTACACAACAATCGTTTTGTTTTTATGTCAGTTATCATATTTTACTACTACCCAGATATCGTCTCACCACAGTTGGCTGCCAACCTCAGACTGTTGAGTTGTTCTCCTCTCTGTTTGCTTTGACAGGACCAGTCCAGAGCGCGACCCTCTGATCCTCCTGTCCAGAGATTCTCCGGAGCTGGTGGACGCAGAGTACACGAAGAACCAGGCCTGGAAGTCAGAGAGGGTCAGTTGTGCTGAGCCCACGCCATGGTCACATCTAGACATCATAAGATATTCTAGTAACTTGTGACTTTTATTTCATATTCCAAAAGAAATCTTGTGTTCATTATTTACCGACCCTTGGTTTTTCTGTCTGTCTTAGGACACGCTAGGGAGAACCCCAGCCAAAGAAATCCCACTGGTCGATCACTGCAAATACAAGTAGGCTGAATTCTAGAAGAAGACTAAATGTGACTGGCTTGTTAGGCGGCAACAGCATCACAAAATGTCCATAAAACAATGCGTGAATCATTTGAGAGCAGTTCTGACGGTCCCACCCGACCCTTGTTGTATCCTCCCAGGTATCTGTTCAACTTCCGAGGCGTGGCGGCCAGCTTCCGCCTCAAACATCTCTTCCTCTGTGGCTCCCTGGTGTTTCACGTGGGGGATGAATGGCAGGAGTTTTTCTACCCTCAGCTGCAGCCCTGGGTCCACTACATCCCGGTCAAGCAGGACCTCTCTGATGTCAGGTACCTCAGCTGGAGTCGGACGTCTTTTCTCCTTTCGCTATGAGGATTCTGTGCAGTCCCTGTAAATGCTTCTAATGTAATGAGGTGTGATGTCACAGCGTAGACAACTGTTTGTCACAGCGTCGGGTTGAATATAGATAGTATTTTTGTTCTTGTCTCTGCGTCATTGCCTCTAAATGAAAATTGATCACGTGATCATATTTAATGTTAAAAGGGAGTTTGGATTTTTTCGAAGTGAGGTTGTATGAGCTTCATCTCCACAGTCAGTGTATTTACTACAGTAGATGACAGGAGCACCAGCACAAGAGCGTAGCATGCTGTGGGCATGTTTTAGACACCTGAAAACAATATTTTCACTGCTTTACCTTTCTGACGGGGAACTGCAGCTGTTCTCCACGCTCTCTTCAAAGCCACCAGACCCCTTTCACAAAAACAGTAATTTTACCTCGTGGAACACAGGAGTTTCTGGTCTACCGCTGCCTCGATCGGTTCGTTTGCTTGTGATAATGTTTGACTTTCAGATTCACCTACGTCACACATTTACCAACAGTTCTGTGAGGTAAAATGAGGAGTCTGGCTTTGAAGAGAGCATTGATAACAGCTGCAGTTCCCGTGTCTGATGGCAAGTTAAAGTGGTGGAAATATTCTAAATATAGTGTACACTTAAGCTGATATTGACTTTCTTTAGGTGTCTAAAATAGGTTTTGTCCACAGCAGTATAGTTAATATGGATTTTGGGGTTACATTACATTACATGTCATTTAGCTGACACTTTTATCCAAAGCGACTTACAATAAGTGCATTCCACGGTAACAAACAAGAATCAGAACAAGAATCAAGAAGGTACAATTTCTTCAATAAAGTTCAACTATAAAGTGCTATCAGTAAGAGCCGTTTCAGTGCTGCTATAGTGCTACATCCTTTATTCAAGGTATAGTCGGAAAAGATATGTTTTTAGTTTGCGACGGAAGATGTAGAGACTTTCTGATGTCCTGATGTCAATGGGGAGCTCATTCCACCATCGAGGAGCCAGGACAGAGAACAGTCGAGACTTTGTTGAGTGTTTAGCTCGCAGTGACGGAGCTACAAGGCGATTGGCAGAAGCCGAGCGGAGCGCACGAGATGGGGTGTAAGGTTTTACCATGTCCTGGATGTAGACTGGACCAGATCTGTTCGTAGCACGGTACGCCAGTACCAATGTTTTGAAGCGGATGCGGGCGGCCACCGGTAACCAGTGAAGGTCGCGGAGGAGCGGAGTAGTGTGGGTGAATTTCGGGAGGTTGAAGACCAGTCGAGCTGCTGCATTCTGGATGAGCTGTAAAGGTCGGATGGCACCAGCAGGTAGACCCGCCAGGAGGGAGTTACAATAGTCTAGGCGCAAGATGATCAGAGCCTGGACGAGAACCTGTGCTGCCTTCTGGGTGAGAAGTGGACGTATTCTCCTGATGTTGTGCAGCATGAATCTGCAGGAACGAGTTGTTGCGGTAATGTTGGCAGTCAGGGAGAGTTGACTGTCCAGAGTCACACCGAGGTTCCTGGCAGTCGGGGTCGGGGCCAAGACTGAGTTGTTGAAAGGGTTCTAAATAGGAGTACCTTAAAATACATATAACATGAGACCAAACAGTACTGCTAGTTTTTGTCCATTTTACTGGCACCAAGCCTGGGTGTGAACCATTACTGAATAAGGGTCGATGTAATTCGGAATATTTAGGGCTCCCAAATCCGTAGTAAAGATTTTACTGTTTGAGACCTCAAATGTTCTTGCAGATTATTATTATGAGTATTAATTGCATAGTCAATGAAGTGCTTACTGACCCTTTTGGAAACACAAATACAAACAAAGCAAGTATAAATGTGTCCTATTGCATTATAAAGCCTACTTTCATTTACAAAAGGCATACTTTTTTTGTCTTATGAATGTAAGTTGGCATCATACAAAAACACACGTGATGGCGTTACTGTTGTAGAAATCTGACAAGGTTCAAGTTCAGAATTCAGCATCCCAGAACTTGAATGAACGGTACTGAAGGTGCTTTTTTTATTCAGGTGTGTGAATGTTTTCAGGGCGATAAATCCTAAAATACCTTGGTGTGAATCTCCTCTGTATGCATGCTAAATGTTATGATATGTCTTCACACGCTCTGTTTCCTCAGGGAACTACTGCAATTCGTCCAAGAGAACGATGCCATTGCACAAGAGATTGCCACAAGGTAACGGGTCATATTTTATGGATGAATTTTTACGGAAATGAACTGTAGCTGCTATGCATTTGAAAAAGGTGAGTGATGACGTTTTTCTCTCCTCTCCCTCCCCGCAGGGGTAAAGAATTCATCCTCGACCACCTGCGGATGCAAGATGTCTCCTGCTACTGGGAGAAACTCCTCACCGAGTTCAGCCAACTTCTCACCTATAAACCAAGGAGAAAGGACAACTACAACCAGATTGTCCACAGACCCGGCAGGATGGAGCTATAGGAGCGAGACTCTGCGGGACCAGGGCAGCTGTAGTGAAGGGGAAACTCAAGATAATGAACGTCATCACTGCTCCACAACGTATGATTTCCTCACAAGCGTGTCAATGTTGGGGTTCCATTTTTTATTTTTATTTTTTTTAATCGTACCTACATTTAGCTAGTCTAAAGCTTTGTCAATATTTGCTTTGTCATAGATGTAGTTTAGTACGTTGACTGTGGGAGCTGCCATACCTCCAGGTGCCACTAGGGGGCTTATATCCCAAGTCTGAGTCATTGATTACTTTCTGGTTCAATTAGTTGATTTGCTTCTAAAAAATACCTCCTGTCTTTATGGCTTCAGTCTATAGTCACCAGCACAGTAACAGTGTTTTTACTCATGAGTACTCCTCTGTCTGTGAAAACTCTTGAATGTCTTCCGTGGCTCTGGAAATGGAGGAAAATAACCCCGGTGTTGTTATAGTGATGTCATCGGAGCTATTTTGGTTTATGCTTGGTAACTACACTTTTTTTTCTTTTCAAGTCTGCATATAAACTGTGTGTGCAGAGTTTGAAAGACTCTGAAAGATGTCTAAAGAAACATCATCTGTTGGCCAATTTATTATGGGAAATGTAGGATTCAGTGTTTTTGGAACTTGACCCGTACTAAAGACCAACAGTAAGGCCTCTGCTGCATTTAATTTAAATGTCTCTTATGAGTCCCTCAACTTAATGGAAGTGACATACTAAATTGCTGAAGTGACCCTTTAACGTGCAATGTTTATTTTGCATGGTTTGGTAACAGGGCTTCAGATGGATTTCCATGAAAATTGAACCACTTGCAGAAAGCTGCTGAAAATTCTAACTAGTATTTGAGCATCAATGCGTAACAAAGTTCAGTGCCTTGCTCGAGTAAAATGTGAATTAACCTTCTGACCTTTTACCTGCCGACCGCTCGCCAAAACCCACTGAAAATATCACCTAAAACTCTTAATTTGAAATGTGATGTTGACTGCTGCTCTAATATCCACAAAGGGTGTACCAATAATAATAATAATATTAATAATAGTTACGGGTGCCATGCTGTCACATATTTAACGCAGTCAATTGTTTTGCAAGGATTTCCTAGAAACTCATAAGCTGTGATTTGCACAATATGGAACACTTTTTTGCAATTTCTTCATCTGGCCTTTTTGTATGTAGAAAGGTATATGGTTTATATTCTACCCTGTTGATCTAAAAGTCAACCTCCAACCTAGTTCTATCACTATACATAAAAATGTGGAAAAAATAGATACTTAATTGGATTCCATGTTCAGTACATCTGTTGTTTATGAGGAGGGACTCCCCTCTACTGGACAACTGAGGAAACTCCGGCCTTCGCCAAGTGTCCCGACAACAACACATCCATGTCCTGCTCAGTTTACTTGTTTGTTGCAATTGTGACGTCAGTGTCTGTAATTGGAGGGGTTCTGCCATATGTTCAATAACTAGAAAACCGTCTAAAAATCTTCACTAAGTGCCAACAGTGAGCAATCATGACAACAAGGAAATAGTTGTAATTTGATGTGTGGAGTTTCCAAGAAACACTTATTGTTTTTACCTTTTGAAAAAAGAATGTATTGTTAAGAGATATTAGATTGCTGATGCAAGATGATGTTGGATATGTTGTAGTATTCACATTGTATTGTGAGCAAGCAGATTATCACTGATGCAAGGTTATTTCTCATACTATTGTTGAGAACTGTGGTAAACATGGTGTGTGTATTTTGACTGAAATATGATGATGCGCCTGGTCAAAGCACCATCCAAGTTTCTTTTGCGGCTTGTGCTGTGTTTTTGTAAAGGTTTTTATGCCAATAAACAGTTTTTTTTCCTAACCCTGATCTTTATGTCGTGCAGTGCGCGTGCGCAATAGTACCGTTAGTCCTCCACCTCCGGGCGGCGCTGTTTGCATGTTTGGTTTGTGTCTGGTCGAGGTGAAGGGCCGAAAACCCTGCTGGTCGTCGGAAAGTCACCGTAAAGAAACAAACCGCGGAAGGGCAAATATGAAACTCACAAATGTGCACAATAACTAGAGTTAATGCATATCTGAAGGCTGCGGTACTTCAAAGGACACACTGTTAACTGCGGAGACATTTCGCGCCGCTCTCTGGTAAGCCTTTTATTTTAAATCACAGAAGCTAATAGCATGCTAAGTGTTCGCGACAATGCTCCCGTTATCGGACAGAATCGATAACTTAGGGTTTTATTGTAGTTTCTCGACGACCAAGGAATGAAAACGTACAGCCGAAATATTAATATAACGTTTCATTGGCATTTGTGTTATGTTAAATATTGAGGTACTTCTGCAACGGAAATAATACAAGTTGTTAGCCGAGCTTCTGGCAGAGGAAAGTCTGTCTGACCTGTCGCAGCTGTACGACATCACGCTGATTAGGAGGTAAGTCAACGGGACGCAAAACCCTCAATGTGTTCTGTTTTTAAAATTATATGAAACAAGCAAAGCAATATGAGAGTGACACGCGCAGTAATGTCGGTGTTTGAAGTAACGTTGAAGCAATTATAAAACAATTATAAGATCAGATTTAGACTTAGCGGTCCAACCTTTTTCGTACTTCATTTCCCCCTTAGGTGTATTCTCACACGAGACACGTGAATACAAATTAGAGGATTTGGAACCAAGTGCGGACTAAAAACAATTCGTATTCATAATATTCACTTCTCCTGAAATGTTTCGCTCTTTAGTCATGTCTAACTGAGATTATTTCCTGACAACTTGGTAAAGAACGATGATCTTGTCTTTGCATTTCATCTTTGATCCTGTACCAGCCGGTGCGTTCTTTTCAGAGGACCTGAAGGTCCCAGCAGTGTATTGAAACGTGTCATTTTAAAGTCAATGGAGAGATATTTTCCCAGAAAGCCTTGCTTGCATGCCCAGTGTTTCCTGATAGGCCTGCTCCATTTAACAGCTGCTGAGTTGGAAAACCCAATGTAACCCTGCCAGGGTTTCATTTGCCTTAAGGCCGTTTATTTTGAGGATGGAGTTTTAAGTCCGAGGCAGAGAGTGAGTGGAACACCCAACCCATGGCCATGTGTTTCTGCCTCTCTGCTGCAGCCCCGATGCCAGCTGAAGCGTGATGCATCCGGAGCAGCCCAGAACGGGCTTTGCCCCACGGACACGGCGGGCAGATTGTGCACCCTGGGGCACGCTGAGCACCGGCCTACTGCGGGGCCTCATCCAAAGCATCGGGCCTCCTTCCTTCTGCCCCCTGCTCCCCAGGGTCCACGCAGCTGATGTGGCTACTGCACAGATGCCTTCCTCCTCCTCCTCCACCAGTCTTGCTCCAGCAGCCATCCTCTCGCCCAGCATGCCAAGCAACATAGGCAAGCCAGAATTCCCAGATACAGGATGGGACCGTATCAAGGACCTCTTTGACATAGAGTTCGTATTCCTGTTTCCTTTTGACTTCTCTTCTTCTCCTCTTTCACCTCGGTGTCACCTTGCTCTCTTTATAAAGTTATATTTTACATATTTTGAGCACTGCTTAAAACAAAGTTTGTCTAACCAAAACTTTGTAATAGAAAATGTTAAATGTTTAGTTTGTCTTCCCTAGTCACCTAATAAAATGTGCAGAATAAAAAAAAAAATTTGAATTACTGCTTGCCCTCGTCAAATCGTTCTGTGGGTGTTTTTAATAATCAAAGATAATTATTTCTTATTATTTCTCTCTTCTAGACTCTTCTTGTAACCAGTTGTAGAGGGAGTGAGTTAGAGATACTTTCCATCTTTGTATTCTTTACTGTGAAAAATACATGTTAAGTGAAATGTCAGAAATAATTGTGCACAGTTGTAAATAAAGACCAATACGTAATGAACATGGCAGTTTCATTACGTATTGTGTAAGGATGGCCTTTTATTCTAAATACTACCTCTGTTGTCCAGCCATAATGCACAAATATTTTTTGAATTATGTTTTTTACTTTGTGTATACTCAAATATTGTAGTAGACCGCTTAATGTATTCTGTCTCATTACATTTGTAATAACCAAATGCATCAATTCTTTGATGTTTCAAGCTTCGATGTTTCAGGTTGATCACTAAATGTCACTTTAATTTGTTGCCATGTTTAGAATTATATCCGTATAATTGTATTGTTATTTAACACGGCATTTTAATATGTCTTCATGAGGAATAAGTGAATAAGAACACCGTTTGTTCTCCAAATAAAGCCTGCCTCTTGTCTCCCTGTAGTGTGACACAGCGGTACCCGGAGGAGCTGACCAACGTGATCAAAAGTAGTGTCGCTGCTGCTCTGGCCGGCCTGCTCTATGGAGGCCTGCCAGCGGCTCGCGATGCCAAGCAGAGGTACATCCAAGTCAGCCAGGCGGAAATCTATACTAGCCGAGTGGAAGCAGTGGTGAGTGGCAGTAAGGGAACTACGTATGGGTTTGCCCTATAAGTTGCAGTAGTTATAAACACTGTGCTCTACTGAGAACATTTAACTGTAAAGCATCATGTTGATAACACAGCGGCATCAACCTAACGATTGTGTCCTTTCTGTCTGAATCAGCGCTCAGCCCATAATGCTGCAATCCGGGGTTTTGTGAGGTACGGATGGAGATGGAGCTGGAGAGTGGCTGCTTTTGTCACCATATTCAAGTAAGGAAACAGATGGATAACCCCTTACTACTGTTAGGTTTTGAGTTATGTTTGAGATCGAACCTATATGTTGTAAGGAAACTTATGGAAAGTAGACATTTTAATTTACAGTATCTTACAAATAATCTACTTTAGATTCAGAGATTTAATTTTGCTCAACTGAATCAAGGAAAGAGGTTTGTTTGTAAAGCACCTTTCAACAAGTCGATTCAAAGTGCTCTACAAAAGGCAAAAGCATTAAAGGGATAGTTTTGGTGTTTTTGAAGTGGGGTTGTATGAGGTAATTATTCATAGTTTATGGACACGAGCAGCAGAAAGTGCATTTAAGAACCCAAAACAAATAATAATTCCAATCAATGCTATATTTAATAGCATAATAGTTTTCCAGGTTTGATGTTGTGAGACAGCTTATGTTTCTGATGGGGAATTGAAGCCCTTATCTATGCTCTCGCCAAAGCCACCAGAATAAATAAAACCCACAGTAATTTGACCTCACAGAACACAGGAGTTGCTGGTCTATCACTATCTCGACTAGGTTTTTTTTTTTTTGCGTTATTGTGTGTCTTTGTTGTTTTGTGACTTTGCTGAATCTGAACTAACCTTTTAAACCAGCAACTCAAATGTTTTCTGGTAGCTTTGTAAGAGCACATAAATGAAAACAAGCGGTCTCAGTTCCCCATCTGAAAGGCTTCAAATATTCTAAATATTATATTATGTTGATATATGATCATATTTATTTTCAATGATCATTCTCCCTAAATCTTTTGGTTGAGATTTTCTAACAGTCTTTCCCTCGTCTGTCTGTCAACCCCCCTCCCCTCCACTCTGTAGTTCTGTCAGCACAGGGCTGTCTGTATACAGAGACAAGTATACCCTCAGCCATTACGCTGCAGCTGGAGGTGAGTCACATGGGCTCCAACGGGGCTTCATCACTATTTTTAAAACCTTTTATTTCCCCAAGAAGAGTCGCACAACATTCTGCTTCACTGTCACAGATCTCCATACAGACTCTGTGTTTATTGTTTTTCCATAATCTCATTTGTGTTTGATTTGCAGCATATTTAACTTTTCTGCTGTCTTATAACAGCTGGAGTGGAATATCATTTGATCATACCCAGAGACTGTTTCTCTTTTAATGTTGCCAAGCACTTGCTGTGAGTCTTTTTAAAAAATGTACACTGTTGAACACAAAATGCTTCAATCTGTCAGATGATGACATGAACCAGGTTGTGTCCACCAGAGAATATATTCCTAGGAAAAGATTTTCATGAACCAGCAACAAGTTCAAAAGCTGACGTGGGATCAGTCGGCAAAAGACAACCCCAAAAGAAAACAGAAAAAAACTTTCACAGGGAAAAAAGGAAAAAACCTTCAGGAGAGCCACAGGAGGATCCCTCTCCTCGGATGGACACAATGTCATGTGTACAGAATGAACAACGTAACAGGGTTACAGGCTAGCACATTCAATGAATATGACAGACACACCACATGTTCTCTAATATTTGAGCAATATTGTCACATTTTCTTTCCATGCAATACCAGATTACTGTGGCGCCCTGGGGTTTAGGTCGCCCACCGTAAACAGGAGCGTCCCCAGTCCACCTGTGGCCGAGAGCCTTTGTTGAGTTTGTTCATCCCCCCCCTCCCCTCTCGCCAACCTCATTTCCTGTTGTGGCGCTACTATTGCTCTCTAAATAATGCCTAACGGTAGCTCCAGAAATTCACTGTCCAGAAAATGTAATTTTTATACTGTGCAGAAATTATCTCTTTGTCCAATTTCTTATCTCCCTGCAAACCAGAATTTCCGCTCTTAAAAAGCTCATAATTGGTAGTAAAGTGTCCATTACTGACGATAATAAGGAGACTTTTATAATCCTTGTTTAACCTGATGACAAATAGTTTTACAAATGACAGTACATATACCAGCAAATTGGCTTATGAATTATATCAAAATTGTGTTTTTGTGGGAGCAGCAGTGACTGGAGGCCTTTTCAGACTGAATCTGGGTCTGGGAGGCCTGGTGGCAGGAACAATCATCGGAGCAGTGCTGGGGTAAGTGCTTCCACAAGTGTCCATTCATATCCATTGATAAGTCTCACAGTGGTTACATTAACGGACCTAGTTTTATCCTCATCACACAACAGGGCCCCATTGTCAGAAGCTGCTCTGCGTTTAGTTCAAAACAGACGACGTGTATTTGCTTGTGCTCGCGTCCACGTTCATGCCCGTGTGCTTGGGAGCAGTGAACACTCTGGCTGCCAGCTGTGCCCCTCCCAGCAACCCTCTGTCGCCCAGCTGATCCCCCACCCCCAACTCTGTTCACGGTGCCAGAGGGACTCATGTGCACTGCAGAGGGCCATGTTCTGGGTGCTAGAGCAAGGAGGCAGACCAAGGCAGCAGCTGCCCCTCTCCATTTACACCGTCTCTGTTATTCCAGCCTCTCATCTCCATCTACCATGGTCTGATCTGGACTTATGCTTCGCTCCATCTCCCCTCAACCCCCTCTGTCCCACTTTTCACTCGCTCCTCTGGCCACGTTCAGCTGTACGCACAGAGCCAAGCGCAGATTTGAATTTGATTGTGTAATGGAGATTAAGTGTGAGGTGTTTGATGGTGTAACAGACCGGAGGGGCTGTTTGAATGGTCTCTATGATCATCAGCTCCGTGTTGGCTCAGCCCTAGTCTGTTCTCTTGTTGGCTCTGTCTTGCGTTGCCTACTCCTCCTCCTCGCTGTCTGCCTGAGTGACCAGCCACCTGGAGCATTTTGATGTGTGCAAACAGCCCCGGCCCCGGCTGTGCCAGGTGCAGTCGGGGCAGCAGGGGGTGAAATGAAAGCAGGCAGCTAATCTGAAAGCACTCACGCTCCAGATCTCGCCCCAGAATCGTCATCTCGCCTCAAAACCGTCATCTCGTCTGGGCAACACAACAGAGGTGTGACTGGAAGGTTTGAGTGGAGGGGCTGCAGAGGAGGGCAGGACTCTGTAAGACACGGCTGAGCGGAAATTTAGCCTCATGTGATTAGTATGGTGCAACCAACGGGCAGCCTAGAAGGGTTACGCTATTAATGTAGCTGCTGTGACAGCTGGGTTTGTTACAGAACGGATTATACAACAATAGGCAGTGTGGTAGGACTCTATCACATAACCAGTGTGCCGAGTGTAGATGTGTCAACCAGACTGGTTTCATACATCATAGCTGGTGAACTGTGCTCAGACAATAGATGAATAAAGTGTATTTTCTGTTTTGTATTGTGTTCTAATGCAAATATAATTTGCACACTATGGAAATATGTATATGTAATTAAACATGTTCTGAATATGTTTGATAGCTCTAATGACATTAGCTAACTTCTGCTCAGGATTCCCACAGGTGCATTGATCATCAGCATGCAGTCGATTGCAGGAGAAACTGCCAGAGAGAGGAGGAGCAGAGAACGCAGGGAACTTTTTGAGCTCAGACTCACAGAATGGTGAGACATATTAGTAGATTTTAATCCGATTATTTTACGCTTTTATGGGAGATTTTACCAACCATCAATAAAAAAAAAATTAAAAGCACAATTCCAAATTTACATTAAAGTTTGTTGTTATCCTGATGTTTTGTTGCTCAGCAATCACTCCATTTTTCAAATCCCAAGGACGGCCCGTCTGAACTTGACAGACGAGTTGATTGGAGATCTGAACGTCAGCTCTCAGGCAGAGGAAACCAACAGGGACATGCAACGGATCCAGGAACTGCTCAGTTTACCACAGAATGAGGATGAGACTCACGACTCACACAGCCAATGACAGTAGCTGCCGTGCTGCCTGTTATCTGTTGGACATTGAAGGTGGGACTTCACACACTGGGAGGATAAATGGGTCACTTCTTTGCCTGGACGCACACACCCTTCTCTCTAACTGAAAAGAAACTGCTTCACATCAGAATTAAAAGACAATGTTTTTCCTGCACCAACTGCTGTCCTGTGTACTTCTACAACTATCTTTCTGAGGACACAAGTTCCATTTCACAGCAAAAACGTTTTTATTTTACTTTCCCACAATGTTTAGTTCAAATCCAGCTCTTGATGAAGCTAAACATATTTAATATTGGCGTCCTCTCACAAATTCCATATTGTAATTGTGATTTTACGCTTTATTTGACTTAATGTGGGGCTCAAATCAATGGCAGCTTAATGTTTCAATGGTTGTATTTGTCATTTCTATGCGATTTAACATTGTACAGTATTGAGAGATGCAACTAAAATCAAATCCACAAAGTTGCCATTGTACGGGGTACAACCTAATAAACCATCTTGAAGTGAAAGAAGCACACTGTCTCCTGTAATGATACATTGAGTTCTAGCAGATGTTTCCTCTAGCTTGAAAAAATCAGCTGAAAAATCAGCCCAGCTTGTCTCTTTTTTTGTGCTTCGTCTTGGCTCTTAATGAATGAACAATAAAATGTAACAAAAATGCCCTTTTGATTAAAACCATACATTAAGGAAAAGGCTCACGCTGACCTGCCAAGACCTGACCTCGTCGTCCTTCACATTGTTAGTGATTGATGTATGAATGATTGCTCATTATGTTTAGTCCACCTCATCTTTTGACACCAAACAACAAATGTTGGTTGACTTCTATCGCAAAATGCCTTCTTTCTGTTTCCCATGTCTGCGTCATGTGTAGTGTGCTTTCTGCTTTGCCTCTCAGGCTTTTCATCAACTAGGTCAAACTTAGCGTTGGCCCCAAGTGTAAACAAAATGTGACGCAGCAACAGCTGGGGCCCAAGATGCAGCAGGGACTGCTGACATGCAGATGGACAGATTTGAGGAGCCCTTGGTCAGTGGTGATATCCAGCTGTAATGGTTGCAGGTAGACACTGGAGGTGAGGTTTAGAATGACATTCTAGTTTGTTGGCTCTGGCCCATCATTGTTGAATTATGAAACTGTCTGACTTACCTTACTTCAGACTTTTCCTTTTCTATTGTTTGTTGAATGCCAGTGTTGGTTAAAACCATCGCTGATTTTAAAAACCTGTTCGCTTTAAATAGTCACTTGTCCCATCCCTTGACGACCAAGCTGCACTTCTATATTGCCTCTTTTGCGTGGAGCAATATATAAACAATGTAATCCATTATGTTAATTGAATGTCTTGCAGACTAAAGTTGGTATTCACCTGCAATAGTACAAGTTTGGGATAATTTAGTCCGATCATTCTAACAAAAAGAGAAAAGGATGACAGTCAACAGAACATGATGTACAGTATAAATAGGCTCTCGGCTCCCTCTTTTGGTCGTTTTGTAGAACTGCAAATGTACCCGAACTATAAAGGGGAGCAAGAACTGTAGATATTACATGTATCTTATAGAAAATGTAGATACTAAGACTGTAACATTATTTGAATTTCGTTGTCAACTTAAGAACACTGCGCAGAGACACGTAATACTTTTACAGCAACTTAACAGCCCACGACAGGCTGCTCGATAACTCAAGGCCCACTTTAGAATATAGGCGTGGAAAAAAGACATGTTGCGCAAATGCCGCATTCGCGTGATGCTCGTAAGCGAGAGCTCTTGGAAGTGTGACGTCTGCTGCCGGTTATTAATAACGCTTTGTTCATCGGAAATCAAGCGCTCCATACAGCATGTGATTTAATAGGAAAACACCGCCGTCCAACTCAAGACAGAAGAGCTCAATCCTTAAACAAAATGACTATATTGAATAACTCCATTCGTTCTTATTATGTACCAATTGCTAATAACACCCATACAGCAGGCTACTAAAGCACTTTCTTGGTTCCTCGCTCTAGACTTCACATCCCGTAGTTTCAGATGATTCGTCACTTTTCGTGGAGCGGGCGGTGTTTAGTGCCGAGGTGTCTACCAGCACTTGAACATTGGCTGCAGCCGTATGTCCCGATTCTTCTCTTTACATGATGCTACCTAACTACACATGTACGAATTATGTGAAGTGAGCTAGTGTGTCAGGACATTTGAGTGTGGTGCCACCGGGAAACAAACAATGAACTGACGCCGAGTAGTAAGATATGAATCAAAAGGACGCCGGACACAATCCGCTGGCCACCGCCAGGTTGCTATCGCGGGTCTTCATGTGGTAAGTGCTGAATGTGAAGGCAATTTAAATAACGTAAAGGGGGGAAGTGGAGTGAAGTTCTTACACGTACTTCTACCCAGACCTTGATTCCCGTTCATCGTTTTTCTCCCGCCCCCAGGTTCATGCATCCCTTGTTGTTTATATGGTGCTTCATCCTATCACTCACATTTACTTTGTTCCTTAAGACTTCATTTATTTGTTGTTGTTTTGATTAGTGCTTTTGAAATAATTTGTATCACCAATGTCTTGGTGTCCTGGAGAGCAGCAATCATCCTTTGCAGTTTAGTAAATCTAAATAGAATAGGTGGATAAGATGTGATTGATCCAAGTTCAGAGTGCGCCACAATATCGGGTGCATTTTTCTCAGGTGCTTCTATTTGCAGTGTTTTACACAATTAGCCAATTAACTGTAACTTATCTAAAATTATATTTTTCTTTGTTTTTCTTTTGGATGACTTAACTACTAATGTTTTAAGAAATAAGTTAACATGTAGCCGCCGTGTCTCATTACATTTCAGTCTCAGTGGTTCATTCTCTCTGCACAATTCTATTTATGTTGGCAGCATGAGGGACAGGTTGTGGAACAAAGACTACGTTGTCAATCTTGACAAAACTTTAAAAATTACAACCGTTTGTTCTGTTTCGATTTTGACAAAGTGCAGATAAATTCCTCGTCAGCAGTTGAACCGTTTATAGTTTAATGACCGAGTAGTATTGACTCGCACATCACATCCTTATTCCAGTTGCAACAAAACTAAACAGTGTTGAAAAGGCTGCAAGCCCGGACATAAATATCCGCAGGTGCTCCGCACGAGCGCACAGACACTTAAACATAGAAACAATAAAAGTCCAACGTCTCTCTCTGCGGTCGGAGAGCGCGCACAACGGCGCGTTCAGGTGCTCGATCCCCTTTCCCGAGTTGGGAATTTGTTTTTTTCGACGTCATTGTCTTCATCAGTTTTAAGTTGTCATCTGGAAACGGAGTGGGCGCCACAAAGAGGATATATTGTATTAGACTGCTTCAACAACACGTTCGCTGTATTGTTTTCAGATGCAGTTCTGACTTAACATGTTCATGCGAATTTTGAAAGCCGGACCTCATTTTTCCGATTATTCCAAGACTACTTGATTGCACCACGAAAGGGAAACCTATTGTACCCATGTCTTTGAGTGTTAGGCCGGTCTACTGCGAAATGGGACTAAAGTTGGGAAGACGTGTTACACATTAAAAAAGATGTAACTACCGAAACACTTTTGACTCAATTAGATTCTCACAACTTAAACCACCTGTTGCAAAAAATTTAAAGTAGTTTTCCTCACACACTTCTAGCAATGTAGAGTCATGGACTAAGTGATGCATTCAACACAATTATGTCCTTGTTTGTTAAACAGTAATGTATAATTCATGCAACTGCAAAATTTTGATTTCCTATTGCATTTCAAAATATCTTTGAAGCACAAGTGTGTAGTTTAGCAAGTAGAGAGCAACAGTGTTTCAACTGTAAGGTTCGACCCTAAATGAGGTCTCAATAACATTTGCATCTACATACAATAATCTTGTGTGACAATGGTGCACAGCAGGAGATAAAGTAGACGTCTCAATAGATGTCACAATTAACTGTGACAATATCCAGTCAGGGAAACCCTCTAGCACCGGTTGCTGTTCAACCTTACATGTACAAAGTCACTATTAACTTTATTCCCAACCATGGTCCACAGTAATAAACAACTTCAAACATCAGAATCAAGGTATGTGTACGACTGTGGCATAATGAAGGAACAGGTTGCCCTTCAATCAGAGCATCGGCAGCTTGATCCCTGGGTCCGCTAGTCCATGTAGATATCTCCATGGGCAACACACTTGACCCCAAGTTGCTCTTGTAGCTGCAGTGTGTGAATGGTTAGTTAAAGCGTTTTGAGTGGCCGTAGGACTAGAAAAGCTATTATATATTTATAACTATAATAAAGTTCTGTTTACACAGTGATGGTGTGCAGATATAGATGACAGTTTGGATTATGTGCCGTAAAACTGGATCAACAGCCTCTGAGGCCAGTTGAACTGCCAGAGCTGGTGTAGGCAGTGCCGCTTACAGTCTTGTTGCAGCGCAGTGGAGGGAGAAAATGCACCTGCTACCGGTGTGTTGATGGCATGGAACATTTACTATTGGTGTGATGATTTATGATGGTTCACAAGTCCCACTTTCTCGAGTCAGACTTGAGTCTAAACTCTTTTGAGGACAAGTCTCAAATCACTGTGTGTGCCTAAGTGCAACTCAAGTCCTGCACATGCTAGTAGAGCGCAAGACGGGAACGCGCTCAACGAACGTCGCTCCATAGCGCCACTATTGGTCACAAACTTCACAGCCTGCCTGTGCGTTCCAGTCCAATCTGCACCACTTATAGGCAAGGAGAGCAAGACACTTGCTTGTACATTGGTACTAGCAGTAAGACAAACAAATAATAATACAGATGCTATGAGTCATATTCTGTTTGAGTGACATACATCTTCTCTGCTTTCTAACTGCGTTAATAACTGTTTCAGCTGGTTGACCCCGTTGCTGTACCTTGGCCACAAACGGAGACTGGAGGAAAGTGACATGTACAGCGTTCTTCCAGAGGATCAGTCTGAGATACTGGGAGAGGAACTCCACAGGTACTATGTGACTGGGATACATTCTTAATTACTCCCAAAGTAAATATGCAGAGTTTTTACACTCACGAAAAACCTGGAAAATTAAATGGAATTTGAAAATGTCAATTTCTGCTTACAAGTCACGTGAAGACACAAAGCCAGTTTTTTTTCAGTTATATTCCCCGGCAGCCAGAGCTCATCATTAATTTTGTCATGATGTATATAGTAATACTACTAACACCTGAGCAGGTAAATGACCATAACACCCAATTTGACATCTGCTTAATTCTGCGTGTGGTAACTGATAATCTAAATGGTTGATGTTGAAAGAAAAATGTTCATAATAATGCGTAATATTAAGAATTGTGTTTAGATTGTTTTATGCGTAACAATACAACTGCAATTTATCCCACGAGAGCACATGTCGGTGGG